>CM061045.1:6231539-6866539 GCA_030762985.1 Adelphocoris suturalis | reverse complement strand
AGGGTTGTGGCTGGGAGCACTCATAAGTGGCTCCCAGTAATCCACAAACTCCTGGAGAGGGGGCATGACTTGCTCATCCCCAGCTCCCTCCAGTACCTCCGCAGCTGCACGAGCCGGATGCTTCCTCCACAATCTCTGGACACGCTGGTATTCCCGCCTTCTCGCTTGCTTAGCTGCTCTGCGACCTCCACGAGGCACCACATTAGGAGGAACTCCTCCCTGGTGCCTCGCCACGGTCGCTTCCTCAACCTGCGGGAAGATCCTCTGCACATAGGCCGCGACCTCGTCCTCCAAGCTATTTGGCCCCTCAACAGCCCGCCTCGCCAGACCCTGCAGGTAGGCACTCTCATAACCAACAATGTTGCCTACCTGCTCCCCGAGCCTCAATACTTCAGTCTTCAGGTCTTCAAGAAGACCGGAGGTCCCGGGGGAGGATTGCTGAATGGCGGGCTGTTGTTCCACGCCTGTCGGAGATGCGGGAGAGGCCCCACGGCTATTTGCCAGGATTGCATCCTGGACAAGCTGCTTATAGTGGGGCCTCAGGCGAAGAGATTGTATGGCAGAAAGCGTGCGCATGGGAAAACGTTGTTGCAAAAATACATTAATATGGCGTACCCCATTGCGCACAGCCTCTGCCTCCTCTGCTGCCATCCGCCGCAAATCCTCAGAAGCATACCTGGGCCGCTCTCGCTCTATGTCAATTGCAGCGTTGGCCTCCGCGGGATGCTTCTGCCAGACGTGGGCACTGAGGCCACGCTTGGAACTGAAGGCTCTCTCACAATGGGCACACTGGTGGGCATTATTCAGGGCAGAGGAAGAGGATGAAGGGTAGGATGAAGATGATGAAGATGAGGGGGAGGATGACCGACGCCCCTGCCTGGGGCGCCCCCGAGCGCCTCCCCTAGAACCCCGGATGCCAATGGGCACGCGGGGGTTATGAGGCTGGTCGTGAGGCTGGTCACACACACACACACACACACACACACACTTACAGACAGACGTACACGGAACCAAAGTTGTTCAGAATGGTTTAAAACGTAAAATGCGAGTGGAATTTTGATTTTGGAGAACAAAAATTTCTTTTCTCCCGAAAGTGAAAACAATGCTTCCGCTACCTTTTGGTAGACTCGGAAGCAAAATCACTGGAGGATCTTACAGATGTGGGGACCTAATTTCTTTTAATACATACCTACGTTTGAACTATCGTACTCAAAATCCGTTAAATAATACCACCGACGCTTGACCTTAGTTTGTGTATTAGTGTCATTTAATGGCTGTCTCACCTTCTATGAGGATTTTATTATATTATTTTTTCGATTTTAGGTATGAATAACCTGTTTTTGATTCGAATCTTTCGTAAATGTTATACTTATGCTAGATATACGCTGTTGTAATTTATATTGCCATTCCTTTTGGACTCGTATTTTAACAAGGGAACCCCCAGTCGTGATTGAATTGAATCTGAAGATTTGGGAAACTGTAAACGGTCGGTTGATATAACCGAAGGGGGAGACAAGCCGCGGGATACACGATCTTCCAATCTTGTCCCCCGTAATAGGCTTTGCCAACTAACAAGCCCATATTGTTCCCCTCCTCACCTCGTCTTCCGATTTCTTCGTCTAAGGGAAAACCTCTGAATAATTGACGGGAGAACGCTGCAAATAGTTACACAAAGGTTTATTGTTTCAGTACCTCCTAGATAGCCCCTACACGCCATGAACATCAATTAAACTATTTCACTGCTGGTATTGAACACATATCAGTACATCCCCCCGTAAGCTACAGAACAATTTATGTAATTCAGTAATCGACTCACATTTTTCATTGTCCTTTTAGTGAATTTTCAAAGAGAAAAATAGCTATTTATATAAATTGGAGGGGGGGAAGAGGGGGAGCGGTGACCCCCTACAAATCCGTTTCAAACATCGAAGAACACAATCCTGGATTTTAACGTCTCCGTCCCCAACTCATAAACATGCAACAGGTCAGCAGATTGCCAGACGCCTATTTCTGGTAATCTTGCGCAAAGAATGCCCTGCCTTCTATGTAGGGAAAGTGGAGACAGCACATAACTTGAGGGTTGAAACCATAGATCGTCATTGGTTATGACAAAGGAAGATATGCCAGTAAGCAGCCATGCCTCGTCACATGATGCTACGTTTGGTTACTGCTATGGTATGAAGATATAGATGAAAATGAGACCCACAGATAATAAATTAATGCTGCTTCAGTCAGAAAAGGCTATTTTGAATGTTTTGGGCGCATGTGATCCTCCAGGGTTGAACATCTGGAAAACCACGCTTCTCCCTGGCAAGATTTTTTCGACAATATCCAAAAATCAAATTTTCTCTTCTCGTAGTTTGAAATTGGCATACCTACCTAAGCAGAATATAAAAATTAGTTTCGTGTTGTAAATTATTGTTTTTCCTTAAAAAATATAAAAAAATAAATAAAATAAAATGAAAATATACATTTATTTATAAGGTGTATTTTCTTACGATAAGACCCGTAAATTTCGGCGTTAAAATTTCGTTCCAACGCAAAAAAATCCGTCTTGGCGAAAGACAGGTCGAACTTGTCGGTCAGTCCGATCGTTCCCGAATTTCAAGTTCAAATTTACAATTCAGTGGCCCAAGAAAGGCTAAAAAATCGATTATTTGGCAATAGGGCAATTGGAGTGCCACAGTCGAAGTATTTTTCAGCTATGAGTAGACTGCGACCTCTCCCAAATCCCCACTTCCTTTCTGCGTTTCAGGCCTTGCTGATCAATTTTGAGTCCATGTCTCTCTGGCTGTCTGTCTGTCTGATGACTATCTGTTTGTCTGTAGTGAATCCTTTTCACGGCAAAAACTATAACAAGTTTCTGCCCGATCCCGATAAAATTTTCAGGGATAGTGCGGATTAGCTCATTGACGGTCCCCTACAATTTTCAATTCCGTCGAATCAACAGTAGCATGTGCGCATGCGCAAATGTGAATTTCCCATAACGACGATTTCTCATAATCTATTGATCCGATTTTGTTCAAACGCGGTAGGTGGTTGGGTATATGTTTCAGAAAAGTGCCTTATAAATTATATTCCGATTCGTAGAGTAATAACCATTGCACAAGCGCAAAACTTCAATTAATTGACATAGGCGAAACTCCGAGTCTAATGGAAAGATTTTGATGAAATTTTCAGTGACGGAGCGGGATAGCTCCTCGACGTTCCCCCATAAATCACATTGCCGTTGGGGGGTCTGTGCGCATGTGCTAACATTAATTTCCTATAACGTCGACTTATTTCAACTTATCAATCATTTCGACTCTTTGGTGTTTTTTCAACAAATTCTATACGTCCATGTTACAATATGTGAGGAAGCTATTCTGCCCACCCAACTTGGGCTGCCCAGTTTTTCTGTTCCTGTAGTGATTAGAGAAACTAAACTCAGCGCAAAAAACCATTTAGGAATTAGATTAGCACAAACATCTCGAGACCAGTGGATGGGGCTCCTAACATCAAGAACCTAAGGTTTTCCTCAGTTGACATGTCGTCGACCACTACCGTGCAGTTAAGTATCAGCGCCCTGCAGCTTTTCACTGTTACTACCAGTCCAAAGTTAAAAAAAAAATTGGCAAAAAAATCGCTCGTCGATCAGGGAAGTTCTTGGAATTTAGCATCACTATGAACCAACCCAAAGGGGCGAAATTTAAGGGTTGACATTAAAAAAAAATCATTACCTAACTCAAAAATTTTACCAAAAATAAAAATATATATATATATATATTTTTTTTGTTCGATTTACATAGAATTTATTTCAAATGATTGTTCAAATGAGTGTACTCGAAGTAACTAATGTAATGCGCTTCGCTAGGGTTTGAGGGTTGACATATAAAAAATAATTCATCACGACTGCGATTCGCAAAACAAATTTGCATGCATAAGTAGGCCACAGTAACTGATGGTGATTCGGCTCAATCCTATTCGTTCCCCCCCCCCCCCTCTTCGTTTAAACTGTGTGTGAATGAGTGAAGCTAGATAGATTTTAAATACATATATCACTAGCGATCTACATGAGTTGGTAAAAATGATATGCTTGTGATCTGTGCTGAAGGGCTATCTAACACAGAAATTAGCTTTGAGGTAGGATTTGCAGCGTGTATTTATTTGACTGTGGATTTATATTTTGTAGGGCGATCTACAAGGAAGCAGATATATATCTTCTAGATGACCCGCTCTCCGCAGTCGATACTCATGTTGCCAAAGATCTCCTCAACAGTTGCATTAAAGGTAGGTATGGGATAATGTACATCGTGTAGCCACTGAGATGGAACAGAATAAAAATCATGAAAATCGGTAGAGATTTGTAGCTTGGGCAGCGCTTGACAAAATCGTTAATTATTCCCTCCAACCCCCACATCGACAGCAAATTCGAAATTTTCTAGGTTTGATGCACAAACTAGACTGAAATTGGAATCGAACAAAATGAGATTCACGAAAATCGGTTGAGAATTGTCGTCTGGGTAGCGTCGACAAAATTTGTCGTAAAAAACCACTTTTTTTAATATTTACCCCAACCATTCCCCCTCATCCATCACTAAATTAAGAATTTCCGAGTTTTTTTGCTAATTTCGAGGCATGAAATTGTGCTTTCCGATTGTAGTGAACGAAAATGTATACGAAAAAGTTTGTTTTTCGAGCTACCGCTCTTCCTTCCTATAAAACGTTTGTATTCTGAACTTTGTATTAGAACCTGTTGAAAAACATCGCGGAAGGTCTCAATGGTATGGTGATAACCAAATCGGTATAATGGTCTTCATTTACCAAGAAATTCTTGAAAGATGGGGATGTTTTTGGGATGTAACGATTACACATGTAAATTATAAATAAATTATATCTGAGTCCGTCATAACCTGTAGGGAGACAGGTATTCGTAAATGAATTTCAACCTTAAAAAGTCACCAAAATATGCAGAAAATAACGAAAGATTTCGGCTAAATACATCCCCCCCCCCCATGCGATTAAAGCAACTAATTTCCACACTACACACATCAAATTTGAACGGGGTTTTTCCTACGGGCTCGGGATGGACTATAACCCATCGCATCTGTACACCCCACACCGAGCGAGCGAAGCGAGTAAATATTGAATAAGACCTTGTCCAACAAACACAATGTGTGTGCTTTGCTTTGATCCTTGATGTAAACTGAAATAATCCGGGAATCAGGGGGTGTCCACCAGAAGAAGCCATACTTAATATAAGACATGTACCATGCTGAAACAAATCACAGGCGGCAATACCCCACAGGTGGCAAAGGTTTATTTTTTATTATTTTTATTTAATAATTTCTGTAAATAATTTTTCATTTTTTTGCGCAATCATTGCATCTATTTTTGTCATATATTCCACCTTAACGACTGGTTATTTCTGAATCGACATGAGTGATTACCCTAAATACGTTTGTTATTAACGCTAAATTAATACTTGAATTCATGTCTTTTGCCAAAAACTGCAATTTTTAGCAATACTATGTCGTCTGCTCATAATGATGATGGTATCCTATATTTTATTTCCTAATCACCTACCGACATATATACAACTATATTTATACATCTATACAACTACATTTTCACCTGTCGGATTTCAGGGTTTTTGAAAGGGAAGACCGTGCTTTTAGCTACTCATCAATTACAGTTTTTGAGTCAGATGGATAAAATCATATTTTTGCAGCAGGTACGAAAACAATTCAATATTTTAACTCACTAACATTTCCACAGTAAACTAACTTTCTTGTAAGGCGGTAGGAACCTATCGCTAGCCGTTTCATAGTATTAATACGTGTATGCGAGCATATGGGTAATTAATAGGACTGCAGTTAAAAATTCATTCAACTTTACTAAACTATAATGTAAAATAAATAAATACAATTACAAATAAAAGCTTGTTGACATCTTTAAAATTTTGGGCGAAATTTTCACGCGGGAAGATTACAGATTAGAAAACACAATTTTAATCGTACAACTACATATTTATGGGCCATTAAACCAGAACTGAAAATATTTCGAATCCAAAATGTAATAAGTAGAATGCACCTTGGAGTTTACAGTTAATGGGATGCATTTGATTTTGTAAGAAACGAAAGATTATTATTCATGGTTCGTGGGTTTCTGATGGTAATCTACTCATGTAACCATTACGATTTTTTTACGTTACAAATTTTCGCATGAGTATTAATTTTTATTAATCGGTTAACCTCCTACATGACCTTTGAATCTTCATGTTTCTCTGATAACGACCCATAAAAAATAGTTATGTTGATTCACCCTGTACTAGTAAAACTGTTGGAAATAGAACTTGGCCTCAGCTAGCTATCATAATCAGTATGCTCTTGGTACACAGGGTTCGATAAAGGATATTGGGAAGTTGACCGATCTCATGTCTCATGATCATGACTTCACAAGGATATTAGAAGAGAAAGAATCACAAGCCGAAACGGTAGAGGAATCCGAACCAAAGCAAAGAAAACTGAGCCGCATGTTGTCGGAGCAGGTGAGAAAGTTTACTTTAAGGAGTTACAAATTCCACCAAATTAATAGGAACGGCTTCCTTCTATTAGTATTTTGATCATTAAAATCTCTGAAATTTTTTATTTTATTTTTTTTTTTTAAGTTCTAGTAAATAACATATCATCTCCGGAAATTTGGTTATGCATCCGAGTCAACAATGACTTGAGTTTTTATCACTAATTGAGGCCGAATATGTTTGCGTCAAAAATGGATCCTTTACTGGATTCATCTTGACAATTCTTACCTACATTTTACTGAATTAATTATATTGTTTCAAAAAGAGTTTTGAGAACGATAAACGATGATAGAATTGAAATTTAAAAATAGCTACAAAAAATAAAATAAAATGAAATTACTTACCTGATATTAATATAATCAAGATAAAAAAGGGTCCTTCAATATACCATCATAGTACTATTACAAATTTTTTATACGAATTAGAAGATTTTGAACGTTTGCGCACCTCATTATTCACCAAAATGTCCTCAAACTCCAAGAATAGTTCCAATAGCTCTTTAGAAAGATGTGAATAATTAAAGAACATTGTATGATGTATTATTACCTCAGAATATTACATAAAAAATGGTTTGAATACCATAAATGGAAAAATGACAATATATAGGCCTCTAAGGTGCGCTCAAAAAGGAAAAACTTAGTGAATAAATCCAGTAAGTATCTTCAAATAAATAAAAATTTGCTCAAAGTCACACTTGATAAGGTTGTCAGGGGGAAAGGGGGGGAGGTTCACCTGCTACTGAGAATTTAGTCATATACCTACTACTTGTAATAAAACACGTACCTGATCGGCCAAATTTTTCTTCGGGCAACTTTGGGAGACACTCTCAGCATTTTATACATTTCCTTACACACACACACACACACACACACACACACACACACACACACACACACACACACACACACACACACAAGACTGAATAAGCCTTGTTAGATCAACAAGATAACTCCAATACTCCGATTTCCGACAAGAATTATTATGCTTATAAACTCATCATTAGTTATATGGTTTTCTTCTAAATCGCTTTTTTTGTGAATTTGAACTGCTATTGTACGAAATCCAATATCAACTGCGTTGTTATTTAGAGATTATCCGTGTGCTCATCCGTTGGTGATACCTCATTGTTGGACGTTAGAGAAGGAATTGTAGAAGAGCCAATCGAAGAAAAAGAAAAAGAACATGAAGTCATGAATGAGAAGTACGATGGGAACGTTTTCTGTGCGTACCTGAAATCCGGCAAGGCTGTCTTCCCATTTTCGGTTTTCGTATTTTTTGCAATTCTCGCTCAGTTCTTCGCGAGTGCGACGGATCAGTGGATGACGATTTGGTAAGAATGTGAATTCCTTGCTACCGTTGATTATATTCTTTATGTTTAAATATTTTCAATTGACCCAGGTTTTGAAACTCCTGAAGTCTAGCACTGATCATTCTAGGGCACTACAGGGAAATAATTTGTGTTCAAATTGACATTTTTACAGCTATTATTTGTTTTAAAGCTTTCTGTACATATTCGGTCAATGTGTGCTGGTCCGAAAAACTCATGATTTCATCCGAGATTCATGCGGGCATAGGCCCCTAGAGATATAATGGAAATTATAATGTATCCCGAAATTTCGCACGCGCAAAACTGGAATCCTTTCCACAATACCGGTGAAATATCAGAGATGATGCAGAACGCTCTTTTAACCTTTGAGCCGTACACCGGTAATTAAAATACACCGGTAAAAATAATAAGTTCCCGCCTTCTCTACCCCTCTTCCCCCTCCACCATGAGTTGGAGAGTTCTTCTCCTCAGTGTTTTTTTGCCCTTTGTTCATAAAGCCTAACCTTGCAGCGTAGGTTTGAAGTACAGGGGCTTACATTGAATGTTTCTTTCACCGGTAAAATCCACCGCAGTCTACTCTGAAAGTGGTGTGCAAGAAATATTATTTTTACGTTGCAGTGGTGAATTGATTACATAAAATTATGAAATGATTTATTATATAAAGCGTTTTAATATTCGAAGCTAAAATAGAAAAAAAACCAGATAATGAGCGCTTTAGAAGAAAAATAAGACCCCCGTAAAAAATACCGGAGTGTACCGTTTACGTTGCATGAAGGGCTGTACAGTTCAAAGGTTGATATTGAGGCATGGAAGTGCGAAAGGTTCTAAGAGCGAAAAAATAGGATACTCGTGTATTTGCATTTCACAGGTCCATGTCCCAGGGCCAATGATAAGAAGCCACAGAACACAGAAAAAAGTAGAAGCGGCATCCGCCTTGAATCAATCGACGCCAACTACACCCGCTCCACAAAACCCAGCTCCCAATCCGGATTTCTTAAAATTACCCACCGTTTATGGCTTTCTTGTAGTATTTATTTCGTAGCTGTTTTACGATTTTGTTTAAAGTGGCTTTCAGCGTTAATTTAGTGTGTAGTGGACTACCTGTAAGTGTGGGTGGTAATAATTTTATAAAATGCCTTGCTGGTTTGCTTTTGGATGTGGAACGAGCAAGACAATAAATAATTTAGGTTTCCAAGATACTTTTTTTAACCCACTTCTCCGATGATTGTTTTACCTCACACATACTTTAAGAGCAATAGCCTATTTAAATCCATGATAAATCTGTATCGTATATAGGTCGTTTCAAAAACTCAGTTAGCAAGTAATGTATAGAAATACATTTTAAAGATACAAACAATTGGACTATTGCAATGTATCAAACCTTAGCCAGACTTACTTTAAACATTTGAGTACACAAAAATTCAATAATACTTTGCTTTACAAATTAACTCATACTCAAGTCTTCTTTTATTTTATATACTTATATATTTATATATCTGTGTATTAAGCAGGTACAAGTGCCATCGGAACCGTTATATATTTCTCACAGCAAATCGGCCCATGGCGCATTCACCCTTTTGAAGTAACATGTGTAGGGGTTTTACATTGTTTCTGCTTTATACAATTTTAAATGTATATGACTGCTGCAGTGCAAACTACATGACACTATAAACTTGATCTAAGTATTTGTCTAGTCATAGGTTATCAGAGAAAATTATTTTTCTTTAATTTAGTCATCTGCCTTTAATATCATTCAGGTCTAAACATTTGATTTGGCCTCTACTGAAAATTTTGGCAGAAAGCGCTTAGACCCTTTTGCACTTCCACGCTTCAATTTAATCTAAATAAGTGCAATCAACAGCTGTCATGAACATGTAGAAGGAATGATGCATAAGTGTGATACTCGGAGAGTTGATTAAGTAAAGACGGCCGAAACAACAACCCCATATAAAACTTGGATTTGAGGAGGAACAATCTTCTGGCTGGTATTGGATTAGCTCATTTGTAGAGGAGCTCAAAAGATGCATCAAAAGAGACTACAAATGCTCGGTAGATAAATGTAATACATAACCGTTGTCGCTTCCTCGGTATTGATATCTCATAAAACTCTTCATTAAATTTTAGTTCAGGTAAACTATGGGCTTTGGAGGAAGTCAGGACTGTTTAGGCAAGAATAGAAACACTATTGTAGAGATTTAGTTAGCTAAAATACCTAGATACTTCAAAAGAACGCCTGTTATCGACTGCTATATATCTTATATTCTGTTGTGAATTTCATCAGGATACAAAAATATTTTCTGTTTATATCTACTCCGGCACATTCTGTTGCCGCCATGGCTTCTTGAAGTTTCCATCATATGAAGGATTCGGTGGAACATTCTTGATTTTGGTTCGGTTCCCTGTAAGTAATCTTGGTGTTTGAAATTGCCATGGCCACTGATTTTTTGGGCATCGAATTTATAAGCCAAGAGAATGCAATGGTCATATGACTCATTATTTTCATAATGTAGAAATCAAAAATATGAACACTGCTGTAGAATTCATCAATAGCGACTCCTCAGGTACTTAAGATTACAGAATATAGTAGGTATGTGTCCCGCCTCCTGTAAGGGTACTTATTAAAAAAATAAATAAATAAATAAAAGTATTGCTCCATTTTTCCTGAGCAATGTTTCTTCAATTTTTAGTTAACTAAGAGTACCTACCATATCAAAAGTCATCTATATCTTTAAAAATTATATACTAAGTTTCTGCCAATCCATCTACATGTAACAGTCTGTTCAAAATTACTACTGTAATTTTGTAATGTACCACTATTTAGGTACTGTTCAAAATAGTTTAACTAACATTTAGATGCTATCAACACATTTGGAGAAATATTAGGTTTCTAAATCAAAGGAGGTTCTACAGCCACTTTATTATCTTCCTTCATTCAGCAAAATCTTTAATTTTTTGTCTTAATGTTAAATCAGGGCAACGGAATTAGACAGGACCAGCAACGCAACTGCGGATATTGTAATCATATCTGGGTACGAGATACCTTCAGCAACGTTCTACGCTTCAGTCCATGGAAGTTTGAATCTGTTGCTGTTCATTGCTGCTTTCACTAGAGGGATCATCTTCGTGCACTCATCCATCAGATGCTCGAAAAACATACATGCCCAAATGGGAAGGAGCGCTATGTACACTGATTTACAATACTTCAACAATAATCCCTCAGGTATATTTCAAATTGTGTAGAATATGGTATGTCACATAGGGTAATGGATGAAATATGCGCACATTCAGATATGATATTGTCTGATATTTCTGTCTACTTGAACCTCACCATCCATAAATGAACAATGAATTTATTATTGTTATTTATTCATCCACAAAAGAAAGGAAAGTTTCTTAAAAAGACACATTCTGAGTACAATAAAGTGATCCTATTTTTAACAGGACTTTTAAAAAATTAATAAAAAGGCAGCAAACTGCTATAAAATCGTTATGTATAGATTTTATAGCAAAAAGTGATATGGAAAAGTTCATCTTGAATGAACTAGCGCACAGTTTTGATGAAGCGTGCTCAAATTTGTGACAGTTCCCGCGAGATCTAAGAGAATGCGCTGTGCGTCCGTCGCTTCGGCGCCAGGCGTCCATTCTTACGTTCTTGAATTGCTGTGGTTGGCGATAGATGAGGATCCGAGAATCGGAAAATCATCTTCTCCGAACATAGCACATATGCTATTAGTAAGAGTTGTATCTCTTATGGTACAGTCACACCCCTCCCTCTCTCTCTCTCTATGAGTGCGGATTTAGGCCCCCATTGCACCTCTGGGGCGCTCTAAGTTCGTTACATGGTAGCAGATCATGGTTAGGATTATGTACGGCTATCGCCTAGTAATCCGATCCATCATTTTTTGGGGCGTTAATGTTTCAGAAGAAACATGGCCCGGGTATTCCAGAAGGAATACCCATTATACTCCCTTGGATACATAAATGCTTTCATTGGTTCAATTTTTCCCCTCATATTGTTTCTATTAAATATACCTAATTTTTTCCAAGGGCATTGTTCCCAAACCCAGGGCATCGTTCCCTATTTCATAAGTCCCCATAGTGGGCTCCTTCCACTGTAAGTCTCCAAAGTTGAGCAAGTTATTTCCCAGGGCATAGTTCCCATTTTCGTAAGTCCCCAAAGTGGACAGCTCCCTACTGTAAGTCTCCTGGTTGAGCAAGGTATATTATTCCCGATTGTTCCAATCATTGATTGGGGGTTCATATGAAGATTCATTGACAATCCATCCTGTGTTAATTTCTCTTTTTTATCCTCAATCGCCAATGCAGCTATTTATTAGTGAGCATCAGTTCTCAACCAGTAAACTATTCCATCTAGTTTACATACTTGCTCTTCAATCAAGTATTTTTTTAAGGGGCGGAGTGTGACAGTTCCGGCGACATCCAAGAGAATGCGCTGTGCTTCCGTCGCTTCAGCGTCCATTCTCACGTTCTTGAATTACTGTGGTTGACGGTAGATAAGGATCCGAAAATCGGAAAATCATCTTCTCCGAACATAGCAAATATGCTATTAGTACGAGTTGTTTCTCTTATGGTGCTGTCACACCCCTCTCTCTCTATGAGTGCGGATTTAGGCCCCATTGCACCCCTGGGGCGCTCTAAGTTCGTTACAAATTTCATTTGGTAAAATGTGTTGAAAAATCTATAAAACTTTATAATATCTTCTAATCCTAAAATTTGTCTCTATAGCAGGTTATTATGGAGCAACAATTCTTTTAAACCATAAATGAACAGAAAACAACTTTTTTGTATTCAACAGGCTCATATTTCAGAAAAATGATAGAAAAATTGCTTGTGAGGTCATTCTGCATTACTGGAACTTTAATTTCATTGCAGGTGCCATTTTGAATAGATTTTCTCGCGATCTTGGTTCAACTGATGAGTTGCTTCCAAAGTCACTACTAGACACAGTTCAGGTATGTGGAGTGTATATATCACTATCATTTAGGTATGTACTTACTAAACTTAAGTTTTGTATTTTTAAGACCCTTATAAGTTATTACTTTCGAATTCCACACAGACCCTCGGGCAAGTAGTGGGAGCGCTAGTAAATACCTTGATTGTCAACTACATACTACTGTTCCCGGCCCTCGTATTCTTAGCTGTCGCTACAGTTGCAAGAAAGTTCTACATAAAAACGTCGTTGAACATCAAAAGGAATGAGAACATAAGTAAGTTCAACATGCCTCATTCAATCAATATTTCATGAATTTTAATGTTATTTAAAAAACAAAGAGGGGCATTTTTGTGTACCTGCACATCTCCTCTACTCCGTATGTTCACGAAGTACTGCGTTGACACTTTGAGTTGTTTCACCGATACTCGTTGTGACTTTTGAGTCATTTACTTCGTATGTTTCAATATGAATATCTTGAACAGTTTTATCATGGGTTTTAAACAAATATTGATGAAACATCCTCACGCCCTGCATGCTAAGACCAGGGCAATGGTAAGCATACATTTTTCTACCATGATGACAGATAGGTGTGCTTGGAGAACCTTTTGCTTTGTACCTTGAATTTGAACCAACAAACAAAATCAAAAAAGAAAAAGGGTTCAGCGCTCTGTAAACCACTTTAGAGGGGCGTTCCTAAGCGTTTGAAAAAAGAGACTTGACCCCTACATCTCGAAAGAAACGAGTAGGTACCTAATCTACCACTGACCTTTCTGTTTTGGCCTTCGTTTTTACCCCAAGTTTTGTTGAACCGGTTTGCGGTTCTCTAGTAAAACCGCGTTTGGAGCTAAATGACATACTGTGCAGAAAACCGGAATGGGGTTGTAGTTGGTGGGTGGGGTAATTGCGAGAGATGCCTCTCTTTTTAGTTCTTCCTCCGAACCGCGCGGCTTTTGAAAACCGGCAACAGGTTGCGGCAGAAAAAAGCCGGACGCGGTCACCGAAGTGCGGTTTTCCTAGTATGTCACCCCCATAAGAAAACGATTGCGGATTCTAGCAACCGGATGCGTTTTGCGGTTTTGAGGTTTCCAGCACAGGATGTCATTAGGCTTACCTTTGAATCTAGAGAGTTCTGGTGGTTTTGGAATACACTGATCCATGAAAAGAGAAAGTTTCGGAAGAAACTGAAAAGTTTCAAGCCTAAATACACTAGGAAACAGCCAGTTTTGCTCGATTCTGATGTCATATTTCGTTAGAGCGCGAAAAAAACTTCCAGAATCCACTGCCACCTCAATTTCCCTAAAAATAAATGAAGACAGTTTTGAAATCCACTGCCTGATTTAGTAGATTAAAAATCTTGTAGAAACAGAATAGAACATTTATTAAGTTTGTGAAGATGCTTGTAATTAAGTTCATAAAAATCTGAATTGGAGTAGGTATATAAAAACATATACTGAATTCAAACATTGTCCGAATACATTATTTTATTATTAGGACCTTTTCCGTTAATTCACTACCACCCCTTTTATTGGTTTCCGTTAATTCACTACCACTTGATATATATTCTATTGTTCTAAAAACTGTTCCAAAATCATTTTTACGTCCACTGTGGTAAAATAGATCAGAATGCTGTGTATAGTTTGGTGGCCTGGATGCTCGCAAGCTCGCATCTAAAAAATACATTACATCAAGTAGTCAATCCCTTAATAAAAATTCAGATTAGTTGGACATGTAGGTCTGAATGATGTGTATAGTTTGGTGGTCTGGATGCTCGCAAGCTCGCATCTCAAAATTACATAACATCAAGTAGTCAATCCTTAGTAAAAATACAGATTAGTTGGGCATACAGGTCAGAATGAATGAATGGTAGTGAATTAACGGAAAAGGTCCTATTATTATTATATCACGCGGTGGAATCGATGTACAAGATTTACAGCTCCGCCTCAAAATCAAGGGTCTAGTAGACGATGAGTCGTAAGAGGATCGAAATGACGGAAAATTCCTTCGAAATAACACTCTTATATGAATTGTACGAATTTTAGCGGTTTTCCAAGCCCTCATTTTGAAATGAGCTCGTTTTTACCGATTTTTGTAAAAAATGAGGCTATTGCAATGGCTTCAAAAATTTTAAATATTTCCTTCCAGACGATAACTCTCCTTAGGATTGAGATAAAAATCCGCTCTTGCACCAAAAAATAAGTATTCCGAACGAAAGGACGAGTTCGTTGGCCAACATTCTATGAGCACATTTAATAGGTCAAGTTTTAAAAAATGTTCTAAAAATCCTTAAAAATGGCTGGAAACGGCTTGAAGTTTTTAAATTCATATTTTGTTCAGCAGAATTTCAGTCAAAAAAGTTTATTAACAATGAATTCGAACATTAAAAAAATCTTTGCACAAATTTATGCTGAAAATGTACTTAAATGTCATTAACATTTGCCAAAAATACATAAAAAATGCAAAAAAAAAAAATCTGAAATCCATAATTTCATTAGAATCGCAAAATATTAGCTAGAACAAGTTTTTTGGCATGAAATTAGCAGCTAACAATTTTTTCTCACTTAATGTTCTCAATTCTCAGAACAATGTGAAATATAGTATAGTATAATAATCTACAAAATTCGCTCATATGGTCATGCTGCATGACTGCATTTTTATATTTGAATGGATGGAGAGAATAGGCGAAATGGGGATGGTCGAGAAATTCTAAGTAAATGTGAAATAGATAGGTATCCATATATAATTTATTCGTCTGAGAGTTGACATTTAACATCTCAAAAGTTGTCTAGGTATGACAACTTGGTATGAAATATTACCAAAATTATATAAAAGATTGGGAGAAAGGTAGCGTTTTGGGCACTCATAAGATATTACAACAAACACGAGCAGTAACTTATCACTCAGCGTAACAAAATCTTTTTAATGACAATCAAGTGGATTTACTAAATGATATTTCTATAATCTATGACATTTATCCGGGTTTGTTGTTTCCAGGTCGCGGGCCTATCTATACGCACCTGAATACCTGTCTCCAAGGCCTGACCACAATTAGAGCTCACGGCTCACAAAGTTATCTAATGAAAGCTTTTAATTCTCATCAGGTAAGTGGGCTAGGTATTTTAGGTAATTACGTCAGCATACGCGTATTTATTTGATAACGTAGGAGGTAAAATATGTGTAGGCCTCTAGCATAGTCCGAAATACAGAGCTATCTATGGGCGAAACGCGGCGTAACGTTAGCTCGCAACACATCCCAACCTTCACTCCGCCCTAGCCTCCTGTGGAACACCTTCCTCCGTGCTCTACGGAAAGTTTTCTTTCAGTGTTTCAGACCCAAGGAATGTGGAAAAAAAGAATGATAACAAAACGGATGATCTGAGTGATTAAAACCATAGAGTGTTGATGACTGTAATAATTCATTGACTGTTGATTGTGATTATGATGCCTGTGATAATTAAAGACGCGTTTTTTCTTATCGCGTTGCCAGAATTTCGTTCGAAGAATGAAAATGCAGATGGAAATAAAACGTGGAAATAGAATACGTTTGTCGCTAACTTCCGTTTTCTTCTTTGAAATGGGTTTCCACATCTACGACGAGAGTGATTTTGTTTGTGTAGGAATCACCGTGAATACTTTCATTTTTAGTAGGTAGGTACCTAACATTATACTGAAATACCTTTTATACGTCGGATACAAATGTAATAAACTTTTTGAAGAAATTCTCTTAAAAAAGATAAATGCAACAAAACAAATCTATGCTTGTTTATGCCACCCTACGTAAAAAGTACCTTGTACTGAAGTAATTGTTCTTAAGAGGGCGCAAAATGGTATGAATGCGATTTTTAAAACTAGCATTGCAAAAGAGAAAAAGTTCGCTGTTTAGCTCTTTTTCAGCACAAAAAACTGGTATGCAAAAAAAGGCTAGGAATAATTTTTTTATTTATTTTATTATTATCATTTCTTAAGCAGAATGTTACCTACTCAAAAGATCAATAAATATGAACTAGAACATTAAAAAATGTATGCCAAAAATGTACTTAAATTGCATGAAGCATGTATTATTGAGACAAACATTATTTTGCATAAAGTGTATAACCGTTTCTTCACGCTTAACGCACTCAAATTTCAAACTAATCTAGCATACATATAATACGATAATTTAAGAAACTTGACGCACACGATCAGGCTGCATGACTGAAATTTTTTATGATAATTTTAATTCATGTAATTATTCCTTTTTCAGGATCTCAACACCTCGTGCATCCACATTTATTTGTCTGTTGCTCAAGGCTACTCGTTCGCCCTTGACATTTTCAATTGCGGTTACTTATCCACGGTGATCTTCGCCTGTATATTCTGGAACACGGGTAATCAAAATTGTTTAGCGTATCCGAAATCAATTAAAGTGGTAGAGTGCTGTCATTTTGTGATCATTCAAACCATAATAGTAAATGTGGTAAAAGTATAGTATATGCAGCTATCAGCTATCTATGGAGCTGTTAAAGAGCGGTTGTTCAAAAGAGAGATATCAGTGGTATAGTTCCTATCAGTAGAACTTTGCAACAGGTTGTGAGGTAGACGCACTCTCTTGACAGAGACGGAAACCGTCGCAATAATATTCAACTTATTTTTGAACTTCAAAAACTCTGCAATTCACGGTCGTGTCTTTCAGCCAACCCTAGTGAGTGCTATCAGTTGTTATTGACTGTATAAAAACCTAATCTAATTCACAATTTAAAATGAAATCTAATGATATTAACTAAAAACTACCTTTACGTTGAATGTTTTCGAAATACACGATATAGTTCATCCAATATTTTCTTTATGGATAGGAAAAATGGCGCTTTATAAAATGAAAACCCTCACCTTACCTATGGCTTTACCAACCCAGATTTTCGGAAATCAAAAATTTTTAAACATTTTTTGACACTCGCATGTATAGTGAATGTTGACGCAGCTTCGTACCACACTGTTGGACTGGAATTCAAGAACAAATCAAGCTGTCCATCAGAAGCCTGCATTATACCAGCAGAATGTATAGGGCAGCGTTTCCCAAATTCATTGACCCCTCGGCCCAGTTAAAACCAAGCCCTCCTCGTCGAACCATCCCCTCCAATCCCCTCACCAAACCATATTCTCAACCCACCCACCACCAACCATCGTACCCCAACCAAAAGATTCGTCCAAAATTATTATTATTATTATCACCGTACTATGAGACATGTTAGCGAATTTTCGTAGAAAATTTAGCTATTGCAATTGCTCCAAAATGTTTAAAAATCTAAATTTTCGAACATTTTTTCATTGAAATCCGTCTTGAGGCATTCTGAAACGAATCCTAGAGTGAAAAGCTTTTTGAAATGTATAACAATGTATAACAAATATATAACATATACCTATGTCTTTATTTATATGGATATGTGTCATTCCAGATGCTAACTCTCCTTAGGATTGAGATGAATAGTCCGTTCTTGCGCCAAAAAATCAACCTTTCCTAATAAAAGAATGACTTCGTTGGCCAGCACTTTCTGAACTCATTCAAATCAAATTTCGATATATGTGCTGAAAACATCACTAGTAATGGCTATATACGGCTGAAAATAATTAAATTTATATTTTTGGCAGACTCTTGATCAAATAAAGTTTATTAACTGTAAAATAGAACATTCGAAACATTATGTACAAAATTATGCCGAAAAATATACTTAGATTTAATTAAAATTTGCTAAAACATCGATAAAAACTGCAAAAAAAAAAAACTAAAAATCCGAAATCTCTTTTTGAATTGTAGATTATGAATAGGAATAATTTTCTTTGCACTAAAAAAACTGAAATTTCAAAACAATTCAACATTACAAAATACGATATTTTTACTTGGAATCTGTCAATCTTTTACTCTGCAATGGTTTCAAATTCTGCATGTTCTTTTCTTGTTAGTTCTTTAGTATCAGAACTCCCAGTAACTGTGTGTTATGTGAAGTCGAACAATGCGACTTGAGACACTTTCATTACACCTGTTCAGTTTGTAAAATTAAATTAGTAACAATGAATTACTAAAAGAATTTCAAAGATATTCAATTTGTACCACAGTCATTTTCAAAAATATTGAAATGAATCTTATTCCTAATTTTGCGAGAAAAACTGAGCCGATCAAAATAAACGATAATTAACTCCAGCTGACTCAATGCGACGAATGAAGCTGTTTCTTTGATTTAACATTTTTCAAGGTTTTAGGAACGATTTCTGCTATTTTTTATGATGTTTCAACATCTTTAAACCGATTTCTCCAAACAGTTTTTAAGTTGCATAATACACACACAAAAAAAAATTGTTCACACAGATAAATAGTGCAAAAAGGCATGAGGGGAGTAGGTTTTAGAGCATAACGGGCGACTTATGTTCGACTTACCTTCACAGCTCTTACAATTCTGTACTAAATGATTCGGAATTTCACAGTGATGTTTTGCTTATGTTCTAGCATGTCTGGTATAACCTTTGCTTATCTTGGTCAAATAGAAAAAAATAGAAAAATGTTAGGCAAACTATGTTTTCAAATGTATAAAAAAGAAGGAACTTTAATGTTCCTTTTTATCACCAACCATTTGGCCGACTATATTCAAATTTTCAAGCGTTCTTCATCCATATATGTAGAAACGTTGGTGCCATGGCTTTTTGATGAATAATTCAATCCAGCTAATTCTGGTACCAAAAACATAAAGCTTAAAAACCGTCCTGCGGATTTCCTTTTTTTAAATTAATAAGTATTTTATTTAGTTGTTTGAGAGTATTTTACAAAACATTCCTCATTGGATAATTTACACATAGTCTTATACACTTCGATTATAATTTATATAACATCTAATCACGGAGATGTTACAGGCAGTGTCAATCGTGCATTCCTATGTTATTTACACACCTACACTTTACTTTTACCATGCCACTATGTCCTTCATTTGTCGTGGTATTATCTCTGTGAATTCTTCAATAGAACTTCCTTAGGAGTCTCTATATTGGAGTAATTGTAGAGTGTCTCATTTCTAACAAATTCCGGGTGTAAACAATTTTCTTTTGCAGTATTGAATTTTGCTGCTGTTCAATTCTTTTGAACTGCGATCGTGAGCACGTTCCCCAAATTTCAATACTATAGGTCCAGATGGAACGGATTAGGGTGGTGTATGGTATTATTTTATTTTGGACAGATATATTAGGACTGTTCAGGTAGGCTCTGAATTGCGACCGTACTTTGCCAATCAAACCTGAAATATGGTCATGGAATGTGAGGCGTCAGTCCAATTGGACTCCTAGGTATTTATTTACAAGTATGACCTTTACAAGATAGTTCAGTGAAGATACTTGTGAGTGGAGCTTGTATGTATATGTGACGACAGTTGATTTGTCCGAATTTACATTGACTCTCCATTTTGTACAAAATTTTCCCAATGCTTCAAGTTGTCGTTGTAATCGTCTGGTAGCCTCTGGAGGATCAACATGACACGTCGCATAAACTAGATCATCGGCATAAAGTCCGGAAAAATCCACACTTTCGTAATTGTTAGGTAATGGCATATTGTGACAGTATATGGAGTATATATTGTGGTAGTGGCAGTATATGGGCCTAAAACCTGTAGCAACTCAAGCGCTCATAGTCCTTGTCGTGGAGTGCTCATTTTGAATAGTCCCGACAAAGATGCGCCCGATCAGATAATGTGTCATCAGGATTCGCAGATTATTTGAAAGGTTTGGGCGAAGCGTTGAATGTAAACCAGCATGCCATGTTCTATCAAACGCTTGTTCCACGTCAAGATAAGCAGCTCGACAAACTTGTCGTTTGTGGAATGCATTCTTGATAAATGTTGTAAACCGTTGTAGCTGATCCATGAATGGGATTGCCGGAAACCAAACTGCGATTCGGGGATAAGACATTCCATATACTTTTGAAGGTACGGCAGCAGCAAACGCTGCCAACGGATTTTCGTGATAGAAAAATCTGTCTCTACAACAAAAATATGACAATCGAAATTTGCATGGCACCACCTCTAAATTACATCTATCTGACCATCTCGTGAAAATTAGGACGAAATTGGTTTATTAGTTACCGAAAAAAAGGAACATTTTATGGTAGGAAATTTATTTTTCAGGACATCGATTTTTCTGACAACCGCCGCTTGCCAGGTCAGAACGTGTTGTTCTATCTCTCATTTCATTTTTATGAAGTTCCATGTTGGTAACATGGAATGCTTATCCATGATTTGGATCACTTCTGAATGCATCACTACAATTCATTAATTGTAACTTCTGAATATAATTGACGAAGGTTATTAATGATCTGGTTCCATGCTCCTGGAGACCATTAGACACTTGCGCACAATAAGATATTATTTAAATCGTCACTCAGGTCTGGATCATCAGATTTTAATTTTGTTTTTACCCAACAGAAGTTAGAATTTAACAAAAAGCAATAAAAAAGATTTATCGATATTTGCAGATAAGTCATTGGTCCTCCTCCCAACCCTATATGCGTAAAACCACTCGGCTCACTCTCGTAAAACTCTCTGCCTGATTTTGTGTGTGTGTGTGTGTGTGTGTGTGTGAAAAAGCGTTCAAGTCTTGGATTCGTTTCAGAATGCCTCAAAACGGATTTCAATAAAGAAATTTTTCAAAAATTTTATTTTTAAAATTTCCGAGCCATTGCAATAGCTTCATTTTCAACGAAAATTCGCTAAAACGAAATTATAACTTTGAAACGTGTACCAATACTATGAAAAGGTTACAGGGATAGAACAATTTGTGTGGCTATTGCAACCGTTCATTTGTAGAAATATTATACTAAATCTGATCATTTTTACAAAGAAAGAATAAGAAAATGTTAGATATTTCGTTGGAAATTAATAAACGTTTCGATCCCTGAATTTTGGCAGATTATTTTCGGGTCACCCCTACCTTGGTGAATTCATGAATTGCCTATCAGTGAATAGGACCGATGATGCTTCTCCACTTTAGTTAAGCGCATAAATTCAGTTGGAATGATAACAACTACTGTTATTTTGTTTATATACATGTGTTCCTGTACATTTGTACTTGTAGATATACAAGGAGTTGTCTAAGTAATTATCGCCGGTCTCTGTTGGTAAGGTATGAGTGGAGCTGATGTGGGTCTGGCTATAACTCAAACAATGGCCGTCACAGGAATGCTACAGTGGGGAATGAGAATGTCCTCGGAAGTTGTCAACATCATGACGTCAGTGGAGAGAATTTTGGTCTTTCTCCGCCTTGTCCCCGAGGAATCCGAAGAAGGTAGGACATAATTTCTACCTAGTGATAAACCTGAAGAGTCCGCTGAATATAAGAGTTTCATATATGAAACCGAATAAAATGGCTCTAGGAGAGCGTGAACATATTCAAAAAAATTGTAAGAAAAAACAATAATTGACAATACGAAACTAAATTTTATATTCGTGCTTGGTGCTTTTTCAAACTATGAGAAAAGAAAATGATTTTTGAAAATGATGAACTTTCTCGAGAAAATCTTGCGTGGTTACTCAGAATCAGGTGGAACATCAGCCGTCCCAATGTTATGTTGTAATGAAGACTATTGTTTCGATCATTTATTAAATAGTTTAATACTGGCAATCCCATTACAAAATATATAAAGATTGCGCATTCAAGAGTGATGACCCAGTATATATATATATATCAAATTTTCGATGGTCATATATATATATATATATATATATATATATATATATATATATATATATATATATATATATATATATATATATATAATTTGCTATGGAATTCTTAGGCCGACCCCCAATAATTTCTTATGTAACGTCCGGGATGAAATTAAAGATGATTTTCACGTACAACCGAGTAGTTGAGTAGTTGCTATAGATTGTGTCACAATTTCAGTGTTTTTCACGTACAACCCAGCCGTTTTTAGGGGAATGAAACTTCCGCAGTTTTCATCGCACAAAAATCGTTCGCCACTCGTTGGAAAGCGCTTGATTTATGTGATAAATGTTCACATTTCAAGCTACCAATTTCCCTCTCCTTACGTACCTGGCTACATTCCAAAACTAAGTTGATTCAGGCTAAGAATTGCATAGCAAATTATCCTCGTTTTCTACGCAGTAGAAAAGAGAAAAGATCCGGCGAGGCGCGAAGCGCCGAGTATAGATTAGGGGGGTCCAGGGGAGCGAAGCCCTCCGGCGAGGCGCGAAGAGCCGAGTATATATATATATATATATATATATATATATATATATATATATATATATATATATATATATATATATATATATATATATATATGTCCATCAAAAACCTCCATGACTGGACAATTAAGTGGAGAATTAAGATGAATGAGGCAAAATATCTGGGTATGTCTCATGAAACATTCTCTGATGGAGAGCGCATGTGAAAAATAAAAAAGCAGAACTGGGCACCTAATTCCAAAAAAAAAAAAAGTATTGATTGATTGTTGGGCGATGAAAATCTTAAATCCAAAACAAATTAACCCCTCTTCATAGGGTTTTGGAAGAAGTAGCACAGAGACTCCAACTTTATTTCTTTCTTGCGAGCGCTTTCGGGGAATACTGTGTTCCCTTCACTTAAGCATCATCAAAAATAGCAGTTATTTAATCTGCAGAACTACAATAAAAGAAAAAAACTAATAACAATGGGCCCAAACACATCCAACATGTATAATCTATATAAGAGTTAACAAAAAACAAACTTACTATGCTTCTAAGAACTCCCAGTCAACTGCAGCAACCATCCATTCAATGCTCACATAGGTACCTTCTTTCTTAAAGAAAAACATCCCAGACCCTTTTACGAAAAAACCATTCAAAAAACAATACCCAGCCTCATCTCCAGGCTAGAAACCAAAAGCCTTTACTTGGGAATATACTTTTTCAAATCACTATGTAATCCTTTACAATAAAAACAAATGTAGGCAATATGTGAATCCCTCAGTAAACAATTGGCCGTAAAAAATTCAGGAAAAACTGGGACGCAAAATCACTTTTTCTATAAGAAATCAGGAATAAATTCAATGCCAATGTCAACAACTTCATTTGGAGGGAAGCTTGGTGGAAGGCCGAATATGAGCAGGTTAGCTGCTATCTCTAACATGGAACCATGTATTTAAAATCCATCCTCTCCACCACCAAACTAGAACGGACAGCCCTCAGACCCGAAAAACCATCCCACATCAGCCCTTTCTCTCAACAAACAACGAGGTATACATATCGTTGAGATTAGTAATCTCCCGCGTTGGGTTCACTGCCAATCCCTTATTCCTTCAGTCTGGATATATGTGCAACGATTAAAACAATCGCCTTATTATACAGGGATTCCAGAACAATGCACTGCGGTCATGCGATGATGCTTACCGGTACTCATCCAATAACGACACTCCTAAAGGACCCTACAATTCGAACAATAAATGAACTCATCAAGACTGTAGCACTGGCCCATAATTAGAGACTTCAAGGTCATATCAACGAAGAAGTTGTCCAGTTACAGGTCATTAATGATCTATTCAGGCGTCTGAAAAAGCAAATCCCCACAATCTGTTACAAAAAGGAGTGGTGTTTCCTTGAGAAAGTTTGTTCAGTGAGTGCTGGGCTTTGCGTCTGTGAATCTTGTGCGCCACAGTAAGCATTTGAAATAGTATAGGGATGTGCTATGTACCGCAGTCTCATTCCAGTAACATATTATTGATTGTCGAAGGAATGTTTATTAATTTGTACTACTTGCTGCAATAAATATAATAATTATTATTATTATTTAAAACACATTAGATTGGTCTACCCGCTCTGGGATTAATTTCAGATTCTCAGAAGTCTCCGCCTCCAAACTGGCCGACGGATGGAGTTATTAATTTTGAGAACTTAACGCTCTCGTTTTCGAAATCTGCCCCTCCGGTTCTGAAGAATGTTACAATCACTATTAATTCAGGAGAGAAAGTAAGTTGGTATAGGCATCAAATGTATTTTTCGATTCTAATTACATTTGTCTATTCCAAGTAGGTAAACAACTAGGGTGAATGTACCAACAGTTAGGCACGCTCCAATAATTTGGACAATAGTGATATTGATAAGATATGCTTGCTCTCGAGGATTTATATTGTTTTCCAAGAAAATATTATATGTCTGTTCTGAACAGGATACATTTTCGTAACCTATCAGTTGGTGTTATTTCCTCAGACGTGCTCAAAGTTGTTGTGCTCCCAGCTAAGTATGTTACCAAATGATTTTGGTAAGAAAACATGGTCTCAGTTTCAAAAGTTCTCCGACTCCTGAAATTTTTCTCTGAATGAAATTATTTTCAATCTTCAGATACCTGTTTTAGAGTATATATGTGTATTAGATCACAATAAGCCGGTCCAACTATCGGAGCTGGATTTGCTCAACGTTCCAGTAGATTGGACACTGTCCAACTTTTAGCATACAGCTTCATGACAGGTGTTCCAGTTGTTGGACAGCCGTCCAACTAGTAGGTCACTTGTTACTAATTTGCCTCAGTATCACTATCTCAATTATTTGACAAAACTGATTCACTTAGCTTCGTTGGTGCTTCCTATTTCAAAATTATAATAATTTATCCGATATGATACTGTCCAACGCCGGAAACAGAGAACATTTTGAATGTGACCTATAAGTTGAACGGCTGTTCAACAATTAGAACACCTGTAATTAATAAATATATTAAAATTATAGTATATTATGTTATATTTTTGAATGGAAGTTTCCCTTATCATTTAAGAATTACACGGCATCAAACAAGAAGAGGCAGGCAATGGATGTGGAAAAAAAGATATGGAGAAAACGAATATGGAAATGAAAAGCAAAAGAAGAATAAGGAACACTGTACAGTTATAAATCAGTACAAAATGCCCTTTAAAAGCTGGGCAATAGCTCCGGGGATGTGCCGGTATCTCGGCGAGATCAACCCCAACGAGTGAAATATAAGGATTGGAATATTGAAAAATCAAGATCTCGAATAATTTCTGAATGAAAGGGTAGTTATTTCCGTTGAATTGGTCAGAACTCAAATGAATGAATCGAATAAGACCCACCAGAGCATAATATGACTGAACGATCGCTCATCAGAAGGATTTGAGAGTTGGAAGATGATAAATCATCAACACGTGTGTGAATCGCAAAGCGACTTTGGCATGCAAGAGTGGGCTTAACTATTGCTGATTCGGCTCGATAAGCGGTTTTCTAGTATTTTGAAACTGTCTATAAACGCGTAATGCCAGATTTATATTGATCAGTGATTCGCCCAGGTGAGCCGTCAAATACGGAAATAATAAACCGTTGTGTGACCATTTGCAGGTTTTTTTTTTTTTTTTTTTTTTTTTTTTTTTTGAGAACTAGTTATTGTATAATTTATAGTCAATTTTAGACAATGCAGACTGAATGTTGAAAAAATTAATGCATTTCGATTCATAGATTTCAGGTTTGAATACATCCATGATAATGTTCACATTGATTTAAACTTTTGGTCCATGGCCAACAGCTCTAACGTATTTCAGGAATTTAAGAAGAATCTGGAATACAAATCCAGAGAACCTGAAGTTGGTTAACCCTCTAAAGGCAAAGTGGACAAGGGTCGTTTCCGTTGAGGTCGCTTTCGTCGAGGGAGCGCTGTAAACCAGCCCTTGAGTAGATTGCGACCCTCCACCTACCTTTAGATGGTTATTCAATAGGTTAGAGGGTGAAAACATAACAAAATCAAAGTGCCCAACTCATTGGTACATTACTGTCTAACATTAGAAACCAGTGCCCGACTATTGGAACAAAATGGATTCTTCATTTTACCAGTTATAAATTCTCCTTCGTAGGTCTATCACTTAGGAATTCAGGAGTAGAAAAAAAAAATCAAGTGAATCAGATTAAGTCCTGATTTTTTATGAACGGCAAAAGTGGAGAAAACTGCTCAAGTCTCCAACTATGGGTACATTCACCCTGAATATTGTATCTTGAATGCTACAATATGAACAATAATGCTACAAGCTAGTGTTGTAGCATTATAAAAGGAAATATAGGTTCAATGGGATGACTTTTTGGGCACAATAAATGGGTCAAATCCCAAAAAAAAAAAAAAAAAAAAATGTGCTGAAAAATCACAGAAAATGGGAAAAACGGCTAAAAATCATTAAATTTATATATTATAGTGGAATATTGCATAAAGAAGTATATCAACTATACAATACAACACTGTACAACTATGTCTTAGTTTAAAATGTTGGCCTAAAATTATGCAGAAAATATCAACATGATTTTTATTGATATGTAAAAAAAAAACCGGATAAAATTGCTGAAAATTTCTCAAAAAAAAAAAAAAAAAAAATTCTTTGTTTGAATAGCAGATACTTATTTATAACAAGTTTTCTGATAATAAACAATTATTTTTGGCAATTTTTCTTACCATAAAACTAGTAGCTAACCATTTTTGCGCTCAAAGTGTTCAAATTTCAAAAACTCTAACGTGAATACAATACGATCATTCACGAAAATCTACAAAAATGCCACATGAATCAAAATTGTTGAAAAACATTTCACTAGCATTTCACTTGCACTTAGCTTGACGTTCTCAAAATTTTAGCCACCATATGGGTTTAAAGAGAGCCAATGAATGGTTAAAGTCAAGGAAAAACACACTTACATACATTGTTATTATTCGTGAAGATATGTTCCCGGTTTTTTGCCTCCCCATTTAATCTAATTATTCCATTCATCCCTTTGAAGCGTTGGGTATGCGACATTAAGTGGGTTATCACCAAAGATTTTTTTATATTCTCATTGCATCTATGGTCAACCTGTATCCCGTATGAGCTTCCCTTTACATCTATCGATTAGGTTCTGAGTTTTACATTTTGTATTTCAGGTTGGGATTGTTGGAAGAACCGGAGCCGGTAAATCGTCACTCACGAGTGCTCTATTCAGACTGGCACCGATCGAAGGGCGCGTTCTTATCGATGGCGTTGACACGACAAGCATTTCTCTGTCTTCATTGCGCTCTGCTCTGGCCATCATCCCCCAGAACCCCATCCTCTTTTCCGGCGACATCAGGAAGAACTTGGACCCGTTCGCCAACTATCCTGACTACGAACTTTGGAAAGCTTTAGGCGACGTAAGAGAAATAAAGAATAAAAGTGAACGTACAACTACTTACATTTTTGTACAAAATGGCGAAATAGTGCAAAAGGTTGACGAGCCTTTACCTGTCCATAACACAGAGCATGCATATTGAATTGGGGGACCCCCACGGTTTAACATAAACTAATAGAGATTCTAAGGGAAAGCCTCCTAAATTGACTAAGTTCAAAGCACCACGCACCTACACTTAAAACTATAGCATCTTTGCTAAATAAATATCTTCAAAAGACTTGGGAACTAGATGTTCAACTACCACGGAATTAGGAACTACGTGTTTACACTCAGGGGAGCGGGAACTAGATGTTCATCAGCTTGTAGAGCTGGAAAGATGAGCCTAGCTGAAACCCTCACCAGAACTAGTCGGTTAGCTCCACCTACCGTCAGAGAGAGGCAACATAGCCACTTCTATACTTTCTTTCACTGCATTTATCTCCACAAAAACAAATTGGCATTTGAGGCTCCTCGCGGTGGTTCTGATAGAACTATTTATTGGCTCAGGTACTAGTTATTGGAGGTTCGTTGATGGGATTGATGCTATATAAGGGTTGTTGTTCAATGGGGGTCTTACAGGACTTGGGAGTTTGATGATAAGTTTCTATACAAGTTCATATCTGACGTTCACTTGTCTATGGCGGCTGGGGTGGGTGACAGGCTACTGGATCGATCGGTAACTGCATCGTCAGTTTTTTCAACGTCTATAGCTATTCGCATCTAAACACGGTAAAACTTATGGTGACTTTCCCCACAGAAAGTCATGAACTGGTAAGACCGAACTGCAGTGTAATGTGGCCTGCACAGGTAACGTCAAGGGTACCTGAATTGTGTATTAGGTGCCTGGATAGCCACGTTTAGCTCTTTCTCATGCATATCAATATGATTTCATATCGATGGGATTTCATAGATTACATTACGCTCAGCTCTGGTTCAACAAATATCCCTCTACATAAAATGGAATTTAGCGTGACAAATTTATTTGGAACGATCAGAACTGCAACCTTGCTTACTGGTATACAGATTGATACGGACGAGTTACTCAAGGATGGCCATGGCCTCGACTCTAAAATCAGCGACGGAGGAAGTAATCTCAGTGTTGGTCAAAGGCAGCTAGTTTGCTTGGCTAGAGCCGTCGTAAAGAACCGCAAGATTATCGTTTTAGACGAAGCAACTGCATCAGTGGACCCGGAGTGAGTAGATGAATGTTTTAAAGTAACAGATAGCAATAGATGTTCTCTTTACAAGTGAAGGGTAATTTACCACATTGAAATTAAATCCTGAAATGATCAAAGATCCATTTTACAGGACTGATGCGCTGATTCAAGCCACCATCCGCAAGAAGTTTGCAGACTGCACAGTTTTGACCATTGCTCACCGTCTGAACACTATCATGGACAGTGACCGTATCTTGGTTATGGATGCAGGACACGCAGTGGTAAGCTTCCATGTTACATTCCTGCTATACCTTCATTCCAAATACTTTTTTTCAATTCCACAATACTAGTAACACATAACTGACCACAATACGAACAAAACTATACACAATTGAAGGAAACAATATCGTATTTCAGCCATCTATAGATTCATTTTGTGATGCATGTAGCTTTTTGTTCATATGGAACTGGGTGACAGTTGAAGTTTTATATCACACAAGACTCATGAGACCCTTCTATTTTTTTTTCCTTCAGGAAATGGCCTCCCCTTACGAATTATTACAGATGAAAGGATATTTTCACAGCCTTGTTCAAGAAACTGGAACGCAGATGGCTGCCAAATTAACTGAGCAAGCGAGAGAGGTAATACTCACCATTGCGTTACTCATTAGATACACCAAATGCCATATTTGGAATCGAAAGTGGTTCTGACATGAACTCCAGAGCGTTCTAATGAGAAATATGAGGGTAATCAAATTTATTGTTGCTTTAAAATGAGAATCGTTTCATTCAGAAATCGGTTATCTCGTCTAATAGCCGTCTCATCCACATCAGTGAAATATAATACTATCTAGAAACCAATTCGCATGACCACTGATATTATAAACGATGTGCTGTCTTGGAGACCTCACTTTCTCAGGATAAAAAATCCAAAAATCAAGTATTTGTTTCTAGATGGTATTACATTTCCGTTTCCATGGAATCCCACTGCCTTCAAATCAGACTTCGTTCATACTTCATTTACTTGCAACTCCTTTAAGAAGCAAGTTCCAAATAAATGCCCTATTTCGTATAACCCATATCAAATACATTACCGCTCGTATAAGTGGTATGTCATTCCAACTCTGTAAATTTTCAACTGTTTTGGGTAATGGTTATGACCCCCCATTCATAGAATCATAGAATCAGTATGGCACTTATTGATTTGAATACATGATTTTCACAAACTAGACTGCAGCAGTAAATTTAAAATGCTCTACCCAACAACTGTATCACTTTAAAACCCAATAGGAGTTTACGTGTTCGGTAGTAAGGATAAATTTAAACGCTCAAGAATTAACTACTCTTCAGAAGAAAAATAAAATAGAGATGCAGCTGAAAGGTGGTGGTGGTGCTTATTCGCTCAAGACCGTTAATGACACAAATATTACCGTTGGTACAAATATTATAGCGTTTAAGGTATATTTTCCTTGGAGCAGCAAACTCGACGTAGATTCGATCACCATGATCATTAAACCTCATTGAGGGCTAATTAAAATAGGTCCAATGAAACTTTTATCGAATCAAAATTCATCAGCTTGAGTGCCTTTGGTGATAATCTTAGATGAATACATACCTACCATACACCTCAAGGTAGTCACATTTATGATTCACGTTATCAAATATTTTTCAGAGGCATTTTGCAAGAATGAAGACCGAATGACGAGCGGACGGCAAGACTTCGTTATATATAATGTAAATTCTGTAATTTATTTCATGTTCATCCAACTTCAACTCACCTATACACGTTTATTTATCCATCTCCATTAATCATCATTTTGAAACGAATTGTAAATAAATAAACTTAAATTATTTATAACTTAGAATGCCAATTATGAGTTTTTTTCCCCAAAGATGTATTCAATAATGGTTTCATAATCACTGGGATTCATGCTCGAGGAAACAGTTAACGCCAGGTATAAAGTGAGGACATGCAAGAGTGAGATAGAACTCTCTTGAAGGAAAATACAAAGGTTCAGTATTGAAAATAATAAACCGAAAATTGAATTGTTCGGATGGAGTTTTTTGAATCTAAACACGTAACCGCAGTATTGCCTCAAATTTTCCTAAAACAAATGGTTTTCACAAATTGGTTCAGTGACTCCAAAAGTGAGAGTGAAAATAATGAGCGATTAGGTTTTATTAACAAATCGAAAACCTTAAGAACATATTGTTGGATTCATGCTGGGCTTCCTTCACAACTCTCTTTCCCAACGAAAATCCAGGATGCGCCTTGGGACTGTCTTTTCCGATCTCCACCCTAAGGAGAATGGCATTCCTCAAGGCTCTGTGCTTAGTTGTACCCTGTTTATGGTCGCTATAAATAGCCTCGCTGATAACATCCCCGATGATATTCGTTCCTTACTTTATGTGGATGACTTAACCATCCACCTGCGAGGTGATAATCTGAGAAATGGGAGTGACACATTTCAAAGTGCTATTGGTACCATCTATCAAAAGCGAAGAGGCGAAGTTTCAGTTTTTCACCTTCAAAAATTGGAGGTAATTCCTCCATTCATTTTCGCAAAAAGCACAAAAAGCATGATGAGTATCCACTCACTATTGGTAGGGTCACAATACCTTACTTCACATACACACGTTTCCTTGAACTCATAGTTGACCACCAGCTGCGGTGGACCCAGCATATTGAGTACTTACGCCAGGCTACTTTGCAGGGTGTACAGTTGCTCAAGGCCCTATCTAACTATAGTTGGGGCGCCCAGCAGAAAGTCCTCTTAATGATTTTTCATGCTGGGGTGCAATCGAGAATTGATTATGCGTCTGAAATTTATGGATAAGCAAGAAAGTCCTTGCTTCATACGCTGGAACCTATATTAAACAATGGTCTCCGTTTGGTCACTGAGGCCTTTCAAACTACCCGAAGAGCATCCCTTCAGACGCTTGGGCGTACCCAGCCACGAAAGATTGGGCAAAATTTACAGACACTCTGCTATACAGAGCGCCTTCGTTATTTCCCAGGGCACCCTCTGCATACCATGGTAACTCTACCACTCCTGGATGAAACATATTCCTGTCTCCACACTTGAACTCGCCCATTGGGCATTCGTGTTCAGGAGCTCACCCTCAGAGAGTTACCCTCTGGTCCCTTTTGAAGTCTCCCCATCCCTCCATGGACCTTGTCTGGGATGCGCATTGATTTTCGCTTGAGGGTTTGGGTCAAGGGAAATACACCCCCACATATCCTCAGATATCGTTACTCAGAGGCAATCCAGCGATATGCTGGACACAATCTCTTATTCACTGATGAGTCAAAGACATGGAGGAGCACGAACATTGTAAGTTGGAAATTATTTTATCTATAGTGACTCACTAAGTACCATCGAGGCGATTAGGGATACATATTCATACGATCTCCTAATACAAAGCCAGCGTGTGTCATTACACCGAGCCACAATATTGGGTACAAACATAACTTTTATGTGGATGCCATGCCATGTGGGTGTTAACGGCAATGAGTGTGCTGATGCCCTAGCAAGGAGAGCCATCGGTGATGACACGATTGAAATGTTGCTTATGCGCATTGTGGATCAAATCTCCAACATGCAGCATGAAGCCAATTCCATCTCAAGGGGGTGTAGTGCGTCAAATCTGGTAGGTAGTTTTGATTTTTCGCCAACTTATTTGTGATGTTGGCGAAATGAAAAATCCAAATTTGAGACCTCGAGCTTCGAACGCAACCTTGTCAAAAATCGGATAAAACCGCGAAATTTTCGACTTTTGAGACCATCACCATCTCTGTAGATCAGATAGTTTTTGAGATATAGCGTTTTAAAATATATCGAATGTTTCGGATTTGTCAATTTTTAAAAACATTTCATTCTTCAGTGTGAGTTTTGGCAATTTTATTGCAGGGAACCCCCCCCCCCCTCTACCCAGCTAACTATTCCCGTGGTTCCTGAGGTTTGAATGGAACTACTAACCCCCCCCCCCCCCCCCCGTTTTTATTTTACCAACGACCCGAAGGGCAGAAAAGGGAAAGTTATACTATTTGCTGAAAATGCGATTTTTGGTGGTGAAACTCATACAAGGGCGTCTGGAACCAAACTGAAATCAAATCTCCACCTATCAGAGAGTTGTATGTGGTCGATCTGTCTGTCCATTTTCGGAAGAGAAGTGCGCCCTAAAAGAATTATATTTAAAAAATCCAGTTTGGAGTTGGGTGTCTATACGCATGCACAAAGCACCCTGTGAAAATTAGATCTTTTGTATAGTTTAGGGGTGACAAAAAAAAGTTTTTAGCGGTATTTTAGCGAACTTTCTCCCAAATTACTCCAACGATTTTGATGAAATTCACATGAGTTACTCTTTTGGGTGGGTACAAATGATTTCCAAATAGCACCCATCCTCGTAAAAATGATTTTTGGAGCGTAAAAGGCGTTAGATCTCGGGAACTATCTGGTCAAAAGGGATGGTAGTGGTCTCAAAAAGTAGCAAATTTAGTCCAATTTAAAAACGTATTCGGTGTGGTGGTCCTTCAGGGATAAAATCACTAAAAGCTGAAGTAAAGTCGAAAATTTCGCTGTTTTTCGATTTTTGACAAGATTGCGTTCGGAGCTCAAGGTCCTAAAACATGGATTATTCATTGGGCAGACTGCAGATCTTCATTCATTCTTTTAATTAAAATAATTTTCAACACATTACTAATTTTTAGCGCATTTTCTTAAAAAATTAAATAAATAAATACGGTATCTTATATATTAGAAAAATTAATTAAATCTAATGGCAGTTAGTACAGCCGTTCTATCCGGCCGATTTCCTTCTTTTTTTAATGAAAGGTATTTGTGCATAGATTTGTCATCAATCATTGAAAATCAGATAACTAAACTTTTCATAGCTTTGTTCTTTGATATCTCAGGTTCCAATTGAGATACATTGTTCGCTTTGTCCCAAGAACACTCAGTGAATCATGCCATTTGTTTGAGTTTCAACTAAATTGGTTGAGTTTGAAAGGATTTATGAATGGGAAACCTAATCTGTTACGGCCCAATAGTTCTACACAATAAAACTGCACAGCGAGAATGATGATGATCAAAAAGATCGCCCATTTCGGCTCAACAGAACCCTAACATATCGGTACTCAAATTCAAGCCCTGGATCTCCTGACCAACAGAAAAATCTTCGTTTTCTAAAATTTCAAACCACATTTGTTTAAATTGCGAAAGTGTCAGAAAACGTGGTTAGATTTAGAAACAAAGGGTAGCCCCCATCGTATGAAGAGAGGGATATTCGCGACCTTCTACGCGTACTTGCTTGCTATTGCGCCGCCACCTTCAGCCCGTCAGGCCGCAATAGGCACTCTGTCAGAGCGCAATGGTCGGCCGGTCAGGCCTCATTGGTGGGGGTTGGCATTGTATTTACTTTGTTCGTTTGTCCATGTATGTATGTGAATTCTCGTAGAAGCGCTTCAACTCTAGAATGGCTGGACCAACATTACGGGATGGGTCACAAAATTATCAGCAAGTCTTTCAAAATAAAGTGGTTGCAAAAATCGTCATTGATAATCAGCAGCGCGATCTGATTTCGTGATTCAAAAAATCCAAGTTCTGTGCTATTTATCCTAGAAAGCTAAAATTTGGAAATGAACCTCTGTGAGACAGTTAGAATAGGATTTTAACTTGCCGATCCACCCCAATCAGCTGAGTGAGCTCTTAACACTAATTTCTCCGTTCAAACGTTGGATGTCCCCCCGAAATTCCTATTTCGTCATTCTTTGTGAAACAGTGCGTAATCTGCTTAAAAGAAAATATGCTCAACAAGTGGCACACTACGTAAGTACTGATCTATATATTTTTTCCTTTTTCAATATCCCATCAAACGTTCAGACAATGTTTTGACAAAATAAAAGGGGTACACATGACAGATGTAAAGATGGGGGAGGAGGAATCTATGGATCTCCTCAATCCTCTTGAGGATCCGCAGGAATATTATGAAGGGGGAGGTGGGGAGGTTTCTTGCAGAAAAATTACAAAAATTCTCTCAGAAGAATAAAATGTGTTAATAATGACTAATCATTTGAAACAAACATAATAGGCACCCAACCCCAAAACTGGAATTTTTCTATATCACTCCTGAAGGTCGCAATTCTCTTCACAGACAACGAACAGACAGACCACATACGGAAACAAGCAAATCCCCCACCCCCTCCCCCCACCATATCTACTCTCTGATAGGTGGAGATTAGATTTCAGTTTCGATCCAGACCCCCTTGTAGGAGGTGCACCAGAAATCGCGTTTTCAGCCGATAATTTAACTTTCCCTTTTCTGCCCTTCGGGGCGTTGGAAAAATAAAAACGGTTGGGAGGGGGGGGGGGGGTTCCAGTGGTTCCTTTCAAACCATGTCAAGACCCAAGGGAATATTTTGATGGGGGAAGGGGATTCCCTGCAGAAAAATTATCAAAACTCCAGAGATGATAGGGGTCTCAAAAAGTAGAAAATTTAGTACAATTTAAAAACGTATTAGGTAGATGGCACAGAAAAACTGTTCCTTTATGGTTAAAATCGCCTAAAACTGATATAAAGTCTAAAATGTCGCTGTTTTTTCGATATTTGACATGGTTGCGTTAGGAGCTCGAGGTCTCAAACTTGGATTATTCATTGTGCCAACATCACAAACAAGTTAGCAAAAAAATCAGAACTACCGGATTTGACTCAAGGTACGATGTATAACGTTACTGGACTATACGTTATTTTATGTGCTGAATCCGAATCCGAGGTTCGTTTTTCATTTAGCTCGGTTTCTCACGATATTGCTTGTTTCCACTTTTTTTGTGCGCAAACTTTGAAGGATCTTTCATTGAATACACTTCCAGATTAAATACCTTCCAAAGGTGCCTGACCTATGTATATTTATAGCTGATTCACAATATCACGTAAATGGTATATTTTATTGCACCGCTTCCTACCCCCATTTTCCCAAAATAAACTTGCTAAAAATATGGGAAAATCCCAGTTTTTTTTTCTGAACATTTCACGAGCTAAGAACGGAAAATTAGGCCTGTAAAAATTCTTTTTGGATCTGCATGTTGAATCTTGTTGAGACCACGCCTTCGCATCAAATGAGACCAACCGCGTGTTTTTAGGTTGGCCTCATTAGATGCGAAGGGAATACTATAATTTGGGAATTGGAAAAAACAAGCTTTAAAAAGAAAAAAAAATCCCGGGTTCGGATTTAGCACATCAAATCTCTCCGTAGGATTGAGATAAAAATCCCGTTCAAGCTCCAAAAAAAAATCAAGAATTTCAAATGAAAAGATGAAATAAGTTCTTTGGCCAACACTTTTTGAGCACGATAAATTGGTCAAATTTGAAAAAATGTGCTGAACGAATCACTAAAATTGGCTGAAAACTGCTAAAACTCGTTATTCATATTTTTATAGCAGAAGTTTATTAACGATGAACTAGAACATTAAAAAATGTATGTCCAAAATTATGCTGAAAATGGACTTAAATTTCATTAATGTATACTGAAAAATCGATAAAAACAACAAAAAAGCTTAAAATCCAAAATCTCTTTTGGATTGATGAATATTGTTCAAATAGGTTCTTTTATAAAAATTTCATTAGAAATTGATCATGTTCCTGTACGCTCGGAGTCCTCAAATTTCAAAGCAATAAGAACAAGTTATACGATAATTTACGAAAATTCGCTCATATAATCATGCTGCATGACTAGAACTTTTCTGCGTTACTCCTTGTTACAAACATTTCACTTCGTAAAGGACAATTTAAAATAACAAACACAAAATCTAACAAAATCCTTTACATAACTAATCAAAGCATTACTGTGATGTAGAATGGTATTGGAATGGGGTGGCTGTCCACTCCCAATTCCGTCTTAAATATGCTGTAATTTTGGATGGAAGAAGAGAGGGCAAGTTATCTGCGTATTCCCATTGTGTACCTGCTATTGTACATTTTCCAAGTTTACGAACCCCCATATTCGAAGGATATTGGTTACTAAACAGGAACTACAGTGAACTGCAGATATTCCTCTCGGCATTGTCTCTTTATAGCTTAAAGTCTGCGAGCAGAACTTGTCTGCGATGAAACGCATACACACACTCAAAAATGTGTTGGAGTAACTCGCACCTGTTTAAAATATCTGCTCGCTGTATTGCATTTTCAACGGTTTATGTTTTTGGATGATGGATTCCTTCGATATTATAACTTTAAAATTGAGGGACAGTGCCACTGGGTGTTTCACATTAAAAATTTCGTGCCTAACAAAAAGTATTCGGAAGTGAAAAAATTCAAATTCGGAAGTAATCCTCTCTTGAATAAATCATCAGGATATTATGTCGGGCTTAAGATTTCTTTGGCGATTTGGAAACAATAAGCCGACAGTTTGATAGTTTACAATAGAATTTAATCAAGGAAACAGCCTTGCAGAATGGTTCGGATCTTATGTCGGAACAGATGTGGCCACTAATGACTCCACGGGCCAAGAAGAACTGTTATGAGTCAAAGTTTGTGGTAGATGGGGGGACTATGGAGGGTTTGATGTAAGAAGTTGAGATGGGGCCCCTCTACAACTCTGGACCCCCCCCCCCCCCCCCCCCCCCCCCTCGGCACCTTCCGACTACTCATAGCCCACATCTTCCAAGTTGGTCCCTTTCTCGCACCTTTATTAGATTTCTTGCTCTCGGCTCCTCTGAAATTATCATCTCCCTCCCTCCATCTAATTCGAATGCTTGATTGTTGATTTTTAAAAACTCTTTACATGACGTCATCAGACTGTAAAGAGATTGAAGAATGCAGAAAGCATTATAAACAAATTTCGTTGTCGATCGATATAACTACTCTCAAAAATGGTGCGAGAGAATGTCATAAGTAGCAACATTGGCTGAATTCAGCTTAGGCACAGGCGGTTGGAAAGCAGACATGAACGAATCGAAAGAGTCTCTCGAACGAGTTGATGCATCACATTACAATTATGCAGATGAAGGAAATGATTGTAGGTCAATGCAACAGGGAAATATAACTTAGATCAATCGAAAAATTCTACAAAATATTACACCCAGGTTTATTAATTCGGTATTGGTTAGTCCTTCTACGCAGGAGACCTGTCTATAATCATTAAACGAAATCTATTATACTTTAGTATCTAAATATATCTGCATAGATGTAGAGGGGTATATGGATTTCTGTGGTCTACCTAAGAGAAATTAATTAAATTAGGTAACACATTTACATTTTCATAGTGTTTAACACGAGATGATCCAAAAGCTGAAAATCAATTATATCAAATATATCACCTACCTAAGCTTCACAAGTCAACTTATAGGTGACAAAACTTATAAAAACCCCGGTTACGTGAAGGAATGTCTATAAATGAGACCAAAACAAAAAAAAACTATTTTCTTCGAAGTTTTTAAGATTCCGATTTCTCAATATTTCAGCCCTCCATTACTACCATTTAGGTTTGATCAAAATTGTTACTTGCACATCCCTGGCCGATATATTGTCTTATATTGTATATAAGATCAGCTTAGTTAGATCCGTAGCTAAGTTCTTTGCTATTCAACCTATAAAGCTGAAATTAGGATTGGAGGCCCCTTGGATCGTCTAGAAACTAATCATAAAGTCTAGAGCTCCCCCCTTCCAGATCAGCTAAATAAGATCAGGAGCTATGTTCCTTGCTACTCAACCTATGAAGCTAATATATGAAATGGAGGCTATCAAACTGAAATATCAAATGGAGGCCCACGAACCATGAAGTCTGAAGCCTCCCAAGTCGGCTTAGTGATATCCGGATCTAAGTTCTTTGCTTCATTGCTATTCAACTTGTGAAACAGAAATTTGAAATAGAGGCTCTTGGAACATCTAGAAATGAATTAAGTATAAAGTCTGAAGCCCCCTAGATCAGCTGAGTGAGATCTGGAGCTTAGTTCTATGCTATTTGAAGCTGGAATTTGAAATGAAGCGTGTTCCATGTTCCTCCAATTTTTAGTCGCGGCTCAAAGGCCTGGGGTATCCCCAGCGAGGTTAAGGGGTGAAGCCTCTTGCAAGGCACGCAGCGCCAAGTTTTCTGCATAAAATGTGGACAAGAAGTGGAGTCACATTGGCTAGTTGATTGAACTAGCCGTCACTCCTCTCATTACTAGTTTTTTAAAAAGAAATTATACCCTTAGCATTCACTTTTGAAACATCAGCTCTCGATTCACTCCCCTCCTTATCATAAACGAAACACTTACTACTCATAATGACCTTAAAACACTCATGAAATTGTTAAAAGAAACAACTCCATGAATGCGGTCGTGACAAAGGGACAAAAATTACCCTTCCTACCTACCATGACATAAGGAACATAGAAACTGGAACGCAGTTGAATTGCTGTTTCCATTGAAATGTCTATACCATTTCATTTGAAATGCTATGACGGAACCTGGTCAGCAGGCATAAGCTTCATAAATGAGTATCAGTGCGATCTAGACTAACGTTACGCATTATGTGTAGTTAATGGTGATATTTTGGTCAATACACTGAATTGAAGCTCACCATACGAGTCCTAACAAGACTATGAAGACAAATTTTGTCTACCAAACATTTCCCTCTACACCTGTTTTTGAGCGTTCGTTGCCTGGACTAAATAGCAACTGCGCCAAACGTGCAAGGATAATGCTATGTATTTAGTACATCTTACTATGACTAGTATGGGATCTCCACGTTGATTCATGTACTTAAGAAATAATCGGTTCCATCATGATAAATAACACTTGATAAATCGTATCCTATTCTATCTACACGTAGCAGATTACTACACGTAAAAGCTTGATTTTTGGTTTATTCATTTCAATAACAAAACTGAGAGAGGATCTTGAAAAAGATGACAACATTGACCCAGAGTATAGCTTGCATCAAGGGGTTATTTTCAAAGGACAACGTATTTATGTCTCATCAGTATTACGTAAACAAATACACAATAAAATATACCAAACTCATCTAGGGATTTAAAAATTGAAGTTATTATATGAACGTTATTGCTACTGACGTAATATTGATAAGGAGATTGAACCTTTCGTGCAGACCCCCTCAGCTCCTGCATATATTAGAAACTCTCCATGGATTAAGCATTACCATACTTGGGTTTCCATTTCTTCACGTTAGTCGGTTGAAAAATCAAATTGGCCAGCGATAACAATCATAAAAGAAGCACCTACTTCCGGTATTACGATTGTATTCCTGGAAGATATTTTTTCCCACACACGGCCTGCCAGAATTCCTTGTATCAGATGAAGCATGTATTTCACCATCACTGAGGTTTAAAAATTTTGCTCAGATAATGGGATATTTCAAAATTAAGCACACCAGGCCATCCGGCAACAAACGGTCTAGCGGATCGTTATATACAGATATTGGATAATAAACTAGCCTGTATAAAGAACGAAAGTGGCTCCGTCAAATTAATGGTACGTGAAATTTCATTCCGCTTTCAAGCCACCTCCTTAAACTCAGGGAAAACACCATCAGAGTATTACTTGATTCATCAAATTCGTATCAAACAGAACCTACTTTGTCCGTCTATTTCACAAGGCCATAAATCAGATGATGCACGCCTACCGGTCAGAAAATTACTGGTGGGAGACAGAGTACTACCGAGAAATTACCAGAGCACTCTATCATGAAGACTGGGCACTGTGGTGAAATTCTAGGACGCCTACACAGCATAGAGAAACTCGAAGATGGGTACAATATCAAGCAAAATATCAATCACCTGAAGGTCTGTGAAGTTTCGTCATTCAATCCAGCCACTCTAATAGTAAATAATAAATCAAGAAGAGGGAAGAGGAATATCATCATCTGATGCTCCTTCCAGTGGACAGGCAGGGACTTGCCACTCTACTGATAGGTCAAACCGTCCTATACAACATGACCAGATGCATCGATTTCCTCCGGTGAATCATGACCCCAGAAGCCAAGAAAATGAAGCACCAGAAATGAACATGTTGAGAAGATCCACGAAAATTAGGCGTACGCCCGCTTATTTCTAAAATTAGTTGTACCAGGGTGTACCATTATCAGTTGGAACAGACCATGAGCAATCTTGCGCCAACCCAATAGTTCCAAATTACGGTGAGAGAATTTAATAACTCTATTACCAGTTCCCATTCAACCCTATGAATGAAATAGATGGTTGTTGGTAACTGATAATTCATGTATTGTAATGTTCAACTTATTTTTGAAATCGAAAAATATAAAGTTTAAGTTTATTACTTACTACCCAGGTGAATGATTTTCAGTATAGGTGTATTTCGAAGACACAACAAATATATATATTAAAATAAAGATTAAATTATAGAAAAAAGTATTGATGAAGATGTTGAAAATTCTGTTAAAAAAAAATGAATGTAATTATTTGATTTTTATTCACTAATGAATGTTTTATTTCATTTAATTTTATTGTTTTTCTTTCTTTCTCGGAACTGAAAGCAAAATGGGTTTATGAGAAAACTGTAGTGACCACGAGGGTTTTCAAGAATCTCCGAATGACAAGGGTATGAGCGATTTGACTCAGACCGACAAATTCACAAACAGCAATTAGTGAGAAATATTTTGAATGGGTCATTCGCTTCCCGATCATGTGATATTTTATTGATTATGGTATTGTGTCTCGGACTAGGCTGGTTAAAAAGTAGAGAAAATTGAAAACTGTCTCTCAAGAGCAAAGATTTTTTTTAATCATCGAGCTTTGAAAATAACTGAGCAAGGAGACATGACAACATATAGAGTATATTCAGGCTTTTCTTCGTGAACTTGATGTGTTAGTTGGGCAGGGGCGTGCAAAAGACAACGAAGGGACTGCAAATGACGAGGGCTCGACTGGCCAATAATTGAGCGGATTGTTGCGGCACTGGCTGAAGGCTCAGGCTTGTGGCTTTACGTCCGGGGACGTATAGCATCGAGGAAAAAAATCGCAATTGTGCAGCATGAACTCATGAGCAAAATTTCGTTATAAGTGTATATATACATCAACATATTATTGTAGAAATTGAGCACCGTTTTAAACAAATTTATGACATCATAAAAAATAAAAAGTAAGTATAAAAAGTTATAACGAGAGATCAAAATAAGATCAAGCCAAATCACCATTGGTTCAGCCTACTCTGTATATTATAGTTACATTGTGGTCCACAGTCGTGTTGAGGTAATGTTTTTTTCCCAACACTCAAACCCTTCTTGGAGCGCGAATGGTTGGTCGTGCAATGCTCCGAATGCTCTCATTTCATTCTTTGGACAGATTTTCATCAAAATCAAACGAAGAAACTCCCCTTTTATTTCGAAAGTTTTCGAGATCGAGGGTTGATCGAAGTCGGTTAAGCCCCAACTGGGTACACATTGGGTCAAATACCAAATACGGACCCAGTTTCATAAACTTTGGTCCGGCAGTATTGACATTTTTAGTGAGTATTGACCTCTTTTTGATGGGAATTAAGCTCATTTTCATCCAGCGGACAAAGGGTAGAACAGTTGCCCCACCAATGCCCCACCCTACGTGGAGTCAAATGCCTGGTAGACCTAGTGGAGATGTTAACTGCAAACTTGATCATCCGCGTTACAGTGGGTTGTTTTGAGACGTAGTGAATACTCGCCTATAAACTCACCGTTCTGAACCGCCTGGGTCGGTGAAAGTTGGGTTCTGGCTTGAAGTTCAGACGAAGTTTACGTCCCTCAGTCACTCGCCTAGTGAGAATTCGTGTAGTTCCTACCAATCTGGTAGGAGAGCACGTGGTATCCATACTGAAAAAGTGGTAAAAGATTGACCTCTCTATCTAATAGGCATCACTCCCTTGGTATTTTTTTATTCTTTTTATTGTATGTCAAATTTAATTTTCTCCAGAGTGCTCATCATGGTAAACTACACTCTATCCACTTTCCGAATTTTACAATGAGCAAAGAGAAGGAATAAGAAACAAAATAGATAAAATAATAAAAATCAAAGAGCAAGCATGACTAAAAACAAAAACTAGACAGAATCAAATCAATAATAAAACTCGAATACCTAATCAAAAGTCAGGAAAACAAACAAACAGTAACATAAAACAATAAAATAATCAAAAATATGTAAAATAAATGAATAAATAATAATTAAAAAAATAATATAAATAGATAAAAATGAATTAATTTAATTTTGGATAGCAAAATTTCAAAATTTCGAATTTGTAACCTCGATTTGGAGAATGGAAAGAAGAGAACGGAGGGGAGTAGGGAGGGAGAGAGAGAGAGAGAGAGAGAGAGTACTTTTACATTCATTAGCATTGTTTATCTAGTGAGCAATTTGTAGGGAATGGTACTTACTAGGATCAAAGAATCAGAGATAAGCGGTTATAGTTCACTAAAGATTCTGATAGTTTTGCAAGGCACATCAAACCACACACACACACACACACACACACACACACACACACACACACACACACACCACACACACAAGGGCCTGCAAACTTTGCCTAAAAATTGCATAGCTTGAGATTAAACATGAAATAACTGAATTCATAGGAATCCTAGTATTTTCGATTTTCATGAGATTCAGCGTTGATTCATGAGAATAGAAGATTAGATGACAATTTCAAAAACATTCTGGAGTTATTGCCAATTTTTAGGGCCAGAAATATGGAATACTTCGTTTGCTTTGACGCTTAGCGACTTGGCAATGGTTTCATTTGATTCAGCATAAAAAAATTTACAACTAGCGAACGGCATTATTTCGATTTTTGACTGATTTTTCAACTTTGAAATTTTTGAAAACTTGATACATATTCTTATAGGAAATTTTACGCTGATTCCGAATATACCACGTGTTAGTATGCTGAAAAAATAATTTCGCACAACAAATCGCAAAAAACAGGCTATTTTGAAATTTTTGACTACATTTTTGAAAATTTCAACCCGAAGATGTAATCCGATCATGCTGGCCAACGAACTTGAACTTTCGTTTTGTGTCCTCAACATTTTAAAATTTGTTTGAAGTTTCTAGCACAATTCTACGGACAGTTATCGTCTGGAATGACACATACATACATACATAGATAGATATATACATACATATATACATACATACATAAAAAAAATGCGTTAAACTTCAGAATATGATTCAGAATAGCCTGAAACGGATTTCTGCATAAAATTTTTTCAAAAATTCACATTCTACAAATTTTGAGGCGAGAGCAATAGCTTAATTTTCTTCAATACAGTACTATAATAAAATAAATGAGAAGATGACGATTTGGAAGGGTGTTTTTGCCAACTTTTTGAGCCAAAGACAAGAAGAGGAAGATTGTGGGTAAAAGGTTTCCTGATTGGATGAAGAGAATCTATCTGGATAATTATGAGCTAGAATTGTTAATTATTCGTGTCTTCAATTCCTACGTTATCCTGAATCGACAATGCATTTATTTACCAAAAATTATAAGTTTTCCACCTGTGAAACTATGTGAGTGGACATACTCCTCTACCAGTAATCATGGCGAAATTGGTGATCTGCACACAAGTCAGTGAGATACTTCTTAATAACATCTGTCCATACATAATAATGTACCAATTACTGCACATTTTTTTGAAAATCTGATTAATTGTTCGCCCCTTTACCATTCAAGCCTGATGATCAAAGTTAATTAATCCTCATGAAATAGAACTATTGAACTATTTTATAGACTTGAAAACGACCATTTGTGGTTGTCTATTGTAAGATTTGTGATCAGGAAGCTCGTCTCATGTGTTGGCTACAGAGTTGGCTGGTTAACAAACTTCTGATTGAAGGAAACTTTTTTTGGCTCGAGTTCTACGTTTAATTGAGCACATGCGAGTGAGGATGCAGGGAAAATCTTTATTTTCGCCGGTAAAATGTCCGTATTACCTGTATCCTATTTCGGACGTCCTTGGTTTAGGTACAGACCGTTACGCTTATTACTGATTTTTTTATCCCTTCGTAGGGATTCCTAATCTCCCGTTTTTATCAGTATTCATTACTTTTAAACCTGGATTCTCTTCCGAAGAGTCGGCTAAATGTAACTCCAAGAATACTTGGCTTGCGAATTCTAGGGATTATAATTATTATTTCATTTATTTTTATTTATTATTTTATTTTATTTATTTATTTATTTATTTATTTATTTTTTTTTTAGTTTTTTTAGCCTATATGTAAGCAGGAGCAACAAAGTGAGACACCACCGGTTTCATCAGCGCTCCTTTCTTATGAATTTTAGGGAGACAAGATAACGTAGGCGCATGGGGGTTCATTTCTACAAAACTTGGAAAGTACATATATTATTTTTTAGTAAACTATCTTCTGATTGGTTAACTACTTTTCGGAGTAATCTTTGAAACGTTGAAGTTGGGTCAGATGGAAGATTTGAACAATCATTATCTTCTTGAAATTCCACAGTTTTCGAAATATAATCTTGCTTATTTAAAATGACAGTTGTATTACCTTTATCTGCTTTGAGGGTAACAATAGTCCTCTGGGCAAACCTCTTCTTCAGACCAGCTGCAACAGTCTCCTCCTTCTCGGGTGGTGGTCCTAGTGATATTGGTGATAACTGGATCTCTTCAGCACAAAGCGTCTTGGTTACAGATGGTCCATTCAAAGCCTCGACGGAGAATGCTAAATCCCGAGTCGCTGGAGTTGCAAGTGAGAATGATTTGTTGTGCTTTAACCCTTTTTCAAGAAGGGATACTTCTGCCAGAGAAAATGTGGCCTCCGACAGGTTCTCCACTTTCTTAAAGAATAGGTAGGACACGGTGGATGGAGATGGTGTCTTAGGGACTGGCTTTTTGGTCTTCGAAAGTTGTAGTAACTTACCTTGCGGAATTTTCTTTTTCGCCAATCCTTTCTTTCATGCAGCTTCGACTGCGTGCTGCATTCGTGGGTGCCTCGATTAATGTCGATTTATACCTGTGATTTGTATTTACTGTTATACTTAGATTTCAGCTCTTGTTACGTTTTAAGGGGCGAATAATGTGATTTATGATTGTTAAATTATATTAATTTCTCCATGTTTCGCTTGTCAATGATGAATATAATCACAAAGAATCTATTAAAACCATCCGCAACACTGTACGTTGAACGGGTAGAACATCGGAAAAAAAACTAAAACTATTCAACTTCCGAAAATTCAAATGTATTGTTCATTGTAGACCACTGATCTGCGAAAAAGGGCAATCTAACACATAAATAATGAACCTTTGTGTAATAATTTGAAGAGTTGTTTTCCCCCTTGAAAATGTTAATAATTCTCGGGGAAAGTTTTTGTAATTAGGGCACTTTACAATAATGAACCTGTAACTATACTGAATGGCTCTCTTTGGGAGGATATTAATCACACCTAGTTGGACTCTAACACTTAGGCACAGGACAGGGCTTGTCCAGAGGTAGTTTGCAATAAGAAGACACATTCACTGTAGTATTTTTCCGACTTCGAGTTTTCGCCAACTTTTCGGGCCGAGTACTTCACTGTGGGTCGTTGCCTGCGGTACCCCAGAGGAATCGCTTTAACTTAGGTGAAAATGAAGAGACCAAATCAAGTTCGCCATCAAATATTGGTTGAAGAGTGTGAAGATTCCGACAAAACCGTAATAGCAATATCCCCATTCTAAAATAATAGAGAATGACACTCCTTGTGATTGGAGTTTAAATTTTCACCTTTCGTTTCTGACGAGATGAACCAGGAAGGGGGCGTTGGGGACCAAGCACAGAAGCCCGTTGGCTTGTTGATAGTTTTACGTTTAATCATTGAGATTCAGCCCTCCAGTGAGGGATGTGAGACCCTTGAAAAATTGTTCATTCTAATAGTCCTGATAATTGTTCATAATTGTAAAAAAAATCGTTCATTCTAATAGACCTCATTGGGGTTCGAGCACCAAAGAATTAAAATCTGCGATAGGTGAGTCCGACGCACTCGAAGATTATGCGGTACGCTGTTTCGACAGTCTCCTCACTTAGGCTATACACCGGGTTGATCTTTGTGTGACCCCTTTGCGATGTAGATGAAATCGTAGGGGTTCAAAGCTGGTTATGAGACCAACCGTGTTTTTACTGAGAAGAACCAAAATTGTGATGAAGGTCTCCAACTTCCGATTATACCGGAAGGAATTCACTACTGATTCTTGATAAACGGCCAAATTTACCGGAATCCTCCATTTTCAAGAAAATTAGGTAATGCTACCTCAAGTTTATTGATTGAGTGCTACCAAAAAATGCAATAGATGAACGTAAGTAGTTGTTTTCATTTTTTTTAGTGATTTTCATCCTATACGTCGGTGGATGCCTAAGTCTTGGATTTCTACGTAAGCAACGATGTACCATGGGCCAGTCCGATTGCTCCCGAAACCCAGGTTCAAATTTACAATTTAGCATCCCAAAAAATGCTAAAAAATATTGTTTTTTAACAATAGGGCATGTGGGATGTCACAGTCAAAGTATTTTTTAGCGTTGTTTCGATTGCAACCACTCCCATATCTCCAAGATTCATAATTAGAGAGAAAAATAGATTTTTAGATGAAAAATTCCCATAATTGACTAAATTTTGACAATAGGGCATGCGGGGTGTCACAGTTAAAGTATTGTTTAGCGCTGGCCTCTCCCAGATCTTTAAAATTCATAAATAAGTGAGAAAAATCTATTTTTTCGAAAAATCGAATGCCCATAATTCACCAAATTTTCGATTCCGGCTGTGTGTCCTAAAATTTTCTCAGCGATCTCGTCACACGGCTGTCCTCTTAGTTTTATTCACAACTTTTCTTTGAAAATTCGCTTTATTAGCCATGCTGCATGACTGATTGCTTTTTTTTTTATCATTACCCTGCTTACGAACCTTTTACATATGTCGCTCCTTCGTTGAATCTTTCTTCGATTGAATGTACCCCCTATTTTCCATATGTATACCCTTTCTTTCATTGACATCTTCTCAGTTGACTTCCAAGTGTGATTACCTCTTAACTTCCTGCTGTGGATGTAGTGAAACATTTCGGAACTGCGGTGTTTTCCAGATGCTTCTGAATATATAAATTCAAAAGAATGCTTTCCGTCGACTGGGGTTGAATCCCCAGACTGGTGAGTCAGTAATCGCGGGCGAGGAGAAGAGATAATGTCTGTGTAAGGATCATTATGTGCTACATTAAGTAGGGAAGGGGCAACGAGCTGTGAAATTAACATCCTGCTGAAAATCTTATTAATCATAACGACCATTTGCCTTCCAGAGTCCTCCACCACGGAGCCTCCCCTCGGTTACCAAGTGGCATAATCGAATAATTACCATCCCCTGTCTCGAGCATCTTCGATAGCTTTTTTCCGAGGGACACCCTTTTCAGTTTGGTGGCATTGTCAGTTATCGTCTGGAAGGACATATATATGAATGGTGTGATTCCTTGTGTGATTCGTTATCGCGCCTCCGTCGAGAGAAGACGTGTTCTTGATCACTCTCGTCTATCAGCCAAACTTCAGTCAGTAAGATAATCTTTCTCTTTCCTTATCAACTCTCGTCCGACTAATCCAATTTCATCTCTATTTCTTTTTGGCCAACATAATATTCAATCTTACCACTTAATCAACTGATGTTCGATAAGTGATGGGTGTGGGAGGAACGGGGAGGGGCCAGGCCTCTCCCACTTGGTAATAATGGTATCATAAAAGATCTAAATCCCAATCCAGGCGATAATTTGACATCAATTGAATTCAATGATTTTCAAAAACGAATAACCAAGAACAGTTTTTTACCAAATGACAGAGGGCCTTTTTTCATTTTCATGGAAGGTCTAAAAGACAAAATTGGAGAAACTCACCCAAAGGTGTTCGGCCGCTGGTTGTTCCAAAATAAAGAAATTATTAAGAGCTCTATTTCAAATATTTATACTATCGGCGGTAACCAACTGAAAATCGAAATCTATTCAGTTTTAGCTACTTATGGACTTCTTGACTTCCCCAGTTTGTGAGAAAAAGGGTGGTTTGCTTATATCCCAGATTTGCTTATTTACCGAACTGGTGTTGTCCGTAACGTCGATATTACACTCAGGGGCAAGGAAATTTTAGATGAATTGATAAACTCAGTTCCGATCGTGAGAATCAAACAACTGTCTCGCAATTCATTAGGTACGAACGGTTCTCCTCAGCTGTCGAAAATTCCAACTTGCTTCATAGTCTTCGATGCTCAACATTTACCGGAATACGTTTCTATTTATAGAGCTCGCTGGAGGGTAGAGCCTTATATCCCACCTGTCCGAGTATGTACACTCTATCGTAGAGTGGGTCACATAAAGTTTCAGTGTAGGGACGGTGTCAGATGTTTGCATTGTGGCGATAAACATGAAGATGAGTCTTGTGATTCTCCTACCAAATCACACCAGTTCTGTATCATTTGCAAAGCCAAAGATCACAAGGCTGACAGTAAGAACTGTCCCCTACTGATTGAGCGACAAAAGCAAATGAAAGGACGTTTCTTAAAAGATTCTTATGCAATAACCACCCAAAATCGATACATTACTTTAAGCCCACCGGAAGAATCCCAGAAAGAACATTTCCCAGAACCATTCGTGACATCCCAATTTTCCAAGAAGAAGCAAACATGCGGATCAACCCGGTTACTCCAATACAGTCGGCTAAACATAAATGAGAAGTCTGACCGAACAGTGAACTCCCCTCACGATTAGTACTCGGAAAGCCAAGAATATAATGCAAACTTATTAATCTTACAATCTAATTCACATCTCCCAACAGTTGCACCCCGTAACGATCCATCTCACAGAAACGTATATGACCCTGAACCTATGGATGCAGGCGATATGGAAGTAATTCAATTTACGATAGATTCCATCACTGACCTGTTGAAAAATCCATACTTACCTCCAAACACAGATTCATTCTCACAATCACTCGCTAATATATCACAGCATATGATCGAAAATCATTCTGTCTCTCCACAGAAGAATCCATCATAATTTATAAAGTAACACGACTGTATTATGATTCCATGAAAGTGATCTTTAACTCCAATGAGTCCTGAATTATGAATTCCAATGAATCCTTAAAATGATCATATCTACATATTACAGTGGAATGCTAGATCTCTGTTTAAGAATAAAGGAAGCTTGGAGAACTTTGTCTCAAGCAATCCCGTAACTGCAGTAGCAATATCAGAAACGTGGTTTCGTCCCACGAGATAGTACTCCTTTAGAGGATACGACATAATACGCCACGATCGGAACGATGGCAAAGCCATGGCCTTGCTCATACGTAATGGTGTTCCGTATGAACGCTTGCGATTATTAACTCAAATTAATGGGCTGTTTTCTGTTGCCACCACTATACGCCTTCCTGATGATTCCAAACTGACAGTAGTATCTATATATAACGTTCCCAGTAATTCTGTAACACGCAACCAATGGAATAGGCTTTTGGCTTGTATTCCTCAACCATAAATCATAACTGGAGATTATAACTGTCACCATACAGCAGTTGGATGCACCTACTGATATGATTCGACCCTTTTCGAAGCTATTTCTAACACTAATCTTGTATTCTTGAATGATGGCTCTCCCACCCTAGTCCCGGCTGTAATCAGTAAATTCAATCAGCTCTGGACCTAAATTTTGTTAGTGCTAATCTTGCGACTCATTCTCATAGGAAAGTTTTAGAAGATGCTATTGGATCCAATCACTGGCCAACTTTGATTTCATCAGATTTCCAAGATGAAACGAGCTCTGTGCCACCATATAGAAAGTGGAATTTAAAAAATGTCGATTGGGAAAAGTTCTACAATTATTTGATGACTACTCATATACCTAGCTGTTATTCAAAACGATAATCTAACTTATGACGAATTCATAACTATGATTACCCTGGCTTGCGATCATGGTGTTACAAGATGTCGCTCATGGAACAAATATTGGAAAACCTTCTGGTGGAATCAGGAATGTGCAGTAGTCGTTGAAAAGAGACGAAGGGCCTTCAGAGTTTATAAATTCCCTTCGAATCTTTCCAACTATTTGGAAGTGCTCAGATGCTCTGCTAACGCTAAACGGGTAATAAAACAAAAAAAGAGGGTATTTTAGGTCTTTCTGTGACACCTTGAATAAACTCACCCCCATAAAACAAATATGGGATCAGATTAGCTGTGTACAGCGTGGTAGATCACCGAGCCTTAGTCCTCAAAGCGGAAGATGTAACGAAGAATTGTGTTGTAACTTATCACCCGGATGGTCCCAATCGCCACACATTCCACCTGATTTACCATATAACAACTCCTTCCAAGCGTTCTTTATGAGTGACCACCCTGAAAGAACTAAAAAATGCGATTAAGGGCCACCAAAGTACTGCACCGGGTATGGACGGGCTTACTTATGAGACATTAAACCGCATCCCTTCCGCTTTTCTACAGCGATTACTCTCCTTTTTTAACATCTTTTGGAAAACTGGTTCCTTTCCTGAAAGTTGGAGAAACTTCATAATCATTCCCGTCTGAAAACCTGGAAAACCTCGCCAAGAAGCCAAGTCGTACCGACTTATTGCTCTCGCGTCTTGCTTCATGAAAACATTTGAACATATGGTAAAGGCCAGATTGATGTGGTGGCTCGAATCTGTAAACAATACCCCGCATCAGTTTAGATCTAGAACATCCCGTTCAACAGCTTATGCGCTGACAACATTTGTGCAGACACATACCAAGGTCTATCAGATAATAAAACCACCTTAGCTCTCTTTGTAGACGTCACAGCTGCGTATGACCATGTTGAAATACCTCCACTAAGTTCCAAACTAGCAGCGATTGGTATTCCCCAAGCTGCTGTTCTGGGTATTATTAATCTCATACTAGAGAGGAGCGTTTACGTGTGATGTGGAGGCCAACTCCTGGGACCACGGGTCTCTTGAAGGGGTCTTCCGCAAGGAGCCATCATGAGTAGTGTGCTCCTCGATGTATCTGAAATAGAACACATTCTTCCAGACCATATCAAGATCATCCAGTATGATGATGATATCTGCCTCTACTGCACTGTGATGATGAGTTCTTCTGTCACGAGCATCAATAACTATTTTGAAAACCTGGGTCTGTCTATATCCGTGCAAAAATCAGTGCTATGTCCATTTTCCCGCAGAAATCGTCTCCCTTACCAGCAGGATGTCACATTAGGGGGTATAGGCGCAAAGTCAAATTCTTTGGAATGAAAATGACTTCGAGAATGAATAGGAATCACCACATATCAGAAATTAAGAACTGAGCTCAGCCATACCGAATATAGTGAAATCATTCACCCATATAACTTGGGGAGCTGACCCCCAGATATCCTTGCTCTTCTTCCGATCCACAGTGAGATGTATTTTTGACTATGGGTGCCAGTTTTATGGTGCAGCAGCTAAATCATGGCATGTCAGATTAGATAAAGTTCATTATACAGATTTAAGGGTCGCCCTAGGATCTCTGGTTTCAACCCCAATTAATGCGTTTCTGGCTGAGGCTGGAGAACCCCCTCTTATGCTCCGTAGGAAACTGGTATTAGATCGATATGTAGCTAAATCCTACTGCAAATATTTAGAAATAATGCGTAGTATCCGCTCACTAGCCATTGAAAACCTCATTTATCGATATTGAATGAAAAACCCCTCACCTATTCTGTGTGACGGCTTACCGATCTGAGCCCTAAACGTCCATGGATCAGTCAGTCCTCAATTTCTTACATCTATACAATTCCGTTTGATGCGATTAAATATCAGTTATCAGTCACTTTCTTGCTTCAATCTGCATACCTATTAACGGGAACATCTAAATATATACAGAGCCGCTGGCCCAGAAACACAATCATCTACACTGATGGTTCTGTTCAACGGGGAAAGGTAAGCTGCGCCTTGGTCATCCCTACACATTCCATTGTCCAGGGATTCCGGCTCTGGTACCATACATCAATTTACACTGCGGAGACATATACCATACAGAAAGCGCTCGCTGTTTGCTCATGAGGAACCCATAGCCAACTCCAGCATTGTAGTTATGACTGAATCAAAAAGCTTCACAGCCTAATTTGGAAACATAGTAACACTGTAATAAAAATTAACGAACATAGAAGCAGCATATCATATTTTCATTGGAAGCATATGGAGTTCAAGTTATTTTCTGTTGGGTACGAGAGCACCGCGGTGCATTAGTAAAAGATGCAGCTAATCGAGAAGCTCACAAGGCCACATCTTTCTATCTTCCACCCCCTTCACCTGAGTTCTCTCCCACTGACTTGAAACGCTCTTTGGCGCTAGCCCTCTTGAGCCAGTGGAAGAGGGAATCCGTAATGCACCCTGCAGGGAGCAGATACAAATCCTTATTTCCCCCTACAAACATGAAACCATGGTTCAGAGAAATTAAAAACCTTCTACCTTAACAGTTCTACAAAACCATTGTGAGGCTCAGGAGTGGACTCACCTGCTCATACCAACACCTATTCGAGTTACATATAGTTCAAACTCCCCAATGCAGAGGCTGTGGTGAAGACACAGAAACAAACAAGATCTTAATCTTGTAATGTTCAGCCCGCTCATCCAATAGAGAAGAAAATCTCGAGGAAAATCTTCAATCCCCTCCACTTGAACACAATAATGGTATCTGGTAATGTGAAATTAAGGAAAAGCTATATGAATTTATAAGAAAATCAAACATATCTTTGTAATGTAGCTTATATATTGTTATAAATTCATTTATGTATTATGTCTGTAACTGCTGTTATGTATTTAAAGAAACCAATAAAGACACACCATTTCATTTGAAAGCTTGATTATTTGGCGCAAGAATGTAAATTTCAAAATCTCAATCCCTATGAGAGTAAGTTATCGTCTGGAAGACACGTACACACATTTATAATAAATGAAAGGAACAAAAAAATTTAAAAAGTTTAATACCTATCTAGAATTTAATGAACCTATAAAATCTTCTGCTGGCTGCCAAATCTCACAAGATGTTTGCACATTGCTCAGCTTTCAAACAGCATAACCAATATTTTCATTACATAACAGTTTCATGAGTAATCCAGGTTCAACTAAGATGAGAACCATTCTATGATATGGTCATCAAGGTGGAGACAACAATTCGGAACGTTGGTGTGAAAGAGATGGTTTAGACATTGTGAATACTGAATTATGAATCGGCATTCAAAGTTCATCTAACGGATTTAATGTCCTGTTCAAGAGAGTTTACGACATTTTGATGAAAATGTTTTCATTTATACTTCAAACCAAAACCGCTTCATGTCGGAGTTATGAAATATCCGATTATCATCCCCCACCCCCGATAAGGCTGGATCCTGGTTCATTCGATTGTTCGTGAAAACTGAAGGGAGAAAGGTAGAATACCTGCTTATCTGAAGGAAACCAGGTAGCCCAGAATGCGGCGCGATGAATTCACTAAACGCATTAGTATCCGACAATAGGGTGCGGGATCGGTCGATTTCTGAATCACTGCAACGTAATGAGAGACACAGAAATGGCAGCTGGGGAGCTGGGGAGGCGAAAGTAAGATGGGTCTGCCAAAGGAAATGAAGAGCCCTTCGTATGTGACATTGCGGAAATAGCTTCCCCGCCCCTCTTCTGACACTCCTTTCTCACCGCATACCATCGCGCGCACCGCTCACACCGCAAATTATTCACACATTTCAAATTATAAAACATTTCATCCATCTTTGTCTGCCACTTTTCCTCTCTTTATTTGAATCTCCCTCGGCCATAGTTGAAAGCAATATCACATCAATTGTAGGTGTTGGCCTGTAGGCAGTACGCATTATCGTCCGTTGGCACATTCGGACTGCCTTTGGCATTCTTTCCCAGCAATAAAGACCGCGCCCTGAAACAGTCAGATGACCGGGAAAGGGATAATTAACCTACTGTCGACTGGTAAGTTTGTCGAATGTACTCGTACATCACCGTAAAAGGTTTTTGAACTAGTAACGGGTTTCGAAGGAGTATCTAATACTTCTCATGAAAAATGTATTGAGTCGATTTGCACGGACGATTCGCACGAGATGAAAGAAATAAAAGTTCAATAACACACATGATATAACTGGGACATCATAAGCACTTCCGGAAAACCAGTAGGCAAGTACCCGTGAGTCGCCACAATTGTCCCCACCCCCTGACTGAGACCTTTATAAAAGCTTTGAAAGTTGTCCATGACGACAATACGATGTCTCACTGGCTTAAGTCATTGTCAAATCATCGAAAATCGAGTTCGCCGCATCGGCGCCATAAGGCCTACAATTTTAAATCGATTCTGACGGTTATTTATAGTTGGTAACTGATTATGACCTAACCGTGTACATATTTTTGCTATCAAACTCTATTTTTGATTACATGGCAATAACTGACGCCAGTGAGGAGAGAGAGAGAGAGAGAGTGAGAGTGAAAGCGTTTATTTTTAATAAAGCAGAACATACAAGTACGTACACAAATAACTATTAATACAATTAAATGCATTCAACTTTGTTTTAAGTGAAACAAAATATGTTTTCTCCTTTAAGGTAAATTTAATTATTATCTTTAAGTATATATATGTATTAGAACTGAAAATAGCCTATCAACGCTTATACTGTTGATCCAATAGGATCGTCACAGGGAATTGGTACCTAACTTAATTCATTACTTCGAACGAGTAAGTTAATTGGCCTCCTTAAAAACTATGAAGAATAAAAGACACCACTGCTGATCCAATACTGACGAGCCTCTGACACTTAAAAATGTCAGATTTCCCTCTCTATCACCCTTTGTTCTACCATTCATTATAACAATGCCCAAATCATCCATCAGTTTTATGAATTTCCTCCCTCTCGCATCCAGACATATATCTCGTGATCAATTGAGAAGTACCCACCCTAAAATTCACATCCCCAATACATACTGACATTAAATCTAAATTATTTTCCAAGTGTATTTTAAACTTCTCAAAATCCGACTCCCAATGATTGCAGTTTAGATGCATGGGTAACAGAAATGCTGGTTCCTTTTTGAATGAGTAACTTAATGGTATTTCTACCTTCGATGCACACAAATTCAGCCAATTTACCATATAGTCCTTTTTTAATCCCATAAAGACACCCACCGCTAGGTCTTCCTAGTTCTGTTAGCCTAGAGGGTGCATCCCAACATAAGACATATTCGCAAAAACAAAATTCCTCTACTCCGCTAATATTAGTTTCAACAAGAAATGTTTCGTAGAACAAAAAAAAAACTTTATGAAATTAACTTCTGTCAATTTTTTTCCTTGACCCACATGTACACTATACGATAGGATAGTGAGCTGCTTCCTCGACTCCGTTTCTTCAACTCTTCTTGCCATATTCCGGCGTCAACTTGACGTTTGAGGCTGACTTGTGGAACTGTTACCAGGTGATTGCTGTATAGTATTGCTAACTGGATGACCGCATATTTGTGTCAATTTACTGGTAGCATCCTCGCCCTGGAACGTTATTCCCTTTTCTTCCATCCATTCAAAGCGACATCTGTTAATTAACATAAAGTCTCCACGAATTTGAATGCGAAGCGTGTGGTTAGTTCCCAGAATTTCTTTCCGTTTCAACATTAATTTCTTTCTCACAGCTCGTGTGCCCACCGAGTGGTCTCGGTCCACCCAATATCCTGTCCCTTTCAAATTAGCAGTGCTTCTAAAAACCAAATAAACTTCCTCTTCACTTGAAAACTTTACCAGGAGAGGACAGTTTGGCTTGCCCTTCCCCAAGGGCCTTACCATTTGTACTCGTACATTGCAGGGGGTAGCAATCTTGAGAGTTTGGGATATGAAGGTTGCAACCGCAAGCTTGAGGTTTTCCTCTGGATTATTGTTCAGACCAGAGAAAATAAGATTTTGGCTACGACTTCTATCATCGATGGTATCTACTTGCTTGTTTCTTCTTGCCCCTAATTCTTTGAGATTCTCTAACTCCCTTCTCAGTGATAAATTTTCCAGCTTAAGCTCTTCATGTACATCGTTAAGATCTTTCTTCCTGGCTAGTCCTACGACTTTCTGATCCATTAGAAGGGAAAAGGGCCGCATTAACTCCTCCATTGTTGATTCACTCAATATAACCCCCTCCTCCTGCCTCTTTGATGGCATTGTGTATAATTCCGGAGAGCTTCTTTGCTTCTTTATACCTGTGGATCTGTCCGATTTAGGAGTGAAAAACTGCTTAAGTGTCGCCAGTGAGGACGACGACGTCGGGTGACGGCCTCAGTTCCCGTCGGTTCCGAGTAGTGACACAACTACGCACAAGCAGCAGGAAATAGTGTTGCCTTAGAAGCATATCCGAGAAGTGCGAGGAGCTGGTGCGGCAAGAATCGGACGAAGAACTACCTAACATAAGATAATAACATACATTATAGACCTTTCTTTAATTGATGGTACGGATATACGAAGAAGTACTTACTGTATGTAAAACCTTCTGATTTTTTGAAGTGTTGTTCTTCCTTTTTCAGAGATGGGAATATTTTGGTACCTTGGAAGCATCAAGGCATTTTCTGAACTGGAACATTTTTGTATATCTTTCATTCGCAACCTTTTCCTACGAGAACGCTTCGGTATTTTTTTGGGCTGTCGCCGCTCTTTATGGGAACTACTTTCTTTAACTAAGGGTTAACAGAACTTCGTTGCGAGTGGTTCAGTTCGTAAGACTAAATCATATTGGGAACATAGTTCTAATCATACAGCATGGCCAAATGATCGGATTTCCGTCATTTTCGGTACCAAAAAATGTTGTACGTCTTTTGCTTGCCGTGCGATTATTCACTTCTCAGTAACTAATAGAGCATTTTCCTTGTCTACATCCAACTCCTAACCTCAATCAGAACTTGTTGCTTCTGAGGTTTGGTTTCATTTTCAATAATGAACTTTTGGAGTGGACCAAGAAAAAAGTTCAACCCCTCCTCAAAATATCATTGTTTACGTTTAGCGGTAGGTAGATTCTAAAAATCAAATTAAAAAAGATCCAGTCATGAAGCATGATCGGATGAGCCAATTTTTGTAAATTATTGAACTATAATATGTTAATTGTTTTAAAAATTTGAGAACTTTGAGTAAAAAGAAATTATTAACTACCAATTTCATGCCAAAAAATTTGTTCTAATTAATATCCTGCGATTCAAAATAGATTTTGGATTTGTGGCTTTTTTGCGGTTTTATCTATTTTTTGGCAAATATTGATGAAATTCAAGTAAATTTTTCCGTATGAATTCGTGCTTACATTTTTTAATGTTCAAGCTCATCGTTGATAAACTTCTTCTGACTCAAATTCTGCTTAAATTTTTTTAGCAATTTATCGATTTTTAGTCGTCATATATATACATTCATTTGAAAAAGCGTTAAACTCATTCGTTTCAGAATGTCTCAAAACGGATTTCAATGAAGTAAATTTTCGAAATTTTTGATTTTAAGATTTGTAGAGTCATTGCTATAGCTTCATTATTCACGGAAGATCTCTTAAAAAAAAAAAAAAAAAAATCTTTACCAAAGTTTATGAAATTTGACTTGAAAATCAAAAATCGGACGGAGTCGAGCCTGTAATCTTGGCATTATTTTATATCAAACTTGAGAGGTGAAATTTAAAGGATGGAATAGGTATTAGTGTTGGAAGGGACAAAATCATCAACAAGATGTGAATAGCAAAATAGCTTTGGCTTGCAGGGCTTGGCTGAACTTAAGCTGATTCTGCTCGATCTTACTCGGTTTTCCAGTAAGTTGAAAGAAACTGTCTACACTCGTGTTGATTCTTGTTCTGCACAGAATAACTCTCTAATATAGAATATTAATCTTTGTGAAATAATGTGACGCGTTTTGATAGTCCACAACTGGAATGCCTTCAATCATCTTCATTTCTCGAACTAGGTTTATTTTAAAAATTATTTTACGAAATACTATTTGTCATTTAGTTTAATTAAATCGTTAGTAGGAGTCGCGCGATGTAACGTGACCGATTTCTCCATTGAAACAAAGAAGTGGGCCAGGTTACAGCGCGCGACTTAACTTACGAGAAGTTTGGAGTCGGCCACATTATGCCTGATGTTGTTTATTTGTTCGCTAATAGGACGTCATGAGAACGTAGAATTGAGCCAGGTAGGTTAACACAGAAAAGTGGTCCTGTTGTTATTTACAACATGTTTTACACGTCATCATAAGTGAACATCAAATACTAACATCACGCCTCTTAGTCGTGTAGAGTTTCAGAAAACGTAACTCTCCTCCAGTTAGACGTAAAGCTTATCACTATTGACGAACAGGTAGGAGAGGATCTCGAGAGAACATACCTGAAAGGGGGAGATCCCTCCTCCTCTTGAAGTGGATGACAGGGGCGGAATCCCACAAACACGCCTGAAATGCCTAAAGTTAGCATTTCGGGGTCGATAGCTCCATTTTCAATGAACATTCGCATAGGAATTGTTTTCTGGTATTGCCTCGCTCTTGTGAATAGAACCATAGTCTTGTATAAGTATTTGTTTAGGTACCTACTTATTCAATTCAATTCAATTTTATTGTATGACCCGTAGGTATTACAAAGAGTTCCTTAAATACATATTAAAAAATAGCACATGACATCTTGCCTTAATTTCTGCCTCAACAATGTTGGACTTTTACGCATGATATATAAAATAATTACTTATATAGGTCTACATAATTTACGTATAATAAATGAGCACTGCATAGTTAACATTGATCACAATCGATAATGCCTACACTCCACTGCCAAATTTCAATAATAATCCCGAGTCATTGCCAAAATTTTCAAAGCGGTGTTGATGTTCGTTCCATCTCTTATAGATTTTCATTTTCTTCTTGACCTGTTTTCTGGAAATGTTCGGAGGGGACGGAGGAGGAGTATTCAGATTAATCTCCAATTCTGACCCAGTAGATGTAAAATCCTCCAACGTACTTCGTCCATAGAGAATGATGAGTTTTTTTTTTTTTTTTCATCAACCAGTAGTTCATCTCCAATCAACACGGCATGCTTCCTGTCTTCTCTTGCTTGAAACAACTTGGGCAAGGGATGCTTTCTAAATTCCCATGCTTGTCTGTCGTAGAACTCGGATGTATAAAATTGGGATCCCTTGAACTTGTAAATGTTCTGGCGTACTTTAGATTTAGAGAAATTATTAGCAAAATGAATGGGAACTGGTCTACTTCTAGAAGATTGGATGGTGCCTAAACGTCTTACACCTATAACCTCATGGGGGAAATTACATAGACATTTGGGGAAGTCGGATAGAAACACGACTACTTTGGGGAAAAAAATAGAACTTCTTTGGGGAAGCGCTCCGGTAGAAACGCGACTAGTTTGGGGAAACGGAAAAAAGGCTGAAAAGGTTGTATTGAAGCGTTTATAATCAGAGTCGTCGTTATCATGATGGATAACTTGCCATGTTAAGTCATACATCATCAGTCATAGCACTTACTCACTCCATCCAGGTAACTCAATAGATTTCTGTCCTCAAGGTACTGGTTCCACAGTTCATCCAACGCTTCTAACATGTCACGAGCCCACTTTTTCAGGGGGTTACTGGCTCCTTTCTTGATACTCGTCCTCTTCTAATCTGACTCAGCTTGGATTCCTTGGTGTTCCGTGAATTTAAAATTGTCCAACACTATAACTGGCTTTCCACGCCGATTCGTGAATTCTTTTTGAATCGTAACATCCATCGCTAATCGGAATCGATCAACGTTGTTGCACGGAATCCGCATCGTCGGGTGGGTGGGGAATGTTTACCCTAAGTAGTTGCTGGTCTTTGCCCCAAAGTAGTTGCGTTCGAGCAGGCCCTTTCACTTCGCATTTCCCCAAAGTAGTCGTCCTCAACTTCATAATCCTCAAGAACGCAATTTAATTCTGTTCGAAAAATGTCCATCACCTTCCTCTTGAGAATATTAATGTTTTCTTTTCCTTCTAGAACGTTATGAAGAATGAAGTCGTTGCTGTTGTCGTGTGCCGATTCTGTTTCGTATTATTTTTTTAGATAATGCTAGATTTTCTTCTATACTGTCAATTCTCTTACTATTTTTTTTTTTTTTTTTTTTTTTTTTTTTTTTTTTTTTTTTAATGAGCAAGATAGTTTCTTGGTTGTCAGCAATTCCTTGCGAAAGAGCATGCACCTGTGTATTCAAAACATTTGTATGTTCCTTCAAAATGCAGTCGCAGTTTTGAAGTTTGATTGTGATTACGTCAAGGCAATGAATTACCTGATGTAATTCGGAGGTCGACATTCTCGAAGTTGCAATTATTCGACGCGACACCGGTCGGCTCTTTGAGTGCTGCTGACTAAGGAACACGTCGGTCGAGTGGATAGTCTTTTCCCTTCGGTAAACAACAAATCACCAACCAAACTCGCAAAAATGACTTTTTTCCAGAAATCTGCCCGTTAAAAATTTATGAAAATTGTTATTGCTGAGAGTTAATCAAAGAGCAATCACAAAACAAAACTGAAACGAAATTCACAATACAACCCTGCTAAATCAATACTTAATACGGAGCTCACAAAACACACGTGCGCTCGGCTTGGCTACCTAACTGGAACTCCGTACCTCCTTATAGTCACTGAGAATCTAAAATGTTCTTCGCTAACTACAGGCAGTGGTGAAATGGAGTCAGAGACACACGCACCCACAATTTCACTGATTCAAATGTCCATTGGCCCACGTTTTGTCGGAGTATCGAGGAATGTTTTTCGGCCTGATTACGTAACTTCACCTCAGCCCTTCGGGGCGCTGTGAAACAAAAATTGCTATACTAAACCGAATCACAATCCTATCGTGATTGATGGAATGAACAAGATAAGCACGCATTCTAAATGACAAGTAACAAGGTGAACCGCGGCAGTGGGGTTTGTTCGTGAAACAAGATGATAAGTAAAGTAAAATAGAAGAGTAGGAGAGCGAGGGAGATAAAAAGCGAAAGAAAGCGAATAGAAGGGCACCGGGAAAAAGTAGGTTCCATAATCACGGATCCCATCTCCCGTCTACGTACAAAAGGTGAACCCAGTGTCAGTTTACCGGGAGTTGGTTGTCAATCAACCTAACAATCAGGTTTTGAAGTATGTTGTACAACCCTCCTGGAGCCTGTCTCCTTTTTTCCGTATTACGTTTTTTCCCTTCCGTTGATACTTTCAGCCCCAACACATCGGGAAGCTGTGTAACTGGAACAAATTAAACCATCTGATGCTCACCTATATATGCAGCATGCTTTCTACGTAACGACAATTATTCTCTTGATAACCGTCCGTTCTTGTATTGTCATCATTCTCATAGCAACATTTCCCATCACTACCCAGGCAAGAGCCGCAATTCAGCTGGCCGATACGATGCGTCTAATCGGCCTCACCTATCTTTGACAATTCGTTCCATGTGGGCGATTCGTTCAGAAAGAATATGACTGATTTTTTGTGCAACGTCAACCTGTTTATGAATAAGTAATTCACAAAAATCAGTTTCTCATTAGGATACGGTTTGTTCTTACTGATGGATATACAGAGATACATTGGTCTGATAAATAAGCCAACACGCATCCGAAGAATTTCCGAAACTGCTTTAGATCATATATTTGTTAAGACTAAATTACTAGAACTCCCTGCAATAATAAAGAGCACAATAACCGATCATTTATCCACTGCCTTAATTATGCCTTTAAATACCCGTCCGACGAGAGAAAATTTATCATTTGAAGAAAGTAGACAATCACAAACTTGAATTATTATTTGGTGTAACAAACTGGTCATCTGTCACAGATACCGACGATGTAAATATTGCTGCAACTGAATTCGTAAAAGTTTTGAACACGTCCATATTGTATCAGGACTACCAGCAGGGGGAAGTAAAACTAAACCCCTGGATAACTAGAGGTCTAATTAAATCAATAAGAAGAAGAGACAAACTGAAAAAATGCTCGATATAAAGCCCACTTGAACTTATCAGAAGGAAAAATCTAATCGTTACAGGATCAAAGTAAAGGAGTTAATCAGAGCAGCGAAGAAGATACAATTTGTCAACAAAATAGAAAAAGCTAAAGAAAATTAAAAAAAAAAAAAAAAAAAAAAATTGGGAGACAATTAAATCAGCAATTCGGGGAACTAACGATATGAATAGACCAGAATGTCCACTAGTCAAAGAAATAATGTAAATGATCACGTCCCAGACAGTGTAGCGCGTGAAAAATGTTGCGAGTCACTAAACTCGTATTTTTCTCGAATAGGTGAAAAGTTCTCGGCGAAATGCTCAAATACGCAGAAACATAATATGAACTCTCCCACATTAAATGCGGTAGAGGACACAATTTTCTCACATGAATGATGACGGACGAAGACCTCGACAAAATATTACAATCTATGAAGGGATTCTCGTCACCAGGCAAAGACGGCATCCTATTACAACTTATAAAAAATAATATTATGAGCTTCAAAAAACCTCTTCTTCACATTTACAATCTTAGTCTCTCTACAGCAACATTACCTGAAGAATTCAAAGCTGCCATGGTCATCCCAATTTTTAAAGGTGGGGAGGTAGGTTAGCTCGGAAATAATAGACCAATCTCATTGTTGTACTCTGTCCAAAATACTAGAAAAATTCGTACAAAATCTGTTATATTCATACCTTGAAAGAAACAACTTGATAAACCTTAACCAATATGGTTTCCGCAAAAATAAGGGGGTATATGATGCGGTATGTGCTTTAACAACGGACCTTTATGATATCTCTATTGTTTTAAAAGAATGAAACTCTGTGAGTGAGTCATTGTCAGGGTTCAACCTTCGGAATCATGCTATTTCACATTACACCCGGCTGCTCCTAGGTTCACCAGGCTACTTCAAACCTATGCTCCGGCACCCGTAACGGAGCCTAACCTCATATACCATCACATTTAGACCATGGGGCTCTCCGGCTCTCTATAGCAAAACTCGGCAGTACTTCGAGGGAGTACTCCGATGTGGCACAACAAACCCATTCAACTCACCATTGTCCACCCCACTCCACGTAATGCCCAAGCCCAATGGTGATGTCCACTCCGTTGGAGACTACAGGGCTCTTAACTCCCAGACAATTCCAGATCGCTATACACCAACCCACATCTGCATGATATCACGAACTCACTGCACGGGTCTATGATCTTCTCTACTCGACCTTTTTAGGACTAGTCAACTTTTTTTACCGGCGTGCCATTCCTCGTGCAGCTCAAGCTGTCATCCCCCTACAACGCTCATTCCACCTGATGTCTACAAAAGAGATAAACGCCTACTTCCTTGGACTCTGGATGACGAGACCCACTTCAACACTGCGAAGATGCTCTTCTCCAAATCTATCTGTCTAGATCACCCAAATCCTACCAAACCACATGAACTACACACAAACACTTCAGACAGCGCAGTGGGGGCAGCCCTCCACTACTGAGATGGTTCAGTACTTCGACCTCTCGAATTTTTCTCAATGGGACTCAACAACGCACAAAAAAAAGTATATTCATTCTATCAGTTCTTCAGGAGTTTGAAATTTAATTTATTGCTAAGGATAAAATAATGATAGTATTCATCTTCAAAATAAATTATTGTAGGCAGTGTTTAAGGAGGGAGGATTTCTACCACTTGTAGTGCTGGCGGCGTTCTGGGTCCCGTAGGCGCCAGCCATCACAAATGTATCTACAGTTGATAAAATACCAGGTATACCAACCATTTTGCTAGCTACATTTTCAAGTACCTTAAAACGGGGTGAAGGCGAACAAAAAAAGACGTTTTTTGGAAATATTCTCCTCCAGAAATTAAGCTAAATGCTTCCCGAGCTCATTGTAGCTTCCTTAGGATCTCCTCTTTCAGATGATTTGCAAAAAAAAAATTAGGGGGGCTTCTGCTCCCCCTTTTTTATTAGGTGAAGGTTGTCCGGGTTGACCCGACATTGTGGGGTGAACCCGGACACCACTTTTTTTTCTATGAAAATTGCCTTCAACAACCTAGATAACCGAACCCGGACACTTTTTACATTTTTAAAAAACTTTATTATCAACATGAACTAGGATTTGGAACCCTCAGCTGAAAGAACAGTCTTACCAATGTGGGGATGCACACTGATGCCCTCGACGTGTTGCCAGATTGTGGTTAGGGGATATTATATTTTTTCTGGAGCTCCCTGAGGCTTGTTTTTTGGCTTTGTACTCCCTCACGTCAAGCGCCAGAGTTTCCTTGCAATATTTAGACAACATCGTCGGGCCTACCTTCGTTACATACCGCCGAGGCATTGTCAGGGTTCACCCACCAACGTTGCCACCTAACACTACAACGTTCACCAACAACACAAAAGTGAATGAAATTCCTTCAAATTTTCAGGAATCCTAGACTAATATATTTACAAACGATCACTGAACAAGAAATGCACAAATTATCAATAGGACGGACGGGGAGGGGAGCACTTATCACAATTATCAAAATCGGCTAAAAACAGCAACAACACTCAAAAATGTCTGGAGACACATTGTTACCTACAGTCAAGCTCAAACCCATCTTGCTACATCGAGTAGGAGCTGGGACATGCGATACCATGCCAAAGACATCGATTCCAGAGCCTGGGGACAGAAAAATGACACTTTTAGCTGATAACCCTGTTTTGTCCGACTTCGCCCGCCATGTCTGCCTTCACCCCATTTTACGGTACCTAATTACAATAATGCTTTGCGTTGTATAGGTAAGTTTTCACACTTCTAACACAGATTGTGTTTTTACGGAGGGTTATTTGGTTTGAAAATGTCTGTCCCGTAAGATCCCCCCGAACTCCATCCCTCTGTCGTGTCTATGCACGGCCAAACGGCTGAGTGGGAGGAGTGTACGAGTGGGGGGATCTTCTTGGGATTTTCCGAAAGGGGGCATAAGCGAATTTAAAATTTTCTAATCCCACCCGAACCATGGGCCGTAGGGCGGGAGGGGGGTCGAAGTAACGGTTAATGTGCGCTTTTTGGACTTCCCCGCTTCCTGTACCCCTCTAAACGGCCGTTGAAAATTCCGGAAAAATACCGGTTTCGTAGGTTTTTCTACGAGGAAGACGACGGCGCGATCGGATCGCGAAAAAAGTATCGGGAAATGTGTCAAAAAATGCAAGAGTATATTAGAATATATAAAAATACCTATATTGCTGAATTGCTGCTATTGCCACTATTGAAAAATTCATTCAGCCTCTTGTGATTAATAGTTCCAGTCTTAAACCAGTTAGTTTGTCCAAGTTCAATAAACTTACTCCTCGGAGTGAAATGCAATGTTTTGAGTTTTACCTTCAATGTAACCCGTTCTAGTTCATAAACACAAAAATTTACCTACCTATCTTGCTGAATTGCTGCTATTGTATTGTTGAAATCCATCCACTATTGAAAAATTCATTCACCCTCTTGTGATTAATAGTTCGAGTCATAAAACCAGTTAGCTTGTCCAAGTTCAATAAACTTACTCCTCGAGGTGAAATGCAATGTTTTGAGTTTTACCTTCAATTCAGCTGAATACAATTCGCACAAAACATTTACATTTTACATGTTTAGAGTTCAATTCATAATTCATCTTTTTTACATGCTAATAAAGTTTATTTAAGTTTCAAGGGAAGAGGTTGAGGAACTCATTTCGATATCTAATTACTTACCTGAATTTATTTCATTGATGTAATCGATTACCTATGACCTATTGAGGTAAGGTTTCCAAATCTCAACTGGAATTCTCTTTGACGAATATAAAATTGCATTGATACTCGACGTGCTAGAATCCCTACAGATGATGGTAGTTTATTCATTGTACCTATTGATTAGTCGGCCGCGGTCTTCTTTTATTTTGGTCGGGATTCGGCCACCAGAACTTTCTGGGAGATTATTCAGGTTAAATTACGAGGTCATGCGATATGCAATTATGTTCTCTAAATCCAATTATTCAAATCTTTGGCGTAGCCAGTTAAGCGCTGGGAAATTACCCGTATGTCACCGGGTCAGCGGGCCCAAGAAATTCGGACTGGCTACGCCCGTGAGTACAGTGTATTCAAAGCGGAGGCGGGAAAATCTTGGAATTTGTGATAACGATAGTTGGAGAAACGGCGCAAGGTAGCGCTGGTGTTCGGCCGAACGTCCCTTCCCCAGACTCTAGTCTCAAGTCATTCTCAAGTGTTCTCTACGAACTGGGCAATCAGTACCTACTCACGTAGCCCTGCGACCCATCATTCGCGCGAGTGTTTGTATAAATGAAAAATATGGCTGAACCCCAGTAGGCAACAAGCGAAAAATGCGGAATACCTGTCCTCTCTATCCTATTATAAGCTCTGCTACGATCCAAGGCGCGGAATGAACTTCGGCCGAACTTACCAGAATGCCACCAGCCCTCCGGGGAATCCCCGAAATACACATTCTGTGTTTCATTGGTTTGATCCTTGATCCTAACATTAACAATCCGGGGGTCTGGGGGTGTCCCCTAGATTTCATTTTACAATAAATGTACCATCATGAACACAAACCACTGGCGGCTATACACCCCCAATGGCAACGTTTTTTTTCCTATGATATGAAACGAAATATTGAATCTCAATGATGATTAAACTATATATCATCAATTCTATAGGTTAATAATCCGATTTTGTAGGCTCTTGGTGAGGGATGAGCTAAAAAATCCGCACAGACGAGGAAGCGGCAGAATATCTTCATGCCCCTTTCTGGGATAAAAATATAGGCGCGCCTTGATTACAGCGAATCGTTAAATCGTTTTTAAAAACTTTGATGTGCTTAATTATATCTTATGTTATGTCCAGGAAAATGGAGAATTACCAATATTAATTCACTAGTTAAAAGCACACACATTCTAGGAAACATTGATGTGTAGAAAGAATTACAAATTCTACAGAAACATTTTGTTTTTGTTTTTCGCGGCAAGTAGAATAATGAACTTTGTTCCCATAGTCCCAAAAGGTAGAGCAAGCATCAAAAAGAAATATAAAACACAAACCCAATAATTATTATAGTAGAAATAGATGCAAAATAATGACAATTGTGAATAACTTCTTCTAGTAGGGATGAACCAAAATAGAAATGTTAAGCAAAAAAAATTTCTCTCATTCCACTAAAATGTCGTAATCTCTGGAAAAGGCAACTATTTATTCAATGAAAAATCCATTAATGGAGAAAAAAGAAAATGTTTGCCAAAAACTTGGACATAATTAATTTTTGTACATTAATAGGTTTTCCACTAATTATCCTTTGCAAACGTTTAATAATGCATTGCGCTGGTGGGGGGAAGGGGGGCTAACACCACACATATTTGTGGAATTCGACTTAGGAATGTTATATACGATTTTCATATTCACAAGAGCTTTATAGCTCTTCAAGAACTGAGGGAGTTACGAAAGTTTTTTTAGAGGGGGGGGACTTGGACACAACTTTCCTTTATCCTTCCGAAGGTTAAAAAAGTTAAGGCAGGCGACGTCGGCGGCGTCTGACGTTTCGAATCAAAATCCCAACCAAGATGAGTAGTTGTTCGGAAGGATGAGACGTGTAAGAACCCAAAGGAATTCACAAACTAAACCAAATGCGAAGCACAGCGAACACTTCAAGTGGGAAAAAGATGTCCGCACCAGTCGGTTGACAGTGCACCTATGGGACGCACAAGTTGAAGGAGTTTGAGATTGATTAAATAAGTTCTGAGGTGACAACTGAGCCGTTGAGGGAGGCGATAAGAAGCAGCAGACTCGTAAATTATGCTTTTTCGTCCTCCGCCGCTCGTGAAACAGAGTTTTTCGAGAGGTGGAAACATTTTTACTTTACCTCTCCTTCAAGTGTCAAGCCGATTCGAATGAACGTAAATATATATTAAAGCCGTCCACACTTGAAAATTCGTTTCGAATGACGATCCGTTATTGTTCGTGAGCAGCTACAAACTCCTGCTCGGTCAATGCTCACATCACCCAAACATTCGAGAAATCGATAAACAAACTAAGATTCTTGGCTGTTCTTACTTATTATCAGTCTTGAAAAATTCTAAGTTAAAAATATTTTTTTCATTTTAAATTTTTTTTCAATGATTTTAAATTTTTTCGTAAATTCATTTTGCCCCCCCCCCCCCCCCCCTTCTCACCGGGATAAAATTCCGTTTTGGGCCTTGTGATAGACTTCATTCCACGTTTCACCATCAATAAGGATTGTGGTGTCGTCTGAGAATAGGTAAATTTTTGTATTATGTATATTCAATGACAAGTCGTTCACATAGATTGAAAACAAAATTGAACTGAGTCCCCCCTTAAATCACTCCAAATTCTACATCCAAAGGGTCACTCAAGAACTCAACAATTGATACAATCTGCCTTTTATTGGTCCAAGTAAATCTCAAACCATTTCAATGAATTATCCGTAATTCCATTATTTTCCATCCTATTCAATAGCATTTTTCTGTCGATTGTGTGAAAACATTTTGATAGGTCACAGAACAGTAGAATACCCTTCATTTTTTTTATCTCTACATAAGGCTGTACAAATCTTCCGATAGGCTGAACAATGCTTGATCAGTTCCTATTCCCGATCTAAATCCGAGCTGCTCTTTACATAATAGGCCAATCGGTTCCAGAGAGTGGATGAGGTGGATTTTGATCCACTTCTCCAAGATTTTACCTACGCAACTAAGCATCGATATTGGTCTGAAGTTACATGGATCGGACCCATCTCCATCCTTATATATAGGGTAAACTTTCACTACTTTGAAACAGTCTGGGAAAACAGCAGAACTAACACTTAAATTAGAAATGTGTAAGAGAGGTACTTTGAACGGTTCAACAAACTGTTTTATTAATTGAGACGAAATGCCATCTATCCTGGGTTCCTAATTCATAAGTTCGTTTATGTTAACAACAAAGTGTTTGGAATACAATGCATTCCTTAACTGACTACTAAAGTGTTTTAATTAGAAAGTACAAAGTATTACAAAAAAGAATTAGAAACTAAGAAATAAATAATAATAGGAAGAAAAAAAAATTTGATTAGAAGAAAGAAAATATTCCACTGCGTTCCAACAAGTGGTAGCAGAGCATGATTGTCCATAAAACATAGAAGATCAAAAAGATTAATAAATAAGAAGATGCCAATGAATTTGGAATTAATCAACTTAAAAAGCCGTATAGATGGCATGGTTGAAGAAGTTTCCCAATTGACTAATCAAACTTCAATTGAAAAGCAGACGAAATTACAACAAGACAATAGACTAAAACCGGTGTTGGAAATATTGAAGGAAATGAGAATGCGCATAAAAGACCGGCCAGGGACGAGGAGGAGCAGGAATCTCGAAGAGGACGAGATGGTGGGACTTTTAAGCTCAAGAGACAATGCAGAAATGGTTATCGCTGATTTCGAATCTGCACAACGAACGAGGTCAGATACATCATTAACCACCCCAAGTTTTTCCATTAAAATGCCTAAGTTAGTTATTGATAAATTTGATGGATACTTGATGAAATTTCACGAATTTTTGCAGTTATTTGAAACCAATATCCATGAAAACCCATCGTCAAACAATATTGAAAAATTCCACTATCTTTCTACTCTTCTCACTGGCAAAGCAAAAGAACGAATATCTGGTTTAGAACTTGGTGCTCAAAATTATCATACTGCTCGAAATTTACTTCAGGAGAGATTTGGAAACACCAGGACACTAATAAATTGTCATTAGAGTGTAATTAATAAAATTCAGCCCGCGAAGAATCATTTTTCCAGCATGCGTCAAGTTTTTAATACTGTAATAAAAATACAAGAGAGACGCGGGTTCACTCGAACGAAAATCCACTAAAAGTCATTTTATTTAACACAACTCCAGAACATGGCACCACAAACATCTTGCAAATTAAATTCTTTGAGAACTTGGAAACGCTTCTTATAATAACTCAGTTCGCCTCTCAACACTTTTCCCCTTCCTCTTTGTAAGGAGCCAGCCGATTGTGATGCAGTCGTCCCTTGGCAGTCCTGATCCGGAAGACCACGTCGTTCAAGGCAGCTACCACCTGGCATGGTCCCTCCCATGGTCGCTGCAGCTTCGGATTTTGCCCCAACCTTCTTCTAGGGTTATACAACCACACTTTGTCTCCTGCCTGGTATTCATTGTCCTCCATTTTCCAGTTGTATCTCTGAGTCATCTCCTCAGCTCTCACCTTAAACTTTTCCCGAGCCTGTTCCCCCGCCTTCACGAGGGTGCTACGTAGCTTTCCTACGTACTCCGAAACTGGCATATCGTCTGGCCTGTCTCCAAACAAGAGATGAACAGGTAATCGTAGCTCTCGGCCAAAGGTGAGGTACGCAGGCCTCAGCACCATTGCGGCGTGCTCTGTCACTCTGTAGGCCAAGAGCATAATTGGCAGGTGTTGGTCCCAGTCCCGTTGATTGTCTGCAACCACCTTCGCCAGCATCTGCCAAAGGGTACGATTCAGCCTCTCCACTAGTCCATCACTTTGTGGGTGCAGAGGAGTGGCCCGAGTCTTCCTGAAAGACTGAGGCTTCAAATGATATCCCCTGGTCAGAATGTAGCTGCCTAGGGACACCAAACCTACTGACTATGTGTTCCACTTACGCTTTGGCAACCGTTTCTGCAGTCTGATCTGGAATGGCCAGGGCTTCCAGCCACTTGGTGTAGTAGTCCTGAACTGTCAAAATATACCGATTCCCTCGATCAGTAACAGGCAATGGTCCCCTCACGTCAATCCCCAATCTTTCAAAAAGGGCTCCCGTGACTTCAGCCTTCAGTGGTCCTCTTCCTGGTTTTTGGGAACGCTGGCGGCAGGCAGTGCACCATCTACACCAGTTTCGTACATCCTGATGGATACCAACCCAGTAATACTGAGTAAAGCTGATCCCATGTCCCAAGTCCATCCTCACTGCCTTTTTCCCTTCTACTTCAATCGCTGCCCCCGTAGCTGAATGGAGGTTCACATCAGCCGTATGCAACTTAGTACCACCCTTTAACACATTAGGCCTCACCACCGTTACTGCTGCCCCGGTGTCCACCACCTTTCTACATGGCTGGCCATCAATAAAACCTTGGACAGCAACTGTGATACCCGGGACTCCAAGAACTGGGTGGGACTGAGGCCTGTGTCCCTCTAGACCGATGCTCAACAGTTTTCTGGCTGGTGAGGTGCTGTTCGCAGGTCTACCCGCCCCAGAAGACTGTCTTCTTCGCCTTGGGCAAAACCTTGCAATATGACCATGTTGCCCACAAGCAAAAAATTCCCACGGGCCCTGCTGGCGGATGTTCTGTACAGCTACATCTTCCGTCAGCCGTATCTGTCACGTTGCGGGTAGGCCTCCATACAGGTTCCTCTAAATAGACCTGGACTCTCATAGCATGTTGCAATGCGGCTTGAAGCGACGTTTCCCTGCCTACTACTGCCACCCTCAACTTCTCACTATAGATACCCCTATAAAACTGCCGTAATGCATGGGCATCAACTTCCGTGGGCGATGCTCCAGGCCAAGCTCGATATGCAAGAATTTCTAGGTCCGCAGCAAACGTTGCCCCTGCCGCCTAGGACCCTGTCTCCGAGCCTGCAACTGCGTTCAGTACAGTCCGTGACGGCTTTCGCTCCCAAATCTCAGCTGTAAGGCAACTAACATTTCTGCATAATTCGGTTCTGGCAGCCTAAGCATAGTTACAGTGGTTAGGGCGGGTCCCTTCAAAACTGCAACCAAGTTCGCACCCATCTCCCTATCAGACCAGTGGTTCGCTCTAGCTGCATGCTCAAATTGGAAAAGGAAGTCTTCAAATACTGTTGACCCATCGAATGTTGAAGGTTTAATCCTACCTTTGGGTTCAGAGATGGCTTGGACCTGGCTTGTTCCTGGCGTATTTGGCACTGTGCCGCTTCTCTCCGGGACGTTCCCTCCTGCCAGCGATGTCCCGACCAAGGAATGCTGTTGCAGAGTTTGCACCAGCGTTTGAAGAGCCTGGTTAGTTGCTGCGAGATCCTCGCGGATCAGTTCCAGTTCAGTCGACCCTCCTGAACCTGTCCTCCTGACCTTGTACATGTCCTCCTGACTCGCCTAGGTCTTCAACAGACCTCGATCTTCTTCCTGACCTCAAATTGCGTGACTTCAAAATGAACTTCAACAATGGGGAACTTTCATCTGTTTCACACTTTTGACCTCAGATTCGAATTCGGCGTACTTAAAATCTCCTAGTAGCAATTTTCAGCTGAAAAGATCATTTAGTTTGGTGAAAAAAAACAGATAAGTTTATTTTATTATAATTTTTTCTTGGTTGATTACAATGGTTTATTATTGAAAATAATAAACCAAATTAGTGATGTGTTGTCTCAGGTGTTGTTTGTCCAACGGTCAATAACCGTCCTACGGCCCCGCAGCATGAAAATAAGTTGTCCAACAGAATCCAGGTGAACAGCCCTCTTTTACAAGCCGTTTGTCGAAGGTCTTGCAGCGGTGAGGTAGTAGGGCAGGGAAGCAGAGGGTTCCCCCCATGCGGGCGGGGGCCGTGACGTCATAGTGCAAATGAACTTCAAGAAGCGTTTTACTGGCCAGATACCCATCATATAGCACCTTTTTTATATCTGTCGCTCAAATCTTTCTATTGAATACATTTATTTATTTATTTCATTATATTGGCGAACCAATTGCAATAATATCAAAAAGTACAATAATTACAATAAGTATGAAATAAGAGTAATAACAAAGAATAAAACAGTGATTTTGAGTTATAATATTAAAAGTAAATATCCACAGAAGATACGACGGGTTAACTAAGAGAAATTATTTTATTTTTAATGGCAGAGATGGAGCTGGCAAAGAGGTCAAGCTCGGGATGGGTTTGGAATAGTAGGTTGGCGATGCGGGGAAGCTTTGAAAAAGAGCGGAGAAGAAGACAGTTGGTGGGGGAAAACCCAACAGCAAAGAGATTATGGGATCGAGTTGCCACTATATTAATTTATCACGACTGAAAGGGCGAACAGTCCAGTTGACCCCTCACTAGTCTCGTCATTCAGGTCACGTCAAACATGACCGAGCTCAAGCCACCAATCTCGAAAAGAGACGAATAGTCTATTTCAGGTGAAGGGATAAATGTAGCTTGAAACAAATATAGCACAACAATTTATGCTGAACCCCCTCCAACTGCATGCAATGAGCAGCATAGGACGGACACCAAACAACGGCAGCATACTCCAGCAATTGTAACACCAGAGCCTTATAAAGCTGGACTATTGCAGGAAGGCTAAAGAATTCTCTAATGTTCCTCTTGAGGAACCCAAGAAACGGTTTTACACGCCATGGAGTCAATGTGGTCTGCAAATGTAAGCTGGCTATCGAAATGGACACTCAAGGGTTAGCGGCACTCAGTTGAGCGGCTGATCACTCATTCGGTAATCAAAGAATATGTATTCTTTTGTGAGGTGGAATGAGACAAAAGAGCATTTGATTACATTCATGGATTAGATGGATTAGTTATTAGTTACAGACCAACCACACAGCGTATCAACATAAGCCTGCATAAATAAAAAATAACCACGGGAATTCCCTATCACAAACCTTGCATATGCGATTTGGACATTTTGAAGTTGCTCAAATCCGCGAATTGACATAAAAACGGTCTTAAGTATATATGTAAAGTTAAAAAACTCTTGATTTATCAGTGATTAGTTGATTTCTTTCAATAATTTGACGTAAACTTGAAAAAAAAAATTAAATTTACAAATCCTGACACATAGGCTCTACATGCCACGTTGTGTTGTGATAAAGTTTCTATTTACATATATACATACAAACGCTCTTCTAGGCAATATCCGACGTTAGCAACCTTATGAAAAAATCACAAGTTTCCCCTAAAAAACAGGAACTACCAAAGAAATTTGGAGGTCAAAGGACCCTGATTTTGGTGGGGAAAAAAATGCAAACAACGCCCTTACATATTTCTTAGAATCCCTAAAAACTGCTGAAAATGTTTAGATTCGACTCAATAGTGATACGAACAGTTGAATGATGTGAATTAGAGCGCTGTTGTGTAACGAGTAAAAATGCAGTCAAGAACTAAAAAAAAAGATGGCGAAATCGCAACAGTGAATGCAAAAGCAAAAGAAGATTTGAGTGAAACTTATTAAAACGTCCCTCGTTTTCGTAGCAGTTGGTTTCCTTGTAAATGTTTTTAGACTTGCAGAGCTGATATTACAATTTTATCACACAAAGAACGATAGAAGTTGGATGACTCTGACCATGTTGGCTCAAGTTATCGGAGTTTAACACTGAATCAAGTTTGTTGATGGAACTAATATAAAATTTTTATGTAGAACCATTTAAACGTGTCATTACTATTATTATTTTTTTTTTATTCAAGTGAAGATATTTTGGGGATGGAAATAGTATTCATTCAGAAATGAAGCCATTTAGTCTTGCATGACAGTAATCTTTTCCTATAACAGGAGGAAGCCAATTAATGAAAATATTTAATCACTTCATTTCCGTTGACGGAGGGCCGGTATTATTAATCATTCAATCAAATGGTGGCGTCCGTCATGCGAATTTATTGTGTTAATCTCCCAGTCCTTTAATGCATGAGCGTTGATGAATTTTTCATCAGGGCCCGAAACCGAAGGGTGGGAGATGTCCCAGATCGTGGCACACGTTACAGATCAGTATCGCGGCGAAGGAAATTAAACTTGATTTATCTCCGGTTATGATCGGGCTGCCCATTAAACATAGAACAGCTATCTGCCGAGTTCAGGTCCTGGGCCCACCGACGAGCCATATAACCCCCCCACGCCGACCCCTCCCGATCCGCGGCAAGGAATTCAAGTAGGTGCTTCCCATACAACGGTTTGATTCACCGTATCTGTTTCCCGTATCGCAGACCTACCGACCACCTCGATGCTAATTTTATTCTACACGAACTTCCGACCTACTTGATGAAAGCCGTCATAGTTGGAAATATCTATTAGTATCGTAGCAAACTGTTTAGCTGTTCGTTATTTCCTAATTCATATAACGTAAATACCATTCAATCATTTTAATTCGTTGTGTTTTAATTTTTGTAAAAAATGAGTCTATTGCAATGGCTCCGAAAATTTTAATTTATAAATTTCCCTAAAATTTTTTCATGCAGAAACACCAGTGCGGAAATCCCTGAAGGAACCTTGGCAAAGTAATCGCACCCTAAAATTGCTAGAGAGGTATCAGGATTTCGAAATACCAACTTACATCGTATTGCTCAGGGGATATGAGGTACCACTAAGCTTCGAAGACGGCAACATGTCAGATTCCTAGAAGGAAGCTATACAAACTGAACTTCAAGATTTACTTCTGAATGATACTGGGAACTGTAAGCTTTACCACCTGGTGAAACACTAATTTATTCAAAGTGGGTATTTCGTCAAAATTCGTCTGAAGTGAGTAAAATAAGGAATGCAAGACTCGTGGTGAGAAAATTTCTCCAGATAGATGTTTATCCACCAGTCGCCGGAATGAACTCTTTCAATTGTCTTTGCCATAGCGATCAAATGGGACTTATGTTTAATTATGAAAAATCCCATCTACACGGAAGTACCGCATAGTGATAAGTGAGTGTAAGTTTAAAAGAAGCAATTAGGACCCAAATGCAGTCCTAAATGCTGGTACATTGTTTCGAATCAAAAATTACTAACTTTTACAGGTGCTAGATCTCTCTTAGATCCACGTCTTTATTATAAGCCTACAATAGTTTTCATTAATTGGATCGGTGACATTTTACTATTCTCTGAAAATCTACTAGAACTCGAATAAGTAAAACAATTGATTTAAAATTAACCCCTCAATGCACGATTTTTTTTTTTTTTTTTTTTTTTTTTTTTTTTTTTTTTTGATGAAAAAATGCATACTCAAGTTTTTGAAAGTGCTGAACACGGGAAAAATAATGAATTAATTTCCAGATCGAAATTTCACTCCTAAATTGTAAATTTAAAATGTATCCCGATTTTGGAACATCGTGGTGGTAGAGCTCAAAAGTTCTGTCTCAAATCTGGGACATTGCGGTGAACAGTCCTCGGATCAGATCCCACTTTAGGGACTCTGTGGTGGTCATAAACTTGATTCTGATCCACACTGTTGCAGTATGTGGCACGGAACAAACAAAGCTTTGAGATAAATTTTATTGAAGAAAAATAGAAGAGTTGTTCAAAACACTTGAAGAAAGCAACGAAATCAGGCAGGCAATTTTTTAATATTATTATTATTATGAAGGTACTATTATAAAATATTATTATTAAAGATGGTGGAATTCTACGTTTATCCAGAAATTAAAAGTTAGCCATCAGCAACATGAAAATGTTGAAAAAATATTGGTGGAAAACGCGACCATTACAACTGAATTCTACCACGAAGTCCCTAATTTGGGACTGATACATTCATGCATTTCTACGGCAACCTGATCAAGTTTTTTCATTTTGAATTATTTGTACACGAAATAAATACCTTGGAGATATCATGTGATTTTCCCAGGGTTGACAATCGTTACCACAGCGCCGTAAAACTGAGTGTATTCGCAACAAAACTTACACTGGCGTTTTTGAACAATAAAATCTTCTGGTGGTTATCTCCGGTGGTATTGAATCAACTTTTGAATTTTTTCACAGGGTAGAAACACCCAGCTTGTGGTAAGGACCCCGGGCGTACTTCATTTTGGCACCACAAGCGCTAAAATTGCTAAGAAAACTTATGTCCTAGATTCGGAACTCTGCACTGAAGGGTTAAAGATTCAAGCAATAATAATGCATTCGCCTATTTGGAATTGAAATTGGAAGAAATGGAAATTGTTGAGAAGTCATTCAAGAAATTTTGATTGATAAAAACATTCAACATTTCGAAATGAGTGATAGTTAATAGTCAGTAATCGCTATGGATCTCAAACTCCAACTAAAAGGCTAAGAAAATGAGGGGAAATGATTAGTGCTACGCCCTAGCGTTTTTTATTCAATTTCAAAATGGTTTTGATTCTTATCATTGGAATCACCTCAGGAGGGTTGTTAAGTATTTGAAATATGACATCTCACATTGAAATTTGAAAAGTGTGATACTAATTTTAATGAAACTGCTGTTGTCGATTCTGATATCGGAAGTGATGCTAACGATACGAAGAACATGAGGGGTTATATAACTAAACAGAACAATAATTTTGTCAGTTGGAGGTCCAAAAAGCAAACAAAGTCAGTCGTACCGTGGCAGATTATTATTCAGTATCTGATTAATTGACCAAAACATTGTTCCTAAAACAAATTTTGACTGATACTTTCTGTTATAAGTTGACTTACTTGACTCAGGTTAAGTCATTAAACTCATTTTGGAGCATAGGACAGATAGAAGGTTCTTCCAGTCGGATCGGTTGGCAGCAATTTTTCTTGCTTCGTTCCAGCCTGGCGCAGTTCCCTTTCAACGGACCTTTCCCAAGTCTCTCGTTATAGCCCTAGTCTCCTTCCCTCGCCCTGGAGATTTCAATGCAAGACAGTCTTCTCTACGGCACAATCTGGCTACTTTAGAGTAGGTATGTCCACTTCCATTTCCTTTTCCTGGTTTCTTATTCAATTGGAAGTTGTTCGGTAGTTTGCCATAACTCAACATTAGATGTGGTGTTCGGCCACCAGATCCCCGGGATCCTCCTTAAGCAGCGGTTAACAAAGGTTTGGGGTTGATGAGTTATGTCATAGGTTACCTTCCATGTCGCGCTAGCATACATCAATCAGACCGACTTGACACTTGAGTTGAAGAGTCTCAGCTTTGTTCTGCGGGATATATACCTGTTCTTTCATATAGGATAGAGGTGGTCGAAGGCCTCGTTCGCTTTCAGTACCCTACTCTTTTCGTCTTCAATCGCCTCATCCATCCTCTGTGACCACACTTGTAACATATAGGAAAGATTCGACTTTCTCCAATGGTTCATCCTCTAGAACAAGTGGGTCCTGGCACTTTATGTTAATCTGCATTTCTTAAGTTTCATTTACAACTATGTACATGCCAACTCTGCTGGCAATGCGGCTCAATGCATCAAGCTTGTTTTTTGCATCATTGAAACACTGTGAGAGTAGGCATTGGTCTTCAGCGAAACTCAGGGTCTCCATGATACCATGGATCCCTCAAAGGAACCTTTCTTATCAATTCTATCAATGACTATGATGAACAGGGTCGGCGAAACACATCCTTGCCAAACGCACGAAAGGGGCTTGAAAGGTTTCCTTCGTGAATTTCCTGGCACTGGAAGCCATCATAAGAGCTCATAATTAGCAAATTATTGTAATATGGATTCCATAATTCTCGAGGATTCGTGATAAGTTAAATCGAGAGATTTTGGTTTATGAGGACAACCAATTATGCGTCAAAGTGTTCACTACCTGTGAAACTAGATGAACCAAGCACGTTGATGATCATTAAGATTTAGTGGAGAAAGGACTGGTCCAACGAATACGTTCCTACAGAAAATCAAATTGCATATGTTCTTTCTTGAGCTTTTCCAGCCAAACAATTTGATTAGAATATTTTAATCTATCATAATTTATTTTTTTATGTTTTGAATTGAAAATATTGTTTGTTTATAATATAATTCTGTATCTATCTGAGATATTTGTGATACAAGTGAAGTGACCGGCATTAAATGCTATTAAGTTTTTGTTAAACAGTATTTGTATAGATTCAGGGGTGTGTTGTAGATTCAATTCTACTTAATCGATTGTTTGATTGATAACATGTTATTATAAATATCAATGTACCACCATATAAAATACTTGTATAACAATAAACAGAAGATAGATTTAAATTAAGATAGAAAAATAAAAAAACGGAAGTTAAAGAAGAACGCTGTCTAGTTCCACTAAAATTAAGAGTCACTATGTTACTTTTGTCAACATCGTTAACATTGCAACATTTTATTATAGTGAAATGGGACAACGTTCTTCTTAGACTTTTGTTTTTTATTGAAACGGGTTCCGACAACTTCGTCGCGAGTGATTTAATTTGTAAATATAGACAAATGATTGTCCTGAACTTGAGACGCTGATGTATAAACATAGATAACTAATTGATAAAATCAAGCTAAACATGATACGCTCTGATCAGTAATGACTTGTGTGATATTACTCCATTTCTATCATTCATATCATTTGAGATATTGTGGTCAGTGAAAACAATCAAGATTATTTATGAAGAAAATTATTTCATACTGTGTTTAATTTTGTTGAACAAAACCTACGTTTTGGGTAAGAAGGTTTTATTACGACCGTCAATCCAGGATCCACTCGAATTTGTGGAGGCTGGTGAATATTGAAGGATAAAATTAATCAGTCGGGCAGTTCTATTTACGAATCGATAATTTAGAGTTTGCAATAATTCAGACAATTTAGAGACCCTAAGAGACCTTTAGAAATAAAAAGCATAAGTAAACTGTGGTCTATGTGGATTTCGTGACTTCAGCTATCATTTCCCTGTAATATGAACTTAGGTGACGCAGCTGACCGTTTGGCACCCTTAGCAACTCCAAATTTGACAGTATATCCTGTCCGAAGTTTAATTCTACATAATTTAATATTGTGTAGTAGGCACACCTGCACCAGCTTCTCTCCTGCCTACTCACCGCTTGTTCATTAGTTTTTTATTTTTTTATTTATTTTTTTTTTAATTGCTCTCTGAATTAAAACTATATCATCTCTTTCTTTAAATTGTAAGATATTTTCCTTGAATACCAAGTTCCCGGTTTTTAATATTATACCTTTATATTTCAATCATAATTTTCTCACAGCGTAATCGTCCAATCTCCCTCTGATTCAAAGGCAGCCGTTTCAAATCATTAAATACGAATAATTTTAGTTATTGTTTTGACTTGGTGCTCACCCGCCAAATGTTTAGAATTCGCATCTTAATGATAGCACATTATTCATATTGTTGCCACATGCATCCCCTCACAGCTTCTGTAATACGATGTCTTCACACACGGAAGATTGATTTCCGCACAGTTTCCTACCGAAAATGAAAAATAGAAGAAGTTCCAGCCATGCAGCATGATCGTATGAGCGAATGTTCGTAAATTATCGTATTTTATTACGATACATTGTTTTGAAATTAGAGCTTATTGAATGCAAAGAAATTATTAACTATTATTTTATGGAAAAAATCGTATTTTAAATTATAATCTGCTATTCAAAAAGTTATTTTGGATTTTTAGCTTTTAGCGAATTTTGGTAGAAAATGAAGCTATTGCAATGGCTCGGAGAATTTTAAAAATCAAAATTTTTGAAAAATTTCTTCATTGAAATCCATTTTTTCTTTTTTTATGAAGTTTTATTTAGAAACCGTTTATATACAAACATTCCTCAATGGCAATAAGTATACCTAACTGTTGTACAGAACATAGTACAAGTGAAAGAAATTATTCAAACGAAAATGTATTTTTTATATAAATAAATAAATATGTATGTATATATATATATATATATATATATATATATATATATATATATTTATATACAAACATTCCTCAATGGCAATAAGTATAACTGTTGTACAGAACATGGTACAAGTGAAAGAAATTATTCAAACGAAAATGTCTTTTTCATATAAATAAATAAATGGATAAATAAATAAATAAATATATATATATATATATATACATATAGATATATATATATATATATATATATATATATATATTAGGGCTTATTGTGTTGAAGTCAGATCTTGGATGTGCCTTGGCCGCGACAGTCGATGGGATGGGCGGTCAAATCTGGTCGTTAGGTACTAGCGAGTTTGAATGGTGCATGCTGGAATTCAGAAAGTTGGTCATTGGGTGGTATGCATAAAAACGAAGTACTTGCTTGAAGTAGAATGCCACTGCAAATGCTAACTCCCATGCTCAGAGTAGAACCATTGCCTTCAGGCCACTAGCATTACCTCCTTTTTATGCATAGGATTTGGAGTAGTAGTTTGTTAGCTTCACTACGAAGTAAAAGGGGGTAGCAAGTGCTATAGTATTTGCTTATTACGGAGAGAAAACGAAGCATGTTCTTCACATTTCGGAGTAAAACCTATTGCTTCGCCTTTATGCATACCTTATGCGCCTTTATGTCTTGTTAAGAAAGTCGGTGGGGGATTCAAATTTGAAATCATTATATATTGTTTCATTGCGCAAGAATGTCGTTGTGTTCAACACCGTTCGAAGTATGGTTCTGTCCAGCTATCCTTCAAGTCTCCAAAATTGGGAATTCGAATATGTCCCCCTAACAGGGAGACCATATACCCATATGGGACGTATCAAAACTTTATACATCAGCATCTTGTTGAAAAGGCTGAGATTTGGGTTCGCAAAAAGAGTATTAAGTTCATACGTTCGGTATTTTAGGCGTTGAAGAAGACTCGTAACGTTATTTGCAAAGGTGAGAGGAGAATCAAGCGTTATACCAAGATAACAATGCAATTTTTTGTTAGGAATAGGTTGATCTTTGTATCGAAGGGTTGGTTCAGCAAAACGTCTCTGGTATGTGTAGGTAACTGCAGCAGTTTTGGTTGGGTTTATTTTTAATCGCCATTTGATTGAAGCTTGCAGTGAGCGCTGTCCTCGGTTTTTTCGCTAACTGCATAAACCAAGTCGTCGGCATATAATGCGGAAACGTCAGGTTCGACAGGGAGGTATGGAGGGAGGGGGTATTTCGGAGCAATATAAAATGTACATGTAGGGACCAAGCACGCTCCCTTGCGTTACAGACGCGCGAACGGCTCTGGTTGTGGATAATTGATTCTGACCATTTACGACAAAGCTTCTATCAGACAACTAACTCGAAATGAACATTACATTATGTTGCACCTTTTTTAGATTAGAACACTTCGAGCGCGAAATAATCGTTGTTAACTAAAAATTATTATTGTTAACTAACAATTATTGTTAACTAACAATTATTGTTAACTAACAATTTTATAGTTAAAAAAAAAAAAAACTTGTTCTAAATTATATTCTGCGATCAAACTAGACTTTGGATTATTGGCTTTTTTATGGGTTTTTTATCAATTTCTAATGACATTGAAATACATTTTTTTAGCACAATGTTGTTTATACAATTTTTAATGTTCTAGTTCATTGTTGATAAACTTATTTTGACCTGAATTCTGCCTAGAAATATAAATTTAACGATTTTTTTTCTCCATTTTTAGCAATTTTTGGAGCGATTCTTTTGAAACTTGAGCAAAGCAAAGTGCTTACCAACAAATTCATCATTTCATTTTGACATTCATTGAGAAAGCTTGATTTTTTAGCGAAAGAACAAATTTTTATATTAATCCTAAGGAGATTTTTCATCTGGAATGACACATAAATGTCACATATATGTATGTATGTATATACATAAGCAAAATTAATATCAAGGAATCGTTTCACGATGCCGAAAAACGGATTCAATTCAAGTAAAATGTCGACAAATTTCATTTCATTAATTTATGAACCATTGCAATAGCTTCTTTTTTTACGAAAATTCGCTAAAAACGTGATTATATATGAGCTACTATCTACTTTTCCCAGTAACAGTATTGTAAGCTTTTTATTAGCTTGGAGAAAAGATAGTATAACGTAGTTTTGTGTGAGAATAGTACTGTTTTCAGCAAAATTTCGTAGAAGAAGAAGCTATTGCAATGACTCTCAAAATTATAATATGATCATTTTACAACGCTTTGTTCAAAATACAACTTTATACAACAATATTCACCATTCCACCCCAACTACGTTGTTACAAGAAATCACCACCGAGTTCATCCAAAAAAACACCGACCATCAGAATCCACTAGTAGAAAGTGGAATCATCTCACCAACTGCAATTATCCAGTTACAGCTACAACGTTGTATACTCGTATTTTGTAACTCAAACAAACATTGTGTCTAATCAGATGAAATCTTAACCAACCATTATCATTTCATAATAAACCTCCAGCCATGTATGCAATTTATTTACAAAAGGTAGTTATAACTCCATTACTCATTAACACACCAACCAGCCATAGACCTCTTATCTTTTTGTAAGTATATCTGCTGGTCTATCTTTTACAAATAGTAAGCATTATCGATTTTTGTGTAAAGATATTTTTAGAATTATCTACCATCAAAAGCAGGGAACTTATAACTCAGCCGAATCAACGTTCAATGAGGACTTAATTTGCAGATGTCTCATTACGGAGTACCATTCTGTGGAATAGGGTTATGTATACGCCGTCCACATTCATTTGGAATCAGTTTTATAAAACACCAAACTGGAGAAAGAGCATTCAACTTAGAAGTCCCCCAAAAATCCGTCCTGATTTATATCTATAGATTGTAATGAACGCCCCTCTAGAATGTGCATATATTCACTATATAGTTATGATAATTTAGTACGTCGCATTCAACAGGCTCCTTTACGCTCCATGAAATTAATTTTATCACGTCGGACATTAATTTCGTCGATTGATCATGGATCCAAATATTCCACATTTTAATAAAGGATAAATACATATCTCAGTAGTAGTAGTATTATATATACTAGGATATACAAAGATGCAAATAAAGGATTATAATTGGAGTAATATTTCCAAGATCCGCTAGGTTCGCTGTGGTGGCCGTGTATTCATCCAGTTCGCTTGTTGTTACCGTGCAAGTCTGACGTGTTTACCGGTTGGTGGCCCTGCTACTCGCTCTACATACCATACATACTAATTTGGAAATTTTCTGAACTGTGATAAGTGGTGAAGAGGGTGTTGAAACTCAAAACTATCTCCGTCGTCTACGAGGCTGATGAAACTGTAAGTATATTGAAGAAGTCTTGTGAAATTCGGGACGTTCCTAACCTTACTGCAAAACAACAGAAAACCTGAGCGGCGGCCAGTTCGACTTGACCCATCGAGACACGTTGGACAAGTCTACATAGGAGTCTGCGACCATTATTTAAGTCCCACATACACACGTACATGTCTGGCATGGCAAGAGAATTTGAGGTAGAATATCTTCGGGCTGAGATGAACGCCAAATTCCGGAAAATGGAAGAGGAAAGATATAGATTAGAAAAAGAATTGAACCGAATGAAGGACGAACAAAAAGCTGCTAGGAAACGAATCGAGGTTCTTGAAATAGCAACGAGAAGGAATAATATCGTTATCAGATTTATCAATATTCCTTCCAATAGAAACCTCGTTGTGGAGGAAATTGACAAAATCTTAAGAGAGAAAATGCATCTTCACCTTGACAGAGGTTCATTCTCTATATTGCATAAGCGGAAGACACCGACTAATGAAAAAGTAGTGGTCCTGTCTTTCCAGAAGTTTGAAAACAAATTACAGGTACTGAAGAGGAAGCATATGGTGAAAGATATCGGCATCAAGATCGAATGTGATTATACAAAAGGAGTTATGCGTAAACGGGACGTTCTCATCCGTCTAAAAGTCATGCTTTCAAAGAAAGACAAGGAAGAGAGTGCGACATTGCTGACTAACCAGGTGGCTTGGAGGGGACACCTGTACACCTGGGAGAATGAAGACGGAATTCAATGCAGCCACCCAAACGGATTGAGGGATTTGGAAATATATCTGCAACAGCCGCTGGAGTGCATCAACCTCCGAATCGGAACCTCGCTGGCTGGTGCTATGATGGAGTCAAGAAACCCAAGTCAACTTCGAGACGCCTGTGCTCAAGAAGAAACGGATAATTTTCCATAACGTATAGTTAAATTTTCATACGTAAAATGTATACCAATAAATATTAGGCATTTAATTACACAGTATTATTGTTATCTATTGAATCACATAATTAAAGTTAGTTTTTTTTTAAATACTTTTTAAAGGTTTAATTTTGTTCGAGAACTTACTCACTAGAGAATTCTGTAATGTGTAAGAAATAATTCCTGAATTATGAAAAATGTGATTTTTTTTTAAATATATTTTTAGATTAGAGAGACGTTATTTTTTTCTCTTTTTTGATGAAAAAAAAATCCCAAAAATATTTACTAATTTAAGGTTAACATTTTGACTTTTGAAAATTCGCTTTAGAAGCGCAGTTATTTTGAATTATTGTATCAAAAAAGTATATATTATGCTGATTTTTCTCCAGCCTTTGTTGATGGTTGCAAAAACGTAACTTAGACGTGGGAATGTTCTTTTGGTTCCTGAAAGTTCCAACCCTCTTCACTATTTAAGCTGACATGCACAAATACACACTTAGAAAACAAAAGCTTCACGCTAAGTTCTTAACGTGAGAAGGTAGTAGAATTAATTTCCTATTATTGGCACGTTTTTCGAATTATATTGGGTTGAAGCTTCGTTGATATAATTTTCCGATCCAGACACTCAAGATCTTTTTTTATTTAATATTTCCAACGATTGAATGTGTTTGGGAAAACATTCGATAGGTAGGTTGATATCATCCATAAAATGATAAGAGAAGTTGCTGACCGGATCAAATATCAACTTTTGTTTATCGGCCTGCTCTTGGAAACGCCCTCGCTGCACATTCAACCTTCTGAGATACGACGAACTCAAGCTGACACAGATACCTTCGGCAGATGGTATCTACTCAGGAAACATTTTCACAGAGACTTCATTACGAACATCAACTTAATTTTACAAGTGAGGTTTAAAATAATGACTCAGTCAGTTAATGTAATCTAATTAATTCTACATTCCAAAATTTCCTTACTTTTTTATTTATTTATTTTTTATTGGCAGATTAAGTGAGAATATCACATTTTTTCTATAACTCCCTTAACAGCGCAAAGTGCACCAACTTTTCGATTTTGGTGTTTTCCTAGTTAGTATTTCAAATAAAAATGAATAAACATTACTCCGTGATTCAAAGTGAAAAGTTCCATTCATGCAGCATGATAGTACGAGTACATATAAGTGTCGTAGTCGACAGCAGATTCTGTGAGAAACCGTAAAATGTGAAATTCAATTCATTACGTGAGCCAAATCAGCTTTAAATTGGTACCACTGAACTAAAGAAACGTAAAATCAACTAACAATATCAATTTTCATCAAACATAACTAAAATTTCAAATCTGATGGTTGAACATCATCAACATGATTTTCAAAACGTTATTGGGCGGTTATGCATTTGAAAACCTACATGGTTTGTGTAATTATGGTATTGGGTGAGTGTAATTGCATTATTACGAAACGATATTCTTTATCAATAAATTCATGCAACATCCATTTTCACCTGCGTCAATATTCAACCAAAGTTGAATATTGAATCTCAAGGATTGAACCTTCAAAAATGGGAATGGTGGAAATGCCAGGTGTGCGAATGCGCTTGTATGAATTCAAGCCCCATATCGGATATCAGCTTGAGAACATAATATTAACTGCTCTTTTACCGAATTTCCGTAGAAAATGAAGCTATTGCAATGTCTCCAAAAAAGTTAAAATCCATGTTTTTGAAAAATGTCTTTACTGAAATCCATTTTGAAGCATTCTGAAAAAATCTCAGAGTTTGAAATTTTTTCAAACATATATATATCTGTGTGTGTGTGTGTGTGTGTAGGTGTGCGTGTTTGTGTGCCCCTCATCTCTATAGCGGGTGTTGGGTAAACCTAGACGTCCTCCCCATTTCTTTTATTTATAATAGGTACATTTTCAAGTAAAAAGTGGGTGTCATTCCAGACGATAACTCTCCTTAGGATTGAAATAAAAAAGTATGTTGTTGCACCAAAAAATCAAGCGTTCCCAATTGAATAATGATGTCGTTTGCCACTACTTTTTCAGCACATAAAATTAATCAAATTCCAACAAAATTGCTAAAAAAAAAAAAAAATCACTGAAAATGACTAAAATGGACACATTTATATTTTTCAACGGGATTTTAGTCAACAGAAGTTTATGAACTTGGATATTTAAAAAAAAATTGGACAAAGTATGCACTCTACTTTATATCAGGGTTATCGGAAATTTAACAATTTGTCCAAAGGTGTTCTTGTTTTGAGTTTACAGTGGTTCTAAAGGGGGTCATGACCGTTTTAATGTCATAAGTTACAAAACACAAAAAATTCTTAGAAATGGAATAACTTGAAAACAAAGCGTTTAACAAAAAAATCATCAAGAAGAACTTTCTTTCAGAAATGAACTCTAGAATCGTCCCGTTGATTTTTTGCCCAACTTGGTGTGGAAACTTTGTATATGCAAGCGGTTATTACTTCTCCTTGTCGTGTGATTTCCTCGGGGGTTCCCAAAAGGTGGTTCTAACATTTGCTGACCTATTAATTCAGCTTCAACTCCGAAAAATGAAAATTGAATAAAAGTTTCGCCTATGAGAACACGAGTCTGCCAAGTCGTATGAAGCGGCCTCCTTTCCTCAGGAGGGTGGCAACAGTTTGCTGTCGAGGGTGGGATCGGTACGTTAGAGCACTTAAGTGGTTTGCCTTCGGGCATTCCTCTCCTCCCTTTAACTTAATTCAACTTTAACCTAACTCTTATATTGTTCTCCGTCATCTTGCATCAGACGGTGCGTTAAACAATGAAAAGTCCTTCATACTGTAAACTAAATGTGCGTTACAGTCGAGAAGGAATTGTATCTTCCATGGGTCGTTTCCGGTAGGGTGATGGCTGCATACACGATATTTTGGTTTAGTGATAAGTTTTGATGTACTCATCCGTCATCAGACTAATGCTCAATAATTCACACAACTTTTTATTATTATTATTATTATTATTATCTATTTTTTTAAGCCAATTTTTGTAGACAATGAAGCTATTTATTTCAATGTATCCAAAAATTTGTAAATCAATATTTTTCAGAATTTTCTATGCTAAAATCCGTTTTGAGGCAGTCTGAAACGTATTTTCATGTGTAGGTAAACATCTATAAATTTAAGTCTATATGTACGTGTCATTCCTGACGGTAACTCTCTTTAGGATTGAGGTGAAAATTCCTTCCACGGGCCAAAACAAAATAAAACAAAATAAATAAATATCATGTTTTCCAAACGAAAGGTCGAATCCTATGGCCAGCACTTTTTGAGCACATTAAATTTGTCAAATTTCAGAAAATTTGCTTAAAAAGGTGTTAAAAACAGCTTTAAACGGCTAAAAATCGTTAAACTTATATTTGCTATCAGATTAAAACCTTTTGGCAAAAAATGATGATAAAAAAAAAGTACTTGAATTTCATTCACATTTACTGAAAAATTGAAAAAACCGGTAATAACCTGTAAATCCAAAATCCTCAAAGAGAACTAAAAGAACCGTAAATCAAAAAGAACCGCAGAATATTGTTTAGAACGAGGTTTTTTCCATGAAATTGGTAGTTAACAATTTATTTGTACTCAAAGTACTTACTTCAATTTTATAACAATGTAACATACTGTAATACGACAATTTACAAAAAATGTTGCATGACTGGGATTTTTATACTCGTTTTAATTTTTTATTTATTTAATTTTACTTTAAAGCAACGTTTTGTAGAATATTAAAGATTTTATTGCACTATTTCTCGTAAATTAACGAAAATGAAATATCCTAAAATGCCTATTATCAAAATCTGTTTTGAACATTCAAAAAATGTTCGATGTTGATCATTCAATTTTGCGTTATTTTATGTAGCGTTTGTTGGGTATTATACAACAGTCCATTTATTTGGTGGTAGAATAAACCTTCTCCCCATATTTGTGTTCTATAGCAATCCAATATTTTTTTGTTTGTTTGTTAGCTGAATTCGCGCTCTACGTTCTCAATTCACTCTGAATCGTATTTAAATTGTGTTATGCCATATCACTCTATCAAATCGAATGACTGTTATGAATCATAGTACCCAGCGATATTCATAGATGACAAGGGGTGCCTAAAACAACTGAACATACTCCATTCATTTGTTTTTCTCATTCGCTCTCTTTTCAGCAATACGAATTTCTTTAGGGTACCCTTATCGAAGGGGCTTATTCGGTACTCCTTGATGTTTAATGTATTCCTGAAGCTACCAAAAGCTCTTTGGTGTGGGAAATCATGTTTAGGAGCCGAAATATTCAGTACTAAAAACGACAACTGGAAATGATAAATCATGAACCCTGACATCGTCAAGCCATAGTTGATGTTTCAACGGTTGAGAGGATTTCGAAAGACTTTTCAAACCTTATACATGCGGAATGGTAATCTATCGATATTGAAGAAATACATTTTATGCCACAACGGTCTAATTGGAAATTGTTATTTGTTGTCGGGTGTCCGTCGTTTTTGATCTGCAAGTATCCTAGGGAACATTTGCTAAATCATGGTGCACATGCTAGACCAACTCTGTAAACCTATATTTGTGAATGATTTAGCAATAACTGCTGACGTTCGAATCAAGAGAGGGGCTACAACTTCACTCTACATTTTAGGACAGGTAGAATTTAGATTCCTACACGTTTACTTACATGCTGCCAAGATAATTGTAGGTACTTTCCGAAATGGGATCCATTCTTTATTCCCTTGGTTGTGTCGGATCAATCTTATTTTGGGTAAAGTGTACCTACCTAGGGGAACTACGAACACCCACCTTGGATTTGGTTGTTATTTCTTTGCAGAGTTTAGCTACACAGTGGGTGAAGTACTTCCAACAAATGCTTTTTCTGCAGGACGCATCAATAACCCGTCTACGTATCACACCTTTAGCTACTTCTTATGAATATAATAGTAGGATTTGGCGAATCGTTCGAACTTGGTTATGCAGCATCTTTGTATCTTCGAACATCCTCCTTGGAAGAAGTTCCTGGGCAGCTTCTCAAATTCAAAACTCCATTAGCAAGTTTTCATTCCCGAACCAGGCATAGTCTATAGCTGGATGGAGCTGATTGACCTTGTAAATTCAGTTGATGACCTTTCAATACAGAAAGCTAATTGTGCGTACAACCATTTACTCTGATTCAGCTACAGTGTCCAGCTACAGTGTTGCGTTGACTGCATACGCTCTCATCGAATGATAAGCTTGACGCTCATGATAAATTTTACGACTAAACACACTGATAATGAAATTAACGAGTTTTTCAAAAATTCAGACCTACACGAACGAATTCAAAAAGTTCCAGTCATGCAGCAAGATTGTATGAGCGAATTTCCGTAATTCCGTTAAATATCGTATTGAATATTGTTAAATTGGGTAGGCATTTGAGCTTTTTGAGTGCATATAAATTTGAACTATTAAATATCATGGCAAAAAAAAAACTTCTTCTCAAAAATGATCTGCTATTCAAAAATAAATTTTGGTTTTTTGCTTTTTTGCAGTTTTTATCGACTTTTTAGCACAGTCAAATGTGATTCAAGCACCTACATTTTTCAGCATAATTTTGTATAAATTTTTGAATGTTCTTTTTTATAGTTATTAAACTTTATTTGAGCAGTATCCCGCTGAATAACAAAATGAAAATTTTATCAATTTTTAACCGTATTTTGCCATTTTAGGATTCGTTTCAGAATAACTCAAAGCGGATTTCAATGAAGAAATTCTTCAAAAATATTGATTTTAACATTTTTAGATCCATAGCAATAGCTGCATTTTCTACGGAAATTTGCTAAAAGTTGATATTATACATCCATAAAAATAAGATTTCCAAAGAAATTTTAAAAAACCTTCTTTGTCTGCACCGGAAAATGAATTACAGAGGACATATCCGATTTTGTTGGTCACCCCCTCGCGTGCTTCATATTGAGATATATGCGTTACGAAACTGTGGATATGATTATCTATTTCTTCCCCAACTTTACTGTGATTATGAAATTAGAGAGCTTCTTGCAACGTTAGACCTAGACGAACAAATTCAAATAACGTCTGCCATTATTCGTGTGGCACATAGATAGCTCCCTCGTTTTCGGAACATGAATGTGTAGAAGAACATTGAAATGTTTCAAGAAATCTTTAAAGATTCTTTGGAGTTTTCTAGGCAATCTGAACAAAATCTTCAATGTGAGAATGAAGCTGTATAGATGTTACGTTTGCGCAAGCTCGAAACCACCAGTGATTTGGAAGCGATACAGTTCAGTGGGGACAAACTACAGTCTGAACCGTCCAATCCATTAAAATGTCATCAACATCGTATAGTAAATATGTATTTCATGATATTACAAGGAGTTAAGGTCCGAGCATGAGCAGCAGTAATGATACGATTGTTATGAAACTTACGTGAGTAATCAAATCATAATTTCCAAACTACTTTCCGAATTTATGAATGTACCATTAGAAAATTACGCTTGATTGTTTTAACGTATGCGAATGCGGAGTGAAAATTATTCTGAGTGGTGTGATTTATAGGGGACCATTCTCAACGTAACCCACTCATTCCCTGAAAATTTCATCGAAATCGGATGAAAAATGTAAAAGTTATGCTAATCGCAAGACTTTCACATTCGCGCATGAAGAGCAGCTAAAATGATGAAGCTGTCGTAAAGAAATTTGTAAGGTGCCATTAAATCATCTTCTTCCAACCAATCTCCAAATTTGAATGAGATTGAAGCACTAGAAATGGGGAAATGATGCTTGGAGAAATTTACTTTTGCGCATGCGATGAGCGAAGTATTGATTTGTATTCAATGGAATCAATAGGGTACCATGTAAAGCCTAACCCGCATATTCCTTAAGGAGTTCATCAACTGTAGCCGTTATGCTTGTTGTTAGGATTTTCGAACACAGGGACGGAAACACTAAAACGAACAAACTCAGAGAGAGAGAGAGAGAGAGAGAGAGAGAGAGAGAGAGACGGAACCAAAGTTGTTCAGAATGTTCCAAAACGTAAAATTTTGATTTTGGAGGCATCCGTTTTCTCATCTCCCAAAAGTGAAGACAATGTCTAGCCGCTTATATTTAAAATCGGAAGGAAAAAGTGAAATAAGTCATTCTGCAATTAAATAAAGAAAAGGGTTTTTGCCTGCTCCAGGAAATGAGTTACAGAACACTTATTCAATTTTGTGTGTCCCCTCCTTCTATGTGTGTCATAGTAATATAGATGTGCCACGGAGCCGTGGATAAATTTTTTTTTCTTTCCTGCAATTAATGTCCTCGCTCATGTTCTGGGACGGAGTTCTACGTAATGAGAGTAATTGTACTGAATAACGTAATGAGGCTGAAGTAGTCCCTCCCAATCTGCAGCTCCCATTTCACGTATATACCCACGAGCGCCACTATACACGAAATTACACCAAAAGAATTATACATGTCCCATTGGATCACCAAACTGGGATCCGTGGATATTAATCGGACCGTAAGTTATCGTGGGATCAGTAGAACGCAAAGGGTGAAAAGAGGGAAATATTACAAAGAATCAGGGCAGCCGGATTACCGAGGCCGATTAAAAAGAAAAAATAAATAAAAAAAACTGAGCTGACAATTTGTTAAGAGAAACAAATGAGGGTTGAGGCCCATCAGCGTTAGGTTTTTCAAAGCCAACACCGTCAACACAACACCTAACCCTAATCCGCTGTCCTTTCCTTTCTTTCACTAAGGTTGGTCAACACTTTCCGCTGTTCCTGTTCCCCTTGTTCTTTGCCAGTAATCCACTTTTCAACTCCACTGGAGGACGTAACGACGCTATTCCGTAACGACGCTGCCTTTATTTGACCCTTCAAAGGGACTAAAACTAAAACCAGCGAACTGGGGTTGTTCTTGGAGCTCCTATCAGCACTATTACACAAAGGCAGGAGCATGTAAGGTGATTTATGCAGATAAATATAGTGCTTTATTGGAAACCAAATAATTATACTTAAAATTTTGAAGATATAAATAAAAAGTTGTTCGAAATTACAAAATAAGTACTTTCTGCCTTATTTTTATATACACGAGTAATAAGTAATGTATCTTTCAATTAAATTCCACATTTTAAGAATAGTATTTGAATCTTCAAATTAATTCAGGTATATAGGTATTCATTTTTGTAGGCTTAGTGGTTTATACAGAACTTAAAAATTGAAGAACGATGTCAGCTCTCTTCTGATGAACCACGCTTTCTTTGCAAAACGTAATTCGTTTTCTAATTCATTTTTTAGATGCTGAATGCATTGTTGCACAGTCAACGTGGCCTTGCCAACTTTTTCCTGAGCTGAGAAAATGGATAACATCCTCCTAATCTCCGCTGCTGGGTAATGAGTACCTCCAAAAAACTCCAAAACTGAGGTATATTACTCCTTCTCTCATTTTAGCGAATTTTGTAGAAAATGAAGCTAAAATCAAAATTTTCGAAAAATGTCCACATTGAAATCCGTTTTGAGACGAATCCTAGAGTTTAACGCTTTTTCATATATATATATATATATATATATATATATATATATATATATATATATATATATATATGTGTGTGTGTGTGTGTGTGTGTGTGTGTGTGTGTGTGTGTGTGTGTGTGTTTTGTGTCATTCCAGACCATAACTCTCCTTAGGATTGAAATAAAAATTCCGTTGTGCGCCAAAAACTCTAGCTTTCCAAACTAAAAACTACTGAAATCTAAAAAAATCACTGAAACTGACTAAAAACGTCTAAAAATCGTTTAATTTATTTTTTTCTGGATTTGAGTCAAAAGAAGTTTATCAATGATGAACGAGAGCTTTCAAAAATGTATTCACAAAATTATGATGGATAAAAATGTACCTAAATATCATTATTATTTGCTGAAAAATCGACTTAAAAAACTGAAAAATTAAGCTTCCAAAATATGTTCTGTTTCGTTGAATATGATCAAGAACGAGTTTATTTCCCATCGAATTTGTGGTTAACAATTTCTTTGCACTCAAAGTGCTCAAATTTCAAAACAAAGTAACACAATATAATGCGATAATCTATGAAAATTCGCTCATTCGGTCATATTGCATGTTTGGAACTTTTGAAAATCAATTGTGCCCTTGCCAGATTTATAAAATGTTAGTGCGATGGTACCTCGAGTTCAGAAATCATATGATCCCTGTAGTGCAAATGGTCACTCGACCGCTCCATCCTAGATATCAATCCTGACGGTACATGTAAGGAAATGTATCCTAATGGAGAATACATACGTTTCAGCAAATTTTCGTAGGAAACTAAGCTATTGCGATGCCTCCAAAAAAATTTAAAATCTAAATTTTGGGAAAATTTCTCCATTGAAATCAGTTTTGATACACTCTGCAACGAATCCCCGATCTGTCGGATTTCACTCTGTACTGAATTTTTTGTTGCTACGTAGATACCAATTGACCTGCTCAATTATTTCCTTTTTTTTACCAAGCCCTATTGGCTAAGTTTCAGTCAAGTTTATCTCTGCTTGATAGGGATTTCCTAATTTTTTTTGTACAATAAGTCTGATTTACTGAGTCATGTTTTTAGCAAGTTTTTCAAACCGTTAATGTTTACTGCTTAACTACCTATCCTAAATTTTGTTACTAATAATTTTTTCTTAAGTTTTTGAAGTTTAAGTTTTTTTTTTTTTTCAAAAATTTGGAAACCTATTTCTATTTCAAAGTTTATAAACCAAAACTGTATAATTACATAGTGTATCTACAAGAATAAAGTGTTTTCAAAAAAAGGTTTTGAATCAGAGTTTATTTTTCAATATGGAAGAATAACTGGGGCTAATCTCCGTGTGCTGAAACAAGCACTATTGGCGCGGATATTAGCCTCACTGAATGGGGCTAATGACTGCAAAAAAATTTTTTTTTTCTAACTCCATATTTTCAAAAATTTTGATTGGAAACGTTTGGAGTTGTTATAGAATGATCAATAAAAATGTCTAATCTGTACATCCTATAGCAGAAACTGGAGAAAATAACAAGATTGCGTTGAATATGGTCTGAAAACATGAAATTGCGGAGAGTAACCCCCACCTACCCTATATGTTCACAAGCTGATATACGAAATGGGGCTATAATTTATACAAACGCATTCGCACCCCATCCATTTCCATCATTCCTATTTTGAAGGTTCAATCCTTGAAAATTTAATCAAAATTGGTTGAATATTGACGCAGGTGCAAAATGGATGTTGCATGAATTTGTTGATAAAGAATGTCATTTCGTAATATTGCAATTACACTCACATGAAAACATGTAGGTTTTCAACTGCATAACCACCCAAGAACGTTTTGAAAATCATGTTGATAGAGGGAGACATGTATGCATGCTGCAGATCCAAAAAGAAAAAAATAAATAAATAAATTCAACGATCAGATATGAAATTTTAGTTTTGTTTGATGAAAATTTATACTTTTAGTTTGTTGATTTTTCGTTTCTTGAGTTCGGTGGTACCTATGTAATGATGACTTGGCTCACGGAAGTTCACTTGCGATTTTGAATTTCACTTTTTACGGTTTCTCACAGAATCTGCTGTCGACTGCGACACTTATAAAATGGATTTCAATAAAGACGTTTTTCGAAAATTAGGATTTAACATTTTTGGAGCCATTGCAATAGCACTAGGTATATCATGCTGCATGAATGGAACTTTTCACTTTGGATCGCAGAGTAATGAATATTAATTTTTATTTGAAATACTAACTTGGAGAATACCAAAATCGAAAAGTTGATGTATTTTGCTGTTGAGGTAGTTATTGGAAAAATATGAGATTCTCACTTAACCTGCCAATAAATAATAAATAAATATAAAAGTAAAACTAACTTTGGAATGTAGAATTTATTAGATTACATTGACTGACTGAGTAATTATTTTAAAACTCACTTGTAAAATTAAATTGATGTTTGTAATGAAGTCTCTGTGAAAATGTTTCCTGAGTAGATACCATCTGCCGAAGATATCTGTGTCAGCTTGAATTACGTCGTATCTCAGAAGGTTGATTGTGCAGCGAGGGCGTTTTTAAGAGCAGACCGATAAACCAAGTTGATATTTGATCCGGTCAGCAATTTCTCTTATCATTTTATAGATGATATCAACCTACCTATCGAATGTTTTTCCAAACGCAATCAACCTTTAGAAATATTAAATAAAAAGATCTTGAGCGTCGGGATTGGAAAATTATCTCAACGAAGCTTCAACCCAATATAATTCGAAAAACCTGCCAATAATAGGAAATAAATTCTACTACCTTTTCAAGTCAATAACTTGGCGTGATGCTTTTGTTTTCTAAATGTGTGTTTGTGCTTGACAGTTTATTAAATAGTGAAGAGGGTTGGAACTTTCAGGAACCAAAAGAACAGTCCCACGTCTAAGTTACGTTTTTGCAACCATCACCAAAGGCTGGAGAAAAATCAGCATGATTTATACTTTTTTGATACAATAATTCAAAATAAACTTCGCTGCTAAAGCGAATTTTCACAAGTCATAATGTTAACCTCAAAATAGTAAATATTTTGGGATTTTTTTTTTTTTTTTCATAAAAAAAGATAAATAAATAACGTCTGTATAATCTAAAAATATATTTAAAAAATAAACAGATTTTTCATAATTCAGGAATTATTTCTTTTACATTACAAAATTCTCTAGTAGGTTCTCGAACTAAAATACATCATTAAACGTAAAAAAAAAACTAACTTTATTTATGGATTCAATAGATAACAATAATACTGTGTAAATTAACGTCTACTTTTTATTGGTGTGAACATTTAACTATATACAATGAAAAATTATCCGTTTCTTCTTAGGCACAGGCGTCTCGAAGTTGACTTGGGTTTCTTGACTCCATCATAGGAGCAGCCAGCGACGTTCCGATTCGGAGGTTGATGCACTCCAGCGGCTGTTGCAGATATATTTCCAAATCCCTCAATCCGTTTGGGTGGCTACATTGAATTCCGTCTTCATTCTCCCAGGTGTACAGGTGTCCCCTCCAAGCCACCTGGTTAGTCAGCAATGTAGCACTCTCTTCCTTGTCTTTCTTTGAAAGCAAGACTTTTAGACGGAGGAGAACGTCCCGTTTACGCATTACTCCCTTTGTATAATCACATTCGATCTTGATGCCGATATCTTTCACCATATGCTTCCTCTTCAGTACCTGTAATTTGTTTTCAAACTTCTGGAAAGACAGGACCACTACTTTTTCATTAGTCGGTGTCTTCCGCTTATGCAATATAGAGAATGAACCTCTGTCAAGGTGAAGATGCATTTTCTCTCTTAAGATTTTGTCAATTTCCTCCTCAACGAGGTTTCTATCGGAAGTAATATTGATAAATCTGATAACGATATTATTCCTTCTCGTTGCTATTTCAAGAACCTCGATTCGTTTCCTAGCAGCTTTTTGTTCGTCCTTCATTCGGTTCAATTCTTTTTCTAATCTATCTCTTTCCTCTTCCATTTTCCGGAATTTGGCGTTCATCTCAGCCCGAAGATATTCTACCTCAAATTCTCTTGCCATGCCAGACATGTATGTGTGTATGTGGGACTTAAATAATAGTAGCAGACTTTTATGTAGACTTGTCCAAAGTGTCTCGATGGGTCAAGTCGAACTGGCCGCCGCTCAGGTTTTGTGTTGTTTTGCAGTAAGGTTAGGTACGTCCCGAATTTCACAAGACTTCTTCAATATACTTACAGTTTCATCAGCCTCGTAGACCACGGAGATAGTTTTGAGTTTCAACACCCTCTTCTCTCACTTATCACAGTTCAGAAAATTTCCCACTTAGTATGAATGGTATGTAGAGCGAGTAGCAGGGCCACCAACCGGTAAACACGTCAGACTTGCACGGTAACAACAAGCGAACTGGTTGAATTAGGGACGTTCCGATACTATCTATATGAGTAGGAATCTATACTTTTGTTTAGATACTACTGGTATCGAATCATCCGATATTAGAGTGGTATCGAAAGAAAATCCGCAGTATCGAATGAGTACTTCCTTTCTAGATTAACATAATTTTAATTTTTCGTAAGGTTTATTTTTCAACAATATTGAAATTACGAGTGCTCAGTTTTGTCAATACAGAAGAAGTAGCTTGCTTTAGAAGATGCAACACGTATGGTTGGTGGTGGTGGTAGTGTTTTCAATTCAAGTCAGGTCGATATCGACACTGAAAAGAAGAAGTTTGGTTTTCTCCATCACCAAGTTCGGTCCTTCGGTCACGAAGTTACCACTGTTCGGTCACATTGTGTTACTCATGTGTTGTGTGTATTCTGTTTCTGTGCCAGAGATTGGTTTGGATAAAATAATACATAAAAAAATATTATATTATCTTTGCATTTTTTACATTTTGTATTACAATAAAGCTTTTGTATAATTACAAACGTCCGGTTTTGTCTAGATTTTTTTTTTTTTTTTTTTTAAAGCTTGTATCAAGACCATGTAGGTACTCATTTGATACTACTCATATCGATACTTTTCATTCGATACTTTATCGATATCGATACCAAATATCGTATCGAAAGTGGTATCGGAACGTCCGGCAGGAGTGTCTGGAGATGGGATGCCAGTGACGCCGCCAGCGCGTTCTGTCGACAGTTTTTGCAACTTCCTCTTATGAAGGCAAGGCCAGAGAGCGAGGCAAGCGTTTTGAAAGTTCTTGAATGTTTTAAAATACAGGGTGTCCCACAACCTACCTCCTCCTTATCAACCGTAATAAATGAGTTAGAAGAACAATTCAAATGGTAACCCCCTTGTTTTTTCCGTAGATCTCGAGAATGTTCTTTAATACTGCCTCCCAATTTCAACGTTATATTTCTCCCATTCAAAACATCACTTTCTCATTTTGAAAATATGATTTGGACTCTTCAAAACTCCCTCTTCTTTACTGTTATAATTTTAAACATCCCAAGTATGATTAACATGATTAATTATGGTTTTTAAAATTGAGGGTGCAGTAGTTAAGTTTTTTAACTTAAATTAACACTTGAAAAATTCTCTTTCTATCAATTAGAAGGATAATTACTGCTGGACCCCCCCCCCCCCCCGTTTTCAATCCCATGAGAGTCTGGGGGATTTTCCACCCTCGATTCTAACCACAGGTTTGGTTCTATTTGTCCAACTAATTGCTTTTTACTATCAGGATAGATTTAGGGTATTTTTCGTTCTTGAGTTGGGAGTTTTTGAGGATCCAAAACCTCCTATACACATGATTCAGATCAATTTTCCAAATAATCCATATTTTACTAAAAGGTCTGATTTAGGATATATTTTAAGATATGTATTTTGGTACTAAAACTGCGAAGTTCAGCTCTGAAAGTGCGAAAATTGTGAAATAATGAATTTTCGAAGATAGGTATTGAACATGAACCTAGGAGGGAAGTGGACTGGGTATTGAAGAGTTGACACATCCCAAGTATGATTAACACTAATTAATTGTGGTTCTATAAAATTGGGGGCAGTAGTGAAGTTTTGCCTAGTGAAAAACCTTACTACCGCCCCCTCTTTCAAACAGCAGAATAATACAATAAAGATCTGTCTGATGAAGCAGATATTCGCTATCGAAAGTTAAGGGGTTGAGAATCAAAAACTTGATAAAGTACCTATGGCTGGACTCCTACCCGTCCGATTTCAAGCGATTCTGGGAACCACCAGAGCCGGTCCTAGGCGCATGCGAACCAAGCGGCCGCTTCGGGCGCCGGGCAGGTTAGTAGGTAAGGTAAGGTTAGTAGGTAGAGATAGGGATGGGTATCGATGAACAAAACATCGATGTTTGCACATCGATGTTTTTTTTCCAAGGAACATCGATGTCTAAAAAACATCGGAGAAAAAACATCGATGTTTCGACACATCGATGGTTTTTAGAAAACCAAAAGAAAAGTAAATTAAACCGTACCGAAACTCGTAAACGAGTTCCACTATCTGTTTTACAAGCAGATACCATGTTACATGGATATGTCTTCGATTGGGGATTTCATAGCGGTCGTCCTCGAGAGTTGTAAACAAATCCTTTAACTTTGGACTGTAGACGACGAAATATAGGATAAAGAATTTATTTTATCATTCTTGGAGGCACAAAAAGCATACTATAAATTAAAGTTATTTCTCCAACACAGACGCAATGAGTTGTTGTTAACAGTCGACTGTTGTCAGGGGATGAAAATGTTTCCTATTGAGTGGAGTAAATGATGCTATTGCCTTACGTTAAGAATATTGTAACCGGCTTATTAAAATTGTTTATAGTCCAATCAACTTAGTTTAGGAATGTAGCCAGATACGTAAGGAGGGGGAAATCGGTAGCTTGAGATGTGAACATTTATCACATAAATCAAGCGCTTTCCAACAAGTGGCGAACGATTTCTGTGCGATGAATACTACGGAAGTTCCATTCCCCTAGCAACGGATTGGTTGTACGTGAACATCATTAGAAATTGTGACATATTTTTTGCGTCACGAAAATTTTTGGTTGACCCCCCAGAGCAAAGACATATCCATGTCAAAACTAATTTTTTCAGAAAATTTGCGGAAAAAAGTAGTTCTTTTCAACAATTTTTATAATAGTACCTACCTACATAAGTAAAATCGCAGAAAAGTAGAAAGAAAATGTCCTCATTAAAACACTGAAAAATTGTAAAGAAGTTGTAAAAAATTAAATGTTTTTATTACAACTTCCAGAAACGGTCTTCTGCTTCGTGTAAAAATAACAATTTTTACGCCAGTTCCTCTGAGAGAAAAACACATCGATGTTTCTTGAATCTGTACAGTATTATTTTTATAGAAGAATAATAAACAACCAAGTGAGCATTTATAAAACAAGAATAATTATTGTTCAGGTATAAAAGAACCATCATTTTTACATTAACGACAAAAAAACACATTTGAAAAAAAAAAACATCGATGTCTGGGAAAAACATCGATGTTTAAAAAACATCGAAGAGTAAACATCGATGAAAAAAACATCGATGTTTGGGGGAAAACATCGATGTTTTTGAAACATCGATACATCGATACCCATCCCTAGGTAGAGATAAGAGGAAGTTGCAAAAGGAGGTAGTTGCAAAAACTCTCGACAGAACGCGCAAGCGGCGTCACTGGCATCCTTTGAGTATTAATAAGATGGAGGGCTATTAGTGATGTTTCAGGCAGTCAAACCATACGTGCCACTACTGTCGTTTGGCTTTTGAATTGACTAGGGGCAAAATGGTAGAACACTGATCAGCTGATGTAAGATGTGATGTTGAGTTGGGTGAATGAATGGGGATTGTATACCTAGGACATATTTCTTATTTAAGATTTACATCCTAATTGTGCACCGTACATGTTCACCACTATTTAACACCATTAATATTTCATATTTTTTACACTGTGGGAATGAGTGTTGAAATGACGCCAGTACACTCTAGTGGATGTTTGATGAAAATAGATCAGCTGTTGTGTCCCAAAAAAAAAAAAAAAAAAAAAAAAAAAATGAAATAGGAGGCACCAAGATTTGGGCGTGGGAACCAAAGTATGAACATACTAATATCTAGACAGTTATGTCTACATACATAATTAATACTAAAATGTAACAATAATAAGTAATATCAAACAAAACAAATTACAATAAACTGCATTGTCATTTGAATTTGAAAAAAGCGTGGCGAGCGCGGGTCAGTCAATTGCAAAGCCAACGCGACTGTAGTGGCACGTATGCCTTGACGCGGAAACAGTGTTGAATTCAGAGCAATGGCCCTCCATCTTATTAATACTCAAAGCTGGCATCCCATCTCCAGACACTCCTGAATAAATACACCGCCACCACAGCGAACCTAGCGGATCTTGGAAATATTACTCAAATTATAATCCTTTATTTGCATCTTTGTATATAGTGTATATATAATACTACTACTACTACTACTACTACTATACTGAGATATGCATTTATCCTTCATTAAAATGTGGAATATTTGGATCCATGATCAATCGACGAAATTAATGTCCGACGTGATGAAATTAATTTCATGGAACGTAAAGGAGCCTGTTGAATGCGACGCACTAAATTATCATAACTATATAGAGAATATAGGCACATTCTCGAGTGTCGTTCATTACAATCTATAGACGGTTAGTAATGGTAAAGAGGGGGTAATACTGATAAATCATGTTGTTTTAACAATTCTCATCCAATTTTCGTGTTTATTGCTTCCGAGTTTTTACTTGCGGGACAAAAAACATTTTTGGTCTCCAAAATCAAAATTTCCACTCGCATTTTAGGTTTTGGACCTTTCTGATCACTCTCTCTCTCTCTCTCTCTCTCTCTCTCTCTCTCTCTCTCTCTCTCTCTCTCTCTCTCTCTCTCTCTCTCTCTCCTCTCTCTCCGATCTGGATGAAATTTTCAGGGAACGTGCGGATTAGGAGGTAGACGGTCTCCCGTCAGTTTCATCGTTGCCAACTCAAAACTTCACTCTGCGCATGCGCAAACGTAAATCCAATAGGCTCCATTTTTTCATACTCTATTCGTTCCATTTCGCTTAAAGTTGGATGATAGAAGAGGATGACGTGATTACATCATATCAATTTCAACAAGATTGTGTAACTAATAGCTACGGCGTATACGCCAATGTGAAATACTTGTTATGACCTTAATTTCCATAGTTTTCATCCGATTTTGATGAAATTGTAAGCGAATGCGCGATTTAGGTTGTAGATGGTCCCTTTCCTATTTCATTGTTTTCAACTCTCAGTTCATTCTCCGCTTGCACAAACTTGAATTACTTCGAGTATCGTTTTTTCGTTTCTTAATTGACAAATCATGAAATTTCGCGCTACTTCTTGATTTACTCTTTTCCGCTATGGAATTTTTCAAGATCATTTAAAACTTTTCTATGATCTATACATTCATGATAGGTAAACAAGGAAGCTAGGTATGTGCCTCACCCAACTTGTTTTATTGTTCATTCGACTGTGAATTCGGTCTAGTCTTGGATCATAATATCAGGAGTTTCAAATTGAAATATGGAAGGGGGTGAATGGAAGTCGTAATAGTAATAAATCGTGATCGTCAGGATTTCGTGATTCTTTTTTTGTTCAACTAAGAATTTGGTCCTGTTTCGAAAGGTATATCAAGAGTTTCAAATTTCATAATGGAAGGGGGTTAATGGAGGGGCTAATAGTAATAAATCATGATGTTTCAACTATTCTCCTCAGATTTTCGTGATCTTTTTTTGTTTAATTATGAATTTGATCTAGTTTTGCAAAATATGTAAGGAGTTTCAAATTTCATGCTGGAAGTTTTGTGATGGAAATTTACTGTCGGTGGAGGGGGATGACGGGAGGGCAGTCGATTCCGAGAAGTCATGATATTTTTGTTTTTCCTCTTATTTTAACTCTCACCAAAATTGCATACAATCCATTCATGTGAACGACCCTGTAAAGCATGCATTACTTACCAATATGTTTTTCGTTACAGCTGTTGGGAAAGTTTTACGCCCCCCCCCCCCCAATCCTCCTTTCTTTTGTTAGTGCGAAGGCCCTGCATTGAATGCCTACGGCCCAGATAACCGTGAATTTATGGCCTAAAACCAATTGGAAAACTAATTGGTGATTTAGACACAATTCGCACTATCCTACAGTATTCAGTTTAATTGTTGCTATTCTGCTAATTATTGCTATTCAATTGTCGAAGACTGCTAGAGTGCAGCTGGCATTATTATTTGATGTGTCAAAAACAAACAAGCCACCAATGTCTCAATTCATCTGTCTTCTATCTGCCTGTCTGTATTTTATCATTCAAGATGATGTACCTTCAGAGATATTTCAATGATAAAATCATAAAAAGATTAGTACCTACCTATTGCAATGGGCCGGAATTATGAGAAATTTTATTATTGAGCATGTTTCCTTGGGGAGTCTTAAAGATTCTTCAGAAATATTTACTGCATTTGACAATTTTAAAAACTCGGAAATAATTTGAGCATGCTGTGATTTTAATTAAGATTATGAGATTTCCAAGAACTCCTTCATTCAAATTTGAAGAAATTCCTAAAAAAATGTGAAAAAAGGGCAAACATTTTTTTAAATAATAGAGTGAATGTATGAAGCTTGAATGAGTGAAACTCTTATAATGCCCCTCATAAATTGAATTGCTGTCGCACGATTAGGATAAGGTATGCACAGTAAAGCAGTCGACAAGACAATGTGTAGTACAAAAAGGGTGAAATCGTACATAATATTGTTAGGTTATAAAGGATATGTAAATCCAGTGAACATCTCCTTCGGACATTCATCCTGGAATAATTGATTGGAGAGATGCGCAGCGGGTTTCCCACAAACTACTAAATTCAACCCGTTGCCGCGAGATGGAGCGGGCTGTTACCTTAGTGAGTGGACACCTGTTGATCACGAGGGGGTTGGAGCTCCTCCTCACCACAACCGCGTGTCATTTGGGAGCGGCTAGAAGGGAGGCCTATTCCAATTATTACGACGCAGGTACGACGGAACTCGGGGAAAATCCGATTCTTCTAACCGACACAGCCAAAAACAAAAATTATTCCGCTTCTGCTACTCATCCAACAAGGTTGATTCGGTTGAAGGCTGTGGTCTATTTTTCGGAATCTTGAATGAAACCTCCATTCAATTTTGATACCTGTGAGAAATTTCACATTCACTACTCATCAATAAGCACTCCACAGCATACCACATTGATGATGCACATACTATTTATGAGTATTATACTCTTATTCATCAATGAAGGAATGTAGAGTTGTAAGTTGACAACTAGGTATCTTCTTTTTAGGACATCCCTCTGACAAACCCGTTCCAGTTAATGTGTGTGTGTGTCAAATTTTGACGACGCTGGCGCTGCCCAGAACACAATTCTGAACCGATTTTCGAGATTTTTTCTTTGTTCGATCCCAATTTTTGACTATTTTGGCGAGAAACCTCAAAAATTTTGAATTTCATGTCGGAAGGGAAAAAATAGCAGGGGTGTGTGTGTGTGTCATTCCAGACGATAACTCTCCTTAGGAATGAGATAAAAATTCCGTCCGTGCGCCAAAAATCAACCTTTCCAAAAGAAAGGATGAGTTCGTTGGCCAGCACTTTTTGAGCACATTAAATTGGTCAAATTTCAAAAAATGTGCTAAAAAATCACTAAAATGTAATATTTTAGTGATTTTATCACATAATAATTATTATAAATATGATATGTAATTATTATAAATATGATTAGTAGTTCCACACAGTATTCTATGATTCTATTTTTTTTTTTTTTTTTTTTTTGTAAGTAATTTCAAACAGAAAAAAAAGGTCTGCCAAGTTGGGTGGGTACTTCCTCACTTATTGTAACATGGACGTATAGAATTAGTTGAAGAATTTAAATGTCCTTAAAACTAACTTTTTTCCTGGTCCCACATAAAAAACGTAGCAAATTTTTACACAGCATTTTATTATTTTCGTTTTGCCCCTTTTATAACTTTTGGTTTTCTGTATTTTCTTTTCGTGGCTCCACATAATCTTAATTGGATTGCCCTACTACGCAGATAAATGAACTATGTTTATTAAATCTAAGAAACGTTTCGTGGTCCCACATAGAAAAAGCAGCAAATTATTGCACAGTAATTAATTATTTTCATTTTACCCTCTTTTGTTAAATTTATTTATTTTATTATTATTATTCTTATTTATTTATTGTTTTAGAATTTAAGCCGCGTCTCACCCGGAAGGGTCATAAGCGGCAATCAAAAGGACACAGCAACGGGCACGATTCGAAGGGGAGCCATGCTGATCTCAGTCACTAAACGGATTGCCATAACGGACTCCACTGGCAGATCGGAGGAGATAAATAATAATATTAATAATAATAATAACCCTCAAAACGAGGCATAGCCGCACTCTGCCTCAAGGGATTTATTTATTTATTTCAATAATACGGGCAAGCCCAATACACGAGGAGAAAAATATATAGCAAATGCATAGATTCAAAATACATAACGTAAATTTCCGTGGCGAACAAAACAAAAAAATTAAGTATACTACCTATAATATAGAATTGAAAATAGATTTAAAAAAAAGAAAGTTTATTGTCCAAAGTTAAGGGTGGTTCCACACAAGTTTGTCACTTTCAAGCGAAGCGAGGCTAATGAGGTGTTGAAAAGGTCGACATCCAGATATTCATTTAGAAGGTGGTTGGTTGTACGTGGGAGTCTTGACAGGGGGCGGTGGTACATGTAGTTTGTCGGCGAGAAAGGTGTCCAAAATAGGCTGTTGGATCGTGAGGCGGAACGGGGTACCAACAAATTCACCATTTCCAGAAGGTGGGGAGAATCGACGCGACCATTCAGGATGTTGTATAAAAATGAAATATCGGCTAGCTGTCTTCTGACTCGAGGGGGTAAAGTGCCGCAGTGCTTACTAATAGCCTCATAGTTTATAGAGTCAAATGGTATATGAAGCTTAAATGCCACGTAACGGAGGAAGCGGCTATGAACCCTCTCTAGCTGGTCAATATGGCAATTATAGAATGGGCTCCAGATCACAGAAGAGTACTCCATTAGAGGGACAACCAGAGAATTGTAAAGAGCGGTTATAGCAGGGACGTGGGTGAACTCCCTCGTATTCCTTTTCACGAACCCCAAAGTGCGCATTGCTCGGGAAGAAGTTGATGTTATGTGTTCAGTGAAAGTGAGCTGGGTGTCTAAAAGTACCCCGAGATCACGGGTGGACTTGACTCTTCTCAGCAACAAACCACCGATTGAATAGTCACGGACCAGTGGAATCACAGAGCGGTGGAAGGACATGATGGCACATTTCGAAGGGTTAAGAGATAAACTATTAGCTGAGCACCAGACTGATAGAGAATCCGACAGACCCCGTCCGACTCCACAACCCGATAAATTGTTAAGTCATAAGCGAATAGAAGGTATTTGACATCACTTAAGACCGTGCTCACACTGTTGATTACCAATAGAAATAGCAGAGGTCCAACATGTGATCCTTGAGGAACACCAGATGTGGCAAGGAATGGCCTAGACAACATGTCCTTACACCTAGCTCTCATTGATCTACCATCCAAGTAGCTCTCCAACCAACACAGAATACTGCCAAAGATCCCCAGTGAGCTAAGCACAGATTGTATTACCTGATGGGATAGCTTGTCAAAGGCCTTGGAAAAGTTGGTCGTAATTTAAATCGACCTGGTGTCCCCGCTGAAACGCCTGCAGTGTATATTCCTGAAACACGGCCAAGTTGGAAGTAGTCGACCTCACCTTGAAGAAACCGTGCTGTTCAGGAATAATATATGAGGAAAAGAGAGGTGTCATCTGTAGTGTAACAAGCTTTTCGAATAATTTTGGTATCGTAGAGATGGTACATATTGGTCTGTAGTTTCTTATGTCAGCCTTTGTCCCCCCTTTATGTATGGGTGTAACGAAAAAGGACTTCCAGCGAGTAGGGAACACTCCTGCAGACAGTGATTCGTTGAAAAGTATGTGTAGGGGTGAAGCAAGCGATGTGAAGCAGGATTTAAGTAGGATAGGAGGCACACCGTTGGGTCCCATTCCCTTCGAGATATCCAGTTAAGAGAGTGAATCGGCTACTGAAGTTTCAGATATGGTCAGACTTCCAATCACCGCGACATCCAAATGAGGTCCCTCAGGTACATCAGCACCGGCTTCGTATACAGTGGAAAAGTGAAGTACAAAGAAGTCGACGATTGACTGAGGGTCATTCGCTGTTTTTTCATCAAGATACATTAGCTGGGGAAGGTCATTTGTCATTTGTACCATCACGGTAATTAATGTAGTTCCAACATACTTTAACTTTCTGGTGGAGTGAAGACTGGACTGATTCGATGTATTCTGAATAGAGTGATCTTGATAGTTCTTTACAACGGAACCTCAGGGCTGAGAAAACCTCATTATCGTCGCCGAAACGCGAGATCTTGTAGCGGGAATGAACGAAGTTCTTCTGGCGCGAAAGCGAGATGAGCTCAGGGGAAAACCATTTGGGGTACGAATAGCCTATCAATAATGTCGTAGGGACTAATCTCTCGATCGCGCTGAGAAGAACATCATAAAATCTATCCACAGCTTCATCAACACTCAAAGGATGCCAGTCGCCCCAGACATGAGAGAGTAGATACTGGTTCATCGCTTCATAGTTGCCTTTTTTGAAATTGTACACAAATTGTCTCGAAGAATGTGTAGTTTTAGATGTTACAGGTGTGGTCGTCCGAAATCGGAATGGGGGGTGCGCTCGATCGATGTCAACTAATTGATCACATAGTTCAACAAAAACATCCGAGCAATCAGAGAAAAGGAGGTCCAGAATGTTACCAGATGCATTGTAGAAGTGATTGAATTGCCATTAGTTGAAGAATTGAATGAAGTCGAAGACAGTAGAGACCTTGGGATTGTTATGAGAGGAGCTGTCCTCACAATTCCAAAATCCCCAATCAACGCCAGGCAGATTGTAATCACCAACCAGAACGATTTTAAAGTCCGAATAAGAAGTAGTGACCCGTTCAAGCTTCTCGAAGTGCTACTCGTAGGATGACAAGGGCATGTAGTCTGGAAGGTACACAGTACCGACAATCAATCGGTGGTCCGATAAAATGACAAAAATATGTTCATTTGAGTCAGATGATGGCCATCTAGAGGAACGGAGACGACCTGAGATAGCGATAAGTACGCCACCACCTGTTACTTTGAAGGAATTATTTGCCATTGAGCGATCAGTTCTATATATATTGAAGTTACGAAGCCGAAGTTCTGAAGATAAGACGTTTGGGGAGAGCCAAGTTTCGGTTAGGATTAAGACATCGTGGGTTATTAGTGGTGCTTGGTAGTGTATGGAAGAAAGGAAGTATTGGTAGTATTCAGGCTGCGAACATTTTGATAAAAAAAAAGGTTAAGATATTGGGCTTGCTTATTCGTTTTTTGGATTTCGTTTAGAGTTTGATAGATTTACTATAGAGAGGACACCTGTATGTATTATTTGATTGTAAGATCCTTTTCACCCTTACTGATCCGCATCTTTAATGTGGCACGGAGGTCATTGAGATAGGAACGTTGGGCAGGTGTTTTGTCTGAGGACATCGAAACGGTAGGGGGGTTAAGAGATCTGTTTTTAATCAGGATTTTTGCGGCTGATTCAGGTGAGTCGAGCACGACTTTGATGGGGCGTGGCTTCCCAGTATCCGATACTGTGCCCAGGCGATTGAGATGCTTAATTGGGTTACCAAAATCAGGAGAAAGGTGATTAAGTAGTTCGTTGACCTTAGTGATGTCCTGTTCCATGGCGCTCAGTTGACTAGTGGTTAACTGCACTTTCGAGAGCTTTTACACGGTTGATCAGGTCCTCCTGTTTCATCTCAGTGACTTCCGATTGCAACTGATCGACTTTTGCGGAAAAATCGGCATACTTACTCAGACAGTCGTCAAGTTTGACTTCAATATTACCGATCATAGCTTTTAGTTCGGTGTGAGATGAGGAGACACGTTTCATTTTCCTGCTTTATCTCGACCGACATTTCAGTCTTAAATGACTCCAGAAAAGCCTTCAAAGCCATGGCCTCAGTATTGGAAGAGGCATAAATATCACCAGGGCTAGGGAGTTCACAGGACGTGTTAATTTTCGATGAGGAGGCCACCCGGGAACTATCATCGGCAACTGAGTTATCGGCAGGTTTTGCTTTACAGTTCTGGCATTTCCAAGAGTTTTTAGTCAATTTGGCCATCTTTCTAAAGTTTGATTCGCTCATTGAAGCACAGCCAAAATGTAGGGTCGTGGTGCAAATCGAGCATTTTAACGAGTCCTCGGGAATGAGGGAAGAATTGCACCTACCGCAAATCATCGTCGACCAAACTGGTAACTGATTATGCAATGAGTATACTAAACCCGTAATGCCAGGATGTTGATTGATTAGATCAGCTATGACATCGATACCAACGAGCACAGCTAGATAGCGTTCGAGTCACGAATCAGAGTGAGCAGGAGTGATAAGATTCGTGATTAGGACCAAAATAAACCAGAAAAGTGGAAAACCAAGTAGTGCCAAACAATCAGTTTTCCGAAAAGCCTGAGTGATAGTTCAAACAGTGTACTTACAACTGGTGACTAAGTATGGAAGACGAGATTCAGGCAACTTTCGGTGAGTGTTCTGAGTAATAATTTCAGTGAGTAAAGAGTAAAGTTAAGGACTCACCATAACCTCTCTGAGCTGTATTTCATCAAATCAAGTTTTAGAAACTTTTTCGTTCGTTTCGGATGTAATAACACGATTTGATACGTAAAGATGGTCCAGATGTATAGTTCCTATAGGCAATTTAAACAAAAACTTCTCACAGTAATCAAAAGAAGAAGAGAAATAGCGGAGACTGTGTAAACAGGAACGCGCGCGGTTCAGCTTTTTGGGGGATACAGCATTACCGCTTTGTATCCCCTTACAGTGGATAAAAATACCACGTAATAAAAACTAAACTACGACTAGATGATCCTAAGAAATACATTAATGTAATAGATAAATATATAATGATAAATACTATATATATTACTTAAATAAAGGTATGAATAGATGTACATAAATAAATAAATTGATCATATATCAGAATATTACAGTTTGTTGTAAAGTTCAGTGGCTTTCAGGTACACCAACAGGAACTGGACCTTGTCTGGTCCTGACAACATCCACCCACTGAGGGAGTGAATGCTGGACCCTGAGGTCCATGAGAGCTGGGCAATCCTCCAAAAAGTGGCGGATAGGCAAATCACCCCCACATCTCCCACACACGACATAACGAGCAACTGGATCTAGCAGGCGTCTGTGAGTAAGACAGGTATGGCCCGTGGCTACCCGATCGATCACTATTCGGCCCCTCTTTGGAAGGTGGGTCACGAAAGGATCAACCGGGCAAAGGTCCAGAAGGACTCCATGCAGTCCAGTGACCTTGCCTTGCCATTGCTTGAGCCAGATGGAATCAGCTTTATGCATCAAATATCACACCACAAAACCTATCGTATCAATTAGACTCAGAATCAAGCTCGTTCAAAGCTCCTAGGTGTAGACGCACAACAACTTCTGGAAACAGAGTTTACCCACCTAAAAAACCTTCTAATAAAAACTCAATAACACCGAATCCCGTTGAAACATCGAACAGCTTTTCGTCGCTACAACAACTAGACATTGACCTTGAAGCCGACGATGCTTCTATCACGTCAGTTAATTCGACAACCAACAAAGAACATAAACAAAAACTAGGCCTCCCAATAACATTTACCTACAAAGGCCCTGACAGCGTTACAAGTTTTATTTACTGTTTGAAGTCCATCGACGTATAAAAGTACTGTCTAATAATGAATATAAGATAACTCCATCCTCACAAAATTCATACAGAACTTTTATCGATGAATTTTCTAAAATGAAAGACAAATTCGACTTTCATACTTAGGTACTTACTGAAAGAAAACCGACCTCATCGAGTAGTTATTCGAGGTTTACCAGCCAATCTTGACCCAAATTACATCGCTGGTGAAATTGAAAGAGAACATGGGCTCAAACCAAAACAAGTAGTAAATGCAAAACATACAATAGGTAATCAGATGCCAATTTACTACATTGACTTCGAATATTCTGACGACTTATCGAAACTTTACTCTATCAAACATCTATCACACATTGCATGTAAGGTGGAAGAATTTAAACCGCGAAGGGGTCCGATTCATTGCAAACGATGCCAACAATGGAATCATGCAAGAGGACAGTGTTTACGTCCCAGTCGCTGTGGTATCTGCGCAGATTTCCACGATACTCAATTGTGTACTAACACAAGTACAAGAAAATGTGTCAATTGCAATGAACCTCATGCATCTAGTTGGAGGGGTTGTCCGACTTATTGTAAACTGGCAGGTACTTTATACTCCGCACCAAGAAAGTACCTATCGAATTACAATAGAAATACTACTTTGAATGAACGGATAAAACACACCGAACCCTTCTCCCTAGAGCAAACGGATTTTCCGAACCTTCCCAATAACGACTCAACCCCATCTACATCTCAAAAACCTATTCCTCCTTCATATACCACTAATCGTAAATATTCAGAAATGTTGTAAAACCGTACAGAACCCGTACCAACGTCTCTAGTATCCATTATAAAAGAAGTTGTGACTTCAGTACTGCGACAAGTACTAGAGTCAATAAAATCTGAAATAATTCAAGAATTCAAATCCTTCAACTTTGCTCAATTCTTTAACCCATGAGTTCAAGTTCAAATGGACTACTCCGTGTCATGGCATGGAATGCCTGTTCAATACAAGGTAAATATGAAGAAAGCTACTCCATGCCTCCCAACATAACGTCGATATAATTATGTTATCTGAAATTAAACTTCCCAGTGACAAGAACTGGAGTCTACCAGGATTCCAATCTTATATAGCATATGATCCAGCTGATACAGGATGTGCTGGAGCTATGCTTCTGGTTCGCTCAATATTGAATCACCCACCTATGCTTCCGATTCGCGAGTCAGACATACAAATGGCAAGATGTGTACTACATATTGGCGGAGAAAATGTACAACTTGGTGCAGTTTACATCCCTCCCCAAGACAGACGACGAAACAGGACACTATCAGCCGAGACCCTATGGTCTGTTTCGCACGAAGTAGGATCTACCTTTTTAATCGAGGGCGATTTCAATGCAAAGCATTCCGCGTGGAATGATAGACAAGCAAATCAATGCGGCACTTTGATTGAATGATGGAGACATACTTTCAATCTTCACATTGAGACCCCAGGGGTACTAACCCGTTATGACCCTCGTCCAGGAGTTATGCCCAGCCACATAGACTTTTTTATAACGAAAGGACTAAATTCTCCGCTCTCAAACACGACTTGAGCTCCGACCATGTCCCTGTGCACACATTGCTGCGCACAAGACCTCAATTAAATATTAGTAAGCCATCTCTCATTCGCCACCCAATGAACTGGGACATGTATCGCACTCATATTGCCAGCAATCTTAATTCATTACCCCATATTCATACTGAGCACGACATTGATGTAGCAATAGATAAAATTACTAGTCTAATAACAGAAGCCTCATCCTTAGCCGCACCGCAACGACCAACACCGCCTAAGAAGAATATTAATTTCCCACCATACCTACGAGAAATTTGGTTCACTCGCAAAAGAGCAAAAAGAAGATGGCTCAGAACCCACAATAGATCTGAGAAATTACTAATTCACCGACTAGGTAATGTAATAAAGAATGAAGTCCGCAATATCCAAGACCACTCGCTCTACCGAACTACGAAAATCCTCACAAAAAACCAAAGAACAATACCTCCACTTAAAAGAGGAACCATGTGGATCTCGCTACCTGAGGAAAAAGCAAACCTGTTCGCTGATATGTTGGAGGAGCGATACCATCCCCACACAAATACCAACTCTATAGATCAACTAGGAAATGAGGACGCTGGCGCATTTCCCTCACCAACGATATACTTCTCCCCTAAGCAAGTTCAACAAGCCGTCAGAAGATCATCAGGTCGTAAAGCTCCCGGTATTGATCTCATTGTAATCGCTTTGATACAGAAAGGGCCAAGGAAGCTGTTTGCCCACCTTGCTCGAATATACTCGTCAGCTGCGCAACTGGGTTACTTCCCACAAAAATGGAAAAAAGCGTTGATATGTATGATTCCGAAACCAAACAAACCTGTACATGAACCTTCTTCATACAGACCGATAAGCCTGCTACCCGTTCTTTCAAAAGTTTTTGAACGTCTAGTATTGCCTCACTTCCTCAAATACACCTCAAAGTTAATCCCGAATCAGCATTTTGGATTTCGAGAGTCCCACTCGTGCTCACTGCAATTTCAACGATTTTCAGTTTTCATAAAAAACTCATTTCAAAGGAAAGAAGTTTGTCGAGCTGCCTACTTCGACACAGAACAGGCTTTCGACCAAACCTGGCGCGATGGCCTACTATATAAAACCCGCCCATTTCTGCCCAACAACCTTCAATCGCTACTAAAACATTACTTGAGAGGGAGATCATTTGTTGTTTCAATCCAACATGCTTCATCAGATACCCGACCTATTCACGCCGGCGTCCCTCAAGGCAGCGTATTGGCGCCGTATTTATACAGTCTGTACTGCCACGACATGCCACTTCCTGACTCTCCAGACTACTCCGGCTTATATGCGGACGATTTGGTCTATGCTGTGAACGGAGAAGATTCTGAAACGGTTTCTCGAAGGCTACAGGGTCTACTGGAAAAATTGGGCCAATGGTGCACAAAATGGAAAATAAAAATCAATTCTTCAAAGTCCCATTCAGTCACCTACTCATTCAAAAAACAGTTCACTGAACCTACCTCAATTACCTCCGACAACCAATACCAAACTCAAAATCTTACCGACATTTAGGAGTAATTCTGGATCAGCGCCCAACATTCAACGCACACGTCTCTGAACTTATAAAAAGATTAAGAACTCGCTCCCATCAACTACGATCATTACTGAACTCTCCACATGTCTCACTTTTCAACCGTATGCTGATTTACAAAACACTGATACAACCTATCTGGACATAATTATGGACTAGAAGTATGGGGAACCTGCTCCAAATCACAATTTAGAAGGCTAGAGCAGCAGCAAAACGCCATGTTGCAAAGACAAATAGTCCACGCACCACCCTTTGTGCGAAATGAAACAATATATCACGATTTAAAACTTGAATCTCCCAAAGAATTCCTCACCCGACAATCGACCCAATTCCAACTTCGTTATGATCAGCATCTCAATTCCCTAGTAGTCAATAGTTTTCATTCACCATCCTCAAGACGCCTTTCCAGACCAAGATATATTTGTGACAATATAGATCAGTGATATAGTGATAAGTTGCTAAGTTAATAGTGCAAGTTAATAATTGTGATGTACACTACTTACTGCCAATATTGGTATATTACGTATATTGTAATAGTCTCAATGTTAAAAAAAAAAAATTGTAGGAGATTTGATTCTCAATGCGCATAGGCAACATTTCGATGGAGTCATCACCAATGGCTCTCCTTGCTAGTTAAAACCTACATGGCTTGGCTCCCACATGAATGTTATGTTTTTGCCTAATGTTGTGGCTCGGTGTAGTGACACACACAGGGTTTGTATTAGGGGATCATATGAATATGTGTCCCTAATAGCCTCGATGGTACTTAGTGAGTCACTACATATCACATAATTTCCTTCTCCCAATAGCTGGCAATTTCGAACAGCCAGCGTTACTGCCCACAGCTTCTGTGAACACAGACGCAACAGGTGGTAGGTGTCTAGAGACATTGAAGTTGGGGCTCCATAGAACAAGACCAACACCATCAGGTGTCTTTGAACCATCAGTGAATAAGAGAGTGTGTCCAGCTTATCGCTGGATTGCCTCTGAGTATTTGTGTGTATTTCCTTTGACCCCATCCCTCAAGCAAAAATCAACGCGCATCCCAGACAAGGTCCATGTAGGGACGAGGGGGACTTCAAAAGGGACCAGAGGGTATATCTCTAAGCAGTCCCACCTGGTGAGCTGCTAAACACTAATGCCTAATGGGCGAGTTCGATTCTGGAGCCTGGAATATGTTTTATCCAGGGGTGGTAGAGTTACCATGGTATGCAGAGGGTGTCCTGGGGAATAACGAAGGTGTTCTGCATAACGGAGTGTCAGTAGATTTCTCCTGATCTTTAGTGGCTGACTATGCCCGAGCACCTGAAGGGAGGCTGTTGGGGTAGTTCAAAAGGCCCCAGTGGCCAAACAAAGATCCTTGTTTAAGATAGGTTCCAGCTTTCGCAGCAAGGACTTTCTTGATGATCCATCAACTGCTGAGTCGCCCCAACTATAGTTAGATAGGGCCTTGAGCAACTCTACACCTCGCATATTAGAATGGCACAAGTACTCAATAAGTTTGGTCCACCGCCGCTGGCTGTCAACTATTAGTCCAAGGATACGTGTGTGTGTGTGTGTGTGTGTGTGTGTGTGTGTGTGTGTGTGTGTGTGTGTGTGTGTGTGTGTGTGTGTGTGTGTGTGTGTGTGTGTGTGTATCTCATAAATATAGCTTAATTTTCAGTAGTAAATCTTTGGCAGAATCTATTCAATGCCTGACGTTTGGCCTTCTTGGCTTCTCGCACTTCCCTATTCCATCATGGGACATGATTGCGTCCCTTGGTAGGATCATTTTTTGAGATAGCAGCTAATGCTGCTTCAATGATAGCAGAGGTGAAGTTGGTACCGTAATCCTCAATGTTTACACTGAGATTGACGTGCACCATCTGCTCCTTATAAAGATCCCAGCCAATCTCATCCAACTTCAGCGAGGAAATCAAATTTGATAGGGAAGCGGTCCGGGTGATGAAGGACATGCAGAGGATTCCAAGCCAATGTACCCCCCAAGGAGGGAGAGCACATGCAAGGTCGATTGCGAACATCGCACCACGTTTAGGAGACATGTATGTTGGACGGCCATTGTTCAGAAGGAGGGGATCCAACTCTCTGAAAGTGGCTTCAACAGTGGCTCTCTGTGTTGTGGTATTGTCACAGCCTCATAAGGTATTATGAATGTTAAGATTCCCTAGAACTAGCACCTATAACCTGATTATTATTATTATTATTTGTGCCATTTCCTTGGGATTGTCTATAGAAAGGGATCGTAAGCAATTTTCAATTTTTCCATCCCCACCCGAACCATGGGCTGGAGTTCTCGATGGTAAGGGGACTATATCCAGTTGCATCTATACATCCCACACTGAGCGAGCGAGAAAACCCACTCCTAGCGAGCGAAGCGAGCAATATCCCCTACACAAATCGTATTTAAACGAGGGTTTTCTCATAAACTCGGGATGGACTGTTTAGATACCACAGATAGCGAGCGAAGCGAGCAACATCCCTTACACATTTCAAATCACCCTTAGTGATTCACTGTTTTGAATCATTCTACATGCCCCACTCGACAGTAAAAGACTATTGGATCTACGCAGCCTTACCGAGCAAACGAAGCGATTCAGAAAATTAGGCTAGTTATTTATAAGAATGAAACTCTTGAGTTTTTCCAAATAGGGGCATAAGCGATTTTGAAATTTTCCAATCCCACCCAAACCATGGGCTAGACGGCGGGAGGGTGGTGGGAGCCCCTTGCAATGCGTGTTTTTTGCCCATGCGCTTGATTTTCTATCAGCTACCATATTAAAATTTGATCGAGAGCACTTTGTATGTCAGCGACAAAGTGACGTTTCTGGATCCGTAGAACACGATGGTGCAGTCAACATCTCCGGAAGATGCTGTTTTCCCGGAGAAATCAGCGAGAATATGCAGGAAATTACTAAAAAAAAAATCCTTCCCCGCTATGGTTTCTTCCGCCTTAGACCCAATAAATTTGGACAGTTCACGCTCGGATTGGTCTTACAATGTTTGTTGAAGTTTCAATTTGGTCTCATGCGAGTTTCGAGACACGAAATTCTTTTTTCCAAATGTAGTGAACGAAAATATAGACGAAAACGTTGGCCACTCTTCCTTATTCCGTGCCAACGTAGTTATCTGATCTTTTCATTCGAACCTCTTGATCTAGAGAAGATCCCCGTTTGCCCTTCTACGCACATACAATAATGGCCTATCTTTTTTACATCCAATAAACTATTTGTGATTCCACATAGTTTTATAAGATTTAATTTTTAAGTAATTTCCAACAGAAAAAAAGTCTGCCAAGTTGGGTGGGTAGTATAACTTCCTCACATATCGTAACATGGTCGAATAGAATTAGTTGAAGATTTGAAATTTCCTCAAAACTAAACTTTTCGTGGTCCCACATCAAAACGCAGCAAATTTTTACTCGGCAATTTATTATTTTCGTTTTGCCCCTTTTATGAGAATTATTTATTTCTTCATTTATTTATTTCATTTTATTTTTATTTTTTCATTCCCTTGGGGTTGTCTATAGATAGGGATTGTAAGCAATTTTCCGCTCCTACCTCCAGCCGAACCACGGGCTGTAGGTCTTGATGGTAAGGCACTGTATCAAATCGCTTCTATACATACCACACCGAGCGAGCGAGAAAACCCACCCCTCGCGAGCGGTGCGAGCAACATCCCCTACACACGTCGGATTTCAACGGGGTTTTCCCTACGAACATGGGATAGACTATATATCTATACATTTCAAATCATCTTTATTGATCCACCGATTCGAATCATTCAAAATGTCCCATTCATCAGCAAAGACCATAGGATCTATGCAGCCATACCGAGCACATAAAATTATAATGGCCTACCTTTAGAAAAATAGAACTGGAAAACAAATACGTAAAATCCTTCAACAGCTTTTATTAAACCTAATTAACTTTTCATGGTCCCTCACGAAAAACGCAGCATGTTATTACACACATGTCCCACTCAACAATAAAGACCATCGCATCTATACAATCATGCCGCGCGAGCGGGGCGAGCAACATCCATTTACACCACATTTTAAATCACCCCTAGTTATCAGCCGTTTCCAATCATTCTGCAAGACCCACTCAACAGTAAACACCATTTGATCTATACAACCATACCGAGCGAGCAAAGCGAGAGAGAAAACTAAGCTATATCTATCTCTATCTATCTATACTATTTTATAGGAATTAAACTCCGTTTGTCTGTCTTCCCATGCTACGCACGGCCAAACGGCTGTCCCATCTGACAACCCACCTCAAACAAGCGAAGTGAGCAACATCCCCTACACACGTTAAACCTACTCTTGGTGATCTACCGTTTCCAATCATTCTACAAGTCCCACTCGACAGTAAAAGACCATCACATCTATACAGCCACACCGAGCGAGCGAAGTGAGCAACATTCCCTACATGTTTCAATTATGATACACCTCAACAAGGGGGTCCAGATAGGGCGGAGCCCCCCCCCCCCCCCCCCCCCTGGACGTGGAGGTGAGGGAAACGAGCCGGAGCGGCTAGTTATATTATAAGAATGAAACTCCGTCTGTTTGTCGGTTTGTCCATGCTATGCACATAACAGCTGAGTGGGGGGAGTCTACGAGTGGTGGGATCTTCTTGGATTTTTCCGAAAGGGAGTATAGGCAATTTGAAAATTTTCTACTCCCACCCGAACCATGGGGTGGAGGGCGGGACATTAGTATGCCTTTTTGAAAGCAGAAGTGTCTCGCTTTTTGCTTCCTCAATCGTGTACTTACAGCTGTGATCATATCGTTCTGATGCTTGAAGTTCCGGTAGCAAATTGTTTGTAGTGCTCCGTTCTATTGGCCTGATAATGAGATTCAACGGTTTTATTCTTTCTTCATCAATTTTGGACTCGGAAAGGTGAGTACTAAATGGAAGGTTAGATCTCGGCGGATCTATAACCTTCACCTCTAAGAAGTCTGTAATCTGATTATACATAACTTTGCCCAAGATTTATGCTATCCGGAATCGGGGGGTTCTGGTTTGTGGTACGAAGGAAACGGAGGCTGGATCACATTTGAGGATCACACGTTTCAGTGGACTAGCAATTCCAGTCTGCGGTGTGGAGGCAGTCAGTGGTTTGACTGTCTACACTAGTGCTCAACTGGGCAAAAACTAAGCCGGGCCTCAGAATCTCCCGAGGGATAACCGTAAATACACCTTCATACTTAATTTTTAATAGTCTTCGCTGTTTTTTGTGGAACTGTTCCTTCCAAAATACCAAATAGAAAAGGGTTTCGAATGCAGATTTGCGCGATTTGATCATGGACTTGCCTAAAGATATAAATGACTACAGACAACGATTAGATAATTTTCTTCCTCGATTTGAAAGGCTTTAGCCGACCATAACACTAGCAGCGGAAGTGAGGTCACTCGTGACTACAATGACAGCTTCTGAAAGGCGACTGAGACAGAATAATCTGGTTTTCTACAATATTCCAGAAAGAAACGCCTGAGGACGTCTTAGATGTTTTCAGATCAATTGAAGCAAGGGAAGACCCAAATATTTGTATTGATGAACGGACAATTAATTATATTTATCGTCTTGGATCGGGGATGGGCAGCTCAAGTCCTCTTTTGGTACCGTTCACTTCAAGAATTATAAAGGACAGAGTGTTTGCTCAATTATGTAAGTTCGCTGACAGTAACATCAAAGTAGGTTTTGATCGTTCTAAGCAAGAGAGAAAATTAAGAAAGGCCCAGCTTGAACTTGTCAACACCCTGAAACATTCTGGTGAACCAGTGAAGATGGTACATGGGAGCATTGTGTATAGAGACCGCACTTTAATTATGGAAGAAGCTGCGATTGTAGCTGATTCAATAGGTGAAGAAGACAAGAAGAGACAGTGTAGTTCGTCGGGAGAGAACCCTGTTGTCCAGACACCTGCCAAGCCTGCATGACGCCATGATGGATCGTTGTGGAAATGTTCAACATACCTGCAAGTAATGTTCTGGAACTGTAAAGGATTCTATAATATTAATTTGTGTTTTTAAAGGCTGGGTAGTTTCGATATAATTTGTTTTTCGGAAACTCATTTTTTGTGTTTCTCTCCCGACATCTATCCCAACCAGGTTGGGGGATTTCGAATCAGTTCATTCCCTGGCCATTAGAAGAGGGTCTAGAAGTAGGGGTAGCGGAGGCCTCGCTATTTACTATAGAAAGGATTTATATACTAGCGTAAATGTTATGTGCTCCGCACATAGGTAGATAATTCTTGAGTTTATTTCGACTACTCTCAAAGTGGTAATTGTTAATGTTTATTTTACTGGAGGTGTTAACGTTGCTTCATTGGAAGATTTTATGAATTGTATTGAGGCATATTATAGTGCATCTCCGGATGCTGTTTCGTTGGTGGCTTAGGGTCAGTGGGAGTTGATGAAATACCTGGTCACTTTGCAGTGCTGCGAGATCCTATAGATTTGGTTGTTTCCCTTTGTACAGGAGAGTTGTTGGCCACTACGGATATCCTATCAATGATCCTTCTTAATGGTCGCTCTAAGAGTGATAGACTAGGCAACTATACCTTCTGTTTTGCAAATGGCAAGAGTGCTGTGGATATGGTATGACTTAATAGTCTGGAATGGGAAGCCGACTTTGGGGTAAGGGACTCGTGGATATCAAATTCAGACCACTTTCCAATTGTTGCATCTCTCTTTTGCTGTGGAGGGTTTAATCCTCAAGTGGCTACCCCTCAGGTGAGGTGGAGGAAGATTTGGGGCCATCCACTGCTGATTTAATGATGTACTCAGATAGGGTGGCCCTTGTGGGTTCAAAAGCCAATGTAAATGTTCTGAATCAAAACCTGTTGGACCCCATTTTGGAAAAAGTTGATCTATTGGGTATGAAAAGTAGTTATAACCCTGATGCTAGTTACAGCACCCCAGGTTTGAAAGAGATTGCGGATCTGCATAGAAGGATCTCAAGAGAGCCAAAAAAACCTGCAAACGTTTCAGGTTTCGTGATCCTGAACTTTCCCACTTCCTCTATTGGAAAAAGCATTATAACATTCTCCTCAGCTTCAAAAAGAAAATGTTTTATAAAGATATATTTCGTTCAGTTATCCAACCTAAAAACTCTAAGCAGTTTTGGGCTGTGGTGAATTTGTTGAAGTCTAAACAACATATCACATTGTATATTCCTGAGCAAGTTTGGTTGGATTTTTATGCCAGTATCTACCCACCCCGTATTATAATTTATACATATTTTTTCAGTGTAACTCATCCCTTATTAGATGCAGATTTCACCGTTGAGTAAGTGTTAGTAATTATACAAAAGTGCAAAGCAGTTTCAATAAGAGCAGAATTTTTCGGGCACTCCCACGCAACTGTTACCTGGTTTGTTTTTTCAATAGAATTATGAAGGAGGATTTTACCTCTAAAAGCTGGTCGGAGTTAGTAGTGGTCTTATTACACAAAAAGGGTAATCGGCTGGTTCCAGCTGAGTACAGGGGCATAGCATTGACTAACTGTATACTCAAAATCTTTACCCAGGTTCTTTATGCAAGATTGAGAAGGTGGGTCGAGGATATTGAATTCCTCTCTGAGTGTCAAGAGAGAGAGATTCTCTGACGTTTGTTGTTTATTCTTTTTGTGAATGATGTGGATGCTTTTATCCATAGGGATGGAGGTGCTGGCCTGAATATTGATGGTAGGAATGAACTGGTATCCTTGTTGTTCGCGGATGACTTGGTGCTTCTGGATGACTTAATGCAAAGCTCTCAGCACTGAATAGATATGGTTACAACAATGGTCTCACGGTCAACATTAACAAAACCAAGCTTATATGCTTTAGGCGTGGTGGAGGTTTGAAGCCCCTCAGGGTGCCTGTAATTTTTGACAATCAGCCAGTGGGACAAGTTAAGTCCCATGTTTACCTGGGGGTGCCTTTCAATACCTCTGGTGTGTTTCCTGAGGTTTGTGAATTTTTTGTCACAAAAGCTATAAGAGCCTCTGGCGCTGCTGTAAACCCTATGTCTAAGAGCAGAATTCATAGACAAAGCCTGAGTATGTGTGTTCACTCACACTCACCTAAATAGAGGGTCACCCTCCACTCACCAGTTCGAATTCATAGTTGAGTGGGGTGGTTCACTTAACAGTTAGAAGCACACTCAGATTTCACGAGTTTGAAAGTACACTCAGGTGACACTCAACGCTTTTTCAACTTAAGGCAGCCCTGGCAGTATGTTGTAGGGGAAGTTTCCCTGGTTTTAGGAAAAAGGGACAGGAAAATTCCCGCTTATAGTCTGCACTGATCAATAACAGTTCTCAAAGATTACGCTTTTCTTTGTGTGTTTGCTTTTTGTGCTATTATCATTGTTCTTTGGGGAGACAGGACATAGGCCTTATCCGACAAAGACGAAAGTTATTGGTCCTCCTGCTGATAATTTGTGTTTATTATGTATTGAGTAGTAGTATTGAATTGTATAATTATTAATTGAGTTGTGGCGGAAAAGAAATGAGAAAATAATGATTCACCAGTTAGTTTTGAGGAACATATATGTAGAAAATAAGAAGAGTTATAGGTATAATGAGACTGTTGGACAAAAAGAAGACGTGAGGTTTTGGGAGAGACGAACTAAATCACTCGCGACGAAGTTGTGGAAACCCATTTCAAAACGGAAGTTAGTGAAAAACGTTGTCTATTTCCACGAAAAATAAAAGAGTTACACTGTTAAATCGATTTCGACGGTTAGGCCATCATCAGTAACAAACAATGACTAAAGACACATTAGAAAGGACACAGCTTTTATAGTAACAGGTGAAAGGAGATTGAATCCCATTGGTCAAGAGAAAGGAAAGGGGCAGAAAGGAGTGCCGATGAGACCGGTGGTTTCTTATATCGGAGCTCCCGCTTCCAAATTGGCTAAAAAACTCAATATTCTATTTAGAAACAAAATCAACTTTCGACCTCAACATACTGTACTAAATTCCTATGATTTGGTCTCTACAATTAAGGACATTCGGATGCCTCCAAATGCTAAACTTGCATCTTTTGACGTGGTTAGTCTGTTCACCAATATCGATGTAGCTAGATGCAAAGATGTGGTGTGCAGGCTGATTCACGCCTCTAAACTTAATATTTTCGAAAAGGACGAATTGTTTAATTTGATGTCTATTTGTATGGATCAAAATTACTTTTTATTTTAGGGGAAATGTTATACACAGCCAGGGGTTGCTATTGGTTCTCCGTTATCTCCTCTGCTTGCAGATATTTACATGGATTTTCTTGAGCAACAAATATTTACAACTTGAAACACAAATAATCTTCTCTATTGGTATAGATATGTCGATGATATTGTCATTCTATGGAAAGGCACAGAACGACAACTAAATTCTTTTCACGAAAAAATCAATAAATTAGATCCCTTTATCAAATTTACCCTCGAATTCGGCGGAAATAAACTCAATTTTTTATATCTGTCCATCTCTTTGGTAAACGAAAAGCATGACAAATCAATCGTACATATAGCGATATAACTAGCCATAGTACTTCAAATCACCCTTTAGTCCATAAGCATGCAGCCTTCCATAGTATGATTAACCGAGCACTGTCTATTCCAATGAGTGAACAAAATTTATCAAAAGAAAAATCCATTATCAAAAGCATAGCGGCTAGTAACGGATATGGAGGAGATCTCGTTGATACCATATGGGATAATGTTCTTAGGAAAAAGAGTAGGGAAAAAGTTATCAATCTGGCCAGGGAAGATGTCAATTTAGAAGAAAAGCAAAGGATAAGTATACCTTGCTATGGGAAAATTTCGGATAAAATCGGCAAAATTCTATCATCGAGAGGTTACAAAGTAGGTTTTAGAACTAAAAATAGTCTTAAAGCATTACTAGGATCCGTTAAGGACAAAATCAATGTTAAGGATAAAAGTGGGGTTTATAAACTAAAATGTTCTTGTGGCTACGATTATTGCGGTCAAACTGGTAGGAAATTCAGGGAAAGAATATCAGGAGGATTTCAGGGGAAATAAGGGTAAGTCTACATTTGCGAAACATCTTAAGGAATCCAATCATAGTTACAATTTTGATTTGACAGATAGACAGTTTGTAGAATTTCTTCATTTTTGTCCGAAGGGAGGTATGTTGAATGTACTTGAAAAATTCGAAATTATCAAAAGTGACAGATCTGGTAAATGTTTAAATGAGGATATACCTCCATATATTTCACCTCCCTTCACAATGTTGAAACAATATTTGGTTATTTCCCCCTTTCACTTCATCTAATTAGCTATAATCCCCCGTCACCTTGTTTGCACTTAATTGGTTGAACCTCCTGCCCCTTTCCTCTCTCTTGACCAATGGGATTCAATCTCCTTTCACCTGCGACTGTAAAAGCTGTGTCCTTTCTAATGTGTTTTCAGTTATTGTTTGTAACTAATGATGGCCTAACCGTCGAAATCGATTTAACAGTGTAACTCTTTTATTTTTCCTGGACATAGACAACGTTTTTCACTAACTTCCATTGGGCCACGGCTCCAGTGCTCCCGTCGAGTCCAAGGGGCCAAAGTTGAGACACCCGAGTGATCCCCTTCACTTCGCATTCTCGAAAATAGACTGTCCCGAGTGATCCCGTAGACGATAAGAGAAAGTGCACCGGAATCGACATGAATCCTTGGGACATTTACCATCAGTTTGTCGATTACCTCTCTCCGTGCACCATGTCGGACGTGAAATTTGTTAGTGGCGGAAGCCGTCAAGAGGCTGTTGTATTTATTGACGGATTCAAATATAATAATTATCATAAATTATTAGCTGCGGGTGTGAGAAGGTGGAATTATAGTGCAAGGAGTGGGCAAATCCGCTGTAAATCATACTCTAAAACAGATGGATGTGAGGTGATTCACAAAACCCCACATAACCATGATCCCACGACCACAATAGAAACTAGCAAATTACGGGCGGCCGTCAAAAGAAACGTCGTCGCAAGAGAGGAAATAGCTATATTTTCATGCGTTGAGGTATTTCTTTTTTTGAGGTTCTATTCTTTTTTAATATTCATGCTAAATTGGTTAGAAATTCGAGCAATTAGAGGAAAAATATATCGCTATTTATACATGTTATTCCAAATAAACTTTGTCAGCTGCACAAAACCAATTTTTAGATTGTTGCATTTTTTGGGGTTTTATTAATTACCTAGCTTGTTCTAATGAAATTAAAGTAAATTTTTATGTAAGTTTTTAAATGCCCTACTTCATGTCCGATCACCCTTTATTCAGTGGTACTCTGTGTTCGAAAATATTGTGTACTGAACCTAATGTACGTGACACGGTTATTGCAGAACTTGAAATTCCTCACGAAATGTCCAACCATCTACTTAGATGGTACGTTTAGCTACGACGACTGATGACTATGTAAGTAATAGTTGATTACATTGACAAAACGTATTGTACTGGCTACTTTTCAAACACGGGATCACTCAGGCGTGTCGGAGCACTCGCGCTTTTTTTCTAGCGGAGCACTCAGGTGAGGCGGGAGCACTGGCGTGACTTTTCTACGGGAGCACTCAGGTGTTTTTTCAGCCCCTCGGGAGCACTCGGGCGGTCTCCCCTTCCGTTTTGTGAGAGCTTCAAGCAATCACATTTTATTGGAATTCTCATTGATTGAACATCCTGATGAATTCCACCAATTCATTTCACAAACCAAGATGAATCGGAAAACCACGCACTACAAACTTGGTATGTAGGGATCGCATGAAATCAAAGAGCGACCAGCACATAAATCCTTTCCATTTATTTTAGGCTTCTTCAGGTTCTTAATTGTCCATGACTGTATCTTTCTGAACAGGAATAGTTTGCGAAATATTTCGTTGTTGATTGTATAACATTCAAATGGGATCTGTTGGTCACATCAAACATGTACTTAACTACCGTTTAGGAACAGCCTACCTACTCTTACATCTATGTACTTATGTAGTTTTTGAATAAACTCCAAACTAAATAAGCGATGAATGCTCTACTATATTACAAGTACCTATACCTACGTGAAAATAATAATAAAAGTTATCAGTTGACGCACTTAAGTGACCTCCAGCCGTCACTCAGGATATTACACCATTGAGCTGAGGGTGAAACTCACCTCAACGCCATTTTTTGTTTATGAATCCCGTTGAGTGTGCATTTGGGTTGCACACTCAGTGCACCCTCAGGGTCGCCCTCAAATCACGTCTATGAAACGCATAGAGTGCATGAATTCTCTTATCGATACACCTGAATGGTTACTACCCCTCGTTTCGCTGCATATTATCAAGCACCTTCTTAGTTCGGGAGATAGTGCATTCAATGCACATGCATGAGTTTCTTGGTTCGATTCCGTGGGACTGCACTATCTTTTTTTTTTTTTTTTTTTTTTTTTTTTGCTATCGCACATTTTAATACCTGCGCCTGTACCGGGGTAGGCCATATAGGTTCAGGGGCGGTCAATGTCATGTTGGATTTGTTAACCATTGGGAAAATATGATTAGGGACGTCTAGAGATGGTTAGGGATGGGTGGGCCTAACATAATTCGGCAAGGGCTATAACCAATACTAGGATTTTGAGTATTTGTACACTGCATTAGGTGAATGTTTATATTTTGTCCCGTTTTCTCACATTTTTGCATAATTTGTTTCACTAGCCTTACTCCCGTTTCTGCTAATGACCTTGTGCATAAAGGGGGATACTAATGGTCAAACTTATTCCATTTTTGCTAAACATTTTTTGAATTTTGCACTGCTAAATGGGTTGCTATCCATTATTAATTCATCAGGATCTCCAGAAAGGACAATCCGACTTTCTTGACAGAGAAATATTAGATGTCTGGTCCTGTCAACAGACCAATTACTGTTGCGAATAGTACCAGTCAGAAAGTGCGTTCGTTATCCATAGAGTTGGGCGTTTTGTTCTTCTTTTCAGTTTTTCTTTAGAGTTTTATGTTCAGTTTTTCGCTTCGGTAGGCACCTGTAACCTATGCACCTAGTGACTTGGAAGTTGGGGCTCCATAGAGCAGGGCAAACACCATCAGGTGTCTTTGAGCCATCAGTGAATATAAGGGTGTGTCCAGCATATCGCTGGATTGCCTCAGTGTAGCGACATCTGAGGATGTGTGTGTGTGTGTGTGTGGGGGGGATTGCTCTTGTCTCCAACTTTCATATGACAGGGGCACCTCATATTAAACTAAAGGCTATCCCACCTTGTGAGCTCCTGAACACGAATACCCAATGGGCGAGTTCGTGTTTGAAGCCTGGAAAACGTCTCTTCTAGGGAGAGTATGGTGACCACTTCATGCAGGGGGTGTCCTGGGAAATAGCGCAAGCGTTCTGCATAACGAAGTGCTAGCAGATTTCGCCGAATTATGAGTGGCTGACTATGCCCAAGCACCTGACGGGAGGCTGTCGGGGTAGTACGGAAGGCCCCAGTTGCCAAACGAAGACCCTTATTTAATTAAGGTTCCTGCTTACGCAGGAAGGACTTCCTTGCTGAGCCATAAACTGCAGACCCATAATTAATTCGGGAACGCACCACTGCATGGAAAATCCTCTAGAGGACATCCCGCTGGGCACCCTAACTATAGTTGGAAAGGGCCTTGAGCAACTGTTCACCCCGCATGGCAGCTTGGCGCAAGTACTCAATATGCTGGGTCCACCACAGCTGGCGGCCAACTATGAGACCGAGAAAACGCTACCTACAGGTACCTACCCTTTTTAAGTCCAATGTTACCTATTCCAATGTTTCAAGAACCAATGTTACCTATTCAGGTCGGAAAAAACTGCAAAAGTACCTACCTAGTAAATGTAAAGTATTCTTCGTTAATAATAAAAATGTTAAGACGTTAATGAATAAAACCTTTTTCAAATAAATGTGAGATGATTAATTTGATTTCTCATAGGTATAGCCACAAATCATCAGTTCTTATGGAAAGTTTACCGACACAGTGGATCAGAAAACAATGAACTTTGGGTGGCCAGTGACTGGTGACAAGGTGGCCAATATTAGGAACTCCCGGCCAATGACTGGTAAAAAACAGATTTTTCAAAAATCATTGAAAAAAATACTTGGTAGATCTTTTATTAGTTTAAAATTGCTATTGTATTACATTGTTTGGATGTATAGCTTCCTAAAATCCTAGGAAAGAAACAAATATCTTCAAAAATAAAGCGGGTAAGGTGATAAACATTGCTAAGTGGCCAATGACTGGTGCCCTTACTCTAATGCCAGAATCCTCGTGGGGGGAGTAATAATTGTTTTACACCCAGAGGCAACGTGCCCTGTCTGTAATTGGGGAGTTCTGGACGACTTGGCCCATCTTTTGCTTTTTTGTCCCATGTATGCTACTGCCTGCTTGAAATTTCTCGTCCAACTAATTGAGTTCCCCTTTAATGAGGAGGCTTAATTACTCCGCATTTTAAACTCAGCTTCGAAAAACATTGCTTTTAGGATTGATCAGTATTCAAGGAAGTGGCAGAAGTGAGAGCATTAATCCTTTCCGTATAATTCTGTTAATTTAGATCCATAAAACAATTTGTTTCCAATCTGGTATAGTGTGGTGTAATATGTTTCCTCTTACTTTATTTACATCACTAATGATTGCTCAATTTTTTTTTTTTTTTTTTTTTTTTTTTTCTTGGATTTCGTTGTTTTTCTATAAAAATACAAAATAGTATATATAGATATCGTAAAAGTTGACATATAAGAATTAAGTTCTTGCTCAACATTCCTAGCAACTTCTTTATTAATTGGATTGTAACATATAGTTCAATATAGGAGCAATTTTTCTTAACAACTCATTCTTTCTTAGAACGTTTTTAATTAAAATTCAAAGTAAGATGTTGTTGGTTATCTCACTTTATGGAGAAGGGGCCTGATCCTCTGACCCTCAGAATCTTCATTCTGAGGAATGGGTTGCGTTTTTCTTACAACAAGTTTATTTATGTAACTACTACTTAGTGCTAATGATCGAAATTGTAAATTTTTTATACAACCTCCTGTGCTCATGGATTTTTATACGAGAGAGCTGAATAAAAATTTCTTTCTTTCTGTTTTCTGTCTATTTGTACATGCTATGCACGGTCAAACGGTTGAGTGGGGGGAGTCTACGAGTGGTGGGATCTTAAACACATTAAAATTTGATCGAGAGCACTTCGGATGTCAGCAACAAAGTTACGTTTCTGGACCCGTAAAACACGATGGTGCTGTCAAATTTTTCGAAAGATGCTGTTTTCCTGGAGAACTCACCGAGAATATGCGGAAATGACGAAAAAAATTTGTTCCCCGCCAGGTTTTTTCTCGCTTTAGACCCAGTAAATGTCCACGGTTTTCGCTCGAGTTGGTCTTAAAATGTTTATTAAAGTTCCAATTCGGTCCCATGCGAGTTTTGAGACATGAAATTGTGTTTTCCGATCGTAGTGAACGAAAATATAGACGAAAACGTTGGACCTTCCTATTCCGTCAAAACTTATGTAGGTCTTAACTTTGCCTTCGAACCGCTTGAAGTAACCACTCGCGTTTGAAAAATACGTACAAACATCTAACATTCGACCATTCTGTTATTACTAAAATATTCTTATAACTAACCTTTCGTGGTTCCACACAAGATGCCTCCTTTTATAGTAATTTCCAGCAGAAAAAACGTTTGCCAAGTTGGGTGGGCAGTATAGTTTCCTCTCGTACAAAAATTTAACACCCGTGGCTCCACATAATCTTAATTGGATTGCTTTTCTACGCAGATAAACGGCCTAAATGTTGGCTCGAAAGTAAACGACCATCGCAACTATACAGTCACACCGAGCGAGCGAAACGAGCAACATCCCCTACACGTTTCAATTATAATACACCTCAACTGGAACCCCGGGAATGGGGAAAATAGAGATTATTTTCACGGATAGTATTAAAAGTTACTGACAACAGGAACTATGCCTACTGAAGGCAAAGAATGTCTATGCAATCATGTAGGTAGAATCTTTTATCGGTAAAATCTCAAGTCAACACCCGGAAGGACATACCTATATTATCTGCGAGAATTCTTGACAAACAGGGACTTTACATTTTATAGAAACACGTAAGCCGTAACAATGTTACATAAGTATTAGCCCAGTCAAATTAGAGAAAACAGGAGAAAAAATTCATAGTAAAGAAATTTCTTCACCAGGCTCTTCCTTCACACCTAGTAAATCATATCTCAAAAGTCCTCTAGTATGGGGGGGTGAGCTCGACGAAGGGGGGGGGGGGTTCTCCTTTTTTTCGATTCTTTTCTCGGTTTTTTGCCTATAACTCGAAATGTAATCGTTCTAGCGACTTTTTTACTATAACCAGAATTAAAGTGCATACAATTTCCTACAATTTGCACTCCTGACTTTATTCTCTACGATTAGGCGTTCCGCCGCTAGAGCGCGTTGAAAAGTAGGTATAATTTCAAAAAATCAGCAAAAAGGCCTTTATGCTCTTTTTACGCAGAAATCATTCGTATGAAGCTTCTGGGTGACTTAGAATACATCATGACTTGTTTTCCGAACGTCAGTGATGCTCGGACAGTGGCTTGAGCAGGTTTTATGTATGTCTTTTTTTTCTGTTCTTCGCTTACATCCTGGAAACTGTGATAACCATAACATATTTTCAGCACCCTTACCAACTCACTATGAATTATCAGTGAATATATATGTATATAAAACACAGTGGCTCTAAAAATGAAAAGAAAAAAAAGGATCCAAAGAAAATGATCTGTGTTTCACCAAAAAATGATTAATGTGCAGGTACAGTATAACCCATGTTAACGTAATATTCACAAAAGGAGTGGGAGGGGGAAGGGGTCATCAATCATCACAGGTGTCTGCTCTTCATCCATTGAGAATTACCATCCACAGTCAAACTGATAATTCAAAATCGGATTACAGTGAGGTGCATATAATCTTATATTGATAGTAGTAGTTCGCCGTACAGAAACGCGAAAATTACTTGGACGTCTTACCCTTACCTGGGCGGTCACCCATCCAAGTACTCACCACGCTCGACGTTGCTAAACTTCGCTAATCGCATGAGAAACGGTTCATTGCAACGCCTAACCCGTACGGATCTTATATTATAAATAGATGAAGTTCATGCAGATGATTAGGATGAAACTGACACAGCGATGGCATGTGTTTTGAGTGGGTAGTCTTATGGTTCCATGTCTGTTTCATCATCTTCTGTAGATGAACCGTCGGCAGCAAGTGTTGGGTTGTTTATGAAGGAGCCTGAAAAGTTGGAGCAGAGTGTTGAGCAGTGGATGCCAGTGAATTTGGGCTAGAGTAGGGAAGACGATAGCTTCCTCAAACCAATCCCAACTTTGGATCCACCAGCAACACCTGAAATTCTACAGAATATATTTTACAGCTGCACCAAAAGCTGCGGTAGTGCTCGATGTGGATGCCGCAGAGCTGGCGTCTACTGCTCAACACTCTGCTCCAACTGTTCAGGTTCCTGCACAAACAACCCACCACTTGCTGACGACGGTTCATCTACAGACAATGATGAAACAGACATGGAACCATAAGACTACCCACTCAAAACATATGCCATCGCTATGTAAGTTTCATTCTAATCATCTGCATGAACTTCATCTATTTATCAATATAAGAGCCGTACGGGTTAGGCGTTGCAATGAACCGTATCTCATGCGATTAGCGAAGTTAAGCAGCGTCGAGCGTGGTGACTACTTGGATGGGTGACCGCCCAAGTAAGGGTTAGACGTCCAACAGCCCAGTCAAATTAGAGAAAACAGGAGAAAAAATTCATAGTAAAGAAATTTCTTCACCAGGCTCCTTCACACCTAGTAAATCATATCTCAAAAGTCCCCTAGAATGGGGGTGAGCTCGTGGTGGGCGGGTGTTTTTCTCCTTTTTTTTTCGGTTTTTTGCCTATAACTCGAAAAGTAAGCGTTCTAGCGACTTGTTAGGATTACCAGAATTAAAGTGCATAAAATTTCCTACAATTTTTATTGCTGACTTCATTCTTTACGATTAGGCGTTCCGAAGCTAGAGCGCGTTGAAAAGTAGATATCATTTCAAAAAATCAGCAAAAAGGCCTTTATGCTCTTTTTACGCAGAAATCATTCGTATGAAGCTTCTGGGTGACTTAGAATACATCATGACTTGTTTTCCGAACGTCAGTGATGCTCGGACGGTGGCTTGAGCAGGTTTTATGTATGTCTTTTTTTTCTGTTCTTCGCTTACATCCTGGAAACTGTGATAACCATAACATATTTTCAGCACCCTTACCAACTCACTATGAATTATCAGTGAATATATATGTATATAAAACACAGTGGCTCTAAAAATGAAAAGAAAAAAAAGGATCCAAAGAAAATGATCTGTGTTTCACCAAAAAATGATTAATGTGCAGGTACAGTATAACCCATGTTAACGTAATATTCACAAAAGGAGTGGGAGGGGGAAGGGGTCATCAATCATCACAGGTGTCTGCTCTTCATCCATTGAGAATTACCATCCACAGTCAAACTGATAATTCAAAATCGGATTACAGTGAGGTGCATATAATCTTATATTGATAGAAAGATGAAGTTCATGCAGATGATTAGGATGAAACTTACAGGGCGATCACATATGTATTGAGTGGGTAGTCTTATGGTTCCATGTATGTTTCATCATCTTCTGTAGATGAACCGTCGTCAGCAAGTGGTGGGTTGTTTGTGCAGGAACCTGAACAGTTGGAGTAGAGTGTTGAGCAGTGGCCGCCAGCTCTGCGGCATCCACATCGACCAGTACGGCAGCTTTTGGTGCAGCTGCAAAATATATTCTGCAGAATTGAGGCTGGAGTAGGGAGACGATGGCTTCCTCAAAACAATTCCAACTTTGGATCCACCAGCAACATCTGAAATTCTGCAGGAATGTTGCAGCTGCACCAAAAGCTGCGGTAGTGCTCGATGTGGATGCCGCAGAGCTGGCGTCTACTGCTCAACACTCTGCTCCAACTGTTCAGGTTCCTGCAAAAATAACCCACCACTTGCTGACGACGGTTCATCTACAGAAGATGATGAAACAGACATGGAACCATAAGACTACCCACTCAACACATATGTCATCGCCCTGTAAGTTTCATCCTAATCATCTGCATGAACTTATCTATCTATCAATATAAGATTATATGCACCTCACTGTAATCCGATATTGAATTTTCAGTTTGACTATGAATGGTGATTCTCAATGGATGAAGAGCAGATACCTGTGAAGATTGATGACCCCTTCCCCCTCCCACTCCTTTTGTGAATATTACTTTAACATGGGTTATACTGTACCTGCGCATTAAACATTTTTTGGTGAAAAATAGCTCATTTTCTTTAGTTCCTTTTTTTCTTTTCTTTTTTAGAGACACTGTGTTTTATATACATATATATTCACTGATAATTCACAGTGAGTCGGTAAGGGTGCTGAAAATATGTTATGGTTATCACAGTTTCCAGGATGTAAGCGAAGAAGAGAAAAAAAAGACATACATGAAACCTGCTCAAACCACTGTCCGAGCATCACTGATGTTCGGAAAACAAGTCATGATGTATTCCAAGTCACCCAGAAGCTACATACGAATGATATCTGCGTAAAAAGAGTATAAAGGCCTTTTTGCTGATTTTTTAAAATGATACCTACTTTTCAACGCGCTCTAGCGGCGGAACGCCTAATTGTAGAGGACTAAGTCAGGAGTGCAAATTGTAGGAAATTGTATGCACTTTAAATTGTAATAGTAAACAAGTCGCTAGAACGCTTACTTTTCGAGTTATAGGCCAAAAAGCGAAAAAAAGTTGAAAAAAGGAGAAAAACACCCCCCTCCTCGAGCTCACCCCCCATAATGGGGGACTTTTGAGATATGATTTACTAGGTGTGAAGGAAGAGCCTGGTGAAGAAATTTCTTTACTATGAATTTTTTCTCCTATTTATTTTTGTACGAGAGGAAACTATACTGCCCACCCTACTTGGCAAACGTTTTTTCTGCTGGAAATTACTTTAAAAGGAGGCATCTTGTGTGGAACCACGAAAGGTTAGTTATAAGAATATTTTAGTAATAAAAGAATGGTCGAATGTTAGATGTTTGTACGTATTTTTCAAACGGAGTGGTTACTTCAAGCGGTTCGAAGGCAAAGTTAAGACCTACAAAGTTTTGACGGAATAGGAAGGTCCAACGTTTTCGTCTATATTTTCGCTCACTACGATCGGAAAACACAATTTCATGTCTCAAAACTCGTATTGGACCAAATTGGAACTTTAATAAACATTTTAAGACCAACTCGAGCAAAAACCGTGGACATTTACTGGGTCTAAAGCGAGAAAAAACCTGGCGGGAACGAATTTTTTTCATTTCCGCATATTCTCGGTGAGTTCTCCAGGAAAACTTATCTATCTATCAATATAAGATTATATGCACCTCACTGTAATCCGATTTTGAATTTTCAGTTTGACTATGAATGGTGATTCTCAATGGATGAAGAGCAGATACCTGTGAAGATTGATGACCCCTTCCCCCTCCCACTCCTTTTGTGAATATTACTTTAACATGGGTTATACTGTACCTGCACATTAAACATTTTTTGGTGAAACACAGCTCATTTTCTTTAGTTCCTTTTTTTTTCTTTTCTTTTTTAGAGCCACTGTGTTTTATATACATATATATTCACTGATAATTCACAGTGAGTCGGTAAGGGTGCTGAAAATATGTTATGGTTATCACAGTTTCCACGATGTAAGCGAAGAAGAGAAAAAAAAAGACATTCATGAAACCTGCTCAAACCACTGTCCGAGCATCACTGATGTTCGGAAAACAAGTCATGATGTATTCTAAGTCACCCAGAAGCTTCATACGAATGATTTCTGCGTAAAAAGAGTATAAAGGCCTTTTTGCTGATTTTTTGAAATGATACCTACTTTTCAACGCGCTCTAGCGGCGGAACGCCTAATTGTAGAGGACTAAGTCAGGAGTGCAAATTGTAGGAAATCGTATGCACTTTAATTCTGGTAATAGTAAACAAGTCGCTAAAACGCTTACTTTTCGAGTTATAGGCCAAAAAGCGAAAAAAAGTTGAAAAAAGGAGAAAAACACCCCCCCTCCTCGAGCTCACCCACCATACTGGGGGACTTTTGAGATATGATTTACTAGGTGTGAAGGAAGAGCCTGGTGAAGAAATTTCTTTACTATGAATTTTTTCTCCTATTTGCCTCTTTTTGGTCTAATTTGACTGGGCTACAAGTAATTTTCGCGCTTCTGTACGGCGAACCCCTGTCCACTCAAGGGGCGAGGCAATGTAGTAGTAGCTTTAAGCGAAATCATCAGAACGAATCTGATCCTCCATTTGGAGGACAGCTGATGACGTCCGCGACGCCCGAGGCAGTCAGACGAAAAGCCCCAACCTGGAATGGTTGTCTACTTTACTACTACTATCAATATAAGATTATATACACCTCACTGTAATCCGATTTTGAATTTTCAGTTTGACTGTGGATGGTGATTCTCAATGGATGAAGAGCAGACACCTGTGAAGATTGATGACCCCTTCCCCCTCCCACTCCTTTTGTGAATATTACTTTAACATGGGTTATAGTGTACCTGCACATTAAACATTTTTTGGTGAAACACAGCTCATTTTCTTTGGATCCTTTTTTTCTTTTCATTTTTAGAGCCACTGTGTTCTATATACATATACATTCACTGATAATTCACAGTGAGTTGGTAAGGGTGCTGAAAATATGTTATGGTTATCACAGTTTCCAGGATGTAAGCGAAAAACAGACAAAAAAGACGTACATAAAACCTGCTCAAGCCACTGTCCGAGCATCACTGACGTTCGGAAAACAAGTCATGATGTATTCTAAGGTCACCCAGAAGCTTCATAAGAATGATTTCTGCGTAAAAAGAGCATAAAGGCCTTTTTGCTGATTTTTTGAAATTATACCTACTTTTCAACGCGCTCTAGCGGCGGAACGCCTAATCGTAGAGAATAAAGTCAGGAGTGCAAATTGTAGGAAATTGTATGCACTTTAATTCTAGTAATAGTCAACAAGTCGCAAGAACGATTAATTTTCGAGTTATAGGCAAAAAACCGAAAAAAAGTCGAAAAAAAGGAGAACCCCCCCCCCTCCCACGTCGAGCTCACCCCCCATACTAGGGGACTTTTGAGATATGATTTACTACGTGTGGAGGAAGAGCCTGGTGAAGAAATTTCTCTACTATGATTTATTTCCCCTATTTGCTTCTTTTTGGTCTAATTTGACTGGGCTATATGGGAAGTTACTACATTTCTCCATTTTATCCAGCTCTTCCTAGTAATACACATTTCAGGAGTCTTATCTAGTAAGTAGGTACCATTTTAAATAATGTTCTGCGCGAATCAGACTGCAGAGTAGCTGACTCGAGGTGATCTCGCAAATGTGGTTTTATTAGAAACAACGCAGTCTCTTCAATCAAGTGAAAATTATCTGTTCCTGGATTTTCAAAAACCTACAAGATAAGGCTGTTAATTAACTATATATTCAGTATTCGACAGAACATAGACACTGTCCATCGAAAAGTTTTTCGAATTGCTGAATGATTTGCACACTTTTGTTCGATGCTAGAAGTAGTTTATCTTGGTCAGGTTTTCTTCGTCATTCCATCCCTTTGAGTGGTGCATAAAGGAAAGGAAAATGACTGATTCATTATCGAGTTTTTGGGGTACATGGCTTAGTGGGGTATAGTCTGGTTTAAACCAATATAAACACGATCCGGGTTCACGATTTCGATTCGGGAGGAAGCCCTTAGATATTCTTCACTTTTTTTCACGATACCCATAATAATAAGCCCTGATTCCTTCAATGCATTAGCTTTGTCAAATGTCACCTAGCGATGTTTGTGGGTATAAAGTGTACAGGAGACATCCAATGTTTTCTTGTAGCAGTGTATACAGTGTCTGTGGGACACCACATTTTTAACTGATGAATTTAATATTTACTCGAACAGGTTGGGAACACAACTGAACGTCGCTTTCCGCTCTCAAGGAGTGGGGGGAAAGGTACAGAGAATCTTTAATGCACAGCTTAAAGTGGTGCCACACAATTTGCTGGACAGTTTTGATGGGTTTCTGTGAGACACTATATACAAATGGAGGGTTAAACTAAGCCTATAAACACTGGAAGAATACTCTGGTATTTTGTCATTTTCGGTCATCTATTCACCAAAAAACCGAAGTCTGCGAGGAACAATAATACCAAGAATAAAAAAAAAATATAGGTATAGGTTTTCCAAATTAAAATAAACATTTTCCAAATAGCTGAAACATTTTAAAAATTGAATGACACCTTTTCCAAATAGATTGAAACATTTTCCAAATTGAATGAAATATTTTCCAGATAGACTGAAACATTCTCCAAATGAAAATATAGATTTTCCAAATAGGTCCAAAATTAAACGGTGGCGTCCATGGATCTAGTTAGTAGATCCACTGCGAAGGGGCAGGTGGCACTACTCCTTAGCCATGCAAGGCAAGCACCTATGGGAGGAGACCCAACAAAAAATCACTGGTCCTCCAGATTGGGGGTTAAGCGTGGGTCCGGTAACCCAACCTTGTAAAAAGCACCACTTAGTACGAATCCCAAAAAGACAAAAGCCGGACTGATCTCACAGATAAGACACAACGCCCGCCTAATTGACTTTCATCTTCGTCTTCGCAGTGGATCTACTAACTCAATCCATGGACGCCACCGTTGAAATTTGAATGTATTTGGAAAATGTTTCATTCAATTTGGAAAATGTTTCATTCAATTAGGAAAATGTTTAAATCTATTTGGAAAATGTGTCATTCAATTTGGAAAATGTTTCAGCTATTTGGAAAATGTTTATTTCAATTTGGAAAAGCTATATCGTTCCAACAGATTTCGTTCCGGCTCGGAATGTTATTTTTCAGAACTTTAAAATTTCGTTCCTTTCCGGAACCTTATCCCGAATGTGTCATTTTCCCGTTTAGTTCCGGATCGGAATAGTCTGGAGGAAGGGAACGGAACGATATTTCTGGCACTGGTCTGAACAAAAAGCTTCCCTTCGGTAGTGAGGGGGCGAAAATTGCATTTCTCGGTGATGAGACTTCTGCCGGGTCCGCGTCCTCGTCCATCGCCGTCGCAGGGTGGGTAAAAGTTCTTGCGGAGGTCGAAGAGGACAGCGGCGGCGGACGAGGACGGCGCGCCGGAGGATCCTCAGGCGCTCGGGTTATTGACAATAGGAGGGTAGCGGGAGCATGCGCCCGAGCTTCGGGCCGACCCGAGCACAGAGAGCGAGTCAACTTGACGGCTTCCCTTCCTCGCGGCCGCTTCAGTCTGCTTTCCTTCCCCTTTCGACGACCATCAGGTAAGCCGTAAGCCCTCCCATAACTCTGCTTCTACCCCCGGCCCCGAACCCTCCTAACCTCAACACCTCACGCTCACCCCTACGCTAATCATAATAAACCCCCCGCCCCACCACCACCCCTAACCCACCCCCACATCATCTCACCCTAATTACTCGTGAATTGTTTTGTATATTTATTCTACCCCTGCACGCTAAACACTCGTCACTCCATAAAATATCCTTCATTTTGTTTATCATAACTTGAGTAATCAACGTAGTCAAACGATTTACCTAAACATCAACGTAAACTTGATTTCTCAACGATGCTGTCATCACATGAATTGTATATTTAGTGGACTTGCCACAAGGTTATATTATACGCACTAATCGAAAAGTTGGCGAGGAGGTTCCGTTGAGTGGCCCACATGGCCTCCTCCCCCTCCCCAACCGCATTGCACCAATCACAGTCCACAAACTTTACAGTTCCGAATCCGCAATGTTTTCACGTGATCCCGTCGGCTCATTCATCTTTAAAAACGGGGAAGCCGAGAGAGAGAGAAAAGTTCGTTTTTCGAGAAAAGATGGGTTAAGGGGATAAACTGGGGTTTTGGTCTCTGAGAGGGTTAGAGATTTGGTGGGATCGTACTGGGAGGGGATGGGGGGAGGGGGTAATGCACGTTAATAATTCTTGTTCGAGAATGTGGCTCTTCCTCTGACCCGCAATAGCTGTCGTTTACCCGCCGATAACCCGTACGTGGGGTATTTACCTAATGATTATACCAACCTGTCCCCAAATCGAACGTACTGTCGACACAGTATATCACATAGCTATAGTACTATCTATATCTCATAGCAAGTTGTGGATGACAATTCTAATTATATTGTAGCTGTAAGCTTATAGCTGTCGATTGCTTACCTCCACTTTTAGACATGTGTGATGAATACGAAATCAGAGATCGCGAAGTCCTGCCTGAGAATCGAACGTCTGCCGGCACTGGAGTTGTACTGTTGAGCCCCACTATAGCTTACAGCGACACTCAGCTTACGCACGTCTCGTAGCTCTAATGACAGTTGTACCATGAATGACTAGAGTAAAATTGATCTAGTCAGGAGTCAACCCACTGCTGTTTTTGAGAGAGTCGAGATTTACTCAGGATTAACTCATCTTCAGACCTGTAAGGTGTTGGACTTATAGCTGGAGTTTATAGCTGTCGTTTGCCCAACGATATAACTGTCGTTCTTAGGTACATCATGAACTCAACTGTAATGATCGTGCCGTCCTGTCTGCGGATCTAACATCTGCCAGCACTGGGTTTCCAATCTCCCCCCCTCCAACCCATTCACCCTTTAACTCACAACGACACATAGCTAACAGCCCTACGTACTTGTAGCTATCAGCTTATATATTTATATAAATTACCCACCGATAACCCTTGAATACAAACTAGCTACCACTGATCTTTCTGTATAAGGGACGTACTGCCGGCCGACCGTTGGCCCCTATATCTCGCAGCCACCCAAAGCTTACACTCTCCATAGCTTATAGCGCAATGATATTCAACCCCTTATCTTCTTATCAATAAGAAAGCAATAACCACAGCCCACAAATTAGCATTCTCTTACGGTTGAAAAACAATTAACTAGCGAAGAGCAATCATATTAATGTTTCAGCATACTATAATATAGTATGCATATTGTGCAATGAATCGAAAAACCTACGTAAACTACGTTTAGATTGAACTTTCCTCAAATGTCGAATACAAACAAACAAACAAATTAAAATAATAATAATAATAATAGTAATGATAAATCAAACAAAAAACTTCATAGTCGTTACCAACACACAGTCATCCGTCGGTACATGTGTTCTTCTGATTCCTGGAGATTTGATCAGATTTTGCCCATTACTTTGACATTAGATAACCTTTCTTTGAATTGCGAGTTGTGAAGAAAGTAAAAAAATTGCTTAAGTAGTGGCGTCAAACCCTGAGCTCTAAGGATATAGGTAAGATCCTGAACTGTATCTTCAAGTTTTCATCAAAACATAAAAAATCCGATTGATACGGAGGTGTTCCTCACGGTTATTTCGAATGAATTTAATATTGTAATGTCCTTATTTTTTTATCATCAATTTTATCATTCAATATAATACACAATTGTGGTGTATATGAACTATAATGTTATCTAACCAGTTATCATTGAATAGGTAGTTCATCAGCTAATACAACAGAACTTTTCGCAGTTATGTAAGTACCATTATGAGAGTAAATTTACAATTTTGAAATACTGAACAGATAGATTCTTTGTTTAGTACCGTAATTCTTAATTGATCAATTCATTAAATGTCTTCTAAGCGCTTACTGATACCATATCGTAATAAATAGTTGGTACGCATAGAATATGAATCTTTCAAATAGGTCTCACTGGAGGGGTTATGTAAACCTTTTGATTCGTACATAACCCCTCGCAAATAATACATACATATATAGGTATAATGAAGTGAATGTGTGGATGTTAATAATTCCCATATTAGTAGTGTCTTCAAACCGAATTGACGAAGCTTTTCCTAATGGAATTTGAGTAATTGCCGTATTTTGAAATTTGTAAAAAAAAAAAAAAAACACAGTCGTGTTTTCCTGAAATTTCGCAGAAGTAATTTTTATCAGATTTATGGTTAACAAATTGTAAAACAAAGTTACGTGCTGCTACATAAACCAATTTCGGGACTTTTTTTCTGCTAATAATTCAAACATGACAGTAATATTTATTGTAATTATATCACATTCAGTGCATATTGTTATGCAATATTTGCCTATTAAAGCTGGTCTACGATTCATCCTGATTTCCTAGCTTTTAGTAATTTACTAGCAGCGTATTGTTTAACGTGAACAGTTTTTTCGGTTCAAAAATTGCTGTCCAACGAATGAGTCGTTTCTCCCGAGATGCTTGTATTTTCTAAGAACAGATTTTTTAAACCTTGATTAAAAGGTCATGTTCATATTGAATGAAAAAAAAACTATTATACAGGATCTCCCTCGAAAAAAGCTAAAAGCTCATTTCTGATCGAAAGTTCCTATTACAGTTTTTCTTTAAACGCTTAGCTTACGAGTAATTTCATTTTCGTTTATTATTTTCAATAATAAACCTTTGTGATCGACCATGATACAAAAAATGTTAATCTCCCCTCAAAATTTGTTGGTTCAAGTTTCAAGATACGTAGAATCCAAAAATCGGATTAGAAAAAAATCCGTCTGTCCGCCGTACGCCGTGCGCCATCCAGAGCTTTTCTCCAAAACTACTGAACCAAATTTTATGAAATTCGTCTCAGAAATCATAAATCGGCCGGGGATGTCCCAGTATTTAAGTTTTTCCCGTGTTTTTGAACTTTGTCACTAAAACGATCATAACATCTTTAATTTCCACTGCAAATTCATATCTGAGGATACCGGCGGCAACAAAATTGAATTTCCCATAGTCTTGATATAGAATTGAGGTTTTTTACGTTGTTTTAATAGGTCAATGAATGCCACAGTACAAAATTAGAAGAAAAAAATGAAATCGAGTATTTTCTTCTGTTTTTCTGCTTTCAGTATGGAGATTTTTCGGCAGGTGCACTTTAGAAAAAACTTTCTCAAACGGTCAACTTTTGAAGGGTCTAGTCAATTTTATTTTACTCTACTAATTGGGGGAGAAAAGTATTTCTGCATGTTGAAAAACAAGGTTTGGGTTTTTGTGAAAAATTACCTTCTACGAAAATTTAAGTTTGGGGCCGGTTTCTACGTATTTTTTCACGCTGAATCGAATGGTAACACTTGCAGATTTCTCTAACTCGATTATAACCGAGCTTCGCTCTTTAACTCGCGAATTTTTAGTTCATTTTTTATGCTCGATTTCATGTGTTTTTAACGGTTAAACTAATTAGTCAATGTGTTGGTTATTATAATCCCCTCCACCCTCCACCTCGACCGCAAATCCGAAATTCCCAAGGTTCGTAGCACAACTAGACTAAAATCGGAATCGAACCAAATAACAATCGCAATAATCGGTTGAGAATTGTAGCCTGTAACCGGAATTCCTAGGTAAACATCTAAGAGCAAACCCACACGATTCTTGAATATTTCATCAAAATCGCTCTGTTAGTTTCGGAATTTTACGAGTATCGATCAACTTTAGTTTAGTGCACGCGAAATAGTTGTTTCATAACCAACGCGATAAAACTCGTTGGGTATTTTTCTAGAACAAATCAGCAGCTACCCACCAAGTTTGTCAAAATCAAACTAATGGGCTTGTAGAAATCAACATTAAAAGAAATTCACGTTTGCGCATTCGCATACGCCACTATAATCAGACGGAGCAAATCAATACAATCCCTGCGAATTTCATCAAAATCAGTCCATTTGACTCGTAGTTTCACAAGTGTCAACCTACTTTAGTTTTGCGTATGCGCAATAGTTGTTACTAAACGAATCTAGATATAACTCATAGGGAATGTCTTAGAAATCTATACTCAACTATCTTCCTGGTTTAAATCAAATAAGAGAGATAAATAGTAAGAAATGGACATAAGAAATTCACGTTTACGCATGCGCATATACCATTATTAATTTGACGAGACTCCAATTTATATAGGGGACCATCTAGAGCAACTGCTCTTAATCCATGGAAATTCCATCATAATCGGAAACATTTATAGATAGTTAAGGACGTTACGAGGAATTCATATTCAGACGGACTTCAAATTGGCAGACATCGAACCGAAATTGAGCAGCCCAGAAACGAAACATGCAAGGGGAAATTTGTATTTAGAAGACACGTTTTTTTCTAAGTTTATTTATTTTTTTAATTTTATTTTTATTTATTTATTATTATTATTTTATTTATTTATTATTATTATTATTTTTTTTTTTTGCATCTTGCTCGAACACAAAGCAATTCTCGCATATCTTTTATCGAATTTTCATAGCTGAAGAAGCTATTGCATTGACTCCAAACTGAATTCAAAATATTCAAAAAATTTCTTCAACGAAACAAGTTTTGAGGCATTCTGAAACGAATACCAGATTGTAACGCTTTTTCATATATATATATAAATATTTGATAAAATTGTAGACACGGAGTGAATTGAAATCGGAGATTTCAGATGTTTGTTGAGGTGCGATCAACATACACCGCTCGCGCGTGTGTGTGTCTTTCCAGACGATGACTTAGGATTGAGATAAAAATTCCGTTCATGCGCTATGAAATCAAGATTTCTGTGCTGGCACTAAGTACTAAACCAAACACTAAAACAGAACTGCACAAGTGAGATTGAAACATCAAGTAATTTGATGTTTTCTATTTCTGACATACATTATAACAGCTGGTCGCTAAGCAACGTACGAAATAATACTAAGTTGTCTGGGTCAGCCTAACACTACATCTGCCTTTCTCCGCACAGCTTTCTTAGTACATTCGTTTGCTAGCCTTCTAGGTAGTTCTTCGAACACTTTGCCAAGGTGAATCTCCTTTAACGGTCGTATCCTGTGTGGTCACTTTTGGTAAAGCTACTAGATGCCATCGATTTCTCCTGAGTTGCGATTCATTGTCCTACCTGAATAAGTACGATTGTAGGTGTTGGAGCTTCTCAAGAATCTTTCCTCTTTCCCTGACATCCTTCATCCATACTCCCTCTCCGACAACCAGCTCCTTCAACACTTTCACGCCCTTCTTCTTATACCTATCTCTAATTATCCTATCATATTCTTCGAACTGACGGATATCCTGCTGCCTAACCTTGTCAAAATCTTTCGTTGAGGGAATTATGGTTCCTAATTTCCTTTCGTACAATAGCTCAGCTGAGCATAGGCCAGATTCTAGTTTTGTATTCCTGTACGCCAATAATTCAAGGTCGGGATCCGTGTTCTTTAGCAGGATGCTTCTTGCAATGGCTACAGCCTTCTCTGCTTCACCATTTGGCTGCGGGAAGTGAGGAATACTGGCAGTTACTTTGAGCCCTTATTCTTTTGAAAATGTTTTACACTCCTCAGATGTGAATTGAGTGCATCCATCTTTAAGTAGGGAATACCGTGCCTTGCACACATGTTTTCATTTTTGCTATCACTGCGTTTGAAGTAAAAGAGGAAAGCTGCACCAACTCTATGAATCAAGAAAAGTAATATTGTACCACTAATTTAGTACGTCCCGGTCCAAAATGAGTATTTTCGGTTTCTAGGACTCGTAAACCAAAGGTATAAGCCATTTGCCTTCCTTTCACTGTAACGTCTGCCCCAGAATCTATTTTAAACTTTATCTTCTGCAATTCGGATTTGAACGACAACTCACCCAAGTAGTTCGATAACGATAAGCTGTTGTTTGGCTACGGATTCTGACTGACGAACACCGGACTGTTCCTGACTTCGGAACTTTTCGAAATGCAAAATTTTTAACCACCTGAAGGTTTTCGGATAGTTTTGCATCCGTCACTCCAATAACTATTAAATCCCATATCAAACTAACCTTCAGTAGCTCGAATTCACAGGTTTCTGCTAGCTTATGTAAGTCGTTGAAGAACCCATCAATTGGCTTGCCGGGTTCATGCCTCCTTGTGAAAAATTTAGCCCTATAGTAGGCATCATTTTTCTCTAGGGACCAATACTGGTCGAAATATCTAACTACGTCAACATATTCTAGGGCGTCCTGGTTTTCAAGATCAAAAGTCCAATAAATATTTTCTCCTCCTTACCCTAAGGTATACAGGAGCATACTAATCTGCTGTAGGTCCGGTTTCAGGTACGATTCCGAGGCTAAACGGTACCTTTCAAATCTTCTCATACACCTTGACCGATTCTCAGGGTATTTAAAATCAAAAGCTTCTGGCAGAGGTAGACTAACACTATCACCCGCGCAAGTTTCCTTGAGCGGTCGAACTGAAGATTGAATAGGCGACACATCAGGCATAAAAAGACGTTCCCTTTGAGGCGAACGAATTTCGTGAAGCTGTTGTCCTTAATCTTCTAATCTATCCATCATATCTAATGCATTCATAGCATCAGCCAAAGCTTTTCTTATTTTACCCGTAGTTAGCGAGCCTTCCTTTACTTCTGTGCCACCCTTTACATCATCTTGAACCGCCGTCTTTCTGCTTTCGTTCTTCTTTTTCTTGCTTCTCGTCATCCTCTTGATTCTTATATGTGGATCACACCTGACACCATGCACTGGCACTAAATACTCAACTAAGCACTAAACACAGAACTGCACAAGTCAGATTGGAACACCAAGTAATTTTGCAACCTATTATAAACATACATTATAACAGCTAGTCGCTTATCAACGTGTGAAATATTAATATACTGTCTGGGTCAGCCTAACAATACACTTTACAAATTAAAAGATGAATTCATATGCCAGTACTTTTTGAGCTCATTAAATTCGTTTAATGTCACAAAAATGTGCTGAGCAAATCAAGCTTAAAATTTAATAATTTTTTTTTAGCAGAATATTGCTCAAATTAAGTTTATTAACTATAAAATAGAACATTCAAAAATTAGAGTACAACATTATGCTGAAAAATGCACCTCAGTTCCATTAATATTTGCTAAGAAATCGATAATAACTACAAAAAAGCTAAAGATCTGAAATATCTTTTTGAATAGTAGATTAATATTTAGAATACATTTTTTGCCATAAAATTATTGGTTAACAATTCCTTTGCACTCAAAATACTCTCATTTCAAAACAATTCAACATTATACAGTACGATGATTTACGAAAATTCGGACATACGATCATGCAGCATGAATGCATGAATGGAGTTTATATGTATATATAAATATATGCGTATATAAATAATATGCGTTCTTCGGGACAATCGTATCCATGGCCGAGATAATAATAATTATTTTGATATATTTTCAATTAATCATTTAAGTTGAGGCCAGGTGGTCGATTAGCTCCGAGTACCCATCTATGGGCTCTTTCTGATTGCTGCAGCATTCTGTCATTGGCAGTATCAGGCAGCTTCTTCAATACTTTCGCGCCAAAACACTGTTCAAATGTTGCGTCATGGGATGATGCGTGAACCTTCACTGGGAGTGGCCGAGATTGGTTTACAGACGCCCTATGATTGTTCATTCTTAAATTTAGGATCGTTACTGTACCAACATCGATAAAAACTACAAAAAAGCTAAAGATCAAAATCATATTTTTTAATAGTAGATCATAAATAGAATACGTGCTTTGCCATACAATGAATGGTTATCAATTTCTTTGCACTCAAAACGCTCTAAATTCAAAATAATTTAACGATATACAATACGATAATTTACAAAATCTGGTCATAAGACCGTGAATTGAACTTTTTCGCATTTTCGTTCGACATCTCTCACTAACACAAAACTACCTTCGTTATACTAGAAGCAAATCAGTAAGGGCCGGTTTACCAATTACGTGCGTTAACTGCAAGATAGCAATACCGAGTATAGCGCATTAGGCTAGATAAAAAAGAATATTGGTCATTTATCAATGCCGAATGACTTAGCGGATAAAATTTTCTCTCAGATAAATACTGTCGCTCGGGTAGCGATGTTAGCATCTTCGTTGGTGTCCGTAGGCAACATAATGAATACGATTTACACATGGAGCTACATTTTCTTCATGGATCTACTATTAAAAAAACCGAGTCCGATGTTATTTCCACTCCAGTGTCCATCGCGTAATTAAGCAAATAAGAAACCACCGTCTTTTTCGTTTGCTTCATGTCTAGAGGTTCAAAATACATCTACAAATTTCGATATCCCTACCTGAATTATTATGAATGAAGTATTCGATCAGGATTGGACACAATGTCACCTTCGATCTGCGTTAGAATGTAAAAAAACAGTCTCTTTGTCCAACCGAAACCTCAATAAAAATTCGCACTCGTCCCATATTAGTAGGAGATGTGTCTACGTGGGGTTTTACTTTCCCATTCAACGAATTCTGCTACGAGAGCATCTTCGTCGTCGCTGCAGTTTGAAGACAAATCCCTAAATAATACCATTGGAAGGTACAAACGGAAAAAAAGAAAATCTAAAGACCAGATAAATCAAAACTATAGATGGGGTTAACTCGGGATGGAGAATCACCCCCAATCGTTGTAACTGGAGGATAAAGCTGTCCCTCAGATCAATCCCCCTTATACGTTGGATAAATGTAATTGGTAACCGAGCCTAAGCAGTATAATTAAAAGTTTAAAACCCGCGCATCACAGTGGATATGGTTAGTGTTAGTATGACAAAAAAGAATATAAAGGGACGCAAACCTCTTACTAGCATTACCTAATAATTACCTGAATAAACAGCAACGTTAACGGTAAATTATTCTTAATACAGTTCAATGATGCTTGAGTAAGGTTCACCATCCCCCGAGTAAGACGTTTTCGATTTCGTCTACGGGTGGTACGATTAGGGTTGCCAGATGGTGAATTTCAGAAGCCGGACATTTTATCATGAAAAAGCCCCTGTTTCGGAGCATCTCTTCTCATGGCGTGACACCCTGTCTCTCTCCAAACCCGTCGTTTGCAAGTTTAATGCCCATAATTGGCAAAAATTTTGTAGTTTTCGAGTTGTGCTACGTGTTCTGAAATTTTCTCTGCAATATCATCACGCGGTTACCCCAGCACGTTTGTAGAGGACATGTTTGGCCTTAATGATCAGAGTTCAAGAGTCTAATTTCATTTTATCCACAACTTTTCTTTGAAAATTCGCTAAATAAGCCATGCTGCATGACTGAGTACTTAACAATTTTTGGGCCACCAAATTGTAAATTTGAACCTGAAATTCTGGCCAACGAACTTGACCTGTCTATTGCAAAGACAGGTTTTTATGCGTGGAGCGAAATTTTTACGCCTTATTTCAAGAGAGTTATCGTCTGGAAATACAAAATATATATAAAATCACAAAATTAGAAAAGATAACGGAAAAACCGTCACAAAACTATTTTGATATTTTTGAGTTTGAAAAAGGCAAAAAGCCGAAATATAGAAATAGTTTTGTGACGTTATGCTTCCGAGTCTGCAAGGCAGCTGAAGCTTAGTGGATTTTGATGAAATTTTCAGTAATAATGTGACTTTGGCCTTAGATGATGCCATATTAGTTTCATCATGATTGATTCAGCAATGCGCTCTGGGCATGCGTGAACGTGATTTTCTTGTTACTCTCATAGGTCCGTCAATGTTGAAGAGATTTCGATCAGATTTTCAGGGATGATGCGGGGAAGGTCCCTTGAAGTCTCTTACGACATTTATCATAATTGAAACAGCCGTACGCTGTGCACATGCGCGAGGGCTTGTTTATCTATATTTCCTTGCCATAACCATGACTTCCAAAATTTCGATTGGATTTCATCGAATTTTTCAGAAATAGTGTGGGTTTAGCCCTAGATGGTCCCCTATGTGTTTCATCGTGATTGAATCAGCGGCACGCTCTGCGCAATGCGTGAACGTAATTTTCTTGTGATAACCATAAGTCCGTCAATATTGAACAGATTTTAGTCAGGTTTGCAGGGATGATGCGTGGAAGGTCCCTTAAAATCCCTAACAAATTTCATTATGATTGAATCAGCGGTACGCTGTGCGCATGCGCAAGCGTTTGTCGGTATATTTCCTTGCCACAGCCTTAACTTCCACAATTTTGATCGGATTTCAATGAAATTTTCAGGAATAGTGTGGATTCAACCCTAGAAGGCATCCATCAACTATCATATATATATATATATATATATATATATATATATATATTTAACCCTGGAATGTCCCGGCTAAATTTCCAACACTTAACTCCCCGGTGGGGTGTGTCAAAACCCAACTTTGAAAAATGTTAGAAAATTCAAAAATAAGTTACACTTGAATCAAATTTTATTTTTATTCTGTTATCAAGAGTGTAAAGAAAAATGAAGTAGGTACCTAAGCTCATGAAGAAAAAAGAAATAGTAAGGCAAACTTCACGCTCTGAAGAAAAAAAATAAGAGCAGAAAGGTACCTCATTGTAATAAAATTTCAATAAAAAATTAGCACATTTTCATTTAAAAACAAAAATAAATAAATAAATAAAATCTTCAAAACAAATTTCTGAGATTAGTTTAAAACCACTTACAAAATCCAAGAACTAGAATGAAAAGGTAACATAAAATCGGCATGAAGCAATAGGATCAACATCCTCAACACTTTGAAGATCTATGATGTTCACAGAAGGAACATCGAACTAGTTTCTCCAAAACTGTCACTTTTGACGTTTCGCACCCGTCCTAGAATAAGGGTACAACTCAAAAATCGCGATTTTTGAGTTAGTTGTGGTTTTGAGAAGTAGAAACTGTCTAGTTTGTCTGTAAATGGTGGAGATATGTGTAGGGCACTCTAATTCCACTAGAGAGTGCGTGTGTCTTTCTTGTATGGAGGGAGTAACCAATTCACGTCCTAGGAAGAAAGACACAACTCAGTTGAGTTCACGCAGTCTGTGTCTCGTTTTGAGTTGTTTCCTTTTTGTGTGGACAATGTCGGCATAATTTTAACTTGTGTCTTCCTTTTCTGAACATTTTGGATCCTGACTGGTGAGATTTCAGTGTTTGAGTTTGAACAACTCAAAAATTCCTTTAAAAAATCAACAAAACCGTTCCCCCCACTGGCAAAAAACGATTTACTCACCATGGGGTGTTAGAGCAATAATGTAGGAAACAAGTTTCGCAAAGATAAATTATGTTCATCGTGTTCCAAAGAACGGGTAGCCAATGGTGTGGAAGGAAAACTTTGAATGCGATTTGCCGAAAATGACAATTTTTGAGTTGTACCCTTATTCTAGGATGGGTGCGGTTTCTTCATCGGAGGCAACTTCTTGTAACTCGACATTAACTCCCGTGTTTGAATTTTCTCCGCCAAAATATACATCTTCTTCCTCCAACTGTTCCAAAATGGATCTAATGTCTTCAGGATCTGAAAACTTGCGTTTTTCAGCCATTTCTAACGATGAGCCAAAAACAAAACTGTGGGAACGCCCACAAAAATAACACTTGCTATAGAGAAAATCACTATAGCAAGTGTATAGTTTGTCAAACCCCAGGCACAAGAAAGTACTACACTACACAGAAGTCTTGAACGTACTAAACTGGAAAAAGGCTGAAGCCTTTAGGGAAGAAGTGAGGGGTGATATAGAAGTGGGTGAGAAGAGCCAGACGTGCGGGATTCAACATGATAAATTGACTTTAAATCGCGATTGGGGTTTGACCAACCCCACGGGGCATTCCAGGGTTAATGGTGTGACTTACTGTGAAGGCCACGAGGAAGCTTCTGTGCCATGTCCTTGGCAGTGACTTATCAGTTATCTTTTCTAATTTTGTAATTATAATCAATCTCTTCTAGAGTCATTTTCAATAAGTGATATATGTATACGTATACGACCTTAAAATTTAGGATTGTGTTCATTGATGTATGAAACCGATTCGTAGGGACCCCCCCCCCCCCCAACATTTGAAAATTTGAAGCCATCAAAAAGCTCCTGTTTTCTTCCGCCAATTCGAAAATTAGCTAATTAAAAAGACCAGATTACCTTCCTTGGATGTCCGAGTTAGGAGCCACTCCAACCGCCACTGGAAAGAATCGGAAAACGCTGCAAATTATTACATGATGGTTTATTATTTCTGAATCAGATAGCCAGCTATAGTAACCAGCATGCTCTGGGGCTTTCGCCAGTCTCTTTTCTAGTATCCACCTCTGTTCTCGCGTTACAGGCTGCGCTCCCGATGGGGAGCAAATGGATGATCGTACAGCCACCCGAGTGGTCTCATTCAATCCATGGAGCTATAGGAATCAAACTAAAACCGTGGGTATACAGGATTCCAAAAGCATCTGGGACCTATCAAAGTCGATTCTGCGACCGAAATTACTTGGGTGACGACACCCCTCTTACCTATAGCAGAAATATAGGTAAACAGCTATTCAACCAGAGGGTTCAGACTCCAACCTGCCCATGTAATGCAATTTTAATTTAAAAACGATTTGCTTCGAACTATCTGAGAAGATTTTGGGAAGAAGAAGAACGAAGGATTTTAGATGGGCTGGATCAATTATTTTTGTAACATACTAAAGTATGATATGATATAATGAATATACTAGGGTGTTCAAGGTAGGTTAAATGTTATGTGGGGTAAAAGTAATAAAATATAATATAAAATATATATTATATCCGTTCCGATACGCCCCGGACGCCTTTCTGCTACACCACTATGCCCCTAATGCCGTACCCCCCTCAGGTTGGCTACGCGTATTATATGGGTATAACACGTAAAAGTAATAAATATCCATTCTCCTACACCCCTCTGCTACACCCCTGGTCACCCCAGCCACCACAAGGTGCCGCGGCGCCTCCTCTCACCCCCCCCCCCCCCCCCCCCCAACCACCGTGACCCCCTGCCAAGCGTGCTAGGCTTGCGCACTCAAAATCCTCGAAAAAGATACTTTTTCGCCCGTTTTTGGCCCATAGCATCTATGCGAGTTAAGCGATTGGGATGGTTAAACGTTAAGACCAACTAGACCCCAAATGGAGTCTATGGAAAGAACGGGTTTTTTTAAGTCAATTCTTAGGCCTTTTATGGCCCGGATGGCGGACGGCGGACGGCGGCGAACGGCGAACGGCGGACGGACATTTCAAATTTGGATTCTACGCACCTTGAAACGTAAAGTGACAAAGTTTGAGGGGAGGTTATAAAAATTTTTTGCTATACGATCACATAGGCTTATTATTGGAAATAATAAACCAAAAGCGCGTTCGGCATTTGTATATGAACTCTCCCGTTACGTAACTAAGTTGGTACAAAGATTGATGTAGATAATGCAATCATGTACTGACACGCTAACCCCATGTAAATGAGAGCGTGTTGTCAAATACATCATCTGTTTACCCATCCTTTCAATTCATTTATAAAAAGCTATAGTTGAATATTGTAATATACTGACGGGTGGAGGGAACCGGTGGATATGACTGACTTTGGCACGACTAACAAAAGTTTGCCCCGTAATAATGTCGAAGAAAAGTCGACGGGAGATTGATTAAAATCCCCATCTCGATCAATCGATGGTGTGCAGGGGTGATGGTGGGGAGGGGAGGGGGGGGGGGTTGATGGATGATTAACAACTCCGAGCAGACATTCGGTAGAGCCATCAGCTAAGTCCACAAGGCGAAATAATGAGTGAATGCCAGCGAAGCCCCCTCCCACCTTCTTATAATCACCATCATTAATCAAGTTTGGGAGAATCATTATTAATTTGTCGTTTTCAGATGTGCGATTGCAGTTTTTACCAAGTACTCAAGAATATCCGCGTCTTGAAATTAAAACAAAATAAAAATAAATTTCCTTAGATTTTCCCTTATCTGTGGGATACACATTACGATATATATACAGGGTGAACACACTTAAGGTGGCACGAACGAGTAGAGCCAATTCTAGAGCTCATTTCCGACAAAAAATGCCCCATAGACTTTTTTTTTAGAGACTTTGTTTCCGATTTATTCACGATTTAAGAGTTTTTTCGTGTTTTCGATTTTACATCGCTAAAATGGCCCTATCTCCCCTAATTTACAATGTAATCTTAAAAATAGATAAATCGTTGGAAAGAACGATAAATTTCCAATCTCCCAAAGGTACCTAGTTTAAGTCTTTTTACTGCAGATCACGTAAGCGGAAAAAGGAACTGAACACGATAAATTCTCACGTTTTGAAAATTTCTGTTTTATTAAAGTGCGTTAAGTATTTTTTTTTTTTTTTTTTTTTTTTTTTTAATTGTAAAAAAACCGTACCCGTTGCAGGAAAAACTTGCCCAATGTATCAGCTTTCCAACGGTCGAATCGATTTTTATTTAACTTTGTTAATTGGGGATAAAAGTATGTTTGTATGATTAAAAACGTGGTTTTTTCAATGAAATCGAGGGTTTTCTTGAAAAATGACCTTCTAAGAAAATACAAGTTTGGGTTTGGTTTCTACGTATTTTTTCACACTGGATCGAATGGTAACACTCGCGAATCTCACCAACTCCGTTACAACCGAGTTTTACATTTTAACTAGAAAGTTGTGCCCTTAAAAAACACAGAAAACTATGCATAAGATTTTCGAGCTCATTCCCGACAAAAAGCGCCCCCTAGAATTTTTTTTAGAGGCTTTGTTTCCCAGTTATTCACGATTTGAGTTTTTTCGTATATGTGTGTGTGTTGTGTGGTGTGTGTGTGTGGTGTGTGTGTGTGTGTGGTGTGTGTGTCTGTGTGTGTTTTCCAAATTCTTACCAAAAAATGATTGATAAGATGCCGATGAAGAAATTTCACAATCATAACTATACGCACTTTTTGCAAGTTAAGACAATTTGTGAAGTCATTGTAGGGGCAGTATTATTTCCTTTTCCAACGGTATCATGACGAGTAAAAACAAAGCCCATTCTTGCGTCCGTTCTTGACTCAATTCAGAACATTCCTGTGCATCCCAGACGACTTTGGTCACTTTAGAACTTTTTGATTCTGCTCTGTGAATTTCTTTATTCCACGATCGAATGAAAGCAATACACGCGTCTAGAAATTTTGGTACCCAATTATGAATTGTGACACCAAAAAATTTGTTACCCGTGGTAGGTAGGGATCATACAAAGTTCACATTTTTGAGTTATGGGGTAGATCCTACTCTTTTCTCACTTCCATCAGTTTGAACTTGGTGTATGGAGAAACCAAACATTTACTTGCCGTAACTCGGGGTCTTAGCACCTTCCCGGACAGGCACACTCAATTCAAGAATGACTGAACTAATGGAGCCGTGGCATGCCACCTTCTGCATGTTACACCTTACTTAGCTACGGTTCTACTTTGTTACTCACTAATCGTTTTAATACTTCTATAATCTGAATATGCTACGAGGCGTGATTTCTTACAAGACGTCAGGAGTTTAATTTATGTAATTAATTCAATTACTTTTACCACCACATAGCCATTCCCATTCTTCTTACAAGAATGGGACAAAATATTATACAAATTTTCTAAAAGTTGTATCTCTTCTCTCTCTCTCTCTCTCTCTCTCTCTCTCTCTCTCTCTCTCTCTCTCTTTGAAAATAAAATTTTTAAATGAAATTTTAAAATAAAAATTTTCTTCATTAAAATGCGTTTTGAGGTATTCTGAAATTAATCCTAGAGGTAACGCTTTTTCATATGCATATATGTATATGGAACCATAACATAAAACTTAGAACTATAAAATAGAACCTCAATAAGGATTTCAAAAATTTTTCAAAAATTTCAATTTTAAAATTTTTCGAGCCAATGGTAAGTATCATTTTCTACGAAAAGTCTCTAAAAATCCAAAACCTTTTTTGAATCGTCAAATTTTATTCAGTATGACCTTTTTTGTCATAAATTCGGTTTTTACCTATTTTTTACCTCAAATTGCCTAAATTTCAATACAGTTTAACATATTATAATAAAATTGATAATTTAAGAAAATTCGCTCATACGATCATGCTGCAAGATTCGAACATTTCAAAATCATATTGTTAATAAATTATTACTTTTTGCAATAAAAAGTGAATAAAAAAGGATTTTTTCAAAAGAAAATTAGTTTTGCCTTAAAATTCTTGAAATTCACAAATAAGGTAGAAGCTGGCCCAAGCATCAGGGGACATGAAAAGTGGTGGTATCGATCCGTCTTCATGTCTTTTGGGAGTGTATTCTTTCATTATTAATTAGGTAAATTCCTCGAAAGTTAATATGATTAACCTACTTTTCTATAATACTATGACGTGAATAATCCTAATTTTTACACCCCAATGTCTTTTCAGACATCGATTGGCCAGTATTTGACATTGAACCTTATTTTTTATCTATAGATCTTCTTTTTACACATTAAAGTACGGGACGAACGGAGTTTTTCACTAATGAAGTCATTGAACACATGTAAACTCGATACTTGCCGTTTTGTATTTGGGTCGTATCGCAAGGCCTTTAATGGCTCCCCAGCTCAGATAACGTTTTGTGGACACGATGTCGTCAGTACCTACCTGATATACTCTAATCTGAATGGGATGCCGTACATAACTGATCTCTTAGTTACACTGCTTCGATCGATTTATACCTGCATAAAACGCGTTTTTGACTGGAAAATCTTCCTAAGAATACCAGCTACCCAACGTTATAGGTTTTTTTACCCTTTTTACTTTCAGGACGCTAAGTGAGAAAATTGCAATAAATGTAAAATCGGTATGTTCTTCCGAGGAAATAAAGTGGTTCACGGTGTCACACAACTTGAATTGACCTGAAGTTATCTATCGTAAATTGTTCTATAGATTCGAATGATTACACTCTTGATTTGTTTTCATGGATAATCTTTGTTAGGGTCTACCTAAGCATGATGAGACAACAAATTACCGTAGGGGAAAGTAAAAAAATATGAGATACATTCCTAACATGAGATACCACGCTATATCCTCTATGTGATGTTCCACCCAAGCAAATTGGATATTAACTAGTTTTTGGAAAGGACCTTCAGTGGTGAAAAGTAAACTATCCGCCTCCTTCTTCCTCACGCTGCTCTGTAAGTAATATTGCCGCCATTGGGACAATGAAAGTTTTTTGCTATTTTTCAGGAAGATTTTCCGGCAGTCACACAAAGTTTTTTTTTTTTTCTTTTTTTTTCTACAGTTAGTTGAACAGAATGTTCGTTGTGAAATGTAGTTTCTATTCCTCTTCCAAAATTGCCTTTATCTTTATTTTCAAGCATTTCATAACAAATAGCAATGAACAAGTCCAAACTGCCTATATAGAGATACTGCATGGAGCCTAATATGAGATATCTCATATTAAGAATATATGTTAATTATTTTTCAATTTAGATTGAAACATTCTTCTAGTCACAAGTCACAACTAAATAAATTATTTTGTTAACCTTTTCTTCCATTGTACCGGTGATGATAATATAGATGAGTTGGTTCATAGAATAGCATAGAATGAAGACGCCATTGTGGCTGCTGTTGAAGCTGTTTGAGAGGAGAGGATGGGCTGCTTGAAGGCTCCCAAGAAGTACAGTATATCCAAAAGGTTCCTGAGAGCACCTTGGATCCCAGGGTGTTCAACTTCCACCTTGACAAGTACTTTCTTATGGTTTTAGCCCAGTGCCAAAGGCCAATACGTCATCCGCATTCCGATCTGGGACAACAGATATCCTAACTCCCTCCCCGTGAAAGCTCATGCTCGAAGATAACGAACAGAATAAGTGCCAAAAACTAGAAAGATAACTGGAACAGGCTAAAAAAGGAACACCCTATGCAAGCCCTAAAGCTCGAAAAACTCAGGGTAAAGAGAAAACGGTTGCAGCTAGGATGAAGAAGAGGAAGAGGTTAGTATCAGTGATGAAAACTTGCCACGATAAAGAGGACCCGCCAATTGATACCAAGATTTTTATGAAGATTACATCGAACGCATGTTCTGCAGCTCGAAATGCTCAGAAGTCCTCTATGGTGAGAAATGGACAAAATGTTGCCAGTGTACAGTGCAGGTGATGAAAACTCCGGGAAAATGAAAACTTTTGTCTTCATGTAATTCAATTTATGAACTTGGCTACTTCAGGTTTATTGATATACAAATTTGCATTCTTAATTACTTATTTTCTTGGCTACTTTTTCATACTTAAGTAACATTTTTGGCATTATTTGGAACTAAAAGGTGAACAATATTTGTAAGACTTTAGTTAATTTCAAGAATCTATTTGAATTAAACAATTATATTAATAAATTTCTTGTTTTCGGAATTCCTAATAAAGGTTGTCTTGATATATCTCATATTGGCCACTTGTTGCCAAAGTGGACAAACACGAACTTTGTCGAATGATGATTTTTTCCAGCATTTGATGAAAATTAATTGAAATCTGGATATACAAAATTGAATAGGGGATGTGAAAGAACAATAATAGTAAAAACCTAATGTTCCAATTGTTTTTGGCTGGCTTCTATCACCATTCCAAAAAAGTATCTCATATTAGGTTTCCCACAAATCTTCTTCAGACCATTCTAATACCGAAACCGGAAATCCCCAAAGATGTGTATCTGTGTTTTATTGTTAACGGATTTTCGAGATTCTTTCTTTGTTCGATCCCAATTTTAATCTTGTTCTACAACAAACCCGGAAGTTTTGAATTCGTTGATGGAAGAAGAGGAAAGGAAGGGGAAAGGAAGAGGTTACCTCGGGAATTTCGGATTTGCTGTCGTGGTGGTGGGTTGGACTTACCTATTCTTTCAAGCGTTGCCCAAGCTACAAATCGGCAAGAAGTTGACAAAGCTACTTCTTTCTGAGAATCCTGTTTGAGCCTTTTAAATGATGTAGGCAAAGCGAAAGTGTTGGTGGGGTATTTATTGCAGGCAAGCGTGGGCCCATAGATGGGAACTTCTTAGTCAACTATTTAAAATTTAATTTTGGGCAATATAATGGGATTTCCTCCAAGATCCAACGAATGATTTTCATCATGAATGCAGATGGTTTAGCTACATTAGTCATTGTTATTCGTATAGAAACAAATTAAATGAGGAGCTGACATGGAACAGCAGTTAAGTCCAAAAATCAAATTTCATAGGAACTCCCTCAGAACTATTATCAGATTTTTTTGGACATGATCTCTTCTCCATGAAAAGGTCACACATTTATTCAGGGTGCGATCTAGCAAGGACCTAAGGCCGTTGGCGTGACTGTTTACTAGCACTTCGACGAAAAAAAATGTTCTTTAGATTTTTGAACTTAACTGCTTTTCTATGTCAGCTCCTCAAATGATTCATATTAATTTATTTTTATGTTAATGCACTTGTTTGTGTGTCAAGTATTAACTGAAATTAATAGTTGCTAAATGTAGTATAATAAGGAAATTCATTGCCAATAACAGTTGTCAGCAACTCAAGCTAAAACTTTTTTGTGATATTTTGAGGTCGCACACTTATTTCTTATATTGTTATTAATAAATCGCGTTATTCTTTCATATATATACGAAAAAGCACAAGCTTCAAGGAATCGTTTTAGAAAGCTTCAAAACAGAGTTCAATGAAGAAATTTTTCGAAAAATTTCCGAGCTATTGCAATAGCTTCATTTTCCATGTCTTACGAAATTTCCCTAAAAACAGAAAAATGAAATTTTACTTGTCTTTGCGCCGTCTGAAATCAAGAGGGATACTTTTTTGAAGTTCGTACCTATTGCGAATATTGACAAAAGAACATCATCTCATGATACAGTGTTGAAAATTGGATAGCTACTAAAACTCGATACTACGAAATTGGCGTATTTTCTGCGCTTAATTGCGCTATTTTTTGTGAGCTCCAAAATTTGAGTGATGGGTCATTCTTCCATGAAATCTTCTGTAGATTTGAATCTACAATAAAAAATGGGCATTCCCACGCGGAAAGCGCGATTTAGGACTCACTGTGGCGCGTGATAATCAAAAATCCGATCTCACCAGTGAATAGCAAATCAAAAATGAAAGGGAGTTACTTTTTAAAGTTTTTTTGATATCTTCAAAAATAAAAAATATAAATGCGTAGTCCAATAAATTTTAGACACCCTGTATATTTCACGATTCAAACGAAACGTTCAACATGAGTTTTCGTTATCTTTGTGTTCTTATGTTATCTGTCAAGTCGTATATATATATATATATATATATATATATATATATATATATATAGATATATATATATATATATATATATATATATATATATATATATATATATATAACTATTCACTGTCACAGGTAAGTTCATCTAAGTACCTGATCTCAATATTTGCATATTGAGTGGATGACTAATGGGGTGGTTAATCGAACGGATCATTTAGCATTTACCTGCCTACCTAAGGTCGTCCAAAGATCGGATTTGGTTAGACCAGCGATCACGTGATTGAACTGGGGCTAACTGCACCCATCTAATTTCCTCTATTGATTTCCAACGAGAGTCACGTGCTCCGAACGAACCGCTGTACAGTCAAATTCGTTCATCAGTTGGTTGTTCTCTCTTAGCACCCCGATTAATCGACCTGAACAATTTTCGCTTCACGGTGGAAGAATTGTGATTACTTTTGAGAGTTGTCATTTGGGTTGTAGACCGAAATTAAAATTTCCACTCAATTTCACCTTCATTATAAACATTGATGGACGTAATTGTTTTAGCGAATTTTCGAAGAAAATTAAGCTATTGCAATAGCTCAAAGAATTCTAAATTCTAAATTTTTGAAAATTTTCTCCATTAAAATTCGTTTAAAGGCATTCTGAAACGATCTCAGGTATTAACTACTTTTTCATATTCTTCTCCCCCCCCCCCCCTCTCTCTCCCCCTCTCTCTCTCTCTCTCTCTCTCTCTCTCTCTCTCTCTCTCTCTCTCTCTCTCTCTCTCTACATCTATATATATATATATATATATATATATATATATATATATATATATATATATATAAAGTTATCATTAAAATGTATTTAAATTATATCAGGGAATGGGCTTGAAAGAATAATTCTTGTTTTTAAGAGATAAAAATAACTTTTAATATGAGCTCGCAACGAAACCGTGACTGTTTAAAACGAACTAAAGCTTCCTGGGACGCCTCGGGAAGCCACTTGGCTTCGGCTTAGGGGATGCCACCCTTCCCTCTCTATATTCCAGAAGTGCCAACTAAAGATTGTTTACAAATGGAAAGTTCCACAGCATACGCCTCAGCTTTTAGTTGTCAAGAAATTAAAAATGCGAGTTATCATGCGAGTTAATTAGGTAATGAAAGTGCTGTTCCCCGATACAGGAGGGGGGGGGGGGGGGGGTCTGAAAATATTCGAGTCCCATTGATTATTTCCCAAGGGAAGGAGAGGGAATGTCACCCTTCCTTCTCTATATTCCAGAAGTGCCAACTAAAGATTGTTTACAAATGGAAAATTCCACAGCATACGCCTCAGCTGTTAGCTGTCAAGAAATGAATAATGCGAGTTAATTAGGTAATGAAAGTACCAAGGCACTGGAGCTGTTTTTCGATATATTTATATATATGTGTGTGTGTGTGTGTGTGGGGTTGGTGTTGGGGTTGCTGGGGTAGGGTAACTGTTGTTGTTTTTATCTCTTCAGAACTCCTTCATATCCCTACCCAAGTCATGGTCATACGTCCCCGCCGTGCAACCCGGGCACCCTCTGGTTTACCAGAGGGTGGCAGAATGACCCTCTGGCGCTTAGGGGGGAGGCTCATGTCAATGGGTCTCCCGACCCTTATTTACCATCTCCCCTGTAATGGAAAACGAAATAATAGAGCCTCATAACCCCCGCCCGCCACTGGCCAGCGGGGTTCTAGGGGAGGCGCTCGGGGGCTCCCCAGGCAGGAGCGTCAGTCTTCCTCTCCCTCGTCTTCCTCCTCTTCTTCATATCCTTCTTCCTCTTCCAATGCCCTTGGAGATGTCCATCAGTGTGCCCACTGTGAGAGAGCCTTCAGTTCCAAGCGTGGCCGCAGTGCCCACGTCTGGCAGAAGCATCCTGTACAGGCCAACCCTGCAATTGATATAGAGCGAGAGTGGCCCAGGTATGCTTCTGAGGATTTGCGGCGAAAAGGCAGCAGAGGAGGCAGATGCAGTGCGTAATGGGGTACGAAATATTAATGTATTCCTTCAAACACGTTTTCCCATGCGCACGCTTTCTGCCATCCAATCTCTTCCCCTGAGGCCCCACTATAAGCAGCTTGTCCAGGATGCAATCCTGGCGAATAGCAGTGGGGCCTCCCCCGCATCTCCAACAGGTGTGGGACAACAGCCCGCCATTCATCAATCCTCCCCCGGGACCTCCGGTCTTCTCGAGGATTTGAAAACTGAAGTGTTCAGGCTCGGGGAGCAGGTAGGCCGTATTGATGGTTATGAGAGTGCCTACCTGCCGATGGCAATGGCTGACGATCCTTATTCATTAAGGAAGTAAGCTCTTAGTCGCAGGGAATTGATTGTATATGAGCATCTGGCTTGGTATCTTTCTAAAGATTTACATATCAATAATTCTTCAACTGATTGATGAGCATCAACCATAGGTAAGGTGTCGGAGGCAGAGTAATGGGGAATAAGAGGTGCCAGAAAGGTGTCTCTATTCGGTTTGTACAAAGAACAGAAAAGCAGGAAATGGACCACAGTTTCAGACTGTTACTGTTACAGTTCTTACAATTTACTGTACAGTCCACGATATATTTCAGGCCCGACATTGAACTGAAGGCGCTTGGTGTACGTGAGTATGAGCTGAGCAATCACTCTTTCAGCCTCCAGGGGCGGCATATTACCTAAGCAGGCTTGTGGCTCTCCAAAAGTGCTTATCGTACGAAAATGCAAGTTGTAACTGGAGTTGAAACAGAGCTCAATATCAACTAATAGCCAGTGATTTCGCCACTTTTCAGTGATGTTGGCGAGACGGGAGGTAGGGAAGTCAGCATCACGAAAGCCTGCCACATTCCCCTCACCAACAATTTGAAGGAGGCCACGAAGTGGCGAGGCCTAGTTCAATTCAAACAAATTCGATTTAGTTCCATCAGCTCCTGCAGCACCCTCAGGCAGATCGCAGGCCAACGTTCATCACCCATTGTCAGCAACTTTTTGAAATGATTCAAGGGCCTTTTAAAAACCTGGATGCCGGTGGCAAAAGGTCTCCATGCGAACATAGTGTGCTGGGGAAGAACGAGGCAAGCATAGGATGCGCTTCAAAAATCCATTCTGCACCACCTCCAGGTCTTGCAAGTATCTCAATCCCCACAGCTCAACTGCATAGAATAAGACAGAGTCAACTGAGGAACCAAAAAAGCTAATCTTTGTTGGCCATGAAACAACTGATCCCTTTCTCATCAAGTCCAATATAGCTCCCGCTGCTGATCGGGCCCTAGAGATGAAGTGCTCCGATGCTGCCTTAAATCGTGAGGAACTGGATATTGGTACCCCCAAGTACCGAAAGTACGACACGTATTCCAGCTTTTCAACACCAGCCAGGATGGGCATCTTCCCCTCTTCCCTCGGGTGCCCAGCAAAATGACCTTTGTTCTCTGGGTATTGATTTGCAGCTGATTTGTGTGACAATAGTCTTGAAAAGCTTTGATTTTCTTCTGCATATCAATGACGCAATCTCCAAAAATAGCTAGGTCATCTGCAAATGCCAAGTACAGGAGTTCCCTGCCTCTCAGCCTCAGGCTCGAACATCCCCGTTCCCCAATGTACTCCCCAAGATCTGCCAGAAACAATACAGACCACAAGGGTGATAAGGAGTCACCCTGTAGAACTCCTCAGGTAATCCCTTGCTCAACTGTCTCACGAGTCATAGGATCTTCCGACACAAACGTCGCTGAACTGAATAGGTTGTGCCAGACACGAATGGGACGCGTGCTGATGCCCAGCTTAGCCAACTTCCACCAAATAGGACAGTGCTCTAAAGAGTCGAATGCTCGATGACATGGTACACAGAACTGATAGTTTTTTTGCCAGCGTCGTTGACACAGCTCAGAGCTTTTAGGGTGAAGATATGACCAACACAAGATCTTCCAGGCCTGTAGCTGCACTGCACATCCAGTAGTATGTTGTTGCCCTCAGCCCAATCACTCAGTCTTGCTACAATCAGAGCTGTAAATATCTTTACCACAGTGGATACCATAGTGGATGCCATGTAATTTGATGGGTCAAGCTTGTCCCCAAGAAAAGGGACTCATTGTATTACACTCCCTACGAAAGTTCTCACCAGAATATATTTCAAAAAATCATTGGAAAAAAAAGGCAACGTGGTTCTACACAATGGGGTACTAAACTCAAATAGTACCTCCTTCAGTTCTAAATATTTGATTGAAGTGATTTTTTCCCCACACCAGACGTACAAATTTGACTGAAAGATTGAATACCTTTGAATCTGGATATAAGACTTGTTGTTATTTTTCACAAAAATTACTTTTCGATTCATCGACTACGGGGAACTTAAAACCAGTTGACCCGTAGATCTTAAAACGAGTCATTCTTTATCGTCAAGCCTTCAATCCTTGTTGCTTTTCAAGTGGAACAGTTGAGTACGTACCTATTAAAAACGTTGTAACCAAAGCACTGGAGGGGAGGCTGGTCGATGAATTAATGATGGTAATTAATGAATATTCATTACAACGGTCTTGGACCGTCCCTCCCTTCCACAATAACTTGATGCGGGTTGGATCACGGAAGATTCAGATTTGTGGTCCACTCTCGTCGCACATAAAACCAGGACTCGATACATTTTGAATAAATAAATTTTTATTTATAAGTATAGGATATTATTATCTTTCAATAATCGTTCATTTCATCCTGATAGTTTCGCTGATACTCTTCTTTATTAAGTTTAGGAGCATCGGAGTATCGGGAACCCCATGCCTTAATACTCAAACGCTTTTGAAGTTCATGAGAACTTATAGCAAGCGTACCAGATAAGATCGCTTAATTCTGTGATTCTTGTCCAAGATTGTGTGCCTTTACTGTACAAACTGTGGTTAAGAATTAGTGTTTAAGATGCAGAAGATTCTCTCTAGAACTTTGACCCACTTCGACTACTATGGATACTACAAGGGATATTTTTGAAAGCTGAACTGCCTCTCCTTACCATCTATGTTCATTTATAACAGATTCACTCTTGTCCCATCAGAAATAACAGAATGAGCCTACATCGCGTCTTACTGCAACTTCGAATGCTCTTCTCGATTCTTCTAGTTGCAATAATTAGGGAAATCTCAACCTTAAATAACCGTTGAAAAGTAACTCCTGATAGCGGCACATTTAATGTTCTAACAGTGCTGGTATACTCTACTGCTTCACTCATGGAAGGCTGGTGCAGTGGGATTTGCCCCTTCACCCAATTTTATCACTTTCGTTGTTTCTTTTGTTTCCGCCGTTGTTTTCTTTGGTTGTTTCCATTGTCTCACGACGAGCGTAACCTTCTCATCGGTTTGATTTTTCCAGTTTTTAGCATTTCCTCTCCACACCGCACAGCGGCCCAGAAATTCATTCTGTTGATCAAAATTATTTTACTGGTTACTCTTGTAAGAAATTTTACACTGATCCTGAATAAACAATTTGTTTCTATACCTAAAACCGCTCTTTTACGTAATTATATTCAAAAACCAATTTAAAAACACGGTTTTCAACATATTTTGCGTTCTAGCAGCTATAAATAACATTCAAAACAATTATTGTAAAAGAAAAAAGTTGTAGAGAATGCTATTTTGCGTCGATTGGTTACCAGAAATAGTAAAAAGCACCGAAAATGAGGAAGATATTGAATTTCAAAATTTTACAAAACCGGGAAATATCCAGGCTAATACGGTCAAACTTGACATTAAATCGAGTTCCTTATGGAAATAAAGTTGTAACTAATCGAATTCCACGTCAAATAGTAACCAACAATTTTAAAATCTCATGCAAATGAGGGGTTTTATGATGTTTTTAAGCTTCATCGTACACGTTTTTTCAATTTTCACATTTCACTTTCATCCGGAACCTTACAGAATCTGAAAATTAAATTTTTTCCATTGAGGGGACCTTCCCGAACATTTAAAAACAATCTTTAATTCCATAAAGTTTCGTAGAAAAGTGGGAGGCCTTACTGAATGACAAATCTAGCAAACAAAATAAAAATAATAAAATTTTACAATAAACTGTTGTCTTAGGTTTTTTACCGGCTCAGAAGATTTTCTAGAGCACTGAATTTTTGAAAAGATAATTACAGGCCACTAAGATTGTAAAAAAATTAATTACTTATATCAATAAAAAATTGTTTTATTATTACTTCAACTCTAATGAAAGTTATCAATTTATTTGTTTATATAATACACTACACAAATTTCCTCTATATTATAATAAAATAATTTTTTATGAAAACTAAATTACTTAATTATTAATAAAAATAAAAATAATTTCATTGTTACTTCAACTCTAATGAAAGTAATTATATTCACGTGTTTATGAAATAAACTACACGAATTTCCTTTATAGCGTAATGAAACAATTTTCCTATTGATGCAGTTTATTTTTTTTTTTTATCCTAATAGCCAATAATTATCTTTTTAAATATTCAGTGCCCTCAAAAACCCACTGAGCCGATAAAAAACCTGACAACAATTCATTTTAAATGTTTATCATTTTTATTTTTATTTCGTTTGCTAAATTATTGATTCAATAAGGCCTCCCAAATAAAGAGTGTTGTTAAATGTTAAGGAAAGCACAAAACAGAGGAAAGAGGGTGCTGGAGAGTGAGGAAAAATTGTTAATTTTCAGATTCTGTAAGGTTCTGGGTGTGAACGTTGAAAAGACATGTACGTTGAAGCTTGAAAACACCATAAAACCCATCATTTGCATGATATTTTGCAATTTTCGGTGACTATTTGACGTAGAATTTGATTAGCTACAACTTTTTTCTATAAGGAACTCGATTTAATATCATGTTTGACCTCTAGTAAGCTAACAAGCGATATTTCCTGCTTTTTGTAGAACTTTAAAATTCAATACCTACCTTATTTTATTAGTTTTTTTTACTTTTTCTGGTGACCAATCGTTGCGAAATTGTATTCTCTTCAACTTATTTCTAGTATGCTAATTGTTTTATAAGTTATTTACAGCTGCTAGAACGAAAAATATGTTGGACAACGTGTTTTTAAAGGCTTTTTGAAAACAAGTTACCTAAACGAGCAGTTTTAGGTATACGTATAGCAACAAGTGGTGTATTCTAAATCAGCGCAAAATTCCAATTAGAATAGCCTACAAAATAATTTTGATCCGACAGAATCGATTCCTGGACCACTGTGAACCGTGTGAACACGTGGAATATCAGTGAAACATACCTCTGAATAATATAATAAGAAAGCACCGATTTTTGGCATTTAAAGTCTCAAGATTAAGAAAACCGTTCAAATAAAAGTTATAGAAAAGCAAGAACTGTTTGAGTACAGATATATAGGAAAGAGCCGATAAGGAGATAAGAAAACTATGGAAGTCACGTAAATGTATACGTCTCTTGAAAAGTAGTTACAAATAGTTTTCGTTACATTTTCGGGCCAGGGTAGGTACATATTCGCCCAACGACTGACTATGGTTTTTCACTCCCTGAGATGATGTGGTATGAATTGGTGATCAATTGCGATTTATAAATGTATATTTACAGATAATAAACGAATTTACACTGTTTTTAGAATTCATAAACCATTAGAATGCTGTACATCGAAATGACTAATAGCTTTTTGTTCGCTGAAACGTTTTGACATTGACTGACTTTAGGAAGGAATTCTTAGGATTCTGTCTCAATCGGTTTTTTCCGTTGTTCGATTGGTGTTATTGTTACATAATTCATGGCAAGCAATACTCAAGTTCAAACGGATTTCTGATATCTTATTGTGATAGGAGATTCATAGGGACAATCGGTGGAAGAAGTCATTGGATCCCTATGCATCCTGTAAGTAATACACGCAAGACCTTGGAAAATATTATCTTTACTTATCCAAGGCATAAAAGATTTTATGAATATGAGAAGTAAAATTGCTCATCTAGATGAACAATTTTTCCTTCTTATAGCTAACTAATGTAATACCTACCCATAACCTGTTTTTTTTTTTTACTTTATAATATTGTAACATACATAAAATATTGTATATACATCTTCAGTTTAAAATAAATTCACATAAATCTTTAGCAGTTCTTGCTTCGCATCAGTCTTCTGAACGATTATATTTTCATTGTTTTTGTCATATTCATTCCAATAATGCTTTTCAATAATTTTCATCTTACACGATTCCGTTCCATTTGTTTGGGCGATGTAATTTTCTCCAATTTTAGCATGATACTCTGTATCACTTTCTCTCATGTACTTCTGTTCAATGACTCTATTCCATTTTCTACTCCATACGAACTAAATCACTCGCGACGAAGTTGTGGAAACCCATTTCAAAACGGAAGTTGGTGAAAAACGTTGTCTATTTCCACGAAATATAAAGAGTTACAATGTTAAATCGATTTTGACAGTTAGGCTGTCATCAGTAACAAACAATAACTATTATTATTTGTTACTATTGTTTGGTTATTGTTTGTTATTGATGACGGCCTAACACTCCTATTTTCCGAAAAATTAGGGTCACACATTCAGGCACATACATGCCCCATCAAAATACAATGGATATTGATTGCAGATGCATGAGATTTTTCCGGAACCATGAATATGGAAAGATTCAAATCAATGGTTGACGGACCGAAGATAGAAAGGAGGATCATATTTCAATTATTACCTCGTCGATTACATCAGCGGGTATAGGGCTTTTTGACAATCACATTTTTGTTTCTACGTAGAATTTGGGAGCCTGATGTTTACGTGGGTGGACGGCCTCTTCCACCCTCGACCATCGATCGCCACTCACCAACACTTGCAGTCTCCTTGTTCCGAACCGGGAAAATAAAGTCACGGCGTTTTCCAATACTAAATATTAACCACAATCTAAAAATCGATTCTATTAAAATCATAATTAATTTAAGTGGATATGAACTTGGTGTTTCTTCCATTGTTGCTGGAGGTGAGAATGCTTTTTATTCGTGATGGGAGTTGAACAATTTTTATCCTCCTTTTGTTGATCTTCCTTTTTGTGTTTCTGTTATTGATCTTATGTATTGATTGTCTTGTATTGTATTCTTTATCTCTCAGTTTGTCTATCGTCCTACCACTTTGTGTTTATTACTTTTTTAGGGCAATACTGCATTAAACGAAATCCCGATGTAAATGAAATTGCCAGGAATTGCGTGGGTTAGCCACTTGACGGTTTTCCATAGATTTTATTCCCCTCGGACCGATGGGAACTTGTGCGATGATCAAATGTAAATTTCATGAAACTCCCGTTTCTTGGACGGTACGATTTCGCTCAAATTTTTAGGGTATGTAGTTGATAAATGAACCGATTGTGATCACGGTTGTGTCAACTACGGGGACTGCCAAAACTGATACTATCTTGCCAGATTTCGTGTAACTGCCTGAAATATATCTGCGTTAGCGATTAGAAGGTCCTTCATAGTTAATATCATCAGACCATTAAGAGCATGTTCTTATGCGCAATAATGAACTCTCACGGTCTGAGAGGCGAATTCACTGAGAATGTTAAAGAGCAATCGGACGTTGATCTGGAGACCCTTTGAGCTTACCCGATTGCAAAATTTCTGGTCAGAAGCAAAATGCCGAAAACTTTCGATCTATATTTATGAAAATTTATTAAAATAAGTAGATTTGATCAAATCTACAAGGACTGCTATTCAAGAAATCCAGTGGTGGATGTATTGTACAGATTTCTTTCTATCATTTAATTCCATTTAGTAACCAACTAATTCTGTATGTCCAAGTTAAAATAAGTGACGAAAATGGACTGTCCACCCAACGGCTAACCGTTTCTCCGATTTTCTCGTGCTACCTTCGAAGGGGGAACACGACCGGATCTGACATCAATAACAGGTTATTGATTGTAACCTCTCCGTCAAAACCGTTGAAACCGTAATATCATAAATGGAAAACCTAACTTCCCCGCACTATTGGAAAAAATTCTTTTTCCTGTGCCTCGTCCCTGTGCGAGATCAACGGTATTGTTTGAGGTGACATTTGTGCCGGACTTTTTTTTTTTTTTTCATCACTTACTAAACAAATTGTCATTATTACTATTTTTCAAAATTTTCTGTACCATTACGTTTATTACGAGTATATGCTTGTAATTGGGTTCGACCTTACCGTATCACACCCGAGATTTTAATTTTTGGAAACACCCTAGGAAGAGTGGACAAAACCCAAACCCGAAACATCCCTGTATCTTTTCGACTCAGGAAATGTGTGTATTTCCTTTTGTCTTTGTTTCTGTCAGTAACTCCATCACTGAGTCTGTAAATAATTTAGAGCGTTAAAAGCGCTCGGCGTGAAAATTCCTGTTTCGGTATTGGATTTTACTGGAGTAACTTTCAAGAATTATTATTATTATGACACTAAAACAATCGCAATTGATAGAATAATGTTAGTGAAGTTGGGTCGGAAGTATAGCTTCCTCACTTATGTAACATGGACGTATATATTTAGTTGAATAACAAAGTACGAGTCAACATTGAATGACAAATATTACAGTGATAGGTATAGGTATGGGTATGCATGTTAATATACAAAACATTGTCATAAATCGCGTTTGCGCACTCGTAGATCATACCGACAATCAAACAGCATTAACCATTTAAGGAAAAAATACAAGCTATAAGTTAACCGGCAAAATTCCTGGCCATTTCATCAAACTTTGTTCATTTGTCACGGAGTTTAACCTGTATCAACCAGTTTTAGTTTTTACTCTTTCAATCGCAAAAGGTTTCACAGGGATCGATCCTGAAACCTTCAACTAACTAAACTCCGAGTTTGAACGAAATCATCAGTCTGATAGATCGTGTGAAATCGAAGTTATAAGAAATTCATCTTTGTGTTGCTATCCGAACGGACTACCGAATTCGAGTTCATTCGGTATGATAAATTTTATGTGTTTTTAGGGGTGAAACTAGTTAGCTAAAAGTCGTATTTTCATAGAAGGTCATTTTTCAAGAAAACCCTCTATCTCATGGAAAAGAACAATGTTTTAAAACATTGTTTTCTCCCCAAATTAGCAGGGTAAATGGAAAATTTACTACACCGTTGAAAAGGTGAGATTTAGGCGCAGTTTTTATCGTTCTTGCATTTTCAACAAATATTGGTTCTCCAAGTTCAAATCCCGATTGAAAAAAATTTAGGTGAAATTAGCTTTTCAGAGGGCTTTTTCATGTCTCAAATACTGATTTCTAAGAATATTCGGGCTCCTCAATGTTAAAGTCCTCCTCTATGGCTCCTCTTTCCAAAAGTGTTCTCAAATCTGAATTTACACTGAAAATTAAGTGAGTTATGATGGTTTTAGTGACAAAAGGTCGAAAACAGGAAAAAATATTGAAAATTAAATTACTCGAAAACGTAGCATATAAAAAAATCTCTTAGAGGAACATTCGATCTGAAATCAGTTGTTGAATCGACTCCTGCAGTTTGGCAGACGTGTATTGTGTACACCCTGTATACAGCACATGCCACTAGTAGATTTAATACATTAATGCCACTAATTGACTATTACAATAATTAGCTATACGATAATGATATAAAATTCATGAATAAGATAACAGTTGACCAAACTGAAAAAGAAAAGCTCAAGGAATAATAAAAAATAGAATATTAAATTAGAGCCAAGCAGTTGGATTAAAACCACAGAGTTCTGAGATATCAGCGTTAAGGAGTTTTCGAGAGGTCGCCGTGTCATTTCTTCTTGAGCCTTCATTTTCTTCTTGGTAGCTGAGGTTCAAGAAGGATAGAGTTGACTAGGCGATTACGGTGAGGGCTCATGCGGTTGGCTAAGTTGGGGTGCGATTCTGCCAGCACATCTGTCACGAAGGGTATATTTAGGTTAGAGTGTAGTGTATAGCATCACAGACAAACCAGGGGGCTTCGTAATTACTCTGCATTTTCCAAAGACACCCGGCAGTCAAAAAATGGAATGGAAAAAATAAATTTTTCGTTGCATATAATGGTATTTTAGTATGCACAAAACGAAAAAATATTAGAAATAACTCAAAATTACAAACTTGGAATGCACAAACAAGAAAAGGAATCGACCGGCCAACCCGTAACTGATTGAAAACCAACACAAAGCAGAATAAAAACAAAACTTATTTCTTATTCTTGGTTCCCAAAATGGAAAACGATATACATTTCTAGTTATAAATTTCTAATTAGACATAGATAAAACAAAAGAGTGCCGGGAAACCAAAAGGTGGTGAAATTCGAGCGGCGCAGCAGCGAGATAAAAAACGCTGTAAATTATTACACAAAGGTTTACTATTTCTGTATTAGGTAGCCGTTCTACGGGGAGCACTGGTCTATAAATAATTACCAATGATGCATTATTGAAATATAAATGGACGATGTCACCTACCAAAAGAAAATAAATGAATTAACTAAAATGAATGAATAAACGAAAATAAAAATGAATAAATCAATAAAACACATTGAAAAGTGACTAGGAAGAATAAATTTAAAAAATGTATTGTCACCGCTCGCTACGATACGAACCCAGGGCAGTTACACGGTTTGTACATCTGGGTTCGTATTTATTTCCTTTTGTTGGAATTTATCGTCCGTCATTTCCCTTTAGGGTTGATTGAAAGTGATGCCGATGTTACTGGCACATCCTCGGCGGATGTATGATTTTAGAGCCAAATTTCATGTTCAATCCAGTAATTCCAGAGAAATGCTTCGGACGGCGGACGGACGGATTTTGGTTTGTTTGATTTCTGGGCTCGACTAATCTTGAAACGATAAACAAAAACATTTTGAGGGGGTTACAATATATATATATATTGAATCCATACAGCAATTTAAAACTTCATCAAAATCGATCCGTTATTCTCGGAGTGTCATTCAATATCAGTTTTGCGTATGCGCAGTTGTTAACGATTATTCAAGATGATGCGGTAAAATACATTGGGCATCATCCTGGACCCAACAACCCCTCGAGTTTGAACGATATCGGACCAATAGTTAATAAGAAATCGGCGTTATAAGAAATTAGAAATTGCACATGCCTACAGACTACCATTTATGCGACGGCAATGAAAGTTATAGGGGACCGTTAAGAGGCTAACCCGCACGATCCCTAAAAATGCCTGTGTCAATCGATACTAGTTTTGCGGATGCACAATGGTTATTACTCTACCAATCGCGATATAATTCATAGAACATTTTTATAGAACATTTACCCTACCACCTACCGAGTTTAAACGACATCGGACCAAATCATGAAGAGGAAATTACGTTATATGAAATTCACGTTGGTGCATGCGAGAAGGCTACTGTTGATCCGACGGCACTGAAAACCATAGGGGAACGTCTAGGGGCTAACGCGCACGATCCCCGAAATTTTCATCTAAATCGAACTAAAACTTCGTAAACTTTTGGGTGTGAAAAGGATTTACCACAGTCAGACAAACATCAAACAGACAGGCGAAAACGAAACCAAAATTGATCAGGATCGCAAAAAGCAAGTGGAAATTTCGATTTTGGAGGACATAACTTTTTTCGACTTCTTTCACGAACACAAAGCTTCCCCACGTTCGTTAGTGGAGAAGGAAATTTATGAAAAACAATTGTTGAATGGGACTTGGGAAAAAGGTAACCGAAATTACCTCTATTGGGGTGGTTGCCGGATGCCTTTCGTGGTAGTGTCTACTACTGAGCTCCAAATCTCACAAGCGTATTACCAGAAGGGGTCGCATGATTGTAAGGTAGAGTAAACGTTTGATATGCAGTGGAATGGATTTACGTTCCAGTAGGAACTTTATCTGACGTATTCGTGAGTGAATTTCGCTTACTAAGGAAGTAATGTGGGTATTTCAGTGCAGTTTGGTATTCTAAATCATGTGGAGATATCAAGCCGTATCCGCTGTTCTGTATCCTCTGTTGAAAGTCCATTGAATATGATGTTTGGTACAGTCACATAAAGTTTATGAATGAAGCATATTAGTGTATCGTTATACTGGCATTAAGGCGTATTTTCCATTTCGATGTCCACTGAGTGAGCTTGCCCACATATTCTTGGATAATGTTTAGAGCATGTTCTCTAGGTCCCTGTCGCACCTCACAGCTTGGCTATGAAAGCTGAAAGTTCGAGGCTATGAGGATAATTTATTGTATGTAAAAAAATATATAGAAGAGAGGACCCTTTATGGTTCCTTGGGGGACTCCCGCCTGTATTGATGACATTTTGAAATAGCTTAACGATACCTAACAGCGTATGTCCTGTTAAGAAAGTGAGATTGCACTATTCTATTGTAAGTGTCAGGAAGTATGGGTTTTATTATAGCGAGTCGCCCTTTGTGCCACTAGTACTATTTCTATGTCCAAAAAGAGCCCGAGACAAACTACCTTGGATTCGTAATGCAGCAAGTAGGTAGCTCATCAACAACTCTGTGGAGTTGTTTGAAGCATGAGTGGTCCGTCCGGAAGCCGAAATGCTCATTGCGGAAATGGGGTTTCAGGAAATGGAAAAAATATGGTAGCAGCAGTCTCTCAAAAACGTTTGCAAAGAGTGAAAGAAGACTGATAGTCCTGTAATATTTTATGTCAAGGGATTATGTACCTTTATTTTTTATCATAACAACTTGTGCAAGCTTCCACATAGTGGGGAAGTAGCCGAGTCTAAGGATCGCATTAAAAATGGTGGTTAATTGTGCTGAAGCATTGAGAGGGAATCCGGGGGTTTTCATCAATCGCTCGCATCTGATCACTTGCATGACATGACTGGGCCAGAAATTTTTATGGAAAGGTGATAAGTGGAGCGGGCATGTTTGTTAGTAATCAATTTGTAAATTGAAATCAGGATCTTCTATTGAGTTGGCAACAAACTGAGCTGTGAGTGTATTAGAAAAGGCAACAGCCTTGACTGCAGGGGTACACAGGCACTTGTTGTTAGCATACCTACAAAGATGGAATATTATTATTATCGACATCATCAGTGGCCCTGTCGTATGCCCGCTTATGTGTTTGCAACCCACGAGTTTGCCATAAAGAAATAGCTTGCTTTTTTACTCGAAATAGGTGTGATATGTGTGGTTTGATATGGCGTAGTTGCGAGAGGAGGGAGGTGTGTGATGATTGGAGCTGGCAAGGTTTGCAGCAAATTGAACATTTCAGGTAAATATAGGATCCGTCATGTCAACGTTCGTAGAGGTTTTTACGGCGAATGGAATGGTAGAGAATTTCTCGGGTTATTTCGATTCAAATTCCTATTTACGCACAGAGAAGTATGGAAAGAAGACGAGGGGTGGGGTAGGGGGTTATGCAAATCGAAAACGGTTGTAAAGGCCAATGAGGCGGACACCAGCGGGCGGCGGGTTGTGCCTCATGGGAGAGGCCAAAGACGTTATGTTTGCATTGCATGAACAAACCTTGTTAGTAACGTGGAAAGTGGATAATCACCGCTTTAACTTCCCGAGCTATATCGCCTTATCGTCGGAAGGATCTGATGCTGAGTCGTTGTTTGTGTAGTGTTCGGGAGTAGTGGGTAAGTTATAAAGTATGTGGGTAGGCCGTGGTGGCCTATCTTTGTTGAAAGGAGAAGATTGCACACATGGACGTACTCTGTGTTGTATAATTGCCCCCGCCTATCGTCACTACCTTTTTATTCAAAATTGAATCTATATGAGTCGCGCATGACTTGTGTTCTATGTTCTGATATGAACGAAATACGTTTCCGCGCGCGCACACGACGCTATTTCCGATTCGTTGCCTTCAGTTTATAGCCGGCTATCTGGAGCTATTCCGCACAATTTATGAGAATTTGATTAAAAACTTACTAAAACATTATAGTTCCGGCCGTGACAAGGAATTACCACAAACACACAGACAGAAGGGCACGAAACCAGAATGCACCAGCATTTAGTTTCAGTCAACTAAATTATTATGAGTATGTTGAATCAGGTCATCATCGGTTTAACATTTTACTATATTATATTATAGTTATATAAGCACGTTGCCTTGTACACAAATACACGACATGATCAATTTTGCAATTTGCATTCATAATTAAATTTGCTACTAGGTACACTAGTCTTCTTGTTCATTTATAAAGTTGAGATCTTGGTATTTGGCTGGAATTTTTGATGAAGCGACCAATTCCAGTTTATCATTAGTTTCGTCCTGAATCACCTGACTGAATAAATTAGTAGGCGCACGGTCATGAGCCGGGTTAGATCTGTATTCAACGCCCTCAGTCACGTCAAATTTCCTCTTGAAGAATTTCGTATTAGCACGTCACATCAACAAACGCTCAGTATCAGCAGATGTGACATTCGCCCCATCTGTCATTTTACTTTTGCTTCAACCATACTGTATCTCTAAATAGCTGGTCTTCACGTTCAATTGCTAGGATACTCCTTTATTGTATTTTGAATTATTTAATCGTAGCATTCAGTTTTCACCTCCACGAACATAGGGAAATATAGCCAATCAAATATGATCAAATATGCTTTTGTGTACCCCTAGCTCTTACAAAGAGTCAACAAAATGTCATAACGGCGAGAAAGATCTTAGTAAAATAATCACAATTATTGGGAAAATTGCCTACCTATTCAATAATTTGAAGAAAAAGTTCGAAAAATATACCTAGAGAGTCATTTCTCAAGGTTATCGTGATTGTCACTTTTTTTAAACTTTCCTCACTCAAGTTTTTATTTTTTATTTATGAACGTCCTAGATGCGGTGTAACGGAATGGAAAGTGAACAAAATTTTTTATTCATTTTCCGTTGGTAGCCTTTTGTAAGATTTGACTTCATTGATTATCAGGGAAGATCATGTAACATTTAGATCATGATTAGATCATGTAACATTATCCAACGGTTTCGTTTTCATTGCTTTTCTTCTTATTTTGAGATCTTCTTAGTGTCCACGTAACAGTTTATATTAGAACTTCCCATCGAGTTCACAATAAATACATTAGTAATTCAACATACGGCTCACGTTGGGATCCATTGTTAAAGGTGAGATTTAAAAAAATCGGACTACACTGAACTTAATGAAACCAGACCGACCAGTTACGACACCAATCCGGACGTACAATTTCAAACTGAAATTGTAATCTGAAGTCGCAGCAGTCTTGGAATGTATTCTTCAACTAATTCAGTAACCACTACAGTCATCAACCAAAACCATAAAGAAAATTCATTTGAACTGTGTCCCGGATGAATCTATGAATCTTATGCGATGAATCGTATGAAGACTTTCCCGTGTGTTGGCCGAATCAGCCTGGCAGAAAATTCACTTTCAAACGATTTTCTCGACATGGGATTTTTTTTAAACCTAGCGTTGGTTCGAAGCAGTTCGTTAGACTTGGTTCTTCCTGGTGTGACATTTATTTATTTTACAATACGGGCATCGCGATACAATGCGATATATAAAAAAATTCTTAAGGAAAATTTGGAAGAAAAGAAGTCAGAGAAGAATGAATGAGTGTTATAAAGTGGTTGGCTAAATTATGATGAGACTGGCTAAATGACTGAAGATGCGACCAAAGTTCTGAGGGTGGTGGTGAAGCAATTGAAAAAGTCCAGTTCCAGACTCATTTGGATGAGAAGATTCGCCATACGAGGGAGCCTATGCAGGGGGCGTTTCATCAAATAATTAGTCGAGGAGAACGGGACGAAGAAAATATTCGTCGACACAGCCGAAATCTGAGGCACTAGGATGCCAACTCTTGAGAGCAGTGCCCGACACGAGATCTGGTTGTTCATCGACTTGTGGAAAAGGGTGACATCCGCAAGGGCGATATGATATTCAAATGAACCGGCAATTGTTAGTATTGCACTACCAACAACGGTGGGAGGAACAAGTTATCATTTTATGATGACAATATTTTTCCAAGGATTAAATTCATGTACAACTAAAGCGTTATTAAATTACTTTTCCCATACCGTGAATCATACAAAACATTACTTTGGTGCAGTCGGTTTTGGATCCAACCTACGTTCCTCGAGGAAGTTAATCAAAGTGTTTAGTGCTTTTGATCGCGCTCGAATATCATAATCACGAGAATACAAACGTGTCGCAAAAAGGTGAACATCAAACTAGTAACGGCACTTATTCCCTCTTGAAATTTACCATCAGAGTGCCAGATCCACAACAAGGAGAAGAACCGACAATTCAAGATCTGAAGAAAATAGTAGAGGAATTAGTTGGGGTAGGGAAAAAACAACAAGAAACCATAACAAAGATCACAACCCTTGGAGGTTCTGGAAGAAATACAGTGAAACAGTTGAAGACTAGGACTTACGTGCAACGAATGAAACCACATTTCACCTTAGAAAGTGTACCTGAACATTAAAAATCGCTTGTTTTGTGTCTTTAAGTGGGACCGCATTATTTAGCCTTCTAAAAACGCTTCTTTACCAACTAATCTATTCGAAGAAAAATTTAACTGAGCCCTTGAACTTTCGGAGAAACATTTACAACTAACAACTTTCGTCATACCATCAAGCCATCAATTCGCAGTGGAAAACGATGACATAGATTTAGAAAAGACTCTCGAAATTACGAGGGCAATAAAGCGAGCAGAAATAGGTACCGACGAGATTTTGAAACAAGAGGTGCCGACCATACACAAAACGTAAACCCATATGATAAGAAACGCGTAACTTCGCAACAAAAGATAGGAATTATTCCCAGATCCAGCTCGAACTGTGGAGGTGGATCACAATTCCTAAGGTGTACAACAGATGGCCGCATATCCAAACATTGTAGAGAAAGATTCATATTTTTCTCGTTTTGTAAAATTCGAAATCACATTTCTGCGATCTGTTTTAAGAAAACTCGGCGCTCCGCGCCTCGCCATGGGGCAAGCCCCCTGGACCCCCGGTTACCTCTATTTACATACTTCGGACGAAATTATTGAAACACAGAATGTGTTTGCGTTGTCGCGCAACCAAGTGACAACCAAACAAGCGTCATTGTTTACTATTCATTTATAACATCAATTTATATAGTAGTTATAGTATGAAACTACGAAAATTGCGTTGTCGCGCAACCAAGTGACAACCAAACAAGCGTCATTGTTTACTATTCATTTATAACATCAATTTATATAGTTATAGTATGAAACTACGAAAAAAAAAAAAAACGAAATAAATTCGTGATAAATCAAGAGCTTTCCAACGAATGGTGAACGATTTCTGTGCGATTAAAATGGCGGAAATTCCATTTCCCTACCAACGGCTCGGTTGTACGTGAAAATCATTCGTCACACATTTCGTTACCATCCCGCGTTCCATTTTCGGCTAGTTAGTCCATGGCTAAAACACATTCTGTGTTAAAATAAAAGCCAGTAAGGGAACGACTCACCGACTCCCGAAACGACTCAGATTACGAACCATTATGCAGTTACTCAGTTGCTCACAAGAACCTACCTCCAATCATGGTTTCCTTGATGGTTTCCCTAGAATGGAAAGAATGTTCCCTGGGCAATCTTACTTATCTCATAATAATAAAAATAAAACCTCGTTTGTTTGTCTGTCTGTCCACGTTATGCACGGCCAAACGGCAAAGTGGGGGGAGTATACGATAGGGGGATCTTCTTGAGTTTCTCCGAAAGGGAAAGTAAGCCATTTTAAAATTGTCTACCCCCACCCCAACTATGGGCTAGAGGGGGTGGGGTCAGTTTGTTGAGGTTAGGCAATGACCCGCAAGACCGAGCGGTCTTGAAGACTAGGTTGCTTTTTGCTCCTTGCCTTGTGGGACCTCAGTTTAAGGCTAAAGGGGACGGGAGTTTAATGCGATTCTCAGATAACGGATGGCGCTAGCGTCGGATGAAACTTTATCTGGCAAATCTCCTCTTGAGTACATCTTTTTTTAAATCTGGCTTCAGAATCATTATCAGGACGAGTAAACCTATCGAGCGATCATATAACATTGTTTTAAAAAAAATTTTGTTGGTGAAATTTTGACTTATAATTTTAATTGCTAATTTAATTTTTTTTTATTTTTAATTAAACAAATCGCTAATATCCCGTGTTTGGAAACAATTCAAGTGTATGCTGGCATAGGCGTGAAATTTTGATTCTGAAAATTAGTGGCCGCATGTGAGAATTGGGAGCGAAAAATGTGGTTCTAGGAAGACGAGTAAGACTTGGCGTCGCCCAGCAACTGACTTCATTTGCGCGCGCGTACGATCCCGCTTACCGAGCCGTCTCTCGAACATTTGTACTTACTGCTTCTTCCACTTTTATCAAAGTATACTTTATCTAAGTGTTAGGTGGGGTTTTATTTTCATTTGTTATAGGAACGTCCATGTTAATAATTAGTTTGTATAGTTGGAACCTTTGTATTCGTGTGAAAACAACTGGAGGAGTTTGACGCACTGAACCGTACGTAATATTCATTAGGTAGGTGTCTACCAACCTCGTACCTACCTACCTTCAATCAGAGATGAGCAAACACCTATGCGAAAATACAAATATGTATTTGTCCTTTATTTTTTATTATTTATAGTTTAATTTCTTTGTAGGTACATATATGAATAAATTTGTATTCATATTTTGGCTACGAATATTCAAAATTTATACTCGAAACTATGAATATAGGAATTATATTCAAAACATATGAATATAAAGATTTACAGAACACATTAATAAATTGGCTAACAAAATAAAATAGTGTTCATACATATTCTATAGTACTAGAAATATTGTCTCGACTGAATTTTTAAAAATGATGTATTTTGGAAATATTCATTGTAGTATCACATACGCTGCTTTAATTTGGGGGGGCACCTACAACACTCACTTACGTCCAATTGAAATATTCCAGAAATTAATTCTTAAAATTATGTTTAAAAAGAACAGGCTGTACTCTACACAACAGCTGTACCAAACGACTAAAATGTTAACTATTCCCCAAATCATTAATTTTCAAATAGCTAAATTTTTCATTAAAAAACCATTTTTGCTTGATAAACAGGTATCCACACAAGATACTACAACTCCTAACTTATTTGCCATTCCTCAGAAAAATAGTAAATTACTTTTACTTCAAGCTCCTTACCGTGGTCCTTGTTTGCTAAATCGATTACCTTCACATCTCCTAAACTTGCCCTTTACTACAAATAAGAAAATCGAGCTCAAAATATGGATAATGGAAAATATACAATGAAATAGTCTCTACCACACTCTCTATTACTTTGATATTAACGCACTATTAACTATTTATCAACATGTAACAAAAATAGACAACTGGATGTATTAAACCTAGGTACTTTAGTATTTAGAAATGCCCACGCACAGGTTTTCCTTTGTGGGTTTTGTGGAATAATTCAAATTGTTTTTTATCGACTGCATTTCCTGTTACATGTGAACTACTCTCGTCAATAATTCCTTTTAGATTTATTGCTTTCTTTGTTCTTTATTTTTGTTTTTCCACAAAATAAAGCATTTTAAAAATTGAAAATTGAATTGAAATTGAATTTCAATACTTATAGAAGTACATTTTATTATTCAATAATTTTTGAATGTGAAATAATAATATTCACATATTCAATCAATAATAATATCTCGATAGGTACCTATTCAAATTTATATTCATCATTCAATTTCACAAAACCTAATTTTTGCCTACTTGCTGCACGAATACAAAGATGAGTGAGGGAGCGAAATTGAATCTAGTTATTTTCGGTGTTTACCACATAAGTGAAGGGACTAGATCTCAAAATTCAACGTAAAATACCGAAGGATAATGGACTAAATTTAAAAATCTGTCACAAATCAGCAGAATCCGGCCTTGAAACCCGTTACTTTGATTTTTTTTTTTTTTTTTTTTTTTTTTTTTTTTTTTTTTTTTTTTCAAAATAAGATGATGGAATCCACCCTAAAGATCCTTGAATTTGAGTGATTGTCTGTTTTACAAGATAGGTAAATGGACTACATTTCAAAATGCATCGAAATTCTGCTTTCAGGAAATGTATTGCACAATATCAGGCAAATATTATGAATATCATTTACAATAATAATTCATGCAATAAATTATAACAAAATTCATTATTGACTATATCAATTACTTATCACTTTTTTGAGGGAGTCTCATCCCATAGAGACATTGATCTACATTTTCTGGGGTCTACTAACTCTGGGAGAAGAAAGCTCTCGAAAAAATTGGTCAGTTTCGGTAGCATCTCATTTTTCCAAAATAAATGGTCTCTTTCTATTCTCTCGGTCCTATAAAAAAAACTTGGGGCCCCATATCACTAGTTCACAATAGGCCCTGTCGCAGTAATAATTTATTTTGAGACAACAACATTAGTAGATCTATACTGACTATATATCTAGCATTTTTTTATATAGTACCTATTGTTATGGACTTCAACTCATATAAACCTCATTATCTGAATAAATTTCTCACCTTATGCTTCTCCAAACTACCTCAATATTGGTTAGTGCCCAGCACAGTAAATGAGGTTATCTCACTAGTTTTTCCTAAAATTTCAGTAATAAAGTTCACATTTTTCAAGTTTTTTTTTTTTTTTAAAGAGAAAAATACCTTTAAATTCATAAAGGAACTGTTCTGGACTTTTTAAAATATTTTTTTCGTGATCAGTGCCCCCCAAAACATAAAAAAGTTACCTTCAGAATTTTAGCCAGGTTTTTTCGATTCTGCCCCACTGTGCGCCGCACAGTGGATGGAAACAGCTGTGCAAAAACCTCTTAGATGAGCCAAGTGGTTGAACTTGATATGGATTTTCATGTTTTTTGGAGTGCTGAGTCGATTGAAACCATTCCCAACTCGCTAACTATAATGGCTAATCGGATAGCAACGTTTTAGCGAATTTTCTTAGAAAATGAAGCTATTGCAATGGCTCCAAAATTTTTAAAATAAAAATTTAAAAAATTTTTCATCATGGAAATCCGTTTTGAATATTCTGAAACGATTCCTGGATTTTAACGCTTTTTCATATGTATATATTTTTGTATATATAAGAATGCCCTGCTTTCTACATTGGAAAAGCCGAAACCAGTCATATCCCTTATTACTGCACCAAGTATCTACTACCAAAATGATAACTAGTAAAAAAAAGGTGTGGCGATGAATGGCAAATGAGAACCTTTTTTCATTTTTCATAGCACGAAAGCTGAATCAATATTAAATCAAGCTGAATAATTATTTTGAAGGAACGTAAGTATAACCGAAATGGGTTATTAATTATTTTTTATTCACCTGATGTAAAACCGTTTCTTCCAAATTTGGGTATCGTTCGCGCAGATCTTTCTCAAAATCACTTCCACTCTTAAATAAAATCTCGCAAAGCACTGAATATGGAATTTCAAGAGACATTTTTTTTACCACGATGTTACGATTTTCTTTTTCCACAATGTGTGTTTAAATGTTAGGTAAATGATTTGATAGTGATAGAAGACTACTCTCAAAGAACTATTTTTCTAGAAGAAGAATGCTCAACGTTGTCGTTCATTGTGATCACCGACGGCGGAGAACGGCGATCAAATTAATACACAAGACACTTGAATGAGTGCGTAGTCGGATTATTCCAGTCCCAGGACGACCGGAGATGACCTGCACTTTTGGCACTCTATCAAAGTTAAATAATCACATGATTATTCCAAAAACCCTCATTATCACGGCTTACTCTTGGTGATGCACCAAAAAAATGTGAAAAAATGATCAGGTACACCTAAACATGTATAGAATACATGGTATATTTCGTCTTGGGGAATTTACCCAGTTTTGGAGGCGTAATAAATCATCAGTACCTGCTACACCAAAACCTTAAGTTCAAGCATACGACCAATTATCACATTCAATGCCTTCTCAAAAATTTCTACACGCCCAAATGGGGAAACTAAGGGCTAAGTTTGTGTCTGAAGGTATCTAGGAACAATGTAAAAATGGAAAAACATTTTTATTAATGCTTTCATTTTTGGAGGTTTTTGCACGCTTCCATCCACTGTGCGCCGGTACCTAACCGCATTATAGGCAAGAAGCGAGCGTTGGTCTGCGGGTAAAAATGTAAACAAGAAATCAAGAAGCTAAATAAACCCGAATGCGAAACCCCCCGCTCCACGCCTTTCTGCAGTGGAAGCAAACCCCACTCGTAACCGACGCGTCCGGCAAACGCATAGCAACGCAACGCCTAGCAACAAGCATTATTACAGTGTGTAGAGGGCACTATCACCATCAATTTTGCACTGCGTTTTTACACCTTCATTCTCACTCTAGGTCTGATTCCCACTACAATTATTTATGAGGATAATTCTAGTAGGTAGTTGAGATATGTAAAAATATGGGATGTTAGCGTTTTCCAGGAAAAAATTGTTCAAAATAATATTCATGAGCAAAATACAAAAAAATTGAAAAACAAAATTTTTGTTAGCTATTTTTCGGAAACTTTTTTATGTTCGCTCGTGTAACAGAGTTACCTCCTGAGAGGTCCATCAAGCTCCCGTCAGAGCACCAGAGATAGCGTTGGCGGCGTCCCGTTGAGGAATCAATGGGAACCACGCGCTGTTCTCGATCATTTTAGACAGCTGGTTTGGCGTCGGATGGATTCCTGGTGACAGGAATATCAACCTTCCCCGAACATGGCTCATTAAAAGCTATGACTAGGGGTGGTATCTCTCTGACGGGATGCCTCTTTACCTCCTCTACCTTTCTATGAGGATTTAGGCCCCCATTGCACCTCTGGGGGGGCACCTAAATTCCTTATAGATAGCCTAGGATGAGACAAACTCAAATATATATTTAGATTTGAAAATTGATTAACTCGTGTGGAGATAATCAAGATTATCTATTTGTGTCTTCCCTCTCTCTCACACAACTGTCGTCCCCTTTAGCCTTAATGCGTGTTTTTTGCGTCGGATTTCAACAGGGTTTTCCTACTGACTCGGGATGGGCACGACAATAACATTCCATCGCATCTATACATCCCACCCCGAGCGAACGTAACGAGTGACAAAACTACACTAATTATAAAAGAAACCGTATTCAGTACTTTACCCATACCTAATAGGAACAGGAAAACTTCAGCCAGCGCTTCAAGAACTACATCCATGAAGTCATTCAGCCCATTGGAGTGACATCGGTCATTGTATCTTACAAAAATATACAATTGTCACTAAAACCCTTTGGGGTGAAGAAAAAAAAGACTACTAGTACTACTTGTCCTGACAACCGTCAAGAATAATTGAAATTTTTATATAAACCGTACGGACATGTACCCTGGAGTTTCATGCATTGATCAATAATATGTTTAATGTATGATAGTTGCCCAGTCGCTCTTTAGTGGTGAACGATGTTTGTTGAATTTCAGCAAAGTAAGAAGGGATAACGAGCAGCCGTCACATCGTTAATACAGATCCAACAGGCAATCTGCGACTCTTCCCGCCGTTATAACACCGTCATTCGGCAAATAAAACTGTCAGCAAAGCTGTAGGAAATTAGGGGGAAAAGCTCCAAACAACTTAGAGACGAGAAGGAGCGGAAAGCCCAGAAAATTCCGATGTCAGACCGGCATCCCTCGCCGACCAACTTTTTCGCACCCCCTCCCACCATCTCTTTCCTATCCTCTCATTCCCATCTCTTTGTAACCACTTGAAATTGTCACGAGCGGGTCGGTCATTAATTTCGTATCTATGAGAAGGTCGAGTCCCTCCTTCAAGAGTATTCGGAACGATTGGAATAAAGAGGATGATTGGAAAGGACCAAGTGATGAAGGGGGCGGGGTCATAATTACATCGGGAGCTCAAGAGTTTGACCTGAATTTCTAAGCCTCTTACGGGCGTTTATATTCCTGACCATCATACCCACTACAAATCCACTCGGACGCATTGGGACTTAATAATTCATACGTGGTTGGATATAAGCGTGCCTCTCATTTTTCGATTCTTTTGAGAAAGCCTTCATTTATTAATTTATGAGTCATTCGTTTCAGTAGCGAAATTTTGTGGAAAACCATATTGTAGTTGCTTTGTTGGTGGATCTTTGGATGATGCTACGACGGTTGATTGGCGATTTTTCAAAGGAAATGGATTTATATATATGGCTTAATTATATATATATATATATATATATATATATATATATATACCTATTAAAAAAGCGTTAAACTCCAGGATTCGTTTCAGAATGTCTCAAATCGGATTTCAATGTTTCAACGAAGAAAATTTTAGAAAATTTCCATTTTAAAATTTTTGGAGCCATTGCAAAAGCTTCATTGTTTACGAAAATTTACAAAAAAGTATGAATCAGCGGCCCCAATCTGGATTTTTTTTTTGCCACGCGCAACCCGAATTATCAGCATTGCAAACACTTTGCTCACTTTACATCACAGATGTCCTGATATTATTGATGATCTGCATCAACATGATCATAGGACCCGTTTTAGGTATGCTGGGTAGGTAGCCAGCCAACTCTTGCGATTACCGTTCAGAGTCCGCAATACATATGTTCGTAATTCATACAGCTGTTGATTACCCTCATCTGTTTGTATATGATGTCTTTAAAAATTGAATAATCTGCTGGATAATTTAGTTAGGTAGTGCACAAGCTGAGAATGTTATGTGCAGTATTAATGTTTAGTATGTAACCGTTTGATCCTCTGCTGATCAATTTGTTTTTCGGTCTCTTATTACTTAATTTTGTACTATGATCTGGTAATTAGTGAAAAATACATATTACATTTACATAATATATTGTGAGAGTCAAACAAATGTGTCATTGACATAATTTACCAGTAACTTCCCTTGTGAGGCGGTATGGGCATGTTGTCTTTGCCTCGCTATAATGTGTGTTATTGAGTAATATGAATGCGAATCCTTGACGTAGGTAAATAAATAAATAATGCCCATGGGCCCCGACTGCGACATTCGATTGTTTGTGTTTGTGTCCTTCAATGCTTAGTCACATGGTATCCTTCCCAATTTTATATAACTTTAGCGTTCGTATTGTCAACCTAAAAAGTCACATAATCGTCGAAATTCTATATAAAATGTAAAATATAAGATTTATTTTTATGGTTACTCGTGGTAATTATTTCGTGTTCTATCGCTATTTCCTTGAAATATATCACGGAAAACTGTTGTTACCCTTCGAAAAGGCATTACAAATGCTTTATAGTCACTTCTGAGACTTTTTCAGTTTACAGAGCTCAAAATGATGTCCTTCAAAATGTACTGAGTTTTTCTCGTGAATATTAAAACGTGCTCGGCTCAAGTTTCACAAACTTGTCAATCGCACTGTACCGCTTGCATGGAAAGCCGAATTAAACTCCTCGTCCAATAAATCCAATATGGTATTAATTACCAATAACCCAGCGCTACCAATATCCAAGCTTATTATAACATAAACCACCACGTTGAGTGAAAATGTAATCAGTAGATATTATTCCACCAGCCTCAAGGCGAACAATATTTTGCATCCGATCTCATGGGAAATTATTCGAATTCAAATAGCGGTGTTGTAGGGAAAGCTGTGAGAGAGGGCGAGTGAGGAGCGAAAGAGATATAAAATGAGTGTCTATACGCGCAGTTGTCTGACATTCGGACCACATGATTCACTTATTTTAGCTAATGGTTTAGCAATATAGAAAATTAACCTATTATAACAATTCAATTCTTGAAATGAACATGTCTTATTGCTGGGGTTATTATAAAATTTCCGTTACCCGTTGCGTTATCCAAAACGTTACGACGGTTTCTGATGATTTTCACTCACAACCAACGCGTTTCTAGGGAAATGTAACTCCTGTAGTTTTCATCGCACAAGAATCGATCTCTATTCGTTAGAAAGCTCTTAAATAACCCAACCGTATTATTTTAATCACTACACAGTGCGTGGCCAACAGTCCGAGGTATGAGCGTGATTGTTAGAATAATTGTTTTCAGGCAATCCTTCTCTATTGATTTTTAAACATGATTGCAACCACTATTGGGACATTTGGACTATTGAAATAAAGGGCTTTTTCTTGGTTCACTGAGTGAGCTAAATTCTTTCCAGTTCACCAAAGGAAGTTGAAATTTGATAGGCAGACCCATTAGATCATTAAGGGCGGAATTCAATGACAAAGCCTGAGTGTGTGTGTTCACTCACACTTACCTAAATGGAGGGTCACCCTCCATTCACTAGTTCGAATTCATAGTTGAGTGAGCTGGTTTACTCAGCAGTTAGGGGCACACTCAGATCACTCGAGTTTGACAGAGCACGCAGTGTACACTCAACGCTTTTTTGAGGGCATTTTCCCGTCCCTTTTTCTTCAAACCAGGGGAACTCCCCTACAACATACTATCAGAGCTCTCTCTTCTTCCATGAACAAGAAGACCAGTGTACCTAGTAAAAAATTTAATTATGAATACAAATCGCTCAGTTGATCATGTGTACAAAGCAACGTGCTTATTATACCAAAATATAAAATTGTGAAATGTTAAATGGATGATCACCCGATTTAATATACTCATAGTAATTTATTGGCCCACTAGAACAAAATAAATTGTTCCTCTTCATTTATGCGGCTTTATTAGCATCTAATAAAACTGCCTTCTAACTCGCTCTCCGTCTTCCAACTTGGAAGAATAGCGACTTGCTAGATTACACTAATTCTTGACTGAAACTCTTAACATAGCATCTATTTCTGGGTCCTCAGAATTCAGGATCCGCATCAAGTAGTAAATTAACTTTTCGCTTATCATTCGATGAATCCCCAAAGGTACGTATCTGCCCCAACCAAAATCGTACCTAAATTTACTTTCTGATCGAATATAAGCTGGATCCTTTGAATGTAGTATCTGTATATGGAAGTTGGGATCGTCAAAGTGCAGCATAGACTCACAATCGTAAATTCGCTCTTTTCTAATCACAGTACGAGTTAGATCCTCGAAGGAGTGTATGTAACCACTTCAAAATCATAAATTCACTCTTTCCGCAGAATTTGGACGATCTTTTGGTGTAGCATCCGCCTCAATCAAACTTATACCTCAAACTCGTGATTTCAAATTTTGAACCGAACCTGTTGCCAACATACTTATACCAACACAAAAAATTCGGCTCTATGCGGGGTATGAATAAAATACTATATAAATCATGGGAGTCGATAATAAGATTTATTCAGGTCAAAATAATGAAAGCTGTCTGGATTGTGTAAATATCGAAAACAGAAGCCTTCAGGCGTTGAGGCGTGAGATAAGGAACGCCCGAGGCGTTACGAATCGACTGCTCAAACGGGCAGTTGGAACCTGGAAAAGTTGGAGGAGGAACTTTGTCACTTTTTGTTTTGAAAGTTATAACATCGTGATAAAAGGCCCCTGAGTAGGACCCTAGGTAGGATATTGTTATTATTATAAAGTGTTCACAACTTATGGTTATTTGCTAGAGATTCAGTTGAAATTTATGAAGTCATCAGTTATTGTGAGTTTGACGATTTCATTTTTGTCTGTAAGCGATGAGTAATTAAATATAAGTGAGTGCATATATATTGCATATTTTGCTAGAGATACCTTTCACCGTTGTCAGAATAAGGTTACTAATGGTTCGAGTGCGGAACAGAAGACAGGCACAGTATGACTCGGCGTTGATAGCTTTTACAGCTGTCTTCAAATACAAATAAGCTTCTCCGGTCTATTCGTCAGATATCATTAATAATGAAGTGGGGGCAGTTTCTTAAGGGGAAATTCGTAACTTGGAAATTTAAAAGACATCAAACTAATTACATATAAAACGTGGACGTAGCTCTGGCTCTTTTACAACTGAGCCATTCAGCAGTTAAATGCCCTCAGCAGTTCGAATTCATAAGTAGAACATTTCTTTATTTAGAGTGACCATAAGCAAATGCTAATCCGGCAAGACCAATATGATGATATACAGAATAATTTAGAAGTAACCTAACTACCTATCTTGAAGCACCCTAACTTCTGTACTACAATCCGGTAATAAATTTTGCACAGATGGAATTAGTAACGGATGAACGTTCGCAGGGGTATTAGAGTTTGTTGTACGACGTGAAAAGAAATCTAAAGTTTTAAGCTTTTTTTTTTTTTTTTTTTTTTTTTTTTTTTTTTTTTTTTTAAATCATACGGTGAGATTTTAAAAATGAATAATAATAATATCAGCAACCCATCAGGTGATGAATATTATTGTTACCCAAGTTCAAGGACTTTGTGGTGAGAAGGAAGATCTTAACACTCCTTATGTATTGGGTGAGATAAATATTTCGTAGTAAACCGCGTTTGAACATTCAGTTCCCGGTAGAATGCATCACTTAATTTTTTGTGCTTCTTTACTACCGGACGCAGGGAAACCTTGTGATCGTGCAAGAAGTCGAGGAAAGTTTTACCCTTCCAGATCGAAATTTTCACTTGCTTTTTGCGTATCAGAGCTAGCTGGTACATTCTGGTTTTGTGCCTGTCTGTCTGTGTGTTTGTGGTAATTCCTTTTCAAGGCCGGAGCTATACTGTTTTAATCAGTTTTTAATCGAATTCTCATAAATTGTGCGGAATAGTTCCAGATAGCCGGCAATAAATTTCATTGCCGACGGCGACGAATCGGAAATAGCGTCGTGAGCGCGCGCGGAAACGTATTTCGTTCATATCAGAACATAGAACAGAAGTCATGCGCGACTCATATAGATTCAATTTTGAATAAAAAGGTAGTGAAGATAGGCGGGAGCAATTGTACGACCCAGAGTACGTCCATGTGTGCAATCTTTTCTTTTCAACAAAGATAGGGCCACCACGGCCTACCCACATACTTTATAACTTACCCACTGCTCCTGAACACTACACAAACAACGACTCAGCATCAGATCCTTCCGACGATAAGGCGATATAGCTCGGGAAGTTAAAGCGGTGATTATCCACTTTCCACGTTACTAACAAGGTTTGTTCATGCAATGCAAACATAACGTCTTTGGCCTCTCCCATGAGGCACAACCCGCCGCCCGCTGGTGTCCGCCTCATTGGCCTTTACAACCGTTTTCGATTTGCATAACCCCCTACCCCCACCCCTCGCCTTCTTTCCATACTTCTCTGTGCGTAAATAGGAATTTGAATCGAAATAACCCGAGAACTTCTCTACCATTCCATTCGCCGTATAAATGTTGGGAAAAAAAATCCAAAGTCATGTTTTGTTTCAATGCTTCAAGAAATTTTACAAAGATGGAACGCCTCTATAAGAAAATAGATTTTAGCAAACTGTTTCCGAGCCTACCTGGATAAATTCCGAGAGTAAAAAATGTTACCTCGTAAAACCTATTGTAGCTACGTATTAGGCCGTCGCTATTTTGATATCAGTAAGCGCCCCAAGTCATTACTAACTTTCAGTTACCATTAAAAACCTCTACGAACGTTGACACGGCGGATCCCATATTTACCTGAAATGTTCAATTTGCTGCAAACCTTGCCAGCTCCTGTCATCACACACTTACCACCTCTCGCAAATACACCATCACACCGTACATATCACACCTATTTCGAATAAAAAATGAAGCTCGTGGCTTAGGGCAAACTAGGGGGTTGCAAACACATAAGCGGGTATACAACAGGGTCACTGAAGATTTAAAATAGCGTTACCTGAAGGAAAAAATAGCCGAAAAATGACAAAATTAACCAAGTTGGACCCCACTGATGGTCCTCTTTTGAAAAAATGAAACTAATAACGATAATAATATTTCACCCTTTTTTGTCAACAAGTGCCTGCGTACCCCTGCAGGCAAGGCTGTTTCCTTTGCTAATACACTCACAGCTCAGTTTGTTCCATAGGAAATCCTGTTTTCAATTTACAAATTGATAACCAACAAACAAGCCTGCTCCAATTATCATCTTTCAATAAAATTTTCAGGCCCATTCATGTCATGCAAGTGATCAGATGCGAGCAATCGAGGAAAACCCCCGGATTCTATGGCATAACAAGATTACTCCTTCTCAATAACCCCCACAAAGCTTTAGCTCAATAAAACACAATCGTGCCTTCCTTCGTTGTTTGATTTTCGCCTGTCCGTTTGCAGGATAATAAGTGAATGATTCAAGTTTCGTTTTTACGTTGGGGTTTTTGATCGTTGATGTTGGCTTTGTGAACGATTTTTCTGATAAAATCTTGGTCGTTAGGTTGGTATTTAATTTTTTTTTTTTTTTTTTTTAGTATGTTAGTATTGTTTTGGTTTTATTGCCGTGTATATTATTTGTCGTTTTTGGGATTGCGCCCGTCGTCGGTTTCATTTGCTGTATTTGATTATTATCAGGTGGATGGTATCGAGGAAGTGTGGGCGGAGTTGCTATTTTCCTCTGTTGAATTTTCAATTCCAACTTTCAAATGAACGATCTCATTTCTGTTTCCGCTTTCGGTATTTCTGGAAGCTGAGTAATTTGCAATATGTATCATTCGCGTTATCCAAAATTGTTTCATTTAGTTGCTTCGGGTTCATGACATTTAGCATTTCATTTGCTCGGCATATTTCTTCCGCGTAGTTCCTAAATGGTTCTCTTTCTCCTTGGAGTCTGTGTATACGTGCTACTATAGAAATAGTGCGCGCAAGTGTTGGAAAGAGCGATATTGTTCAAATATTTGATAGCGATTCAAATGTTGCTGGGGTGTTGCCTATTGTCTGCAAATAGTGTTGTTAATTCTTATTTATAGGCATTGCACTATTCTACTTCTTTTCGATGCCGTATACTGTAGTGCAATATCATCCAGGCGTCCTGGAGCTATTGAGAATCTCATTATGGGGCTTGAATTGTGGGAAACGAACCAGAGTAGCTTTTTGAGCGAGTCCTCGATTTGATTTGGTAATTGCATCATATCTACCCTAGGTTTATGTACAATTTCCATGTTCAAATTTTTGATCGAATTTGACTTCATGTCGTTCAATTTCGCTTATTGTTCTACGAATTGTGACATGATATATTGAGGGTAGGGTTGATTTGTTCTGGGTTTTAGAATTTTTTCGGTATTGTCCCCGTTTGTTTCGGCTGGGGAGTTGTTAAAATTGTTTCTAGCATGGATTGTTGGAACTGCTTGTTCACATCAAACATAGCTGGTAGATGTGATTGAACTGTTTTCGTTACGATCCTCGTTGATTTCACGTTGGTGTGCCTGTAATAGCGGTTGAATCACTGATATTAACTGGTCTATTGCTGCCGGTTGTACAGGACGTGCATACAGTTCTCCTACGGTGGTTAACTTATGGTGATTGGAATGCTGATACTCCGCGCATGTTTCGTCTAGGTACATTTCACATTTTGTACACCAAATACGCCGTCTTTTGCGCATTCGCTTCGGTCTTGCTGGTCTTATTTCTCGTTATTGGCGATAAGTTGTGGTGATAGTACACCAAGGTCTAGTTACAAGCAACGGCAAAGTTTTGTGAAGGTGATGTTTGAGGATTGGGTCGTTGGGCAGATAATTTGCAGTGGACGCTTCTTTATTCGAGTTAGAATTCAACTCGGAGATCTTGAAAGGAGATGATGAAAATGTATTTTCGGTATGGGAAGTTGACGATTTTTTTTTTAGGTTGAGGGTGCTGAGGGGGGGGAGGGGGGATCGGACGTCTAGCTTGCTACCATTAAATTTCTTATTTCTCTTAAATATGGGTGATTTTCCCAGAAAGTGTCAGAAGCGATGTACCGACCTGTTGTGGCAACCTAATAAAGATTTGAGAGCTGTGGAATTTATAATTAAATTTTAGTATAAATTCTTATCTGGAACCGTTTCTTTTCCTTGTAAGTAAGTTAGTTTTATTCCTTTATTATAGAAAATTAACAAAATATAGTCACCTTCCCAACTTAAAACGGGAGGTCTTGCCGTTTTTGAATTTGATTCCATTTTCTCTACATTAGTACAATTGCTGAGATGTTTTTCTGATTGTTAAAATAAATTTAAACCCGCTAGAAAATTATATCTGGACGGGAATATTTTTGTAATAGTTATCGCCATCATTGACCTGTCCAATATTGTTTTTCGACTATTCGCGGTCACAAGTGTATTTTAGAGGTTTTTGTCCCCATATTATTTGCGTTCTATTCAGTTACCAGAAAACTCGCCATTCGTTTTCATTCGGAGCAGATGTGTGCTGAATCGTGGGATGGTCAAACACAATCTTCCGGGACCTGTCCACTTTTCCCAAGTGATTACAATTTTTTCTTATGCTATTTTTATTGTGCACCAAACGGTTTTATTTTAAATGCCGATTTTGAGAACGAGCTTGCCATAAGGTGAAACATTCGAAAAAATAAGTAACGAATCATCATCGACTTGTCCATCATCAATCTGTCTTCTCCCAAAAATACGAGGACAGGGCGATGATACCAGGACAGGGCGATGATGAAAATTGTGAGAATCTACGGGTCGCATCATCGACTTGTCCACCAGTTCTTAATTATTTACTATCTTAATTAATAAAGAACTACTTTTTGGATTGGCATCCAATCTCCATACATACGATATAGAGAGTATCTGCGATTTTTTTCAGAACTACATTTCTTTTTTCATAAGTCAAACTTGCAACTTACCTTTTCTGTGAGAATCACCCATATAATTATATTTATCGAGGTTAACGGAAATTATAATATCAATTTCTTTAAATATCGTTCCAACAACGATATAAGGGGAGGATTCTCTGAATAATCTGATGTCGATATATATTGAATACAATTCAATTTGAGGTATGGAGATACCATAAGAGGTGAGGGCAGTTGTGGATAGCGATTAGGTTTTAGATATAAATCATTAAGGTATGAATAATTGGTAACAGAGAGAGAAAGAGAGAGTCTTACCGTGTTCACAATATGCACAGGTATGAGAAGGGGAGTTGAACCGTGGTTGGTTCACTCAACGTTCTTTGGAAAGTTCTGAGTAACAGTTAGGTACTTCGACCAATACCAATGCGGAGCTGTTACAGTTAACTGAAGTAAAAAAGCTCTGCATGCTGTTCAAGAGCAGCTACGAAATGTTCGAGTATTTCGAATCAGTTCTTGGTGGCTCAATAGCTGAGTGTATGGCTTACTTTTAAAAGGAGTTCCTACATTGAGAGGATTTGGCAAGCTATATTATTGACTTATAAAACCAACGAAATTAATATCAGTGACTGAAAAGCTATGTTCGGGGAGTATGATCGGAAATCTTTGTCTTTAAGTTCCAAATTGATAACGCACGAGAGAATAAAAATGTGGGCATGTTTGTAATGACATTGTATATGAATAAAAAACTCTATCGATTTGTCATTAATAGAAAGGATCCTATTTCTTTTTGGGATTAGATTATTGTTAATCTCATTCACCACTTAAATAACAAAAAACGCGTAGAAATCGTTAATAATTCATCGCAGTCTAGAAAATGAGTGAAATAATAGTAATACGAAGAAAACGAGTAATGAAACGTAAGTAGTCGGGAGTAAAGTAGGTACAATTGTATATTAGTGTTATTTGTATTTACTGAATTGTATTGCTCCTAACGCCACCCCCTCCTCCTCCTCATTACTTCTTCTTTCTCACAACTTCTTTTATTTAAATCAAATTTTCCAAAACTTTTAAATCCAATTCATCACGAAGTCATCTATATTGCTCTTCTTCGTGGTTCTACAACGACACTTTGACAACGGATTGTACAGCACGTATCTTATATGATAATATATTTTTCATTTTGACGACCTTAATTGGTGAATCACAAGTAAGAGGATGATAGAGGGTCTTAAATGGATTATTTGTCGAATCCTATTCGGTTTGGCGGAGGAGGAGGGGCTCGGCTCTAGAATTAAAAAGGAAGTAAATTGAAGTTGAATGAGATCAGGAGTAAAGAAGGGAGAGATAAAATCCTGATGAAATACTTAGGACGATCTGATAAGTTGAGCCTTTGAGGGTTGTTCACCATTAGTGTCACCCCGTGCCAGCTGACAAGGGTTGAAGGGCCGCGGCCTCCCGTACTGCCTACCTCCCCTCCGAGCCAACCTCACCACACATTTCTCACACTTGAATCTATGAATATTCTATCCCGGATCATTTCTCTATCATGATACAAGTCCAGATAAACATACAATTGTCTAAAAGTGTCCAATTTATTTTATATCCCTTCTTCGTTAATTAAGATTTGTCGTTTTATTACACTAACGGAGAATCGAAAGTCAAAAAGTAATAATAGTCAATAGTTATTAATTGAACTGATTTCGGTAAAAGATGCCCCGGAAAAAAATCATTCCCTATTTTTTTCCACCACTTTCTTAAATCTATAAAGAGTGATAATAGGTAGGTGAATTTCTAAAATACCAACTTTTTGCTCATTTCACGGATTTAAATAATGACACCCAGAAAAGTGGTGCATTTCAGTGAATAGCAAATATGAACATAGTAAATAAACATCGTCCATAGTTATATGTATATGGAATATATATATATATATATATATATATATATATATATATATATATATTTGACTTCATTTTCCGGAATGACTGCTACTATCTTTCTATTTCTTTTTCGTGAATTTTGTTGGTAGATAACGAATAACAATGTTGGTAGGTAATATGTGTCATCGTGATATGCAAGTAGATTGTGAACCAGCATTACTAGGTGAATAACCATAGGAGCTAGTGGCTATTGAGTTATTAATTTACTAGAAACATAGCTATAGCATGCCTCAGTGTTTGAATGCCTAATTTTTCAATTTTTTCCCCTCCCAACCGTTCATTTACCGCAATTCAAAAGATGTTTGCATTGTATACCGTAAGAATAGAAGTTATCGACTAGAACATAACATGATTTTTGATCGAATACACAATACGCAATTTCTCCTTTGGTAGAACTCCGGTCCATTCACTACGACGTCCCCGAACTGGGATCCATTGCTTGAACACCAGACAATTGGAAACAGTTTTTCGTGCATTCTATGGCATCATGAAGAAGCTTCAATAATGAGGTTTTAGCTGACTCATTAAAAGAGTATTGAAATCATATTTTTCGAAATAAAATCTTATTACTTATCTCATTCCTTTCGAGAATGTCTACAAATAAAATACATAGCCTCCAACCAATTTAATTTATTTTTGATCTGACCTCTGCTTTATCTTTAAAAACAAATTAATAATATTAATGCACCGCTAACCTCAGAATGATAAAAAGACGAAGCATTACGAACTCACGTGACCACCCAATGTCCTCATCGTTTCCTAGATACGCTTTTCTGAATCCCTTCCCCAATCATCAATATCATCCATATTATTCTGCCGTTTATCTCTGGCACTTAGCAATCTCTTTATAAAATGTTTATCCTTCTATAATGAAATCTTATTTTACATTTAATAATACTTACAAATTAATAGACTCTCTTCTTCGTTGTAATAAAAGAGAAAAATACTTTTTCTCAACATCATTTACTGGTGCAATGGACTTCCAACTCCTAACTCTTTAACCTATTCAGAATGATGAATAGATCATTTACTCGAAAATGGCAGTATGAGTAGTCAAAAAGGTTCTGGAATTACGTATTCTGATTAGCACTTTATTATCATCGACAGTAGGTATCTTTTTTCATTTATTTATATATCATTAGTGTTTAGCTATTATTGTTTTTATTACTATTATTTGTTTGCCACGTGAGGCTAGGAAGCACAAAAACGTTTATAGTGTAGTTCTGCCTTGTGTTCACGCACTGGGAGTGTTCGATTACTGGAGCCTAATGGTACCTAATCGACTTGATTTTTTTTTTTTTTTTTTTTTTAGGACTAAATTTTTAAAATAGGAAAATTTTTAGGACTAAATTAATCCATCGAATCCTTCATTTGTATAAAGTCAGTACCTGACTGTTAGGAGGAGACTTTGGACTATTTCCAATGTAATGATCTGGATCAAGACTGTGAAATTCACAAATCGGAGACTTGTCTATACTTTGTATGTGGGTCCATCAGTAGTAACTAGTATGGATCGTTTCAGACTCCTGGGAAAACATAGCAAATGTCTCCTTTCGGTTGTCTGAAAGTAGAACGGATCTTTTTTATTTTTTAACCGAAGTAGCGCGAAGGAAGGGGAAAATACCTGAAATCGAAATTTCCACTGGCGGAAATTTCCACTTTATCGTGTTAGACTTACTTAAGAAATGTTGGCCGGAAAAGTGTAGGTAAGTACTCAACCAAGATGGGCATTGAGCCTGGCATGGGGAGTCGCCCAATACTGCATTTTCTGATCCTGATACATAACTGAGAAAATAAGTGGAGACCAGTAGACTATTTTTACTTTCCCTTCCTTCTGTCACATATGGTAACCAGCCAGTGTTGCATAATTGGATCCTAAGTAATATTTTCCTCACAGTATTATTTAATACATCATTCCTGTAAAGTGGACCTATCATCAACATCCCCTCCTCTAAATCACTCCTCACACACAAGCTCCAGCAGTTAAAACTCAGGAACCTATTCATGTTTCAGAAGACAGAATTAGATTTTTCAAAATTCGGAGACAATACAATAGTTTCATTGTGTTTAAAATTCACTAAATTGTTTGAAGTTTTTGAAGAGGCTGAAATAATAACAGAAGATCGCATGCGGTTGAAATATTGTAATGAGCACTCCAACTCATTTTGTGGCTTGAACTAATGGGTACTTAAAGAGATTTAATATTCTCAACAAACATGGAAGGAGACTGCATAGCATGCAACCGGGAAGAGGAAGTTAATATCATAAAATATAATTAGAAGAAAGGTTGGGATGGCAACTTGCGTAAGACAAGCAGGCGCTCGTTGTACAAAAGAATGGCCTTGGAGTCACGGTTTACGATAGGAAGGTACCCACATGTATTAATTCGATTTATTTATAATTTCCCAACAGCCACATGTGCCAAAGGAAAGTAGTTTATTCATCATGATAAGGTGTCCACTAAGCTCAGCCTTGTTAGGAGCACATTATAGCTTCCTCACTAATTATAAGCTGAACATATAAAATTATCTATACTGATAAAATCGTAAGTATGTCTATCTGCACATTGATTAGAATCATGAAACTTTGCGTTTCTTCTCTGTTTCGTGCTATTTGTAGACGATCGTTACCATTTTCTCAGTTTTTCTCTGTCCGTCTGTCCCTATGTTCATCCGCTTTTCTTGATTACAGGGGTCATTGGACAACTGATATGAGTAATAGGAAATGTCTGTATCAGTCCAACTTAGGCTATAGGCTATTCGAAGTTTTTAAAATTTGAGCCAGAGGGGGTGTTTTAGGGGAGGGGGATGGGGTGAAATGGGGTATCTTGAACACCATTGAACGAACTGGGGATGTGATTGAGCGAATATTTTCTGATTATTCTAACTTAAATCACAGGCTACTTGAAATGTTTCAAATCTGCCTCATGGGGATGTTTTAGGGGAGGAGGAGGGGGGATGGGTTATCTTTGTCATCACTGAACAAACTGGGGATCTGATTGGGCGAATGTGTTTAGATTACGTCAACCTCAATCACAGGCTATTAAAAATTGCTCTAGCCTCAACTATAGAGAAGTGTTTGTGGCAAGGAAAAAAAGGGATGGTGGGAGGGGGTGGTTGAATGGAATAATTTGTTCATAACCGAACGAACTGGTGATCTGATGTTCGGACGTATGAGATTGGATTAGTCTCAACGTTCTTTTGGGTCACCTATCAAGAATATTTTTAATCTGAAATATGGGGGTGTTTGTGCAGAGGGAGTGGAGGTAGATCTCAGTAGCTTGGTCCTAATAGGAAATTTATAAGTAAGTACTTTAAGGGAGTAGTTTTAAGTAAGGAAGTTTTTGAATCAGATCCATAGGGGTGTCCCAAAATGTGATTGATGAGGGGGGCATGCGTATATTCGAGTCAACCTGTGCAACGCACGGGTGAACCAGCTAGGTGATATAATGAGACAAAATCAAGAAAAGTAATCAATTAATTACCTTATTGTCTGCCTTTTAGTACTTTCTTCTTTCTAAGAATGAAATTCATTAGGGATCTTGTAACAGCTAACTCGCTCATTTCCTGAAAATTTCATCAAAATAGGCAGAAAAGTTTCGGCAATTTGTCGCCAAAAATACCGTGACCATAGCAGACCATGGCTGTTCCGATTGCGGTGCTTAGATAAGATTAATAATCATCCAGCTTGGGACCATTCCCAAACAGATTGTGTCCATCACATTGTGTGAGACAGCTGTTTCATGAGATTCCTGTCCGCCAATGCACAAACGCTCCGAAGGGGCCTCCATTTTCGTCCTTTGTAATTTGTCGATGTTAGTTAAAGTGTAAAACTCGGTTATAACGGTTTCGGGGAGATCTGCAAGTGTTACCATTCGATTCAGAGTGAAAAATACTTGGAAACCGGCCCCAAACTCCTATTTTCAAAATAATTTTTCATTAAAACCCTCGATTTCGTAGAAAAAACTATGTTTTCAACATACGAACCCCCAATTAGCAAGGTAAAGGTAAAATTTACTATACCGTTCAAAAGCTGACAGGTTGAAAAAGTTTTTCCGGCGAGCACACGCAGAAAAATCCCCTTACCGATAGCAAAAAAAATTGAAGGAAAAACGTCGATTTTAAATATTTTTTCTCATTTTGTACTTTGGCCTATTTTGACTATCTAAAACTAACTAACGCTTAACGATCTTTCCAATAGGTGTTCTTAGTTTTGAGTTTACAGTGATTCTAAAGAGAGTTATGGCCATTTTAATGTCATAAGGTACAAAACACGAACAAAATCTTAACAATTTAATAAATTTAAAACAAAGCGTTTAAAAAGAAATCTCTTGAGTAACTTTCGATCAGAAATGAGCTTTAGAATCGGTTCTTTGAGTATGTCCCAAAATTACTGTAGACACCCTGCATATCTACAATTAAAGAACATCCCCCTACCAGCTCATCGAATTCAACTGTCTAATCGACGGGGTAGTTGCATAATACAGACTACCTAATTTTTATTCCGTATGAGGTATTGGTGTTTGAGGGTTGAGATTTTTCAAGGCGTCTCAAATAATGTAGTGTATTGCGTACGCTAAGCGCTTTCGCCTTCTAATGGCCTCGTCAGAGCTTGTAGTTTATTGTTACATTCTTGCTTTTTGGGTCCTCTTCAATATCTTAGTAGATACCTTTAAAATTTGGATATTGAGTCTATTTGTTAAAAGGGATTATACTTGAAAATCTGTGTGGCTGGATCACGCATTGTCTGGTTGATTGATCTCTCAAGTGTACCTGTATACGTATAGGGTGGTTTTTTTTAATTCAATTTGCATTTTAAATTGAGAAATATTGAGAAATGTTTAGAGGGAAGCACATCTAAATTTTTTTTCCGGGGTGTCGGGTCAATAAGTCCATGGCCGGTGACAGTGAAAGGCGGAAGGTAGAAAACAAAGGGGGATAGATATACTATATTGGAGTAAGCGCGAACAGAAAGAAGGACAGAGCCAACAGCCAGCGGCCCTAACAAGAGGCCCACTTGTGCGGATGATGTGGTAGGTCGGAGAGGCGAGCACGACACGACATCCTCCGCCAGCCTACCAACACGCTATCATAATCCTAAGAGCTGCCTGCCCTGCCCTTGGTGAGCAATGTTGCGTGAGCACCTTATTATCTACCCCCCTCCTACCCCAGGCTGTCCCATTCCTCCCTGCTAAAAGGATCCAGTGAAACCACTCACCTCCATGTTGTTTATGTTAGGTTCGTGTGCCCTAATGGGCAAAACGTAGTGTTGCTCAACCACCCCCCCCCCCCCATATCCCCACCACCCGAACACACACAAATAACATTTATTTTTACATTCCCAACAACACGAAGAGTTTGGAGTAGTTGGAGGAATATTATGCAAAGGATCTGGGAAATTGTTCCTGGAACTCCCCCAATACACTTGTGTCCGATGTAAGCACGGGTTAAGACAATTCGAAAAGCACATTTGAAGGATACAGGGAAAGAACATGAAATATCCTAATTTCTCATTCTCGAGAAAATTGAATTAGAAATTTAGCATTATATTTCATACAAATTGCGAATAGCGGTAATTTAAATTAATAACTGCACACGACCTACGAGTATGAGGAAAACATGAACCAAATACCTCGCACTTTTCTTTTTTTAATAATTAGCAAATTTTTGTAGAAAATGAAGCTATTGCGATGGATCCTAATTTTTAAAAATAATAATTTTCGTAAATCTCCTTCGTGGTAATCTGTTTTAAGATATTCTGAAACGAATCCTGGAGTTTAATATTTCGATATTCAAGGATAAGTTGTGTGGATTTTTTTGAGTGTGGATTTTATAACCGATAAATGATTTCTTCAAGATTAATAACTTCAAGTCTCTCCTTCAACCCCAGAATTACAGTGTTATAATGAGGTTCGTAAAAATGCCAGTTGTTGCGAGGTAGGTACCTGCGTTCACACGTAAATGTTGGTATTGATTGAGCTGTTGGGAAGCCCATGTCACTGTGGTGCTCTCCCCAACGTCCGACTAACGCGCACCCTCAATTTCTTTTTTCAACCTGCCACGGGGCCAGCGCTTCCCATCATATTGCATTTCCCTTTGGGTTTGACCGCAGTTGCCGCAAACACCTCGTCACGATATTATAATGTATGAGGTTTATCTCGCTATTCTGCGTTGGCTTCGCGATCCGGTCCGCGAAACAACGGGAGGGGAAGAGTCGATTCTAATATTCATAGGTACCTAATAAACCGCCATTACATTCTCGGAAGTACATTTTCCGAATGGATCAACGCCCTTATCTGTATGATAATACCTAAGGGAATCCGAAGGAGGCGGTAATGTAGCGCGCGTGTTTGGGTTTTGAAGAAGAAAGAGACAAAAATATCTGCCAAGTCTTATGGGCTTCGAGTATACCTACATAGTTTCCTCGTTTGATGTGCCGTGGGGAATACACATTTAGTTGATTACCATATACGTGGTGAGGGGGTTGGCTTAATTGTATTTTATTTCCACGATAAGTAAATCACCTTGACTCATTTAGCTTCCGATTTTGAAGTAGTTCGGGCAATGAGATAGCGAATAATATTTGTCCCGTGAGATTCATGTTGCCGCAAGCTCTATCCAACTAATGATATGAATCAGTCGTGAATTTGTCATACAGAGTGAAAATTTTTTTATTTGTATCCATATTCAATTATGTAGACCAGTTATATGCACAGAAGGACTTTCTACGTATAACGTTTTTTAATTTCACAAAATAATTTAAACAGGAGGAATGAATGCTGTGAGTTGAAATAATCAGTTTCAAGGAATATATTTGTTATTTGTTTGTCCTGTTCTGATATCTTGAGTTCCAGTTTGTTTTGTAATAGTTGCATTGTCTTCAGTGAGGGTACGCAGCTGGGTTATCATACCATGAAAAGAATGTTCGGCGAATTTACAGGCTTTGCCGAGATAAACCGAGACCCAGAGTTGCTTCACGCTGACTTCAAACGATTTCTGGAAGTTTATGGCAACGACATTTCTGTTGTCTCCTCTATCAACCTAGGCAAAGTTCTTGTAGTAATTCTCATTTGTAGATAAGATGCTTTCCTCTCAGCCTTGGAGATAAGTAACCTGTTGACCAGCCGCAATTCATCGTAGCAGATGTCCCTGAGCTCTTTCTCCTTTGTATTCGCGGCCCATATGTTGTTCACGCTCTTAACCAACGACCTTCTGTTCTGAACTACCCAGGATGATTTCTGGGCGCGAACCACCTTCAGAAGAATTCTCTTTTCGTTTAGAGTTTGACTCCAGTTCCAATTGCTAATTCGCTTTTCGTTGCTCTTCTGTCTGTTTCTTATCGTCACCTGGTGATTATTCATTGGAGTTCTACTTAGCAGACTATTGTTCCTCATATATAAAAACCAGCACTGATTCACAAAGCTCTAAGATGGAATGATCTCGGATTCGGTGGAGTGTATGAATATGAATAGTTTCTCCATTATGATTTCTTGGAACTTCTCACGGTAACTTGAATATTCACGGTAGCGGTCATGGTGAAAGGGGCGTGGATGTTGTGGCGTCGCACCGTGGTCCAAAAGTAGGACATTTTGGACAGAAGACTGTTTTCGATATGTTCTTATGGGAAATTTTACGCTGATTCTAAATATACCCCATGTTCCTATACCTAATATTCGAGTTTCACTTTTTATTTTAGCGAAAAATGCTTGAAGAACACGTTTTTTTAACATAGTTTGCCATCTAAAGCCTTAAAATATTGCTTCAAAAAAATTTGCCCAACAGTAAACTTGAAGGGAATTAAAATGTTGTTATTGCCTGCTCTGCAGGAGCGTAACTAAGTGTAGCATGAGGAGTTAAACTTCATTAATACTAATATATTCACTATAAATAAATATTAATATTAAACTAAATATTGATATAAACTATTAATTACTTTATTTGAGCTATATTCAGCTAAAAAATATAACTTTAACAATTTTTAACCATTTTTAGTGATTTTTTTAATACATTTTTTTTTTTTTAATTTGACGGATTTATTGTGCTTAAAAAGTGCTGGCCAACGAACCCATCCTTTCATTTGGTAGGCTTGATTTTTTGGCGCAACAAGGGATTTATATCCATCCTAAGAAGAGTTAGGTATCGTCTGGAATGATACATATATACATATATATGAAAAGGCGTTAAACTCTAAGATTCGTTTCAGAATGCTTCAAAACTAAATTCGATGGAGAAAATTTTCCAAAAATTTTGATTTTAAAATTTTTTGAGCCATTGCAATAGCTTCACTCTTAACAAAAAGTTGATAAAATGTGGTTTTTTCAATGAAATGGAGGGTTTTCTTCTAACATTATTCTCTATGAACCTACAAGGAGTAGGGTTCCTTGTATTTTTTCACGCAGAATGAAATGGTAACACTTTTTGATTTTTCAGAAATTTTTTGTAGAAATTCAAAATTAATGTAATTCTTTTAAATTTAGTGCTTCAAATTAGAAAAAATCAACTCCTAATCGCGATAAGAATTTGATAGGAAACCACTGTTGAAGTTGTTTAAGTTATCATTCCATTCTCTGTAGAGCCAGTTTTCTGTACATCTTCCATGTGAACATATGTTGGACAGAAAGGTGGCTCACTAGGGCATGGAATTACAACCTAAACATAAACAACTTTAACCGCGGTTTCTTATCTAATTCTTATCGCGGTTATACCTAATTGATTTTTTTCCAAGTTCAAACACTGATTTTTAAAAGAATTAAGTTGTACCTTCAAATGAGGAAGTATAAAAATCACTACGCTTGAATATATTTTTCCATTAGAAACCCGTGAAGTGAAATTAAACAGAAAAATCTTTCTACACTAAATAGTAAGAGGATACGACAGATGGAAGGGTTGTCAGAAAACCACAGAAATCGCATCAGATAAGAAGTCCTACAAATCTGTGCGTCTCAATAGAAACCTATAAATCGGATAATCAAACTTGGATAGGTACCTACGTTAGTAAGTTACTAATTTATGCTGGAAGAGTAATAGTTCTCACCTTTTATTGATACTTTGGCAACATCGGTTTTCATCTATCGAGAATAATTGTTTTCCTTATGACTCGAGGACGTAGTCACTTGAATAACATTCAAAATTATCAATCAAAACAAATTGCGAACCCGCCCATAGGAATTTTTTGATCTCTGATTTGTTGGCTACCTTTTCAACTAAGGTTCTGCTATCCGAAATTTGAAGTGTTGTGTGTACGAGAAAATTTGAAATGTAGCGTCTTGATGAAAACAATCCCATCACCTCCAGGCGGGGGTGGGGGTTATGTGTGCCTTTAAACATTCCTCTTCTCAAGTGATTTGTGGCCATTCTTGAAACAATGTTGAACTTGAATGTTTTAAATCAACAAATAATATTATATTTTCGGTAGTTAAAATTTCCAAATCAAAGGGTCCGTACACTGGAAACATATTGATAATCATCCGATGATATGATGATCGACTGATAATCCGATCTAATGATAATCGACCCCCCCCCCCCCCCCCCCTTCTTAATCCCTTGAGGGTTGGGTGATTAGCTTTGGTAACCAGACCGTTGAGTTTTGACAGACGAGGTAACCAACCACTACGAGTGTTGGTGAAAGAAAAATCGCTCTAACGTCTCATTAAGCTCAGATATAATACCTCGTTAACGCTAATTCTTGATTAACTCAAACGGTGAAACTGGCCCAAAGGTTAGAAAAGTCTGGCTCGTGATCCGCCAAAGCCCTTCTACTCGGTTATGGGAATTCAAAAAGCACCGGAAACTTTCTATGGAAGTAGTTGTCAAATGATATCGTCCTCGACTGAGGAAAAGTCGCTTGATGTCAATCGAACGGTGCTATGCTAGGAATGTGGGGTTTTCAAATAATCGTGACCCCCATTTAATAATTCATATCATATGGTAATCATTCTAGGGTTAAATCAGCAGTCATGTAAAATCGTGCACAGTGTTGTATGAAATTATAATCAACCGAATAAAAAATATCTGGCTGTCCCTATTAGATGTTGGGTCCATTGGAGTGCATGTGAGGAGATCAATCGTTACGGCTAATCATCCGATTTCACTCTTCTCCTTTCTTATCAGGAAAGTTGAACATCGTGGTTCTAATATGGATTGATGAGAAATGATGCACGGATCTGAAAGTTGTACGGTGAGTTGTAATAGTTATACTAAGCCTCAAACAATCCAGATAAAAATTAAGTTATGACCCGGAAATTTCAATCCGGAACCACCGGACCACGTTTTAAGATATTTTAATACCAACTTTCCCCTCTTGGGCGGTCAAAATTAATTAAATACGTAGGTAGCAGCCGTTCGTTCTGTTTTTCATTAGCTCACTTCTCTTTTTTTTTCACGGAGGTTTCCATTTTTAGCACATTAGAGTTTACTGTGATCCGTGTGATTTTTACTTAGTCATTCGTTAGAGTTGTCCCATCACCTTCAGGTATTTGGATTCTTTTTACAGTAGGGCATGTAGGCGAAAAATGGACTGAATCCGAGGATTTCTCACTTTTTAAAAATTGCTGTTTTGTAATGGTGAGTTAAGTATTGAAACAAAATGGTATATAACCGTTCGCGTTGCAGGAAAAACTTGCCCGACATTTCAGCTTTCCAAAGTCATATTCAGTTTTACTTCTACTTTGCTAATTGGGAGAGAAAAGTATGTTTTTATGTAGAAAAACATGTTTTTCTATGAAATTGAGAGATTTCGTGAAAAATGACCCTCTAAGAAAATTGGAGTTTGAGGCTACTTTTACCGAATGGTAACACTTGCAGAAATCCCCAACTTCGTTATAACTGAGTTTTACACTTATGCTGCACGATTGGAACTTTTTTGCCTCCTCACTACCGAAGGTTCTTTGTGTTCGTGCGAGAAGTCGAAAAACTTTTTTTTCCTCGAAAATCAAAATTTCTAATCACTTAATATGAGTTTACTGATCAATTTTGGTTCCATGTCAGTCTGCCTGCCTGTCTGTGGTAAATCCTTGTCAAATCCGAAACCATACCTAGTATCCGTCTGATTTAGATGAAATTTTCAGAGATTCTGCGAGTTAGCTGGAAGACGGTCCTCTGTAAATTTCATTGCCGTTGGATCAATAGTAGCCGGTACGCATGCGCAAACCTAAATTTCTAATGACGTCGATTTCTCATAATATTTTGGTCCGATTTCGTTCGAAATTGGAGGGTAGGTAGGTATATGTTCCAGAAAGATACCAAATTCTTATAATATAATATATAAATTCTAATAATATAATATGATATATAAATTCTGTTAATATAATAAACTTTCAGGCAAGGTAGTTGAGTATATGTTCCAGAAAGATACCAAATGAATCATATAGCAATTGGTAAATTATTAACTATTGCGCATGCGCAAAACTAAAATTGATTTACACTGGCAAAACTCGGAGCCTAATGGACCTGTTTTGATGAAACTGTCAGGCAGTGTGTGGGTTAGCTTCTAGACGCTCCCCAATATCTTTCATTGCATGCGCAAACTTGAATTTCCTACAACTATGATTTCTCATAATTTGTTGGTCCGATTCATTTCAAACTCGGGAAGTAGTTGGGTATATGTTCCAGGAAAATTCCCTGTATATGAATTATATGGTGATTGATAATGTAGGAACTACTACTTCGCATGCACTGAACTAAAATCGATTGACACAGACTGTAATATTTGTTAGGATCTGTCCGTTGGTAGTACGCCAAACCTACACAAATTTACCTAATAATTGTACTTAGTGCTTAGATGGATAATTTCCTGATTTACTTATCTTTTAACACAAGAGAATTGACTAACTAGTAGTCTTGTATTATGAAAGTGGACTGTATATGTGTTTCTCAATGACTGAAAGCTAAGGAATAATGAAAATAAATATGTACGAATAATATCTCCTATTTTATTCGGTTCAAACTGATAGCCAACATGCGGGACAACAATTCAAAATAGTAATAGCTTAGCAAGGTACTTGTTGCCTACCTATTACGTGGCCACGGCAAGTTGATGAAAATAATCAATATTCGATCTTCACAGAAGGATACAGGTATACTTAGTAACAAGTTTAGTTATAATTTCCCCTTCCCCAGAGTCTCAAATGATGATGACTGAATGATGTAGCCAATTTTCGATGGGCGGTGAAAATAGATGGATATATGTATGATAAACTGTTAAACCTTGCGTGATGAGCGAATTGAGCAATAAATAATGGTTTGATCTCACCAGAATTATGTGTCCAAGCTGAACTCCTCCGGGTACATGGAGGCTTCACGAGGGCTGGTAACCGTTCCACTCTAGATAATGTGGGTTGCGGCGTAATTATCGAATCCAACGTCGTTGAAGGCTTCACTGCGACGCTCAAATACGTGAAAGCAATTCAACTGAATAATGTCTTCCGACGTGGATGACAACAGATACAACGTTGTAGTAAAGATAAAGGGATGGTGAGTTAAACAATGTCGATCGACTTTTTTATATAGCATTCAACAGGAGGCAATTTACAGCTGCCAGGCTCAAATTGGGATGATGATGTCCAGGGTTGTCAAATACTATCAACTTGTGATTGGATTAAAGGTAGCTGGAAGCGTCGATACTAATTTCACTGATTATGGTAAAATTCTTTACAAATTTAATTAACTTATACATATAAATTTTAAAGCGTATCACATTGGATATTTAAAGAAAAACGAGTTGTATGGATACTATAGAATAAGTAAGATCCATAATGAATAGCAATTAAGTTAGATGTATATTATCCATGATTGTGGATGTCTTCTTAAAAGAACACCAATGCTACGCCAACAACAACACATGAGGCTACAGAATAAAAAGGTTACTTCAGAGTTATAAATGTGAGGTTATTTAATGCAAAATACGAAATATGATTATTAATGTTAATTATTTATCAAGTGCTAGTGCAACGGAAAGCTATTAGTGAGACGGTTTTACAAGGTAAGTGAAAACACAAAGATACCCGGCTTAGCGGCGTACCCACAGACAAAACTCCGAGGTTAATGAACCGATTTTTGTAAAGTTTAAAGGGATTGTGGGTGTTAGCCCTAAGACGATCCCCTATAAATTTTATTGCCGTTGAATTAATAGTAGTAGTGCCCATACGCAAACTTTAATTCCCAATAACGTTGATTTCTCATATTCTGTTAGTACACATGTGTTAAATACTGTTCCATTTTGCATTCAATCATTTCGACATGTACTTTGTTCTTCAACTAATGCGTTCAAATACTTTCAACGATTGCTATATAGTCCATGTTACAATCGTGAGGAAGCTATACTGCAGTTGGCAGACGTTTTTCTCTCTTACCACTCAACTTTTGTAAATGTAGGTGAAACCATTTATTAAATATTGTTAGATGCCGACGTAGGTATCTCCCCCCTGAACACTCATATAAAGGAGGATTGGGTCTTACTGTGATCTACGAGGGTACCCTGAATTCACAAACAGGTGCCAATTGTGAGTTGAATGAAACCGTTTCTGGCACTCGGATGGCTCAACGAATGCTCACACCAACAAAGCGAAATGTATACATGAGAAGCTCTCGAAACGCGGCATTCATGAAAATCATTGAACGTTATTATTTTTCAATCACTGAACTCTATCGAGTCGGCAGGAGAGGGAATTGTTCGCTTCTCCCCCGTATGAACTCTCAAAGATAACGCGGCGAGGTGAAGTGAGGTTTTGTGGGGCACTAACTTGTTTCAGTGTTCACCACAGGACACGGCGGCAGAGAGACGAGGGAGCCAGCCGTTCGCGGATGGATTTCTGCGGAACGAGTTCAAAAACATGAAACTCCTTTACTTACTAACCACCTCTCACTCATGTTCATGATTTTCACTGAGTAGTTTTCGAACAACCTTAAGGCGAGATTTTCCCAAGAGCGTCACAAGCTTCGATTACTCATGAAATGGAGCTTTTTTTTCAACTGACATTGACGAAAAATATTTTACCTTTGACCTGTACAGGAACTGCTTTTCGGTAGACTATTTTAACTTTTTCTCCTTGTTCTTTCGCAATCGACCACGTGAAAAAATCGTATTTCTCCTCAACTTTATTACGTTTCAAGTTGTTACGGTTGCTAATATTGCGGGTTTCCTCAATAGGGAGCAAAGCTATCACACTGTTTGTGTGGTTTTTGATTAAAAAATCCAAAAATGGGGCTACACACGGTTTTTTGTAACAAAACTAGTAATTTTTAACTGATTTTACTGGCGATGAGGGATAGACACTGGTATATATATATATATATATATATATATAGGTATTCTTGCAGGTAGCCATTAGTTCGTACTGAATACTAGTGTGAGGGTAGAAGGATCACGGCTTCTTCCTTTTTATGTGTTTATTGATTTCACAAACAGAAGTTTTTTTTTAAATAATGGTAGATACAGAGATGATTACATATGTACTATTTGTTATCTATAAGGTACTGGCACTTACTATAGGGGGACAGATCCATACGAGGTGTATTTTGTCATGTTGTTGCAGAAGTTATAATTTTACTCTCAGAATTTCGTCCGATGGTTTGAAAGGGTCTAGAATTATGATCAGATAGCTTATCATACCTAGCATACAACTATATCTCAACTATCTGTTGAGATATAGTTATATATCTCAAACAGAAAATAGATTAATGCTGCTTCATTCAGAGAGAGTTCACTCGAATGTTTTGGGCGGCGCGTATGATCCTCCAGGGTTGAATATCAGACGTTAACTGGGCAACCACTCCATGGCAAGATTTTCTCACCAATTAACAAAAATCAAAATTCTTTTCTAGTACCTACTTTGAAAAAGCCGAAATATAAAAATTAGTTTCATGTTGTCAATTGTTGTTTTTCCTTAAAAATTGTTTGAATATATATATATATGTACGAGTATTTATCATATCACACTCGTATTTATAAAGCAGCTGGATCCAGGGGATAGAACTGCAACGAATCAGAAATCGGAATCTTGTACATGAGTTACATTCAAACGTACAGACATACAAACATGCATACATTTTCATGAAACAAATAGATATTAGTTCTGATGACATCAAGAACCACAACCTAACAGAGTTCCATAGAAAATTTAAAGAATTAAGAAAAAACAGACCCCTTATGCCCTTTTATATTCTACCGTGACAGCGTAAGCTGTCATTGTTCTAGCTGTTGCTATATATTGATTCCCGATAAGTTGCCCAGATGACGCTTCGTTCCAATCCTACCCACTTGCTGCTGATCTTGCTGAAGATCCTCTAAGTTTCTCTATACAACCACTAATATACAGTAACGGACCAACAATTATTCTTCCCTAATAAACGCTGCTTCATGAGATGTCAAAAACCTAATTGTTCCAAAGGAGATGTTTGTCGAAAACATACCTACTCCGTAGCGTTTTATTCTTCCTGTCCAATGAATTCAGTTTCTTTGGACCAAGTATCCAACTCCAATGCTTGGTTACGTTGATGATTCCAGCAAAACTTATCATTTCTATCTATCCGATACATAAACAAGTGGTTCGTTTTACAAATAGTACAAGTGTAGTTTTTACATCAGTGAACAATGAAGTAGTACCTTCCATCTTGGTGAGCTATCATGTAGTTTATACTGGCCTCCTCAAGGGTGGTCATTGCTCGTGAGTACCGTCAAATGAAAGCAACACTGCTGGACAGACCAGGGACCTACTCATCAGCCCATGAGGTCTCATACGGTTTCGTCGCATGACGCATGAAGTTATTATGTTTAACAGGACAGATTCCCAGTATAACTTTCAACCTTCGTCCTCTGCTCAGGAGACAGCAGGCACGTACCCTCTGGCACGACCGTAAACCTTGATGTAATAATTAATTACATAGGACTTTTGATATTCCAACCTAACATGATAAACAGGATACCCATGTTTGGTCTTTGTCTACATCATCAAACATTGAGAAGCCCAGAGAATGCTTTATAACAGTATTTTTTCTTAGTTCATGGGTACACCTACAACAGATAACTATAAGACCCGTGGACAGAATGTGAGGAAGTGATAATAAGTCATATCAATACCAATAGTATAATACGCATGTTTACGTGAAACTGCAAGCAGCTGATAAAGAGAGTGTTACTCTATCTGTGGAGCAGCTGAATTTTAGTTTCAGTTTTGATAACAATATAGAGAAAATTGAATAATGTTGGGAAAGTTATATGAAGCCTCACTCATTTGAAGTTGAATGTACTCTTCTTGTTACTAACTGACTGTTCATAAGTAGTGTACTTTTGAGAAGTTCAATTTGCAAATCTTCCGTCAATAACACTGACCTATATGATGCAAAAATTACTTTGTAACCAAGACTATAAGTTAAAGGGTGGTAGAAGGTGATATTAAGGAGAAAGGTGGAGGCCACTCCATTTGTCATGAATCCATTAGTTTCCTCTGGGGTTCCTTACAAAGGTTTCAGGCTTTCAATTTCGGTGAGAAGAGCTTTTGTTGTCTCACTCAATATAACGATTTCACTCTCTGAATCTCATCATCATATTTTATGCAGATGCTCCTATACAAAAAGGAATCATTCAATTATTCGTATGTTTTTTCTCTCTCTCACTCTCTTTCTCTCCTTCTCTTCATCATCTGATGTGAACAGATTGTGTTCAACTAATGTTCGTACATGGGCAACACTGGATGTGAGTAAAATAGCACTGAAGAGTAATAAAACCATATTAAACCCCCTTAAAATGCCAATAATAATGTTAAAATGCATCTTTACGGTAAAATATTCATGAAAAAAACAAATATATCGAGTTTAGATTCAGTGACATGGATTTCACCACAAAGGATTTTGTATTAATAAAGATAACAAATACAATGAATTACCACGCTTTTGAAAAATCACTTAATATCACTAAATCCGGTGATTCACCGATTTTCAGAATATAGAATACAAAGTTAGGCTCATGGTGCTTTGAGGGTATTGGTATTGAAATGAGGAAGATGCCAAGTCACCTCAACGAGTTAGTTATCACGTAGATAACAAGTTACATACCTATTCGTTAATTTTATTTATATTGACTTTCGACTATTGCAATGGCTCGGAAAATTTCGTATTCGAAATTTTTGAAAAAGTTCTTAATTGAAATCCGTTTTGAGGTATCATTTTTGAGGTGAATTCAAAGAACGGTATGAGACACTGTATTCAGCCACAACCACAAGATTTTGTGTAAATTTCTCTTCATAATGTGCTGAAGCTTCTAAAAATTTACTCCTATAGGAATCGCTACCATCAGAATCATCGTCTTCCAATTCTGGGGTTCTCAGCAGTATACTTTCCATTTCTTCAAGTGTTTTCAACCTTTCATGCCGATCCACCAACGATTGCCAAGCACCTTTAATTTGTGCAGTCGTTGCCCCTTCGTCGTTGATCAAACAAATAAATTCCGTGTAATATTTAGTAAATAATCGCCTTACCTGAGCACGCTTCTTCGTTACTTCTACCCTCTCCATTTCGCTGCGTTGAGTCACGGTCGCCAGAAAATATTAGATAAACAGGTATGTAGCTAGAAATAAAAACAATATGCTGCTCCAAATATGGTACTACAATTTTATTCACTAAATTCACCTCGAAACAAAACGTTAACTAGGCAATTATTATAATGAGTGAGGATATTATTATAATGAGTTGGAGAACTCGAAAGGTTTTGATTCACTCACGGTTGCGTAAATAATAATCCTATTAAAGCTCACTAGAAAAACTGAAATTGAACACAAACAGACCATCGACCGAAAGTATGCATGGAGTCCAAGGAATGAAGTGACGGGTGAAGCTTCTGAATAGTAGGTAGCTTATATTTATCTAACAGATTTAATCTGAATGAGTCATAGGACTTTGGCAGCGCCCGTTATCATCTAGTTGTCGTGGATAATTTATTTCCTTTTGACTCCCGGTTGTCATTGAACCTCTTTGTTGTCATTTATGTAATATTCAGAACCATCAAACAAAACAAAGTACGTAGCCACCAATGCAGGATTTCCGAAATCTGAATCCATTTCCACATTTTCAAATTACGTAGTACAAGATTAAATTGGTAATGACATTTATTACTTCTTTGTTGCTGATGAGATACGATTTCATATATAACATGTTGTAGCACGAGAAATTTCGAAATGTTTTGTATTGCTGGAAACAGTCTTGTAATGATCGTCATGGTGGAGTATGTGGTTCTATGAAAATTATCTTACCCTTATGAGTCATCATTAAAAGTTGTCAATTTAAGGTTTAAAGTCAGCAACCAATAAATTACTTATGTTATGAAAATGGAAAATTTTAAGGTACCATATACTGATAATATAACGATAATCATCCGTTTACCCCTTAACTCTTCGAGGTTCGGGCAATGAAGCTCATCCGTTCCAGTATCAGGAATGTTACATTTTTACGATCAATTCAACCATTTATGAAAGAAAAATCTCCTTAATACTTAAATGCCCATGCATAAAGAACTATGCTAACCTTTGAGCGACTTGAACGGTGGGAGTGTCCTTAGTGATCTTTATAACATTTTCTCGAGTGATTAATATTTTCCTGCGGCTAAGGGGTGGTACTGTAATTTCAAACTGAAAAAAACATGAATAACTTCAAATAATAATACAACAAGGTGATCAAATGTTAATCCGTGAAATAGAAAATTGAGACTGCATATTGGATATATAATACACATATATTTAATCGAAATATAAATAATTGTTTGGGCCGGTGTAGTGACTATTATATTCCACTCAAGAACAGAATGACGATAGGTGTGGATATATGCACCAATTACCGGGAGCCTAAGTTGATGATGAGATGTGTATATAACTATCGTTCATGCGCAAAATTGAATTGGTGAACACAGTTTAAACTCAAACTAATAATCAGTTTTGATGACATTTTCAGATTAATTCCTTGACAATCACCTATCAATTCCACTAAAGTAGCGTTGGATGGTAGCATAAATTGCTGGTCTATTATTCATTCAATCATTCTAACTCACCAACTAATTCATATTCGTCCATGTTACGAAGTGAGGGAGAGATGCGGGTCCACCAAACTGCAGACTTTTTGTGTTAATGGATCGTTCCAAAAGACTGTTAGTTTTGTTGTGAAGACAAAATGTATCAATTCGTTACTCAAGAATGATACATCCAAATGAGTAAAAATCCAATTCAATTCTATTCATTTCCATTCCATTATGAAATATTGTGATATTTCACGATTATGATTTTGGTAGGACTGCGGTAAAAATTCTCATCACCACTACAGTTGAAAATTCTTCCCAAAGTGATGACAAGATGATGGCTTGAAGGCCGGTGGGACTAAAACAGCTGTCAGGAGGGAAAGGTTGTCGCGGTAGGTAAATCCTGTCAGAATGAAAAACCGTCCACTTAAGCCGTCTGTGGCCGTCCTGCCTTGTTTTTATACCGAGACACCCCTAATATCCGTTAAGAAGGTCTAAATCACAGATCCACACTTAGTGGCTGGCCGAGATTGGCTAGTTAAACAGGATTAGCGACCAGGCAATCTGTTGTATTCGGGTTAGGGTCGGAGAGATGGTGTCTTGGATCGAGAGGCGGGCCCTACCGTTCATGGACATGGTCTTAGGATGTTAACAACCCTCCACTTCACTTTACCGCTGCCATTCCCTTCTCCTACAGCTGCCTTCCCCTATCTACCCACGACCCTGCTGATTTTACGCTCTCGGAATCGAGGCTGGACGACATTCTCGCATGTCCTCTCTAAATGGCCTCTTTAACACCCTCACGACACACTGATCCCATCCCATTGGTTTACAGCTTGTCCCCGCTCCGTCTCCTACCTCTTACAATCTATTCACAACACATTCGTGTTATTTCGACCCATCTTTCTTTACAACAAACATTTTAGTAAGTAATACATGCATTACAGGGACGTCTCTATCTCTGGTTTGTATCCTATCTTGATTTTACTGGATGTACTCTTCACCACGCCTTAACAACCATCATGAAGAAAGTACTTGAATATATTGGGTTATTTGTTTCACATATCTTGATGAATAGATTGTAAAATCAAACAAAGAAAGATTCACGGAAATGGGATGAAAATATTACCACTTATCGACATTGCCGTCATTTTGAAATTTGAACTTACTGAGAATGGTTTAACAAAAAGAAATGATGAAGAAAAGAAAAAAAAGGTAAAATAATCGAATAAAAAAAAACAGTCATGAAAGTTGGTTCAGTGTCTTCTCCTTACTATCTGATAAAACTTCAGTGGCGATAGCCGATTCTCCCAATAAAAACTACATTGTTCCGAGTTAACTAAACAATTTTTCTTTTCATCTTTCATTTTTCAACTTAAAAATCGTTGGCCCATTTTAGTGAAATAAGGCCTAATATTTGAGGTTTTAAAGCGTTGTTTTCACTATCTCACTATCAATCCGTAATCACAGTCAAGTTATGATTTTTCACACTTATTTACGAAGAGATGCATATAAATATGCAGCACACGTGTAGCATAGGCGTATTAAACAAATGGACTGAAATCTGGATTGGAAAAATAAAAACAAATAAACAACCACAAAAATCAGATGAGAATAGTGAAGACAACGACTTATCAGTATTACTGCTCCATTCACCCCCTCCCAAAATGGAATTTATAACTCTTGAAATATGTTATGAAACTTGACCGAGTGGTTGGATGAGCAAAAAATAATCAGGAAATACAACTGAGAGCTTGTGCTAGGGCAGTGCTTAAAATGTTTGGTAATCTCCCTCTCTTGACGGCAAATTCGTCATTCTTGCGTTTTCGTGCAAATCGAAACCAATAAAAAAGTCATTCAAAAATAATATTGCGGAAAACGGATTATAACTGGAGGTGTGGGTAGCGTAAAAAAATAAAAAAATGGTACGTCAAAAAAAAGAAGGATTTCAAACTGGATTCATATAACTTTCCTAACATAAATATATTCAACTTATACGAATGGTATTGTGGATGTTCCGTCGGAATGCTATTTATACTGCGGTTTTATCGATATTTAAGTTGGTCCACAGCCATTCGAAGTTTTAATGGCAAATACGGAAAGTTATCTATTGTCAATTTCACCAACCCATATAGTAATTTTAGTTGTCTAGCAAGAATTAATGATCATTCACGTAAATTATGTTCAAGTGTATTGTAAAACGTGATGTTGTTTTATAGAACCTAAGCAGTTACTGAAGGAATAGAAAAATTACATTTATTGGATGTAATCTTATCTACTCGTATGTAATCGTATTACATAAAACCCAACATAACATTGGGTGAATAGCACCGCTGGGAAGGTGCAACAGCAGAACTTGTACTGTGTTCGTGCAGTCAAAGGTTTCTTGGTTCATGTTCGGTTCATCCATCAGACCCTCAGACTAACATAACTGACGCTGCACCCTTCATGATGAACCGTACATGAATAGAACGTTAACTGAATATGTTCTATTTAGGTGGCACGAATCAAACTAAAGGTTCTGGAGTTCGCAATCATCACTTAAGTTTTTGTTGTTAGATGCATAACAGCAGCGTATTTCAAACTCGACATACTCACCACATCAGGCCGTTCAAGTTCCCATCATAAAAGTCCTGGCCATTTGGTTCACAGTTTGTTCCCATCCTGTCGCTTATCACTCGCACACTCTAGATACAAAATTTATATTCTTAATTGTGGAAGTTTCCTACTTTCAACGAAAAGATAGGACATTTCTTCTCAATTCAGAATGATTTATTTGATATGGATGAGATATAGTAGTTTACTGTTTCATGACGAATGCTTTATCGCATTAGATAACTGAATCCAAATGGATTGAAATCCAAATCTACTACAAGAATATCTGAAGAAACCCAGTTTCAGGCTACCCTCTCATGGCTGGGAACACTAAACCTTCCAATCCATGCCACTGAGCCAAGAAATGCATATTGCACGATTGGAGAATGGCGAACAGACCGATAACCAAACGTAAGAGAGAAAAGACAATAACAACGGTTCGTCATGCGAAACTAACGAGTCAAGATCAAATTCAAACAATATTTGTTAGTAAATGGTGAAGAAATACAACAATTTTCAAATCATAGGAAATATTTTTGCTGCATGATGGGAACCTTTATTTTTTTCCAGAATAGATCGATTGAATTTCGATGACATTAATGAGAATTACTCTTTTTACAGGTCTTTATTTGAATATAAACCTGTAGGTTACATGTTTTACTCTTGAACTCTTCTGTCACAATTCCCTTCATGTTATCTTTGTAGTCCTGAATATGTAAAGTTAAGTTAATCTTCTAATATGAATTTTGTTCTCTTTTGCAGGTAAGCTGGGCCAAATCTAACTTGTATGTGTGACGGATCCAACATTCATAACAGTATTTTTTCCGAGTGAGTCGTGAATATTATTTATTACAGTTTGTGCACTGCTCAGATCTGTTGAAGCCCTTTTTAGCTCGGGGAAGTGGCATAAAGCCAGAAAAAGAAATATGTGCTCATTTTCTTATATGATTTCGAGCTGAATTTGGTCGGATACTATCAGTCAAAGGCTTATTCACAATCTTTAGGCAATGTATGGAGTTGGCACGGCGAAAGATAGGGGAATAGGATCACGGAATTTTTTGAAGCGTGGCAGGGTAACCTCTTCAGCCCTCGGCTGTTTTGGCTCCACATCATCGACAATCTTGATTGATTACCTGTTGTGTTGCTGTTTGGAACTGTAAAGGCCTTGCGGCCGGTGTGCTAGGACAATTAGCTAGTGATATTGACCTAACATTTAGCAAATGCAATCCTTCTGTGAAAGTCGGGGTGAGGCAATAAACCTGGAAAAGTAAACAATTTTCGTTTTCGGCGAGTTTGGAGGTGTGGAAGGGATGAAATTTCAATTGAGAACAATTAGTCATAGTTCCATCTTACAAGTACCTGGAAGTTCAAATACCTAATAAACAGTCAATCAGTTAGCACCTTGCTGATCGCATTAGTGCAGTGATGCGTGGGTCATAATACCTACTTATCACCCTTCAGCCAACTGCTTGTCTAATGGGATTAGGATGCTTGTATCAAATCTTTTGCAATCAGTCGCAAAATTACTTTATCAAAATAATGATGGGGCTACCAAAAACCACGTTTACTTCGAAAGACCATCGATTCGATCTTTTCTCAAACATTGGGTTCCCACTGCCCCTACCCTACATCCTGAAGAATTCCCGTTTCACGATTCCCGTACATTGTGGCTCGAGAGGTGGCGCACAAGTCAGTTTTCTGGTTTAGAAATCTGAAGGGGGTTGGCGAAGCTTTATCGCCGTCAGCTAATGGGAATCCTCATGACCTCATGCCTTGGGTAGAATTTTCTTCAAGTGTGGAGATTTTATTCGGTTTTGTGGAGACTCCTCTATGTTGGTACTCTGTGCAACATGGGCGGTTTGAAACACTCCATGCACTCTCTACCAGTCTGTCCAGTACTGAAAGGATTCAGCTCTCTCTCTCTCTAGTTCCGGTCTCTTAGACCACCAAACATAGAGTTGCTACACTTATGAGTAAACATGTTCCTACTCTCTGGGGAAGAAACTTGCAGTCCTTACCATAGAAATGTTCTGACCACTCCTCCCTACTACATTAATTAAAGGTTATGTCCTGTTCATAAGGGGCAGACAGCCTTTGTAAGAAACAAGGCGCCTCTACCCGGTCGTAGCAACAACCGGGCTAGGTATCAACCAAATGGAGACCTATTTGGAGATCACACATATAATTAGAATGATAAGTTGACCCTTTTGCACCAGAAATGTCCCTATTGTCTATTTGACTTGGTACATTCAGCGCCACACACATCTGAATCCAGTGCCTCCTTTGAAACACTTCCTGTGGAATCGTATGCTGAAGAAAAATACCCTCGTAGCGTCTGCTTCGAGCGTAACGCAATTAATTTCATGGGAGAACTGAACGCTGTTCAAACAAATACGAGAAGCACCCAAAATATCTCATACTTTTGAACAAGATATTACCAATAGCACCCCTAGATTGTGAACACAAGATGATAAGCATCACCTATTTGCATAATATATAGAATACATTGATCTTCTATAAATATCAACCACAAAAAGTTTTAGGTAGTCCATTAGGCACTTGGGAATTTTTTCTAATTTTAATGTCCTCTAGGTGAAATGGGTTGGTTGTAAAACGTATGGTCTTAATCTTAAGAAAAATGTTATTTATCTGTGAGGTCTGATTATCACGATATCAAGAAAAATAACAAGTATGTTATGAAACCGAAATTTGGATAGCTGAACATGACAAAATTCCTATTGCTGATTAAATGTGTGAGATTTCAGCACCTCTTTACTTACCTTCAGGGCTATTTACAATTTCATCAGTCGCTCAAATTACATTACTGTAAACACGTGGCTACTCACGTGGTTACCCTTCCCAGCCATATACCTGGACACGGAAGACACCCACAGGTTAGGTTATGCAACATGTTCCCAATTAGGCTTCCGGTATCATATTGGATTTCTGTCGTCAATTGAAGTCTCATTTCATCATCTAATACAGGCTCCGTTGTCTTCAAGCCAATCTACGGGGGTTTCAGAGCGTATTTAATAAGCAAAAAAATCAGTATTATGAAACTTTTTTTTCCGCTTTTTGTTATAAATAGGTTATCGGGTGATGAAGTTTCGCCCATCTCATACTAAGTTGATGCGTCGCTCGGTCCTGGGCCAGTATAGGTGACAGTAAACTTCAATATAGGATTATAGTAATTATCGAATTATTTAATGAGCATGAAGCTGCTGAAGATATTGGATTATAATTATCGATTTATAATAATATTATCGATGAGTATGGAGCTAGCTGGCTATGGTCTCAAGGTTGTAGAAAATTTTGATCATGAGGTTCGTACCGTTCGTACGAAAATCGCAAAATAGGGTAGCTAATTGCAAAAATCCTACAAGGGGTTCATCATTGTTATGGCAGATCGATTGGCATTCATGAATATGGTTATGATTTACCTAGTGAAACCTCCAATAATTTATAATAATCTGAAATTTCGGAAAAATTTGTATAAAAAAAAAAAATAATAATAATAATAAAATAAATAAACGAAAACGGGAATATGCATATGGCCAAGCTGCATGGCCAGGAATTTTAGTTTCGGGATATCAAGTGTACTCTCAGTATATTTTATACACTCAGATCACCTGCTCTATATATATATATATATATAAGTAGTAAGTGGGTACGTTGAGGACACTTTCACTTGAGCTCTGATGTTTTTACTTTCGACTTCAATCTCTGTTAAAAATGATTCTGACTTCAATCTCTGTTAAAACTGATTTTGTGATAAACCCTGTTAAAACTAATTTTGTGTTAAATCCTGTTGAAAATGCTTTTCTGTTAGACCCCTGATAAAATTTTTCAACACAAAACATCAGAACACATTTTTCAACACAAAACATCAGAACCAGCGACTTTTTCTTTTTAGCGACTTGAATTTCTGTTAAAACTTTTTTCAACACAAAACAACATAACCAGTGACTTTTAGGGGGGGTATGTTAAAAGAATATATTCTATAATAAAATGAGTAAAAGCGCATTATTACAAAAACTTAATTTTGAACAAACATACAATAAACTCTCGGATTTGGATGTGGGAAAGTCTTATCAGATTCTCGGTGGAGAATTTAAGAAAACAAAACACGGTGAAGCTATTCTCCTCAACTTGGAGAACGATTTTAATGTTTATTTACCATCTCGATACAACGATATTTTAACTAAAAACGATTTAATTAAATTGGTTAAGGGTCAATTTAAAATCGTTTATAATGGTATGGAAAAATATAAAGGAAAAGATATGCATGCTTTAAAATTCGTAGAATGATTTTTTGAATGTGATCTGTTATTTTTATATAAAGAAATTCTTTATATAAATAATCCTTTCCCTCCAATCACCACAAATTCATAAAAAATGATTTTTTTCTATCCTGAAAAATGTCTTGAAAAAAACCATGTTTTCATGGTTTTTTTTCAGAAAGAGAATTGTAAAGCTGTTATTATTTTCCTTAATGAAAAACTCTTAAGATTTCTAGAGTCTCATGCTATCTAGCTTGGCGTTTGTGAACTAAAGGAAATGATAAATAATGCGAGATTAATATTCCGTACACTATCTCAAAGGAGGTCAGCTAGTTGACCTTGCATTCCCATTTCAGATAGTTCGCTTGCAATTCCTATCTCCATATTCACAATCAGTTTCTCCTCAACTGTTCAACATGGCACAACCTCCTGAATATTTAAAGTTAGCTTATTGTGATGATTATGATTTCTGTGAAGAAATTTTAAAAGTGGAACAATATCACCAGGAATGTTTGAGTTTCGTGCAGAAAGTGAAAAATTGTGTTAGTGCAAGTGAAGCCAGAGAACTAATCACGAAAAACAATGTGAGTCTACCAGGTAGTAGAAAATGTGATTTTCAAAAGCTTTTGAAAATCCCAAAAGTGTCTAATATATCAAGAACTCCAGATCAAATGCATCAGTACCTACAAAAATTTGTTGTATTTGACCATGAAATGGAAAAGGTGAAACTTCCTAATCAAAATAACATTATGGAAGTAGAGAATTACCTTATTAAATCTGGTGATGTAATAAGGAAGCAAACATCAAGACTTTTTTATACTACTGCTGTTTATGGATACTACTTGGAAGTGTATTTTCAACATATGAAGATCACAGGAGAGGATTGGAATCTCTGTTTAAAAGAAAAGCTACATGTGTCCTTGAGTTATAGTAAGAAGTTGAGAAGAGTTGGAGTGATTGTGAAAGACCATCAAAAACTTAAAATGTTGAGTATTTCATTTAAATCGTTTTGTTTGCATTTGAAAAATATTGAAAGGATGCTGAAAGATGAAAAGTATAAAAAATGCTGGAGTTGATTATGAGGCATTGGTTGACCTTGGAGCGGCTCCCCCGGGAGCTCTCTCAAGGTTCTAGAAACGAAAGCGGTCTTTGAGGGCCGCTTTTGGAGGGGGGAATCACGTCATATCATCCCGCGGTTCTCGAGGACCCCCCTTTAAGATAAGGCGTTCCTATCGTAACGCTTGGGGTGCTGGAGTTGATTATGAGGCATTGGTTGACCTTGGAGCGGCTCCCCTGGGAGCTCTCTCAAGGTTCTCTGCGTTTCTAGTTATTATGATGTAAAATAAAATGTTTATTATTGTTTATTGTTATCGTTTATTGTTATTTCCTTTTCCTGTATATTACGTTTAATTCCAGTTTCCTTTGTAATATAGATGAAAACTAGAGTTATTAAAAATATTATAATTACGAATATCTTATCGAAACATGCTGAAAAATGCAAACAGTACATATTTATTATAAAAAATTTTAAAATTTCGTGAGTTGTAATTCCTTGGATATTTTTTTTTTGCTTTAGTTTTTATTGAGAATTTCTCAATAAAAATATATTTATTCACCCTATTCCCTAAATAAGTTTTAGAATTCCTCTTTTATCATAGATTTTAGAGGAGAATAGTTCAGAGTTACTTCCGACATTAAAATTATATAACCCGTAGTATCTTCTGGTACTTTTTTATCAAACTCTACACGTAAAACGATATTACTTTTTTGACCAGAAATAGTTTGTGGTTGTCTGGTCAAGTTTACACTATAAATTGGGTAGCTCTCTTTGAAAAACTGAAGATCAAAGTATGGAATAGATGAGTCTTTACATATTATTCTTTTGAAATCTTCGTACATGGTGTGAGCTATATAAAAATCGTTTGATTCAAAATCTAAATTCAAATGTTCTTGAGGATAACTTTGCCCTCCTACTTCAAAACTAATATTTTTAACATTTAAATGATCAAACTGTGAGTTATTTTTCTTTTGGTTCTGTTTTCTGTCAGTTTGGAAGACAACAAACCCCCAGATCGGATTCTGTATATTTCTATAAATACCTGTAATGTTGTAAGTCCAGTTTTTTCCAGCAAGAACTTTCTCTTCAATACATTGTAGCTTTTTAAAACGGAATAAGTAAGGAGTGGTACTAAGTTCGGCTATTAAATGTGTTTTTGATAGACTTTCAAACTCAATTATGGGAACCCTAAGGTAAAAATTTTCGATTACTACTTTTCCTTCCACACCTTCTGTTGAAGTTGAATCTTTCTTGTAACGAAAGAGTACATCATCGTTATTATTTCTGTAGAACACAATTTCAAATCCTCCCTTGTAAATTGGGTAGTTCTCTTTGAAAAAACCAAGACCTAAATCACCTAAATCCCCAGTTGCACTAAATTTTCCCCCTCCCGAAACTCTCGAATTAAAACCACTTCTGACAACTTTTGCATTGTAATTTTGAGGTCCAGAGAAAGAAGCTAGTCCTAGAACTGTACTTGCAATTCCAGGATTATCAATTTCATCAATAATCGTATTATGCTTTTTTACTTCAATTTTGGAAAATAAGTGGGCAACAAAATTATCAACCATCATTATTCCATCATTAACTCCATAGGTTTTTGCGGCATCTTTAGGAACGTATTTCCCAGAAATGTAATATTGAATATTACTACCTATAAAATGATCTTCCAGTGGTAATTTGAAAACCGTTCTATTAGCCTCAGTGTTCAATTCAACTTTGGATTCGGGACTATAGTTAATATACTGAATCCTTGTGATTTCAGAATCGTATTTAGAGTAAATTGCTTTAATTTCATTCATACTTATTTATTATAGGAAAAAAAGTTTTTTTATAGAATCGAAATTCTATAAAAATATCGAGTGGAATAATTTTTATAGGGAATCCCTATAAAAACTGACTTAAAACCTATTTAAAATCTAGTTCTGAAAACTTCCCCATGTTTCAAAAGTGATAGTTTGAAAGGATCCACACTTTTAACTTCTTTTTTATTCTTATTATATTCATTTAAAATATTATTTTTCATAATTACATAATTTTTTATTTCTTGTTCAATATCATTGAACTCTTCATCGGATATTTTACCGTCTTTAATTGCTTTTGTAAACTTTTCTTCAATCGAATTTAATTTAGCTTTTGCCAAAAGCTCAATTTCAGAGTGTTTAGTAATTTTTTTATTGAAAAATCCGCTCGAAGTCCTCAATATTAATGATAAGGTTGTCAATCCTACAGAAATTGGAACACTGCATGGAATTATTATTGGTAATGATATAGAGGCTCCGGCCAGTCCGAGTTCTGAGAGGGCGAATAAAAATTCAGTACCGTAAAGAGTACTGGATAGTTTCCCATATTTTTTTCTCAAACCATTTCTCATTTTCTCTTCATCTTCTAAAAATTTGTATTGAGTGATAATTCGATTGATTCTATAATTGTTCTCATTAAACTCGGGAAAAATTATTTTTGGATATAATCTAGGATGAGTTATTGGAGTAAATTCTTCAGGGGCTGAAGGTGTTTCATTATTTGTGTACATCATTTTATAATAGGAAAAAAAAGTTTTTTATAGAATCGAGACTTAATAAAATAAATTAAGATTTTTCCTCAAAGTTCTCATGCTATTTTCAAAATCGTGTCCTTCTGATAGCTTTTTCAAAATTAATAAACATAAATGTCCACAGATAGGAGGATCATATTGGTTTTGGATTTGTTCCTCATTATAAAATAAATTTTCTGAACCTAAATATTGAACAAGTTCTCTTGGTGGTGGTGCATTACCATACGAATCAAAATAATATTTTAAATTGTTATTTTTATAATATGCAGTCCAGTGGCTTCCAGCCTCATCAGAATTTTCTAGATTTATAATTCCACATTCCGTGTGGTTCACTTTCTCTGGTAAATCATCCTTCATGAAAACTCCTTTGAAATTTTTAATTTTCATTTCTTTCGATAATCTTTCAATATCAAAATTGGTAAGAGGTTGGAAGCTATTTAGTTTTTTGATTTGGTAGGTTTCTTTTTAGGTTTTGAAATAGTTTTTTTCTTCTTCAATCCAGAACCGATACTTAAACTTTTTGCGTTTTGTGCTAATCTCTCCATTTCCAAGTTATGGCGTTTGATTTCTGCTTCTTCAGCAGATTTATGCTTAGAATCAATAACGCTAGAAGCTACTGCAGCTCCACCACCCAATAATGCCCCAAGAGCGCCAATTCCTGCAAAAAGTAAGGGTAAAAATCCCCCTGAATGATTTATTTGCAACTGATCGTAATTCATTTTCAATTCCAACCCTTTTTTGTTTTTGATACTTTTATCTAGCTTTTTTTTCTGAGTTTCATTTAACAGGATTTTATGATTTCCTTTTCCACTAATATCTGCAAAAGTCAGTCGTACTTTTACTGGAGCACGTTTTTTATAAGCAGATCTTATTTTTTTCATTTGTATTTCTGACAAATTTATTTGATGTGTAATCATTTTATTATAGGAAAAAAAGTTTTTTTTATAGAATCGAAATTCTATAAAAAAAATTAATCATAATACCTAATTAGTATACACCCATCCCAAAGATCTTTCTTTTGGTTATCATACCAGTTTTTACAGCAAAAGCTCCCAATTTTTCACCGATATTTGTTGAACTTTTCATAATTTTATCAGCTTCTGTTTCTAGTTGTTTATCAGCAAGATGCCTATCACTTGTTTTTTCATGATCCCTATAAAAAATGTCGTGTTGTTTACAAGCTTTATCGAGACTATTTATACCTTCATCACCTCTATTTAATCTCTTATCCAATTTAGTAAATGGTCCACAATATTGATAACCACCTGGGAGATGCATTTCAGGTACGAAACCGTCTAGTTTGTTCAACAAAGTATTGAAAATACCAGAACCGTTTTTTATCATATTTTTGGGTAAATTATTAATAATTTTAATCAAGTATTCAGTTCCCTTGGGATTATCAATATCTTTCTCCAGTTGATCTTTAATGAAATTTATAATTCCCAATTTTTCATTGTGAAAATTATTATTTCCTGCCTGCTCTTGCGCATACAAATAGTATAGTCTTTGTTGAAGTTGATTCAAATTATCTATATATTTAAATTCTACGGGATTTTCAGTATATTTAATCAACCCGGTACCGATCTTTTTCTTTTTACTATACTCCCAGATTGGTTTTATGATTTCTTTCCATTTTTTACTAACACTTGATTTTGGTTGTTTAGATTCGGGATTATTATTTTGAAACATGCTATTTGTTTGAATGAGGATTTTTGCATAAGCTTTAAAGTCTTCATTAGTGTATTCATCTTTGGATGGAATATCAGAAGCTATGGGTTTTGTTAAGAGCTTCCATAAGCCTTCAGTACCGGAATATTTAATTTTTTCTATTTCAATATCATTGCCATTTACCCGTATCTGTTTATTTCCAATAAATATATGATTTTTTAAAGGGTATATTCCAAATTGTCTATCGGGATGAAGAATATATAATTCTGCAATTGGTCCAATACCTAAAGGACCTACAGAAGAGCTTGGTAATTTAGCACTTTTTTGTAATATTGATTCCATTTCATCATCCCTATCTGCATTATCACTTGAAAAGCTTTGATTTAATGTATCTTCAGTATCATTATCAATACCTTGAGCCTTGCCATCAACATCTTGAAAAGAAACTTTTTTAGGTGAACTGATAGCCAAGGGGTTAAATGTTTTTATTGCAGGAATGAGTTCTAATTTTTTACCAAGATCTTCATCAGTTTTTTCAATTGCTTTTTCTACCTTATCTAATCGTGAAGTTATAGGCTCAAAAGCCTTTTCTTTTGTTTCTTTATCAGTCGCTTGGTTAATCCTTTCTTGTCTCGCTATTTTTTGTAAATATTTTTTAAGTTTGATTCCTTCATCAGCTTCAGCTACAGTCATGGGTTTACGTTTTGGTTGTGTGAAAAATATTTGTTCATCTTCAGGGGGTTGATCAATCTTTTTGATTTCTCTAAGTTTGGCTTGTTTTTCCTTCATAACTTCAAGTTGCGCGTCTTTGAATTTCTGTCTAAGCGCTTGTAATAAAGTATTTTTTGTTGTCATGTTTTTATTATAGGAAAAAAAGTTTTTAAAAAATCAAACGCTTAAACGCTTAAACGCTTAAACGCTTAAACGCTTAAACGCTTAAACGCTTAAACGCTTAAACGCTTAAACGCTTAGGAACACTATTTTTACGTTTTTGAGCGTTTCCACATGCGTTTTCTTTAAGCGTTTCCCAATGCGTTTTCTTTAAATTTCTTTCGGTAACGTCCGTCATTGCGTTTCTTTGTTATGTCAATCGTTAGAAAACCAAAGTCCTCATCCCAACAAGAATAGCATAATTCTTTGAATTGATCATAAGTTAAATCAGTTCCCACATATTCATCATAAATATCTCGCATGTATCTTGGTCCTTGTCTAAATACACATAAAAAATTAATATTGTTTCTAATGAGTTGTTTATCAACTTTTGACCATGATTGTGTCAAGTAAACACAGGAAATTTTCTTATGACGTCCTCTCACAAAATAATCTTTGATTTCTCTTTGCTGTTGAATGTTTACACAATCATCAAAAATTATTAAACTATTTTCTTTACAATCATCTAAGGGTATAAGCTCACCACAATTACTAAAGAACTGTGCTATTTCTACTCCATCTTTTATAGCAATTTTATCATAAGTTTCTCTCAAACCTCTATACACATTTTGATCTAGGGACTTTGAAAAAATGTAAAGATTATGGAAAGGAATACCCCAAGGTTTTGTGATTAAATTGTAAAGTAGAGTCGTTTTTCCACATCCAGAAGTTCCTACTATTAATAATCTTAAAGGTAATGGTAAAATTCCTTTCCTAACCTCTTTTTTATCAAACGGTATTGGGTCAATCTCGTATTCGTATTTACTCATCTTTATTATACGAAAAAACTTTTTTTTCCTATAATAAAAGCATGACTCTAATAAAAATTTCTGATAAGCACAAAGATCTAAAAATAACTTTTACTGAAAAAATTGATCTAAATCCCGATAAAAAATATAAACTCGGGATAGTAAAGTTATTATTTACTTCACCTTCTCTTTCATTTCAAGTAAAAGATATAATGATATCATTAAAATTATATCTTATAGATGGATGGTATCATCACGAGTATGTGTTAGATGGCACATTTAATGTTGAAACGTTTAAAAAAGAATTATATTTAAAAATAAAAGATTATACAACTGATCTCATGAAGAAATTTGAGGTGAATAAAACACTTTATAAATCACAAATTGACGCATTAAAAAAAATAAAACCTGAAAATTTGGTTTTTAAAGTAGACTACGCTACAAATCGTAATAGATTTTTTCTTAAATCTCCCGTTGTAATTGAATTTTTACGTTACGGAAATTTCTGTTACCTATTTGATTTTGAACAATGTAAAATACCTGGGGATTATTTTGATGTTAATAAGGACTACTATTCTGAAGACAATCCAAAGTTAATCAAGCCTATTTCGTTAATTGAATGGTATTGTAATATTATTGATTATAGTTTTGCTAATCATGATGAGCATTCCAATCTTCATAAGGAACATAAATTACTCCATGTATCTTTGATAGAGAAAACGATTCTCCCAAATACTACTTATATGGAAACGAATAAGAAAATTCTCTACAGTTCTCTACAAAAAGGAATTAGAGAAATTAAAGAAATTAAACTATCATGTAGAAATGAAAATGGAGATGAGCTGAAATTTGAAAATGTTACAGTTTATTTGCATTTGATTGAAGAGTGAGTGAGGAGTTTCTTTTTTATGAGAAATATCTCATAAAAAACTTTTTTTCCTATAATAAAATAAATAATGTACAACGAAATTTATTGCTGTAAGTGTAAGAAAAAAACGAAAAATATAAACGTGAAAATTGTACAAACTGTGAACGGAAGGTGGAGAATTTCAGCTAAATGTGTTAAATGCAGAACTCATAAGAGCAAATTCATTCAAGATCCTAACGGAGAAAAAGCACCAATTCGTGCCATTTTTGATTGGGCTATAGAAGGCAAGGTACCGGACACATTAAAAAAACCTTTTTCCTATAATAAAAATGGATAATGATTTAACTGATCCTATTTACTGTCACAAGTGTAAGAAGAGAACCAATAATATTGATGCAGAAAAAATACAAACGGTAAACGGGAGATGGAGAGTGGCTGCAAAATGTACAAAATGTAAAACTAATAAGAGTAAGTTTATCACTTCCCCCGAGAGAGAAAATTCTGAAGAACCAACTGTAGTAGAAGATCTGAATGTTGATGAAAAATTATCTCTCGCTAAAGAATTACACAAGCCGATAAGAAATAAATTTCAAAAAAGGACAATATTTACTAAAGGTAATGATGATTTGTGGGCTGCTGATTTGATAATCATGAAAAATTATGAAAAAGAGAATGATGGATACGGTTATATGCTTAATGTTATCGATACATTTTCAAAATTTGCATGGGCCTTACCCTTGAAGAAAAAGGATGGAAAGAACGTAACAAAAGCTTTTGAGAAAATCATAGAAAAGGCCAAATCACAAAATCATAAAGCTCCTAATTTACTGCACACTGACAAAGGTTTAGAGTTTGAAAATAAAATGTTTAAAGAATTTCTGAAAAGTCACCAAATAAAAATGTATCATACACAGAATGAAGAAAAATCGGCAATCATAGAAAGATTTAATAGAACTTTAAACGAAAAAATGAAAATCCATTTTGAAGTACGAAATAATAAGAAATGGATCGATATTCTAGAGGATTTGATTCATGAATACAATTTTAAAGATTTCCATAGATCGATTGGTATGATACCTGTACAAGTTAATAAAAATAACGAAGATGAAGTGTTAGTTAGATTGTTTAGGAACCAAAAAGCCTCACAAAAAGTAAAGTTTTCTCTTGGAGATCGAGTTCGAATAACAAGATTTAAGAAAACATTTGGGAATAAATATGATGCTAAATGGACTAGAGAAATTTTTGTGGTTTCTGGAATTCTACCAACAAATCCAATTACTTACAAAATAAAAGATTTAAACGACAAAGAGATTGAAGGATCTTTCTATGCTCAAGAACTACAAAAAACAGAGTTCTAGAAAAAACTTATCGGTTCAGGCTCGAAAAAATAAAACAATTGTTAACTAAAAAGAAAAAGCCGCGGCTCACATGTGAGCCGCGGCTTTTTTAGTCAATTGACTTGTATTCGACTTTAACGTTAAAGAGGGGGAGCGATTTGCTCCCCCTCTTTAAGAATTTTAAAATCTTTTTTAAATGTTCTCGACTTGTATTCGACTTTAACGTTAAAGAGGGGGAGCGATTTGCTCCCCCTCTTTAAGAATTTTAAAATCTTTTTTAAATGTTCTCGACTTGTATTCGACTTTACATAGGACCCCCCGTCGAATCGACGGGTCCTACTTATTTACTGTTAAAAATCAAATTGACTCGTATTCTACTTTAACGTTAAAGAGGGTGGGTCCAAATCGGACCCCCCCACTTTAAGGAATTGTGTTTTAAAAGAATATATTCTATAATAAATAAATAGAAATGAATAGGGAGCAGCTATTGAAAAAAATTAATTTTGAAAACAACACAAACAAGCTTTCTGAACTAGAAATCGGAAAACCTTACAAAATTATAAACTTTGAATTTGTGTCAACGAAATACTCGTGGGAGGCTGTTATAGCCAATCTAGGAGAATTTAGAGTGTTCATACCAGAAAGATGTATTCAAAAATTTGATAAAAATGAACTCCAAGCTCTAGTTGAGTACGGTGTTTGCTTAGTGTACCATGGAATCACCAAATCAATAAATGGGAGAGACATGTATAACATCAAGTTTGTTTAAAACCCAATCTATTAAAGGTGGGGGCGATTCGCCCTCACCTTTAAATATTAATAAAAACGTTTTAATGGAAAATTTCCATTAAAACAACAATATATAGTATCCATACAAGAAAAAGCGGGTGGATAATATAAAAATTGAGGGATTAGTTAAAAGAATCTCTTTTCTATTATAAAAATGAACGATACGAAAAAAAATGAAGGGTTAGTTAAAAGAACCCCTACTATAATAAAAATGCAAGATACTATTAAAAAACGATATGCAGATAAAATCTGTGAAAAATGTGATCGAAAAATCACATATAAAAACTGGGCTCGTCATTTAAAAGCACCATTCCATCTAAAAAATGACCCTAACCAAACTCTTAAACCTCAACAAAGAGTCGTTGAGAAAGGATTCAGAGTTAAAGATTTGAGAAATGAAGCGAAAGATTACAATTTAAAAGGTGGTTATAAAATGAAGAAAAATAATCTTATTACAGCTTTAAATGATATTAAAAATGTATACTTTAAGAAAAGTGATCTAGAAAAACTAACTGTTAAAGAACTACGCGAAATAGCTAAAGAAAAACATATTAAAATTAAAAAACCGAATAAAAAAATCAATATCATCGAACATCTAATGCACCCACAAGGGCATGCATTTAAAGTAAAAACAGGAAAAATGTTCAATTTCGACGATGACTTGGTTAATGAAAACAAAGAAAAACGAAAATCTCCTTTTACTATTATAGAAACTAAATCTCGATACATTAAAAAATTTAAAACTACAGAAATCGATTATTGTATAAAATTATCTAATATCATACAAGTCGAAAAAGCTGTATTTGCTATGTTAAATTTGGCTAAAGAAAAATCTAATTTCCAAACCGGGGATAAAATTATGATCGTTGCCCAAAACCCTCATTTTCACCATGATATATCGAAAGATTTAAGTAGTAAATCAAACGTTTTATCTCGTATACAAGCTAAAGAATTTATCCAACACGTAAGCAACATTATTAGTTCAAACGAACACGTTGACATAACAAATACTACGTTTCACATTAAAATCATTAATTTACCGAGAGGAGCAAAAGGTGTCAAAATATTAAATTTGGCTGAGAGTAAACACACAAAACAATGTATCACTAAAATTAAAAATGTCGATAACTTATGCTGCCCAAGAGCCATAATTACCGCGTTAACTTATCATACTAATAAAATCATGGGTAGACAGTTTACTGGAAACGAACTAGTTTATATTCGGAAGGGAAGGGCACTCCAAACGACACTTGCAAAAAAGCTGTGTGAAAAAATGGGTTCATACACCGAGGAAGGTTTCACATTGCAAGATATCAAAGTTGTTGAAGAATTATTAGACATTCAAGTTAAAGTTATCTGCGCCGAAAATTTCAATACCGTTATTTACGAAGGAGAAAAGAAAGATACTATAATTTATCTTTATAAAGACGGAAATCATTTTGACGTGATTAATAGTGTAGCAGCCTTTTACGCCTCCGTATATTACTGTAAAAATTGTGATACTCCCTATAATAATAAAGAGAAACATGAATGCAAAAAGACTAGAAATAAAGATGTCTGTACACTCTGTAAACAAATACAACACGATGAAAAAGATAAAAATAAAATATTCTGTAACGATTGTAACCGTTATTGTTATAATGATAATTGCTTTAAAAATCATAAAGAAGTTTGTAAAATAATCTATAAATGTTTAAACTGCGGGAAAATTTGCAAAAGAACCGACGAACATAGATGTGGTTCTGGAAAATGTCGAAACTGTCAAGAAATATTCGACGATATAGGTGGTCATGAATGTTTTATGTTAGCAAGACGATCAAACGGTGGGTATTGTACAGTACCTTGTACTTGTAATAATCGTTCTGATATCACAGCAGAAAAATGTACTTACACCGAAAAATACATAACATTTGATTATGAAGCAATGCAGGAAACAGGAACCCATGAAGCAAATCTTGTTATAGCTCACTACCACGATGGTACTAAATTCGTATTCAAAACTAATGAGGAATTTTGCGAGTGGTTGATTTCAATTAAACACAAAGGGTACACTGCCATAGCACATTATGCAAAAGGATATGATTCTCAATTCATTCTTAAATACTGCGTCGAAAATACTCTGAAACCTTACACTATTTATAATGGAACTAAACTAATGTTATTAGAAATTAAAGGAATAATAAGAATAATCGATAGTTCTAACTTCGTTGCATCTCCGTTATCTGCTTTTCCAAAAACGTTCGGATTAACAGAACTAAAAAAAGGATATTTCCCCCATTATTTCAATACTCGAGATAATCAAAATTACGTTGGTCCAATTCCTGATACTAAATTTTATGGGGCTGATTCAATGAAACCCGAAGTAAGAAAAGCATTTTTGAAATGGCACGCTGAAAAAGTAAAGGAAAATTATATATTCGACTTTCAGAAAGAAATATTAGAATATTGTGAATCAGATGTCGATATTTTGCGAAGGGGTTGTATTGAATTTAGGAAGCAATTTTTAGACATAGCTAATATCGATCCTTTCCAATATTTAACTATAGCGAGTGTTTGCATGGCCATTTTTCGGTCCTTATATTTACAGGAAAATACGATAGCAAGTATCAAAGAGGACAGAAAGGAAATGTTTAGCAAAGGATCTATCACTTGGCTGAATACTTTTAAAAATGTACAGCACGCATTGAATGGAGGGGAAGTAACTGTTTGTGGTGCCAAAGTTGATGGTTTTGATCAAATTACTAACACGGTTTATCAGTATCACGGGTGTTTTTGGCACGGCTGTCCTACATGTTTTCATGAAAATACTCCCAATAATGTAAATCATCTATCTATGGGAGACTTGTATGAAAAAACGAAGGAAAGGAGTAAACAAATCATTGATGCTGGATACCAATTAGTAGAAATGTGGGAATGTAACTGGATTAAATCGAAAGAGGGTAAAGCAGCAGTAAAAAGTAGTGGAAACGTAATAGTGGAACCATTAAATCCTAGAGACGCATTTTTTGGTGGCAGAACCAATGCTAGTAAATTGAAAGTCGTAAATAAAAAATTAAGATATATCGATGTTTGTAGTTTGTATCCAACAGTTCAATATTTCGATTATTATCCCTTAGGTCATCCAACAAAAATTCATAAACCTGAGAAATATGATGAAAATTGGTACGGATTAATCAAATGTAAGATATTACCTCCTAAAAAATTATATCACCCAGTTCTACCGATCAAAAGAGATAAACTTTTATTTATTTTATGCGAAAAATGTTTTGTAGATAAATGTAATACTTGTTCACACGATGAAAATGAAAGAGCTCTGGTTGATACTTGGACTACAGATGAAGTAAATAAAGCTATTGAAAAAGGTTATAAGATTCAAGAAATTTACGAAGTATGGCATTTCAAAGAAAAAAGTAATGAATTGTTCAAAGAATATGTAAAAACATTTATGAAAATAAAACTAGAGACTAGTCCGTGGGAAAGCGACTTTGGAACTATTGAAGAATATATAAAAAGCGTTAAAGGAAGTCTCGATATAGATTTAGAAAAAGAAAGTATTAAACCAAATCCTGGACGAAGAGCAGTAGCAAAGATTTGTTTGAATTCTTTGTGGGGAAAGTTTGGGCAAAGATTGAACATGTCACAATCTGAATATGTTGTTGATATAACAAGATGGTACGATATACTTTTAGATGACAGACTAGAAATTGGTTCATGCCAATTTCTGAATGACAATATCGTGCAAATATCTTATAAATTTTTGAATCAATACATCGAAGATAGTTTTTCAACTAACGTTTTTGTAGCTACTTTTACCACATCCAATGCAAGATTGAGACTATATGATATGCTTGATAAAATAGGAAAGAATGTTGTTTATTATGATACTGATAGTATTGTTTACATTGATGATGGGAAAAATTCTGTAAAAACTGGCTGTATGTTGGGTGAGTGGACTGATGAATTGGGAAAAAATAATCACATCGTAGAATGGATTAGTACTGGTCCAAAGAGTTACGCTTATATAACCAATCAAGGAAAAGAAACTATGAAAGTTAAAGGATTTACTTTGAATTATCAAAACGGTAAATCATTAAATAGAGAAGCTATGAATAAAATGTTAATAAAAGAAATAAACAGCGTTAAGCTTAAATATAACATGATTACGCGAAATGTAAAAGATAAAACATTAGTAAACAAAGAAGTGGAAAAAGAGTTTAAATTTCTGTATGATAAACGAAATATAATTAAAAACAAAGAAACCGATATTATTGATACTTTACCTTGGGGATATTAAACGTAAACATTTAAGAAACTCTTTATATAAAAATCAGTAGTAAGTGGGTACGTTGAGGACATTAACAGGGATTCAAGTCGTTAAATGAAAAAGTCACTGGTTCTGATGTTTTGGTGGCAACTTTTAAAATTGAAACGATGAGTTAAAGGAATGGGGTTTTATAATAAAAGATGGCCGATAACTTTTTGGATAGAATCAACGCTAGGAGTCAAGCTAAATTTAGTACGTTTAATGATTTGAAACGTAACAAACCTTATGTGATCCTTAAAGCGGAAAAGGTGGACACTAATTTTGGTGAAACTATAGCGGTAGACTTGGAGGGTGGCTTCAAGAACATATTGCTACCGAGTCATTTTTTAAAAAATAGGTTTAACCAAGAGGGTGATTTGGAAACTCTAGTGAAAGGCAAATATAAATTGATTTATAAAGGTAAAGTGGCACTTAAAAGTGGTAACAAAATGCATAGTATCGAGTTTACAAAATGAGCCTATAATTAATAATTTTTAATGATACCCGTCATTAAAAATTGAAACCTACTGTAATTTTTAGAGTTTTCACTAAAGTTTCTAATGGGAAAAAAATATTCTTTTAACTTATCGCCCCAAAATGAAAAAGTCACTGGTTCTGATGTTTTGTGTTAAAAAATTTTATCAGGGGTCTAACAGAAAATGCTTTTCAACAGGATTTAACACAAAATTAGTTTTAACAGGGTTTATCACAAAATCAGTTTTAACAGAGATTGAAGTCGGAATCATTTTTAACAGAGATTGAAGTCGAAAGTAAAAACATCAGAGCTCAAGTGAAAGTGTCCTCAACGTACCCACTTACTACTTATATATATATATATATATATATATATATATATATATATATATATATATATATAGAGAGAGAGAGAGAGAGAGAGAGAGATCTAAATAATCAAACCACACCACTCCTTTTTTGAGTAATAATTCAAGCAATTTTTGATAGAAAAGGATCAGCATTAAAATCACTCATCTGTCATATGGTAACGAGAGTCTGTCCTTTCCGTTCACAATCATAGTAGGTAATAACTGTGTAGATTTTTATTTACACACCCTAGTAACATGTAATAATGTACACCTGTAATAACTGTATATTTTTATTTACACACCTAGTAACATGTAATAATGTACACCTGTAAAAACTGTATATTTTTATTTATACAATCATGTTATACTATGTAATAATGTACAACTGTGAAAATATTTTATACTTAGAACAATATCTTTATGTGATCAGAGAGACTTGGTAGTCAGTATTTTAACTCTTAGATAAGCCATCCCAAAGTAGGTCTGATCTATAGAAGGGAAGGGCTTTGACCTCGTATTCATGATAGCCTTGAGTTGCGATAGTAGCATGTAGTTCAGGGTTGACACAAATTTGACTAGTTTCCAATCAACCACAGTTTAATGAGTTTCCCGACACCTCCTATTTTTGAAGTGTCCTATCGCCAGTTTTTGAAGAGAATTCCGAAAGTGCTGGACCGTATTCAAAAAAAGCTAACCCGTTACTGAATTTATGCAAATAAGATGATTGGACACAATTTTTAGATGAGTTGCTCATTTCCACTTTGAGCGGCAAATCGATCAAAAACTTGATTCTATGATTGTTTTTTGAGTTTCCTGTTGATGTTTTTCCTAGTACCCAATGGACCAGGGTTCTAACTGAAAAATAAATTATGATAGCTCCCAATGCTCTCGTGCATTCGGCTTTCCTATTCGAGCCTAGCCAGGAGGATGAAAGTAGGTATTACCAAGTTGCTCTCACGAAGGTAACCAGAGTCCCTACAATAGCTCAGGAGTGCAGTCATCGTGTTGCCTCAACACTCATAGATATGATCAATCTCATACTTGCGAGAATGGAATTAAGGGTGATTATAACGAATGTCGTACACTCCCTAAAGAAACTCAACGAAATGCTTCGAGTTTACCTTTTTAATGAGTTCCATTTCGATGATTTTATAGGGACTCGGTTCAATTTGGATCAAAAGCACACTCATCGATGTCAGGTTAGGTGCTTTCAGTAGCATTCTTTTGCACAAAATAACCAACAACCACCGCTCCACTGGTGATTATCACTGCAAAAATCTTACCTCGGCTGGGAAGACATCTGGTAAGTGTGTCTGGATTCCACTGGATGCTGTGTCCTAGAGTGTGTCTACATTCGTCGTTGGTGAGTCTAGCTGTTCGGGAGGACAAGAAATTGCTCTTCTTCCAAGTATTCCGGTAGGTAGTTAGTAGGATCCAAATATTTCAGGTTTCATGTAGTAAGAATGCAATCAGCCCCCCCCCGCCCCCCCCCCCCCCCCTCCCAGATACAACCATTCCCAGACCCTAGATACTTTTATAGTAAGTGATGGGTTGTAAAGCATATGCTTAGCTCGCATTATTGTTTTTATATTTGGAACAATTAGTAAAATATATATATGGATTATATGTTTCTGCAGAGTTTTATTGATTGAAATCATATGTACCTTTTTGGTTGCTAACTGTAAATGGTGGATAGTGTTAACCATTCAAATTGATGTTTACATCCTCATATCTTCTACTATGACTGATAATACAGGCATTTTATTACCAAATCAATCCACTTTTGCTTGATATCTTTCTTTAGATAAGAAATTATTGCTTGAACATGAACACTCAAACTAACCCATGATGATTACACGGACCTCTCCTTCACAGGGATTATAGAATGGCTAGTGAAGTTGCCTCGGTAGCTAGTTAATCTACCTCGCCTGAGTGTTTATGTGTTAAATAATCTAACCATACGAGCACGGCTTCAGCTTCACCTCATCAATGATACAAAAGTAACGTAAATATTAAAGGGCTTGTTTGTAGTCCTAGAGGATCCAGAAACCTCGGATGTGGGCGTTACAGAGTAATTATATGCTAGTGCAGGCTGATATCGACTTGCTTCCGTCAATGCACGAGATGCAAATTTGCTACGATCCTCCCCAGCAGAGCTATTCAGCTGTGGGAATGGGTGCTTTGTTCCTCGATACTGATTAACTGATGGAAATGATATCAAAATCGCTGCTTCGTATCGAACTTTCTAAATTACTAGTTGGATAACACACAATTGATTGTCATAAACGGGCTTAGGTGAAATTTTAGGGAAAAATATTAATGAAATAATGAAAAATAACAGCTTTTTTTCCTAATCATCCCGAAATCGAAGCGCTGCTCAATCTTCAAGACCTCAACTTCAAAATTTCCGGTGAGTACCCTTGATACGAATACTGAAGGCCCGAATTATGGCGAATTCCATTTTTACCCCAGCCATACGGCGACCTGAGAGTATAGGCGAGTCCGTTTTTCGCTAAGCACTGTGGCAAGTTGCATTTTTTTTACGGTTGCTGAATAGGAGATGTCACAGCGCGGTCTGGTTCATAATAATTTTTTTAAAAATTAAATCAAGGTTTTTCTTGAAAGTTCCAGTCATGCAACATGATCGTTAAGCGAATTTTCGTAAATTATGATATTATATGACGTTGAATTGTTTTAAAATTTGAGTTTTTGTGTGCAAAGAAACTGTTAAATATTTGTTTTATGACCGAAAATTAATGTACTATTCTGTATAACTATCTGCCATTCAAAAAGAGATTTTGGAGTTTTAGCTTTTTTAGCTATTTTTATCGATTTTTTAGCAAATTTTAATTCAATTTGAGTACATTTTTCAGCATAATTTTCTATATAAATTTCTGAATGTCCTATTTTGTAGTTGATGAACTTTATCTGAACAATATTCTGCTTTAAAAAAAAAAAAAAATCAATTTAACAATTTTTAGCCGTTTTGAGACATTTTTGTGATTTTTTCAGCACATTTTTTTGAAAGTTGACCAATTTCATGTGTTCAAACAATGCTGGCCAATAAACTCATCCTTTCATTTGGAAAGCTTGATTTTTCGGCGCAAGAACGGGATTTTTATCTCAATCCTAAGGAGTGTTATCGTCTGGAATGACACGTACATATATATATAGCAGGTGATCTGAGTGTATAAAATATACTGAGAGTACACTTGATATCCCGAAACTAAAATTCCTGGCCATGCAGCTTGCGTATTATATATATACATATCAAAAAGCGTACATTTCAGGGATCGTTTAAGAATGCCTTAAAATGGATTTCAATGAAGACATTTTTCAAACATTTTCATCTTAAAATTTAATCTAAATTTTCCATGCAGTTCAGGAACACAGCGCAAAAATAATCAAGGCGATCATCTCGAGTTACAGTTTATTGCAGCCAATAAACTCGTATAACGTTTATGTTATTTTCATTATTTTCATCATTATTACCATTTTTAATTGGTGGTTGAAACTTATCTTGAGAATGTATTTTATCAGCAAACATATCAACTTGATGGGAAACGGATACATACCGACCACCCGTTTTTACAAATTGCCAAAACGCCTAGAATAATAACTCCTGCTTAATATTTTCTTACTTTTACGACCTTCCGCAACTATCAAACAGATGTTGAAGAATTCTCGCTTCAAAAATGGTTCATTTGAATCTACTACATGATCTTCACATGTAAAAAACATAAATTCAAGACACTGCCTTTTTTCCCTCTAGATGTTTCCCACTGGGTAGCTATAGACCACTGTGGATATTGAACTTCTCAATAGTTTCCTTGCCGCGAGACCTGTGTATTATGTTGTGTATATTCAAGGAGAAAAGCCTTCGGATTTTTCTCAATGAAGTCACGACGCCCTTGTTACGAAGTTTTACGAAGTAACTACCTACCTAATCGTTGCAAACTTCGTCAACTCCTGTGTGTCAGTCCATTACCTTGGCTTAGAGTAGCTCCATTGTAGCTATTAATGCGCCGCTCCCCATCTCTCCTGGCGTTCATCTTTCAGCCTTATAGTTGCCTTGGGACATTAGGGGAACAGGTGAGCCTCCGAGCTTTTCTTACCAATTCTTCCCCGCTCAGAGCACTCGTCGTTACGACCCCCGCAGGATGAAATATGATGGGAAGTTGAAGTTTTTAAGAGCCAACTCGAAACCGTTCAGACTCAAAGGCCTGAAACTTGTAAGGCTTTGGTAGGGGACGGGGGAGGAAAAGGAACATCGGACGTTGTGGGACACGAGAGGGTGAGTAGTGATGAAGGGGGTGGAGGACTTCCTAAATCTTGCCTATCGATCTGCCGCAGAGGGGGAGGAGAGGAGTGCTGGCTGCTTCTAAGTAGGAGGGTTCAACTGCTGGTCAGTCCGAGATTTGCTCTTCCCCTCCGGTCCACGACCCCCCCCCCCCCCCCCCCCCCACACACACATCACCACCACCACCTTCACCTCCTACGCCGTCATCGTGTCTTGGCCGCCCTCTCGTCGTCCACCCCCGCGCGCCACGACGCGCGACAAAACTACCCCCTCACACTTCACTACTACACAGGTACGCACTCGTATATCAACGCCCCCATTCTCACCCTCATCCTCATTGCCTTCTGGGTCCTCGTCTTCATCCTCGATGGCTCTCTCTTCCCCTCCAGAACACAACCTCATGATTCTCTTGAGACATGTAAGGCCCTCCTATTTCGATAACCCGCAGTTTCCACAGTAACGATCTATCATACAAATTTTGTGTTTCAGACCATTCTGAACCACTTTCTTTTTTGTGTGTGACGTGTGTGTGTGTGTGAGTGTGTGTGCGTCTCTGCCTATCCGCAAATCCTTCAACAGGCTTAATTTCTTCGGTTTTCATCAGATTTAGGGAACATTTAGGGGTTTTATAATATATTTAGGGAATATGCGGGTTAGGCTATAGATCAGGGGTCTCGAACCTTTTTTACTGAAAGGCCATATTATAAAATATTTGAGACAAGGCGGGCAAACCATTTAGTAATATTTACCGAGCCCCCCCCCCCCCCCCCTCCCCCCCATACATTCACGAAGTTTCGTTTTAATCAAGAGTGCTCAGTGGTGATTATTGAGATATCCTGGGTAGTTTTCTAAGTAGCTATATTCCCTTAAATATCTTTGTTGTTGGATAACTCAAATCATGTTCTTTTAAGATAATTAAAAATAGTGTTGTGAACAAAATATACCAGACCTAAGTAAGACATTTATTAATGATTTTTACTTAGGCCTACTTTCACTTAAAATTTCAATGATTATTTCTAATACCCATACATTTTTAATATAACATGATGAGTTATTTTTAGTCCTGCCTTAGTTACAGTCGGGGTAAGCTTTCTGCCCTTACACCACCACAGTAAAGTCCGTGCAAAACACTGACCATCGCTGAATGGCTGATCGCTGCTAGTTTACAGATAACTTGACACTTACCGAGAACGGAAGGGACAAAAATAGAGACGACTACTGTACTCGCAGTTACCGGTAAAATTGTTTTAAGAAAAATTTATTTTCAAATAAAAAAATTGTTTTTCAGTTTGTAATTTTTCCGAGGGCCGGTCAAAATCTGCTCGCGGGCCGGATGTGGCCCGCGGGTTGTAGGTTGGAGACCCCTGCCCTAGAGAAACTACAAAGACTAGAAAAATGAAAACAATTCAAAATCAATGTAAAATTTTTTCTTGATTGCCTTCACCAAACTCATTATATGGGTAAGAATATTCTAAGGTGAATCAACAATAGGCAGTAAATTCCTCGTTTCCAAGGAACTCTGGAAGCCTAAATTGAACAATTTATGAATTGTTCATCCAAAGAGAAGTAGTGACTAACTACTAGGCCAAGGTAAGTTTTGACATTGGTAATTATTTTTAAATTCCCCACACGTAAAATCTAGAAAACATTTATTATTCTCTCAGACTCTGAGAAAATAAGAAAAACTAAAGTTGAAACATTTGACCAAAAGCTGATTTTAAATAGACAAATTCAGCGAAAAATCGACCTCAGTTATCCAACTACTGTGCCCCTTGCCCCACTCATTATTTATTTGAAAAGAAAACCCGAAGTTCACTACAACTGATAAATTTGTTGTAACAGAAGAAGTTCTCTACACGTGGACACTCTTCGGCGTGATCTTTAATTTCTAACGTGAACAATTCCTTAGGTTTCGTAGACGAGTAGGTACTCCTCTAAAATTTGTCTGCTACAATCTTGACCTATGGCGAAGAAAAAACGTCTACCAAGTTGGGTGGCTCGCTTGGGTCGGTGTGGGTTGGGTGGATCGCTTCCTCACATTTTGTAACATGGACGTATAGAATTAATTGAAGAACAAAGTGCGATTCGAAATAATTATAAGTCCACGGTATAAGAAAATAACGTTTGCGCATGCGCACAGACTACTATTACTCCAACGGCAGTGAAATTTATAGAGGAACGCCCCGAAGTTAAACCGCACAATCCTAGAAAATTTCATTAAAATCGGTCGATTAGCCCCGGAGTTTTGTCGTCTGTGTCGATCAATTTTAGTTTATCGCACGCGCTACAGTTATTACTCCACCAATTGCAATATAATTCATAGGGAAGTTTCCTTGAACATATATATATCTACTCCCCGATTCGGAACGGAATCGGACTAATAGATGATAAGAAATTGACATTATAATGAATTAACGTTTGTGCATGCACACAGACTATTATTGTGATGGCCATGAAAGCTATAGGGGACCACCTGGAAGCTATCCCGCATAATCCCAGGATATTTCATCAAAATCGTTCCATTAGAATCGGAGTTTTGCCTGTGTCAATTGATATTAGTTTCACGCATGCGCCATGGTTATTACTCTACCAATCGCGATATAATTTATAGAGAATTTTCTAGAACGCACAATTACCTACCGAGTTTGAACGAAATCAGACGAACAGATTATAAGAAATCGACGTTATGAGAAATCCACATTTGCGCATGCACACAGACTACTGTTGATTCGAAGGCTTTGCAAATTATAGGGGACCGTCTAGGAGCTAACCCGAAAAATCATTGAAAATTTCATTGGAATCGGAATGAAGCTTGGTATGTTTTGGACATGACAAGGATTTACCACAGACAGACAGACACAGAACCAAAATTGATCAGCAAGGTCTGAAACGGAAAAAACATGCGGAAATTTTGATTATGGAGGACAAAAATTCTTTCGACTTCAATCACGAACACAAAGCTTCCCTACCCTTGGTAGTGAGGACGCAAAATTATGAATATTATTGATAATAACCCCAGAAAACCAGAATAACTTCCAACCAGAATATTTATCGATAGCCCCAATAACATTAAATATAAGCTACGTGATTATTTTTCCAGTTTTGGTTTAGTTCTCAGTAGTATATTGATTGATCCGCTTGGTCTCTTTCTATTCTTGTAGGACTTCTTTTTATTTGTATCTTTGTGTTCATCCTTATTTTATTTCAAGTATTTCTTTCACTTTTTCTCCTCTGTTCATTCCTTCCGTGCCAGCATTTACTCAAGTATTTGATAAATTGTAATTGAGAGTTTCTCCCGTCTATTTAAAATAAATAAATAAATAACTGAGCAAAGGATAGATGAACGCATGCAATGAAAGAAACTGGGATTTAATGCAGTGAAATAGTAAAATCAGGTGGCGTAATTGTGAACGGATTTCATTACTGTTGATTTGAATATGATATATTGTTGGTAAATATGTTAGAGAAAAACAAGAACCAGAATTAATTTTCTTTCTTATCTGTGCTCTTTCAGAATCCATAACTTTGTAATATTTTATTGTTCGTGCTATAACTGTAGCGACTTTCGCAGATGTCAATAGAAGAACTCAAACAGAGCTCTGAATCCCCCATTCCTTCCCGGTGTATAGAATGTGCTTCAAAAGGCATTGGGAAACGCAAATATTGCCATTTTCAGGTAGCAGTGTCCTCGGACTCGTTGTGGCTGCATTCTATGTCACAATGTCATTGCCAAGCAAATAGCAGGCGCTTTGTCCTTCAATGATTTGGACGTCGAAAAGGACTTTAATTTATATATATATATATATATATATATATATATATATATATATATAGAGAGAGAGAGAGAGAGAGAGAGAGAGAGAGAGAGAGAGAGAGAGAGAGAGAGAGAGAGAGAGAGAGAGAGAGAGAGAGAGAGAGAGAGAGAGAGAGAGAGAGAGAGAGAGAGAGAGAGAGAGAGAGAGAGAGAGAGAGAGAGAGAGAGAGAGAGAGAGAGAGAGAGAGAGAGAGAGAGAGAGAGAGAGAGAGAGAGAGAGAGAGAGAGAGAGAGAGAGAGAGAGAGAGAGAGAGAGAGAGAGAGAGAGAGAGAGAGAGAGAGAGAGAGAGAGAGAGAGAGAGAGAGAGAGAGAGAGAGAGAGAGAGAGAGAGCGAGTGGGGGTGGTTCAGCAGTGGACGCTGACTCATGGTGGCAGCATCCTACCTCATGATGTTGTCTCCAAGCAGATAGCAGGTGCCCTGTCATCTAGAGGCTGAGATGTGGGAAGGGAGAGACTTCCAGTGACCCAGTTGAGAAGCTGGGTATCGTCGTCAAGCCCGATAGGTCTGCCATAATCCTGAATGTCCAGGTTGTCAACAGTAGGGTGGATATGGAGCAAACCTGGTGTGCTAAGTAAGTAGTGGAATGAGTCAGTATGATAGAAATTATCTGCTTTAAGCTATACCTGAGGTAAATGGTGTGGTGGCTGAGAACACTATGGTCATGGCCGCGACGTTGGCAAGCAACGGGGTGTGGTGTTGGCAAAGTACCACAGAGTTACTCGAGGTGGGCATCTCGGCAGTACTCCGTGGCATCACCACATGCTTCCTTAGGAGCTCTTCCCGCAACTGGCATTCATTTTAAGGGACACTTCCTTTCATCTCTCCCTCCCTCCTTCTAGCCTGCAACTTCCTTGATTTCTAGGGCCGCCTTCCTGTAAACCTGGCCACTCTATCCACTTTCTTTATTCATTTTTTTCAATAGATTTAATGGTGTGCTCCTCCGCCTTTGACAGTATTCTTAGGAAAAATAATAATAATAAAAAGTGTGTGATCGAGATGATTGAAATATCCCCAATTTCTGCATCTAAGTAGAAGGCTAGAAAACGGAAACGCTCCACTTTGCGATAGGGCGCGTGGAAGGTGCACTCTCTTGTTTGTGATGAGAACCGTCACAATACAAAAGGGTAAACCCTTCAACACGAAAGTGGATACGATAGAGTGAGGGATGATGGTAACCGCAAAGGGGACATAACTACGAGTGGGATGTAAGCCGAGCCATCAAAATCCACTCAACTTGGCGCGCTATCGATTTTAAGGGCACCTCCCTCTTTTCTAGAGCCAAATGACTCTGTAGAACAAGTTGCTGATCGCACATTAAGCGCATCACCGCGCCCAACACAAAGCCAACCAGAACAGCCCGTAAAGCCAAACCGCTCGGCAACTCACTAACGATCCTGCGCTCTCTCATCACCGCCATAATTTGATATTACGTTCTCCTCTTTTGACACACATTCGAAACGAAACCTTATATTTGAGCGTAACTAAATGCCGACCGGTACGACGGCGACGCACAGTGGGCAAAATCGCAAAAAAAAACCAACGCCCGGGCTCATGTAGGAAATGGTTCGTTTGCCAATTTAGGAGCGAAATAGTGGACCTTTTCAATAGAACCACCTTTTGGCAATCCAGGTTTCTTTTGGGGGGGAAAAATCTTAAGTTCTCTAAATACTGTAGGTAACGATTTTGATTATTTACAGTCAACAGAGACTTCATGAATATAAATATAAACTACTCAGAAAATAATCGGTTACATATTTATCATTTCTACGTACGAGTACAAATTTTCATTATTATCATCCAATCTGCTCCGGTTGAAATTCAGATTTCGTAATAAATATTTATTTTAGTGAAGGTCAAGTGATTTTTACTATAACACCTCATACCGGACTAATTAAATAAATTCAAAACTAAAAGTGGATTGCATACATGATATCTTTGAAAATCGACGTTAGATTGTTCTTACCTCTTTTCCCGTATTTACCAGACCAATAAACATGAAATTATGGCGTCTCCGGAATTTTGGCCAGTATTTTTTTTTTTTTTTTTTTTTTTTTTCTTCTTTTTTTTCTGCCAACTGTGCTTCGATCTTGGTAGTTTTTGTGGAAAAAAGTCCGATCCACTAAAAATTGATAGTAATGCGTTTCTTGGTTTTATTAATCTATTCAATAGAGCAAATATAAATTAGATTAGCTAACAGGATAAATAAACATTTTGAAACGTGGCTTCATTGACGAAACCAGCTGAAAATAATAGGGCGATTTTGGCTAAATACACGGTGATTTTGCCATTCATTTGATTAATTAATAATCCCCGGAATATTACATTTCAAGTAATATACAAGGTGATTACCTCGTAACTTAAAGTGAAAAACTGCGTGAAACAAAAGCGAAAATGGAGCAGAATGCCACTAACCGCACCTTTCTATCTCAATCCGTTCCCAAGATATGATTTAAAAAAAAAAAAATTTTAATAGAAAACTACGTTTTTTAACCTAAAAACCCTCATGATTCCCCTTTGAATAAATGTCTCAACTTTGGATCGCATTTTTCGGATTTAGCGTTGAATTTTCTAAGAGAAAAAATGATTTTCATATTTATGTAACGCCAGTCAGACTTATTTATTAAAAGCCTACGTTAGATATTTCAGAAACTGGGAATTTTCTGAAATGTTTACAGATCAGCCATCCCTCAAAATTAATCTTAGAGACTGATAAATCTCACAAAAACTGCTTCGTTTGAATTTATTTTCAACGGTGTAGTCACTTTTACTTTTACATGGCTGAATACGTGAGAAAATTATGTTTTAATGTTGAAAAACTTGTTTTTTTTTCCCCTCAGTGGAGGAGTGTATTGAAAAATGACCCTCTATGAACCTACGAGTTATGAGTCAGTTTCTACGTATTTATTCATGCTGAATCGAATGGTAACACTTGCAGATCTCTTCTACTCCGTCATAACTGAGGTTTACACTATAATTACCTAGTTTCACCCCTATGAACACATACAATTGGGCATAACAAATAAACTAAAAACTTGTGAGTTAAAGGTTATTACTTGGTTATTACAAAAATGAATAGTTCGGCATGTGTTACTATTCGATGAAACGTGTGAAAATTGAAACTCACCCAAAACTCGTAGGTTCATAGAGGGAAATTTTTCAAGAAAACACACAATTTCATTGAAAAAACCTCGTTTTTCACAATTAAAACATAATTTTCTTTCCTATTCATTAATGTAAAAGTAACATTGACTATACCGTTGGAGAAGTATCAAATGAAGCAGTTTTTGTGAAATTTACCGGTCTCTCAGATCGATTGTGAGGGACTGGCTAATACATAAATATATACATATATATATATATATATATATATATATATATATATATATATATATATATATATAATATCATGAAATCAGACCGATTATATAAATACAATATCATGAAATCAGACCGAATGAGGGGTAGAATCTCCTTTCTATCACAATCCGTTGCCAATATATGATTTATGTATATATATATATATATATATATATATATATATATATATAAGATTCTACCCCACATTCGGTCTGATTTCATGAAATTGTCATTTTAAGTTTCAAGGGAATCATCCTGTATAGGAACTAGGAAGGCAAAAATAGCTGTATCTCACTCGGCTTTTGATCTTCAATATCATTTTTTAAATAATTACTCTTTGTTTTGAATCATGCTAATTGCTACGGAAAATCGAAGAAAACCAACATTTGCACATGTTTGTGGAATGAATGGTGAAGAGAACTGATCAATCAGTGATAACTAATTTTCTTCTTGAAATGGGGAACTAGGTCTGAGTTATAGATGGTGAACTTGTACACTTGCTCGTTTTAATTTATTAAACGAAATATACAAACTAGATACACTACGAACTGATACAGAACAAACAATAACACAACTGAGTGCTTCGAGCTATTTTTGTAAGAAAATCCAATAAACTAAACGGGAGAGAACAACGTGGACAGGGGAACCGTTGACAGAAAAATGTCAAGTAAAAATTCAGAACCACCAACATCTAAGGGTGAAACCCAAGCACCCGCTCTGACCTATGTTTCAACTTCCAATGTAATAGGTAATCAAACAAGACATAGAAAATAATTATACTGAACTAGTTCAAGCTTGGAACAATATCTACAATTAATTTTAAGAGAAATGAATTAATGGGGAACATGGATCTGGCAGTGAGCGGAAGCAACATGTACGATCCACCGCACAATCACAGAACTAGGAGATAGAAGCAACAGAACCGACCCGCGCTCCACGCGGGGAAATGAAGAACTTTCCATTACGGTCGACTCGGCCGAACATCCTCCCCCCACAATGACCACAATCAAGGGGTCATTCATCCTTTGGGAGAGGGCACAGTTTCACAAGTGGTCTCTCCTTAGTTCCTGAACCAGTTCTCAGTTCCGCAACACGGTTGATCCCGTCTTGACCTGGGATCAGTCGCTCAATCACACCAGTCATCCACTCCAGTGGCGGTAGATTGTCTTCAATGATCAAAACTAGATCACCAATCTGAACTGGTTTGTCTGGGGAGCACCACTTATAGCGCTGTTGAAGATCTAGAAGATACTCCTTCTGCCACCGCTGCCAGAAGGAGTTCACTAGCTGATTTACGAACCTCCACTTAGGCACAAGTCGAGAGCTGAAGTCCTGAACTGACGATTCGGGCAGCGCTGTTAAGGGCCTCTGAACTAAGAAGTGCCCAGGCGTCAGAACTAGGATGTCATCAGGTGAACTAGACTGGTGAACAAGAGGCCGACTATTGAGAATGGCCTCAATCCTGGTAACCACTGTACTAAAGATCTGAAAGCTTGGAACATGACCTAGCAATGTGACTCGGATTAGCCTCTTAGCTGACTTCACGGCCGCCTCCCATAGGCCACCAAAATGGGGTGCCTTGGGAGAAATGAACTTCCACTCAACACCGCGTGCAGCCAGTCCCTCAACCAAATTGTCTGCTACTTCATCTTGCATAGCTATTCGAAGGTTTCTCAACAAATTTGCGGCCCCAGTAAAATTCGTGCCATTGTCCGACCAGATCACTGCTGGAACTCCCCGGCGTGCCATGAAGCGCTCCAAGCACTGCATAAAGCCGTCAGTACTCAGATCCATCACAACCTCGAGGTGCACGGCCTTGGTCGCAAAACAAACAAATAAGGCAAGGTAAACCTCAAGTGATCTAGTGCCCCGCAATCCGGCTATGGTGATCTTGAATGGACCCCCAAAGTCCACTCCAACTTGTTCAAAAGGATAGGCTATCTCTACTCGCCCTTTGGGAAGTTGCCCCATGGGTGGCTGAAAGGGTCTTGGCTTAATTGAAAAGCACCTCAGACAACCCTTAAGTACGCGAGCTACTGTGTTTTTCCCATCAACTATCCAAAACTGGGTTCGCAGGTAGGCTAATGTGGCTCGGGGTCCCACATGCATGCATCGTTCATGAGCAAAACGAACTATCAGTCGAGTCAATGCATCATTACTCGCAATAAGAGCTGGGTGTCGTGTTTCATACTTCATCAAGCTAAGCTCAAGGCGTCCACCTACACGAAGGATGTCTCGTTCATCCTTGAAGATGGCGAGCTGCTTCATTAATTTGGTGTAGGGCCCTTTTTTCTTCAGTGCATCGTAGATATCCAAGAACTGGCGTTTCTGTGATCTGAGAACTAATGCATGATCTGCTGCCCTAAGTTCATCAGTTCTGAGGGGACCACTGAATGAGCGGGGACTCCTGCAATTTCTAAAAAATCTTAGAATCCATGCCACAATACGCCTGAGTCTAGAAAAGGAACTGTACTTTTCTTCAAATATGTCAGCACTAGTCACACTAAGAACCTGGTTGGCCCGAATCTCTTCTGTCACAAGAGGAATAGAGAGATCTGGACGCACTCTTTTAATTGGCCATGTGGATCTGGGTTCCCTCAACCATGGTGGTCCCTTCCACCAAAGGTCTTTTTTCACTAGCTGTTCTGGTGAAGCCCCTCTGGATGCGACATCTGCTGGGTTATCACCCGTGGACACATGGAACCAATGTAAAGCAGGGAGCTCTTTGAGGGTCTTAGCGACGCGATTGCCCACAAACACCTTCCACACTGGAGCTGGATCTGCAGTGAGCCATGAAAGAACGACCGTACTATCTGAACACGCTACCACTCTCTCCATAGGAATTTCCTTGAACTGGTCTCTGATTTTGGCAAAGGTTTTTGCCAATAGTTCTGCCGCAAGCAGCTCCATTCTGGGAATGGATTCAGGTTTCAAAGGGGCTATCCTAGCCCGTGAGACCACTAAACGTACTGTGAACTGGTTTTGAACTGCACTCACATGGTAGAACACAGCTGCATACGCTTTCTCTGAAGCGTCAGCAAAGCCAATGAGCCATTGCTTTGTACTGGTTGCCCTTATATGTCGAGGCATCGTGATCTGAGTAATCTGATGCAGGGACTGAGCGATTTTGGCCCATTCCTGAGCTAATGAGTCGGGAAGGGGATCATCCCACTCATATTTATTCTGGCACACTTGTCTTTGAATCAAGCGTGCTTGGACTGATACGGGCATGACCCATCCCAAGGGATCATATATCTTCCCTATTTCGCTTGCTAGCTCCCTCTTAGTTCGTACGTGCGGTGTGGATGGTACTTTAAAGAAGAATGAATCCAGAGCTGGGTTCCATGCAATGCCAAGCATTTTCAAGGGTTTTTGATCTTCGGATCCAAAATCTATGGTCTTAGCAATGTCCAACCGATGATCAGCCGGTATGCCATCCAGAACTGCTGGGCAATTCGAGGCCCACTTTCTTAGCTCCATTTGAGCTGTCTTCAACAGATCTATGAGCTGGTTCCTGACTTCCAAGGTGTCCTCGAAGTGGTCCGCTCCGCCATGAACATCATCCACATATGTGTGGGCGTCAAGAACAGTGGAGGCCATGGGGAATTTCTGAGCTCCCCTATGTGCCAGATCTTTGATCACCTTATTAGCAAGAAAAGGAGCGCAAGTTGTCCCATAAGTCACTGTGGTGAGTGCAAAGTCCTGGATTGGCTCGGAAGGAGAATTCCGCCACACAATACGAAGCATGTCCTGATCAAGAACTGGGTGCTGGATCTGGCGGAACATTTGACGAATATCTGCAATAAAAACGTACTTAGTTTTTCGGAACTTCGTAACCATCTCAGCGATATCAGAAAGGAGCTTCGGACCTGCATGCAAAATCTCATTGAGAGAGCGACCATTAGATGTTCGCTGGGATGCATTAAACACCACTCTGATCTTCTCAGGTGGGTCCTCAGATCTATGAACTGCATGGTGAGGGATGTAGTAATGGGCCATCGAACTAGTGGGAGGAGCTACTGGCCTCATGTGACCCAGATCAAGGTACTCCTGCATGAACAGATGGTAGGCCTTAGCAAGAGTAGGATCTCGATTGAACTTTGCCTCAAGTCTGAACAACTGTCTAAGAGCTATGTGTCGTGAGCTTCCTAAGGAATTACGATCTTCTGATAGCAAGAGAGGAACCACATACCTACCATTCACATCCCGGTAGGTTCCCTCATTGAACATCCGGTCAGCCTCAATTTCTGCCGGGGTCCAAGGAACTGCTTCCTCAACAGTCTCAATCTCAAACATGCGACGGAGCAGGGACTCTGTACTTTCATCTTTAAGTTGAACAGGAACTACATTACTCACTAGAGGCAAGGAACTGCCTTCTGAACTAGGAAACAATGGAACTGGGGAACTGGTGGAACAAAAACGAACATGAACTGGTTCCCCCTCCGGCCTCAATGAATTAAAGAGCTGGAACAGGCTACTGTTAGGAACGGTCCACTCTGATGGTGGGATCACTGAGTACAAATTTCGAACTACATACCCATTGTGTGGTGGAGATGGGTAAAGGGCGCGCACCCGCAGCCTCATTGGTAACTCCTCAATTGTACGCTGTTCCTTTGGTGGAATCTCTAGAACTGAACTGTGAACTGGTTTCAACACCTTCGTAAGAACTGTCTTGATCTCTCTTAAAACTGCCTTTAAATAGGTAGGACCTGAGGGAGGGTTGAAAGAACTGGAAATAGTGTTTCTAACTGTGCTAATTTTCTGATGGGGAACTGCATGAAGCTTAAAATCAGGCTTTGAGCAGTGGAGGTTACTTGCTGAGCCTGCACATCCTGGTTCGAAATCTGGTTTATCGTAATAAGTACGCACACGGACTCGGTTGCAGAACTGAACAAGAGGCTTCCTTTTTCTTGAAGCCTGTCCCATGACCAACCATCCTAACTGCGACTCAACTAACCAGGGGGAATTTCCAACTGGCGGAATAGTCCTTCCATGAACCAAGGTGTAGTACAGTCCCACACCAATAATCATTTCAGCAGGGCGCCTTATATTGTATGCAGGGTCTGCGAGTTGGCCTTCCAGATCTTTAATGTGCTGCCATCTATCGCCTTCAAGTTGAACTGAGGGAAGGGCATCAATAACATGGTCCATGATGTGAACCGAGCATGGAACTAGTTGGCCACCGATAGTGTGTAGGTACACAGTGGCTGCTTTGTTGACTGGATTCCTCGCATTCCCCACTCCCGAAATTGACGAACCTACCGCGGTCATGTGCAAACCAGCACGAAGCGCTGCCTGCCTAGATAAGATATTCACCTCCGAACCATTATCAAGTAGAGCGCGTACCAGAACTGGATGACTACCATTGTGGGAAATCGCAACCACAGCTGTGGGCAGCAACCCACTTTCCAACTTGAATTTCAAATTGGATTTCCCCATGAACTTGTACTTGCCCCCCTCCCAAACCATAGCCGGCCGGTAATTGGGTCTCCCCGTGGTGGAGTTGGGGGCCTTAGAACCTGAATTTACATGTTTAGAGCTTGAACTAGTTGAATAGGTAATAGATTTATTTCTTACTACCTGTGAACATGCGGAATTGGTCTTAGAACTAGATTTCTTACATACTAACATCTCTCCTGATGTATAGGAACAAAATTGATCAGAGCAGGGATACTTCATACTGCCACCGTGAACAACCTGACTAGGACTATGAACAAAGGAACAAGGTGAAAGTGAACTGGGTTTACCAGGCTGGTTCACGGCTGGCCACCCTCAGATGGAGCGGCGCTGGTTGCTCCCCCCACTATTTGACCTACCAAATTGTGAGTGCGGCGGGAAGCTCCCTGCAGATATTGTGTTAGACCAAGAACTAGTGGGCTTGAGCAGAGCGCGCCCCCCTTTTTTAACAATAAGTTCCCCCGGCGAATAGGTACTCTCTGAATCCCAACCATGCAAGGAGGGATGTGAAGACCTAGTACTTAATTCCTCCGACACTTCGGAGAACCTATCATGTGAGCGCTTGCTACAATTGTCACTGGAGCTGTGTGACTTGGGGACCTTGCGCTGAGAAAAATACACCCCTGACTGAGAACTTGTTGGGGACGGGGTCCGCGAATCCCTAACCCCTGAATATTGAGCTCGATTATCCCCTGAACTATAAGCATGATCATGAACATGAGTGGTCGATGGTACTGGAGAACTGGAGCGTTCAACTGGATGCAGGAGCCGATGATGTCGCTGTCCACAGTGACATTTGCGAACCGAGTGGCACCTGCCTACTCGGTGTCTGAATGAAAGACAATTGAAACAGAGCTTCTCCTTTTCGGCAAAGGCACGGCGTGCTGGGACAGGGACAGAGCTAAATTCCGGGCATTGGTAAATAAAGTGTGCTTGATGACAGTAGTAGCACTTGAACTGGTCTCTTGGTGGTTGCAAACTAGAATCTGTGAGCTCCTTGCATCTGGGATCACCTTGAACTGAACGTGCTTCCTCGGTACCCATCTGAACTGTCCCAAATGAACGGTTCTTTGGAGCAGGTGAACTGTGTGCCTTCACGGTCTTCCTAGGTACTGATGGTGAATTTGGTGTAGAACTAGTAGGCACTGGTACCATGTGAGCTAAATGGAGCTCACTGTCTACAAACTCGAGTAGACTATCAAAAGAAGGTATTATGTCAGTTTTCTTAATAACTTCCCTGTTGTACTTGTCCCTAAGCTCAGGAGAAAGTTTCGGAAAAAGTACCTCAAAAATCAAAAAGTCTGCGAGGGTGGAAGTAGGCAGACTCTTAACTGCACTTGTCCATGCCCTAGCAGCAAACAAAAATTTCTCCAAGGCCTGGGTTTGTGAACTGGAGACTGTAGGTATCATCTTCCTATTGGCATAAGTACACCTAGCTAACTTGTACCTTCCAGCGTTCTCTGAGCATAGGATCTCGTAAACTTTCTCATATTCTGCCGCGGTAGCATTTGAACTAGAGATAATGCTACGAGCATTGCCTACCAATTTTTCTGAAAGTGCTTGGAACTTAATCTCGGGAGGTAGTTCTGGGACCTTGTGAACCGCTTCATCATACAAGGCCTTGAATGCAGCGAATTGGGTGACATCACCGTCATAATCTGGAACTGATGACAGCAAAACTCTCATAGATTTTACTGCCTCTATTACTGTCATACGTCGAGGTGGGGGTACATGAACGGCAGGTTCAGCTCGATTCGCTCCCAATCTATTCAACTCAACCCGAGTTGAAGTTATAAACCGGACTAGCTGGTCCATAGCTTCCTCTGGCAGGACCGAATTTACTATTTGAGTCATGAGGAAGGAACTATGCTCGTATAAAACCTTGAATTGAGCTGCGAATTCTGGACTCGCATCTCTAAGGGCTAGAAAGGTATTAATCTCTACTACCCATGCACGAATCAATCTGTAAAGCTTCCGATCCTCCTCCGAGAATAGTCCAATCAACTCCTTTGGCAGGGAAACCTGAACCACACCCTCCTCCTTACTGGCCATTCTATGATCAATGAATGAATGAATGAAAATTCCTTACCAACGTCCGGTTCAAATCCTTACTGAGTTTCCTTGTTTTTGGACTTCTTCCTTCCTTTGCCGACTTGGAATGGGGCTCAAGTCATGCAAAATCTAAAGTTCCCGGGTTTCGGCACCATGAAGAGAACTGATCAATCAGTGATAACTAATTTTCTTCTTGAAATGGGGAACTAGGTCTGAGTTATAGATGGTGAACTTGTACACTTGCTCGTTTTAATTTATTAAACGAAATATACAAACTAGATACACTACGAACTGATACAGAACAAACAATAACACAACTGAGTGCTTCAAGCTATTTTTGTAAGAAAATCCAATAAACTAAACGGGAGAGAACAACGTGGACAGGGGAACCGTTGACAGAAAATGTAATGGGTTGACAATGCGAATACAACATTATGTAATTTCCCTTAAAAAATGCTTCCGATTTTTAGACTTGACAACCCTGTTGGTACTCGTAGTTTTTTCGACTGTCAATTTTAAACCATTACTCTTCAATATCCATTTTCAGATGAGCAGAGATAAATTAATCAAAACTAATATTCATATGTTAAGGAGGCACCATATTATTTGTTGAAACCTTCAGGGAAAACACCCTGTCCATACCAAGATGATAAGAAGAAGAAAAAATGTCGTAGGAATTTCGCACAGCAGTTTTCTGTTTACTGCGTTCATGTTTGGACTGATAGCGAACCAGAGAAGGTTAACCCACGTATGTAATTATTATTTCAGACCTCCCCCCCACCCCCCCTATTTTTCCTCCCTGAATGTTGGAGATGTAATTCTCTAAAACATTTATTTTGACTTATTCACCTGAAGAACATTAGACAAAGCAATGTGCGACGCGACGATCAAAGGGAAAAGGATCAAAAAAGAGGAAAATAACTCATATCTGCATTTGGGCGAGCTGTCATCACATTTAATGACATTAATCTCAAACGGGAGAAATTCGGTTGTGAGTGGTTAAAGTGTAAACCATGAAAAGATAAACATTTGTACTCTCAATGCCCTTCAGAGCCTCATGGTGAAATTGATCGAGTTCGTTTCCTCAAAAATCTTGACTCCATTGGGGGGAAGAGTTTTAATCACAAAAAAAGTCCCAAAAGAGTAGCTTTACCTCCTTCCTGGGCGAATATCCGTGAGTTCATCTCCTTGTATTCAATGTCTGTCTTCAGCTTGTGCTGTATCGGCGGTGCAAAAATTGACAACTATTAGAACTTCATGACAAACTCGAAACAATAGGTTTTTTTTTTTTCAAAGAGAGATTTCATCGATTTCTGCTCTTTCTTGATTCTAAGATGTAATATTGCTTACAGCGGTATATATGCTTCGCATGAGTGAAACTTGAATGTAATAGTTCAAAAACGTTCTGAATTTCTGGGAAAAACGTTCTGGTTTAACTCCTCCGTCAGCCAAAATCGAAATTTCAGCGAGGTATCTAGTGTTCAACAAGACAGTTTCTCATGTCGAAAACAAAAAATTACTCTAATCAACTGAAAATAGAGACTCCTGCACCCAGAGCAAGATCTTGCCATATACATCCAGAAACTACCACTGGCTGGGTTTTAGAAGTATTTTAATGTTGGAGTTATACGACTTTTGAGAATCCCAGAGATGTTGAACATTAATTCCTCTTCATTTATTCATCTCAATGTTGGAATTGAAAATCTCAGAAAGCATTGTATTTGATGATATTAGTTATAATTGTTGTATTTACTTCTCTTTCGGAGCAACTTCATCGGATTCTTTCTAACTTTGAACAAGTTGATCTTGTAATCAAAATTCATGACCCTAGTTTGAATGATATTCAACACACCAAACATTTGGTCGACTCTGCGATTCACCTAGTTAAAACTGTCAAACATTTTTCTCCCCATGCTGATCCAACCCGTTTGCTTATCTACCCTGGATTTATATCATACGTTTGTTATTATTCGTCATTCAATTATCAGGAATGGGGCTGAACAAACTCTCCCTCCTGTTTCTCCAAAACTTCGATAATCGTTTCTTCTGATTTTGGTAAGGAAATATGGTCTTATTCATAAGGTTTTCCTAATTATTTATGATGATTTTGATGGATTCCAAGGATGGTTCTGCAAAGTTGAGTGTTTTCTCGATGTATTCATCCATGAAATTAACCGTGAGAATGGATTTTATTTTGCAATAGTACTGTCCAACTAATGGAACACCAAAACAGCTTCTGGCCCTAAGGTTGGACGGTCCAACTGGAGGGCCAACCCTAGTTTTTTCGTGGCACTATACTTGGACATCCGTGGTTACCAGATCAATTTTAAGATCATCTTAAAGGAGGATGATGGCCAGCAGTTGGGAAGTGCTCAAGTTCAAATGTTCGTAATTTTGGTCCTCAATTTAGTAATCTTCACCAATCATAATATTTGTACATTGGAATTTTACCACCGACCTTTTTTTTCCTAAACCCAAGAAATAATTCATAGCCATGAACAGTTGATAATTATCTCACGTTGCCAATCTTTTTCTTTCCCTGACATCGTGTGATTTGTTGAGCTAAATAAGGAAAGTATCAGTGCGTTGAAACCTTAAGCCATGATGGTCTTAAGGTTGATGGTAATGGGTGACGAGAGAAAGAAGAATAGTCAGTTTCGTTCACTTACTGCTATATATTTCGAGCCAGTAATTCATAACTCTTCATCAGACACATTCTATTTTAGAATGAAATAGTTACTACGAAACAAGAAGTGACAACGTTTCTGTTTGGTTACACAGGTAAAAGAAAAAATTTGGTTTTTTTCTGTAAATATGTGTAGGTTAGGCATACTCGTCGTCTGGATGGTACAATTTTTGACAAAGTCAATAAGTAAAAATAAAATATGTAATTTAGTTTTAGGTATTGCTGTATGATCATTAAAGAAAAACAAATTTTCTTTATGAGCTGAATAGCATTTTTTTTTTTTTTTTACACGGCTCTACATTGAGACGTGTGAGAGCAGAAGGGAAAAAGAAGGGGGTTAGAAGATGGAGCAAAAATAGAGTGAATGAAACAAAAAAAATGAATGGTAAATTTGATGAATATGATGGTATGATTTTGTGAATGGAAAATGTACCTACTTATGTATGTTTAATTTTCGATAAGTATAAATGGTAGGTATATACTGATGTCTAAGGAGGGAGAAATAAGAACACAAGAATTATTAAATTATTGAAGAATAAAATACATCGAGTCCTACCTCCTTGGAATTACGTTATGACCTATTGGGTAGATGGGAAATGGAAGGGGGTGGGATTCTTCTCCCTCTGGTGTCCTACCTTCTCCATGGAAAAAAGAAATTTAAAAAACGGTTAAATTTGCCAGCAAGCTTTAAATTTGTAACTTCTGGCAGAAATTTAGTCAAACCAAATTTATCAACGATCAACTAGGACATTAGGAAAATGTACAAAATTATGATAAAAAAGTTCCAGTCATGCAGCATGATCGTATGAGCGAATGTTCGTAAATTATCGTATTTTATAAGTGCAATACTCTTGCTAGTAAGATATCGAGTTATTTTAAACCATTGTGATTTCGTGATTAGAAATGTCTCCCGAAATCCTCCATTTTCCTTATCAACCATTCATTGAGAGATCTTAGAAATTACAGTTGCTGTTTTTCTGAAATTGAGAAGTTTTTTTTTTTTTTTTTTACTTTCCTCTTTTTCATGTTAACATTTAAATCTAGTTTATGAATTATATTTTCTGAGTACGTATTTGAGTCAAATTCAAGAGTCAGAATATTTTCCCCCTTTTTTCGAGAAGATCCTGAAAGGTAACTCAAAGTGGCTGAAGGCTCAAGGTGGTAAAATATGCCGCTTGTTTATATTACCAAAACAACTTCTTGTTTATCTTGTCTTGTTCTTATCTAGTCTAGGTTTTTTTAAAGAGATTTCTGAAAGGCTTCATTAATGTACTTCTTTATTGACACACGGTATGAATAAACGTCATTAACATATTTATATGTGCAAGTTTCTTAAGAGAACCTGTAAATCCTAAAAAATGAAAAGGCTTCAAAATCAATGTGACATTTTTTTCATGATTGCCTTCACCAAAACGCATCATTTGGGTAGGAACAATGATCCATTTCCAAGAAAACTCAATAGTAGGCAGTAGGTTCCTTAAAGATATTTCGCTTTAGTTAATAAGGAAATCTGGAAGCCTAAATTGAACAATTTATGAATTTAAGATCCAAGGAAAAGTAGCGTCCACCTAAAGTGGCACTACTGTCCAACATTAGGGAAAAGTGTCCAACTAATGGGCCAAGGTGGTCCAAGATTAGGAACAAGTGTCCAACTATGGGGCCATAATATGTTCTGACTTTGATTATTATTTCAAAATTCCACACTTATCCAATCTAGAAAACATTTATTTGATCGTATTTTCACAGAACCTGAAAAGATAGGAAAAATTAAATTTGAAGGATTTGATCAAAAGCTGATTTTATAGCGAGAAATTACGCAAGAAAGCCACCTTAGGTGTCCAATTATAGGGCACGTTAGTATGTACAGATTAGTTGTTTGATTGGTTGATAACTCTATACAGTAGCACTGAATTTCAGATCCTCCGCCAATATTCTATAATACATGAAGTATCAGCCCTCCTATTGCATGCAGTTGGATCCATTCATGGATATAAGCTATTTCCTTGAATAACCTCCAGCTCAATGCAGGTCCCTTAACCCATTAAATTCGTTTTGGTTTATTAACTCACCGTTATTGATTGGATGAGTTTGTTGTATTTTGAATCATAGACCCTGGAGAAGGTAATAAATTATTGGAAAGCTCGGTGAAATAGAAGGAAGATTTAGATTGGCCCCATTCCTGATAAGCGAATGACGAATAGCTGCGTCTTGGATCGATCTACATATCTGCTGAATAGTTATTATCGCAATGCTTTTCAAGGATAATGTTAAGAAGCAACTGACAAATATTCCTGCCCTCAACTATAGTCGCGGCTGAATCATTAACCCGTATTCAAGTAGATGATTCCTATAGAATTTAAAATCCCTTTTCACCAGCGCAACGTGTTCCGAACTGTTTTCCCAAGGCCCCGTTGTGCTGTTTAGCTGGCCAGCCCAGCCGCTCTGAAAACTCGTTACAAGACCCGACACTCCAACTTGGTGGATCGTCTTACAACTTCAACTTGAAGCGCTGGCTCATCCTCGTCCCCCGCCTCCAAACAAGTTCGTTAAGTAATTCAGGGATTACAAAGGCAGGACCCATTAAGATAATATATTAGAATCTCGAATGAAGGGCGGTGAAATCTGATTGAGCAGCTTCCCTCCTAAGTTTCAAACTCCGCCTAATGGGCCACTACTTCCATGGAACTTCAAAAATTCATGGCAGAGCCCCGCATTGGGATATTTCAAACTCAAGAAATGTGCAACATGGATTCGCGAGTCTCGTGGATTTGTAATTCCCGGCAGAGTTAGTTTTGGAAAATATTTAATAAGAAAGGAGGTAAATAACACATTAATTAGTAAAGTAAAACAATATGTAAGTAATAGGTTAATAAGGGAAGATAATCATCTTTGGTAATTTTCCAACTTCTGGCGAAACCGTTAGTTTTTTGGAACTGAAGAAAATTTTCATGTTCAAGCTGTTTTAACCTATGGCTCTACAACTATATTTTCACTCACATTTTTCGTTGTTGTTCTCTCTCAAATGTTGCTCTATGGACTTCTCAATCCAAAACATTTGTACTTCTGCAAGGTTGCAGCAAGGATAGGCACAGCAGGTACCTACTGAGATAATTTTTGCAAGATACTTTAAGCAAACCAGGGCTGAAAACTCGTATTGTGCCAAAGATTTATGGTTTGCACCATAAAGTACATCTAGCTTTCATTTTCATTTTACCAACAATCTGTACAACGATAGTGTTTCAGACCTTCCCAACAATTTTGGTTTCTTGTGTGTTATAGTTTCTGTCCTTTCTGTTCTCTAACCCTTATAAATGACACTACCTAATTGGATTAGCTTCATATTTTGATTCAATTTTCAGGGATTGAGTGGATTGGACCCTAGATTGTCCCCTATTAAGTTCCTCGTTGCCAGATCTATGGTAGATTCTACGCTACACTGTTTTGATACCAATGCATTGTTCTGACTGACACATTGAGCTTCGGATGCATCTGTTTCACGCAAAATTTTCAATCGTCCATGACTGCAATGAAACAAGGTGATGTTGGTTTGAGATGTAGGGAAGTGAAGTTAATAACAGCGTTTTCTATTTCCACGAAATATAGAGTTGCAATGTTGGATTGATTTCGACCGTGTCATAAGGAATAAAAATTAAAAAAATAACTGAACAGACATCAGAAGAGACACAGCTCTGACGTATTCAAGACATACGAGACAGGGCCTACGTCGTCAAATTCGACATCATAAACGGTAAACATCAACATCATAAAATAGTAAAAGCTCCCCGGTTTACCCTCAATATTGCATTCTATGTGGCTATCGAGCATTACCTTCCTCGAATATTGGAGGTAGGGAAATCCCCTATCACCACTTGAGAGGCATGAGATGGAGGCGTTTGATACCAAGATATGTCGCGGGCATTCGCACTCTCTCGGATGAGACGTGGGCCATCACGATAATCACAGTAACTGTTCAAAAGAGAGCCCAAATCCCATCTATCGAGAGAACGGAAGAGATGAGAGACACCTAAAGCAAACAAAGTAGGGGGGGGGGGGGGGGGGTGCTACTGAAACTATGTAGTTTCAACATAATGACCCTCTCGTAAAGCGTATCTTTATCCAATGTAAGATTTCACCTTTAAGAATCGAAAGAATTTTGTACAGTATTTTGAGGCCAAAAGTTGATTTTGTATTGTGTTTTTCTAGTTAATTTATAAGCGGAAGCATCGATATAGGATACAACTTGCCTTTTTGGTACTCCTTCCTGGGAAGACTAGGTAACCTAGGCGCATGAGCCAAACTTGGAATGGTATCTTAATTAAACTGTCTCTGGATTCTTAAATTACTTTTCAAACTCATTTTTGATATTTTGAAGTTGGGTCAGATAATGTAGTTGAACAAATACTGTCATTTGGAAATCTCCCTTCTCGCACAATATTGCTTATTTGAAGTAACAGTCGAATGACCATTATCTACTTTGAGTGCACCTATCTTTATCAGTTGAAAAACTTCTTCTTTAGTTCTGGTGTTGGGGTCTCCTCCTTCCCGAGTGGTTATCTCGATGGTCATCTGGTCTTCTAAAGCAATGACCTGTTCGATCACGGATGGTCCATTGAATTCAATTGATTTGCCTATCTGGCGCACCAACGCATTTCCCATTTTTGGGGGACTGGAGGTTTCAATACCATCCCTCTTAATGCCAACCGTATAAAAACGGGGAAATCCTTACTTCTTGAAGACATCGAGAAAGTTTCTTGTCGCATTTGGTAATTGTCTAAATTCATTGGAGTTCCAAAGGAAAAATATGAGTTACTGTTCAACACTTTCTCGATAATTATTACTTCTGCCGGTAAAAATGTGACAAGAGGCGGTTGCAGGCTTCTTTCAGTTTTAGAAGCAGGCTTCTGGGCCTTGAAAACTAGTTGCAGCTTCCCCAATTCAAACTGCCCGGCAACTTCATTACACTGTTGGAATTACACTGTTGGAATCATAGTTGATTGAACCAAATGTTCCTTTACCGCATATTATCAGTTGGATAATTTTTTGCTCGATTGCAAAACTTATTTGAACTGGAGCGCGACGAATCCCATTTCAATTAACATGTGTTTAGATGAATAAATATCACTAGCTACAGATGCGATTTAGGTGATAATTGTAGGTCATAAGACACTCCTAACCGATATTCCGATTTTAATTACAGAACAACGTTTCGTACCAGTTATTTCGTAACTCTTGTTGGGATGATTAGGATCAAATTACTGTTGGAATTAACGACAAGTCTACCTACACTCATAGGCACACCCACTAACAGATGTTGGTATATCCACATACTATACATTTATGCGCCAGTTCCAACTACAAGTATACCTAGATGACAACTAATGAACTAGGCGGAACGAATTAATTTATTATTTCGTGGATTCGAAGAAAAAGACCTGAACCATCCATCAATCTTTTAATTAACCATCCTTCAACTCCCAGGGGCCTTTTATAAAACGTAGAACCGTAAAAATATTAGAGCTCTCCCCTGTGCCATGTGCCGTTTAATAATGGAACAAAAATAATCATTAATTTCCCGGACTGTTTTCCCTTAGCCCCTCAGCCTTTTTCTTTCTTTTTTTCCTTTTTTACCCTCCCTTTAAAGATATCAGGGTTTACGAGGAATATCAACACAGCGGATCCATTAATCCTTCCCTTGGAGAGATAGGTGGCGCTCCGCTCGGGTAAGTCGTAATATCACTGGAGGATACTCACACGAACACATTTAACCGCGTCGGTGTTGTTACCAACGAGCTTTACCTCCGTTTCCTTCAAACCAGCTAACGAATTTCTCACACCGCTGCCCAAAATAAAAATAATAAAAACCTTTCTTGCCTTCTCACTGTACTGGTGGTAGTGAAGTTTTGTAGGCTTGCGGGACGTTGAAAAATGTTTTGTCATCCGAAATCAAAGTTTCCACTTGCTATTTTCGTGAAAATCTTTTTCAACAAATTCGGTTCTGCATTTGCGTCCTGCCTGCCCTTCATTGCGTCTGCGATCTATCATTTTTCCGGTAAAATTTGTACTAAATTGCAGTCTAATTTTGTTGACACATCCAATGACTGTGCTAATTGTCCTAGTCAGTTCTCCAGAAAAATCGTATTGCCGTCGGACTAACAGTACGTGCGCATGTGCCCAAACATGAAATTTTTGATTCACCTTTCCCCGAGATCTTGGGGACGATTCGCAAGATAATTGGAGAATAGTTTAAGAATGGACTCAAGGTAGATGCCTTGACTGTCACTACAAAAGGAACAACTATAGCTACTGCGCATTTGCTAACTTCCAGATCATGTTGGAAGGGATAAAAAACGTTCCAGTCATGCAGCATGATCGTATGAGCGAATTTTTATAAATTATCGTATTATAATATTTTAAATTGTTTTGAAATTTGAACACTGTAATGCGAAGGAATTTTAAACTAATTACCAACTTTATAATAAAAACTCGCGATATAATATTCTGCGATTCAAACACATTTTGGATTTTTTTCTCAGTTTTCATAATTTTCACAACAAATAATGATGAAATTTGAGTTTATTTTTCAACTTAATTGTGTGCATAAATCTTTATTCTAGTTCATCGTTCATAAACTTTATTTGCCTGAAATTTTACTAAAAATATAAATTTAACGATTTTAAGCAGTTTTTCTAGAGATTGTTTTAGCAAATTTTTGAAATATGAGAAATTTATTGTACCAGAAAGTTCTTAGCAGCTTGATTTTTTTGGCGCGGTATCGTCTGGAATGACGCTCACGCACACAAATAGACAGACACTATATATATATATATAAACTCCAGGATTCGTTTCAGAATTCCAGACTGCCTCAAACCGGATTTCTATTAAGAAAATTTTCGCGAAAATATTTATTTCAACATTTTTGGAGCTTCATTTTCTACAAAAGTTAGCTAAAATAGTGAATCTACACGCCGGACAAATCTGATTAATTCTTTAAGAGAATGTTTGGGATAGTTTCAGAAAATTTTCATCATTTTCGGACCAATACTAGTATGTACACATGCTTAAATACAGATTCCACCGCACCTATTCCGTATGATATAAGTAATTAGCCCAATGTTGCTCAAAATGTGTGGTTAACTGGAGTATATCTGTCTCTAAATTATCGCTGATCAATTTCATCGAGATTGAATCAAAAGTTGCCACTGCAGATGAAAAAAGACCAAACATTTGATGTTAGAGTCCAAACTCCTGAACTACTTCGCGATTTTTATAAGGCTTATCGAGGTTTTTACGTTATTTCCTGATGGATTCCAAACAGGTTTCATTGTAAGGAGCATGTCGCCCCAGTAGAAACAAGAATTCCATAAAGCAACTGTCAATTAATACCTACATTCTCAAATACGCACCATCCGGGTGAATGCCCCCTATTTCCTGGCCTCTGTATTGTGACAAAACGTTCCAGGCATGCAGCATGATCGTATGAGCGAATTTTCGGAGATTACCGTATAAGGTATATTATGTTATATTATTTGAGCTTTGAAATTTATTACGAGTTATTTGAAATTTGAGCAGCTTGAGTTCAAAAAAATTGTTAATCACAAATTTTGTGGCAAATAAACTCATTCCAAATCATATTCTACGATTCAAAATAAATTTTGGATGTTTAGCAATTGTTCAGTTTTTTAAATCGATTTTTCAGCAAATATTAATGAAATTTAAGAACATTTTTCATCATAATTCTGTGAATGAATTTTTTAATGTTCTAATTCATCGTTGATAAACTTTTTTTGACAAAAATTCTGATGAAAATATAAATTTAACGATTTTTAGCTGTATTTAGTCATTTTTAGTGATTTTTTTTAGCACATTTTTTGAAAATTGACAAATTTCAAAAAATCTGCTAAAAAAGTGCTGGCCAACAAACTCATCCTTTCGTTTCGAATGCTTGATTTTTAGGCGCAAGACGAAACTTAAATCTCAATCCTAAGGAGAGTTATCGTCTGGAATGACACACACACACACACACACACACACACACACACACACACACACACACACACACACACACACACACACACATATATATATATATATATATATATATATATATATATATATATATGAAAAAGCGTTAAACACCAGGATTCGTTTCAGAATGTCTCAAAACGGATTTCGATAAAGACATTTTTCGAAAATTTCGATTTTAAAACTTTTGGAGCCATTGCAAAAGAAAAATATTCGTCATTCTCAATTGCAAGGAATCTTTTCACAAATAACTATTCTGACGTATATTAAGAACTTACCCCTTTTCATCCTTTATCTTCACCTTTATTGTTAATTCATTGCCAAGCTTTTCAACTTGTTTCTGTGCTAATCAGTTACAGCTCATATCACCAAAAATATTTATGGAAATTAACGAAAATATTACATCATCCTTATTTCATACCGGCAGGCCTATCTAATATGGGTCATGATGACTCGGTATGTTCTGAGAAATTACCATGATTGTGTGGAGAAGAGTGGCGGATCATCTTGACTGTACTGAGAACTAGTATGGGTCTTGTAGACCCACTTATGCGTCTTGTAGACCCACTTATGCGTCTTGTATATCCACTTATGCGTCTTGCTGACCCAGGGTCGAAACTTTTCGACAAATTTTAATGACTTTTTCAAAAATTCAACGGGTCGTCTCTTATAAGGTCTCGTACAAATTTCATTGGTACCACTAGTTTTACTACCAACTATTGTTTACCGTGATTATTGTGTTATACAGTATTTCAGCAATTTGTGATATTAAAATAAATTACATATATATTGCTAATTGGACTCTAGGCAAATTTTCTATTTATATTTTCGCATTCGAGCCAACTCCAGCTTATAGAGGGTGTCCTGACTTGAGTTCATCAAACTCTGAGAGGAACTTAATTCTTAAAGTTTGTTTCATATTCTGTTCCTTATGACATTAAAACAGCCGTAACTCCCGTAGAATCACATTAAACTCAAAAATAAGATCATCGTTAGAAACAGCGTTAAATCTACCTGATGCCAAATCAACATTTGTTGAGCGTTATACGTAAAACAGGCTTAAAAGCAGATTTTGAAAACTTTTCAGAATTTGTCTCTTTAATTTTCATTTATCGTTTTGGTCATAATACAGACTATATTGGAAAGGCAGTCCTCGGGAAAAACTTCCTCAGAATCTCAGCTTTTCAACGGTATAGTCTAGCATGAGATATTCGTTTAACTTGCTAATCAGGGGGGGAAAGTATGCATAATGTTGTATGCATAACATGGGTTTTACAATGAAATCGAGGGTTTAGGTGAAAAAGGAACCTCTTTGAAAATACGAGTTTGGGGTTGGTTTCTACGTATTATTTCACGCTGAATCCAATGGTGACACTTGCATATCTCCCCGACGACTCTGTTATAATTCAGTTTCACAATTCAACTAACTAGTTTTACCCTTAATAACACATTAAAGGGGCATAACAAAAAAACTAAAATTTGTAGAGTTTAAGTTAGTTTTTCATTTTTGAAAATGTTTTGACTTTGTGGTAGATTCCACACTATGTTACCTGTAATCTAGCACGGTTGGTGGCCTTAACGCTCTTTCTAACGGCATCCTGAGTTTTTTGTTCACTCTAAAATCAAGGTATTTATGGTTATTTTAGTAACTTAAGGTCGAAAAAACGAAAAAATTCTTAAAAATTGAATAACTCAAAAACAAAGCTTCTAAAAAAATCTCTAAGCGGAACTTTCGATTGGAAATTAGTTGTAAAACACGTGGATGAAGTTTTCCGGATATAACGTGAGATACCCTGTATAAACCTACTTGGCTGAAGAGTTTCACACTGAATTCATTGACAGCTCGAATGGTGTAATACATTTGTCAGATTCTGGTATTGGCCGCGCCGTCACTTCAGCTATTCGTCGCACGCAGAAGTGGCTGCACGCTTTACTCGGGTGAATATATCATTCCAGCTCACCCCTCGAAAGTGTCCTAAATCCCCCGTTTAAGGAGGTTAGGGTTTAGGGGGTGGTATGTGACGTTGCGTGCCGACATTTCTCAAATAAAACAGGGTCGAGAAGGTTTAGCTCTCGGTCGTTTCCTTTGGAGTCAGTGGCTTGTGAAAACCGCTTGTCCTTACCTACTACTTGACTCAATTTCAGCTATGCAAATGTGTTTCAGTTACATTACTGAAAAAGGAATTTGTCTAGATGACCCAAGCCATCTGGTTCCTAAAAAATACCAAAATCAGTTAATAATCATATTGGTAAGTGATGCATGCATTGTATCATGTCCCTATAAATGGATCGCATTTAATTTTGGTGAGAGTTAGAATAAGAGAAAAAACAAGAATATCATGAGAATTATCTTTACCCCCATTAACCCCCTCCACCGATAGTAAATTCCCATCATAAAACCTCCAACAAGAAATTTGCAACTCCTAAAATATTTTCTAAAACTAGACCAAATTCATGATTGGACACACAAAAAAATCATGAAAATCCGACGAGAATTGTTGATACATCATGATTTATTACTATTATTCCCTCCAATCGCCCACTTCCATAATTAAATTTAAAATACCTGCTGAATCTAGAACGAATTCCTGGAAGGACAAAAAAGTATCACGAAAATCTGACGAGATTAGATAAAAATTGATGAGATATTACTATTACCCTCTCCATTCACACCCTTCCATGATGAAATAAAAAACTTACTACTCAAAACTTAGTTTAAAAAACACGAACTATATCATAAAAAACTTGATGCAAAAAATTAAGTTTCAAAATATTCTTAAATTTCATTAAATATTTGCTCAAAGAATTTGGTAATAAGTGTGGAAAAATACTTAAAATCACACATTGTTTGAAAAACAGATTATTATTTTAAATATTTAAATGTCTTTTGCCATATAATTCATAGTTAAACATTTCATGGCGCTTAAAGAGCTCAAATTTCAAAACACCTCATAATTAAAATTCGATAATTTACGAAAATTCGCTCATACGATCATACTACATGACTGGAACTTTTATAAATATTTTAGCATATTTTGATGGCACATCTTTCAAGATAGTTTAGTCAATAATTTTTTTAATGTTCTAGAAATAAGTTGGTATACTTTCCATGAGTAGGTAAACATGATGATGGGTGTTTTGCTGCTGTAAAACAAGATTTTATCGGATTTTTAGCCATTTTTACCATTATTTATAGTTTTTTCGGAACTTATTTAAATTAAAGCTTTTAATGTGCTCACAAAAGCTTCCCTAAAAACTCATCTTTTCATTTAGAACGTTCGATTTTTTGGCCAAAAAACAAAACGGATTTGATACCACAATCCTATTGTAACGTGCGGAATGACACTGATTTGAAAAAATTGTTAAAACCCAGGAATTGTTTTAGAATGTCTCAAAACAGACTGATTTCCATAAAGAAAAGTTTGGAAAATTTGTGTTTAAAATTTTTTGGATTAATTGTAATAGCTTCATTTTCTATGAAAATTCGCTAACAAATTGTTCATCTATCGTAGCAAAATATAGCAAAATGTTTGTTTGCTGTTAATTGGAAAGCTCAGTTCTGACCACAAATTTTTTCCGTATTCTTTACATGGGTTCCCACTTGTTTAACAATAAAAGAAACTAGAGAAATCGGCTTGCATCACGAACACTGTTTGACATTGACGATTTGGCCTTTTTTATTTTAGTTTGGCCTTTATAATGAGAATTACGTTAAACTGATAATCTCTGATAAATTCCTCTATTTCATTACCTAATATGTTTTAAGAATTCCAGTCATGCAGCATGATCGTATGAGCAAATTTTCGTAAATTATCGTACTAGGTATTGTTAATTATCGTACGTTGTTTTGAAAACAATGACTTTGAGGTAAACCAAAATGTTAACAACCATTTTTATGGCAACAAACTCGTTCTAAATAATATTTTGTGTTTCAAAGAGAGATTTTGAATTTATAACTTTTCTGCAGTTTTTATCAATTTTTTAGCACATTTTAATGAAATTTAAGTAGATTTTTCGGCATAATTTTGCACATCAATTTTTTAATGTTCTATTTTATAGCTGATAAACTTTATTTGAGCTATATTCTGCTAAAATATATAAATTTAACGATTTTGAGCCGCTTTTTGCTATTTTTAGTGATTTTTTCAGCACTTTATGAAATTTGACCAATTTAATGTGCTCAATAAATGCTGGCCAACGAACTCGTCGTTTCGTTTGGATAGCTTGGTTTTTTGGTGCAAATTCATTAATATTTATTTGTCTTGTCTCACTAAAGTGAAAAAATATTAAACTCTAGGATTCGTTTCAGAATGTCTCAAAACGGATTTCAATGAAGAAGATTTTCGAAAATTTAGATTTTAAAATTTTTGGAGCCGTTGCCAATAATTTCATTTTTTACGAAAATTTGCCAAAATGATATTTTTACATGGATAATTTCTAAAAGGCATGAATAATTCGAAAATTTATTTACCAGCACAGTAAAGATCATTTGAATTTTTTCTAACGATGATAGATTAAAGAAAACTGCCTTCCAATACATTGTAGGAAGGAGCAATATTGCTTCTATCTTAATAGTATGTGTGGGTATTGCTGCGCGATGCCTTGTAGTAGGGTACTTCTACTAGAGTTAGTGATGAACTATTATTTCAATTTTAATTTGTCTTTCTTTTGCTCCGATTTCTGTTTTTGCATTATATCATTTTAGGTATAAATTCATATTCCATTCATTAATTTAATTTAAGTTATAAATTCATATTTCATTCATTAATATAAATTTTTAAAAACTTTAGGCCTTTTACTTTCACTTTCTTGGATGCTTAATCCCACACACACACACGCACGCGCGCGCGCGCGCACACACACACATACACATAGACAGAAATAGGTACACCTACACACCCACCTATTTGGTTCTATGTAGTTCTGAAACGGATTTCAATGTGATTCTTTTTCTCACGATTAAGGGTTATAATTATCTCGGTCAAAAACACCCTAGACACGCAGTCATACAACTTAGTTATCACGCCTTTTAAATATGTACCCTGTATTATAATGATGCTTGGGGAAGATTCCAGTCAACAAATTGATTCCATATTTTATACCTGCGGTCCCCCGTGTTTTACAACCGTCGCCTGTCAGTGGCCTCCCACATTTTATGATCGTCGGTTTACATGTTTATTTAAAAGCCACTGAGGCGGAGGGATAATTAATGCGGTGGAATCGACACGAAGAAGCTCGATACGCCCCCTTTTTGCTGTGGGTACCGCGTCTTGTCTCACATCAACGACCCTTCATTTGCCTAAACCATGTGGGTTTCTTCACCGTGGGACCCGCGCAGCCCTTCGTTTTGTGACCAACGGGAGCGCTAATGTCAAATAGATCAGGGATTACCTAGTACACTTCGGATCGGGGTGGCTTTGGTGGTAGAAGGGGGAGTTAAAAAATGAAGTGAAGTGTAAAAGAGCATATTCGCAAGCGACATACGGCTGCTCCCCATGTGACGACAGCGACACCTACAAAAAACCTTCGAGTGGCAGGGATTTAATTTTACATCGCGCTATTAACTGTAATTTCCCAAACTATTCCACAGCAGCTGCCTTTTTGAGGTAAGGGCACATTAGTACCATGGCGAGACCGGCCGCATGAAGGGAAAAATATGCCTCCTTCAGTTCAGGGGACGCGCACACCACTGTCAGGAAGGTGCGTGGGAGGGCAGTGTGAAATACGTTTTATGTGGACTTGGCAATGGTACGGTACAAGCGATTTTTATTGGAAAATTATTTGAGCTTATTTCGAATACTCCTCTTATACCCGAGAAAATGTACACCAAATATAATTTTTGTCGAAAAAACACCCAACTATTGCATCCTCAATCTGTGGGGAGTTCCTATTTATATAGTTTGCTACTAAGCCGTCTGGCCCTTCATTAGCCGACCTCGCCAGATCCAGCAAGTAGGCACTCTCATAACCATCAATATTGCCTACCTGCTCCCCAAGCCTTAATACCTCAGGCTTCCGATCAAAAAGAAGACTGGTCATTGGGGAGGATCGTTGAATGGCGGGCTGTTACCCCACGTCTGCAGGAGATTTGGGAGAGGCCACACAGCTGTTTTCCTGGATTGATTCCTGCACAAGCTGCTTATAGTGAGGCCTCGAGCCAAGGGATTGAATGGCAGAAAGTGTACACATAAATACATTAATGCGACGTACTCCATTATCTACACAGTCTGCCTCCTCTGCTGCCATTTGTTTCAAATACCCAGAAGAATACCTGAGCTGCTCTCGCTCTATGTGTATCGATTGCAGTGATACCACTCTTGGAACCTAAGTCTATCACAATGGGCGCAATGGTGGACATCTCCAGGGGCATTGGAATAGAAGACAAAGAGATAAAGAAGAGAGAGGGGAAGGCCGATGCCCCTGCCTGAAACGCCGCCAGGCGCCCCCAGACCCATTGACACAGCCCCCCCCCCCCCCCCCCCTATAAACCAGTGGGTCATACTGCCACCCTCATTAGCCATGGGACACACACACTTTTTTTTTTTTTTCACAAAACTCCCTGCGTAGGGGTATGTACACCATTAACTTGAGAAAAAAAAAAAAATATTAGCGGAGAGAACACCCAGGTTTACCTAATACCGGCCCATGGGATCAAGGAAACTCACAAAGGAGGAGGAGGAAGATTGGGATGAAAGGAACTGCCCCTGTAAAATGTCCACTAGTTAAAGTAAGAACCCCTGGACGTGGGTTGTGATACCATGGAGCCCACCGACAGAAAAAAAAAACAAAAAAATTGAGTAACTCTGTGGTACTTTTCCCTCACCACATACTGCGCCATGACTTTGATGTTATTGTTCGCCTCTCCTTTTAGCTCAGAAAATTTCTGTCATGCTATTTTTTTTTTTATTTTTTTATTTTAGCCCTTCAGTTCTGCTCCATGTCCACACTACCACTGACAACCTGGACAACCAGGATTATAGCAGACCCATCAGGCTTGACGGCAACAATATCCGGCTTCTTGCCCCGGTCACTTCTAAAGTGATATAGTCTCTCCCTCTCGGCATTCCAACCACTGGATGACAAAGCGCCTGCTATTTACTTGGCAACCGCATCATGACGTAGAATGCAGCCACCATGAGTATGAAGACACTGCTGCACCACATGGTACAGGTTCTCATTTTTACCTTGACAGGCAGCAAAGGGTGTCAACTGTCCCGTGACTACCCCTTGAACACCTTACCGAGGTGGCTAGCTTAGCCATGGTGTGAAAATGGCAATAGCCACCGGCCCCAATGCCATATGAAGCCATTCTGCCTATTGGGAAAAAAAGGGGGATTCAGATCACTATCGGGGTTCTTCACATCTAATGACTCATGCAGAGCAGCAGCGAACTTCAGCAGATGAGCTGGGTTTGGGAGCAGTTGGTGTTGCTTGGTCTACAAAAAGTCATGATCAGCAGCAGTGTGGGCAACCTCCCTGCTTGAGCCCCTAAGGGCAAGCTGAGGCCGGAGCCATAACGATGGGATGCTGGCTGAAAATGAAACAAAATCGAGTCCACTGACCTTGACCATAGCGTGGGTGCAGGCACTTGGATCACCATGTGGGAAGCCAAGCTAAGAGCGCACAGCAGAGCAAACGTCACAATATAACTCAAGCAGCCTCCCCACATTAACGTTGGCAAAGAGTAACCCATAGGTTAGCTTTGGCAGTAAGTATCTGCTGTGGCTTCAATGCAAGCCCTCACGGGTTTTTTGCAAGCAGGATGACATCATCGGCAAAAGTCAATGCAACTACTCGCAGACCAAAGGCGAGATCCGTATTTCAGCTGGCAGCGTACCCAAGACGGTATCTACGACCAGGGTGAAGAGGAGTGGTGATAGAGGATCCCCTTGCAACGCACCCTGACGTCTCACCTCGTGGGTTGAGGTCTGTCACGCCTTTGTGGTACAAACAGGCAACATACTCAATTGAAAGAGCAGGAGCCCCGATGCCACAAAGGCAAATGGTCAGGGCAAAACGACTTACAGAATCAAAGGTGTTGGTGATGACCAGAGCGGCAAGGTGGATCTGCTTTTTCTTGATGAGGGCCAGCGAAATGACAGTTTGGAGAACTGTTAAGTCTCTTCTGAGCCACCCACTGGTCGCAAAGCTCTCTGGATATCACCTGTGACACCAGCTACTAGGAAGTGACATGACCAAATCTTCTGATATTGGCGAAACACTACCAACGATATAGAAGTGGGACAGTTACATCCAGGCCCACTTCCTCCTTTCTTTGGGAAGAAGATGGTCCGGGCAAGGGTTAATCCTTTAGGGGGTCTTCTCAAAAGAAGAAACAGGTTGAGGACGAGCAGCTTGATATTTTTTGGGGCTTTGTTCTAGCGTCGGGCAGAAATACCATCAGGTCCAGCAGGTGTGGAGTTTTTGACACGGCATTTACGTTCCTCATCATGAAGCACCAAGGTGCACATAATGCTGCATAAGGAATCATGGTGGAAGCTGGGGGTATCTCAGACTCACCAGGACTATGACTGGGAGCACTCAAGAGTGGCTCCCTGAATTCCACATAGTCCTGGAGAGGGGGCGAAACTTGTCCATCACCTGCTCCCTCCAGTATCTCCACATCAAGATGGCCCAGATGCTTCCTTAACAACTTCTGGACACGCTAGTATTCCCGCCTCCTAGCTTGCTTAGCTACTGTGCAGCAGGTGAAGCAGGAGGAATTCACACACACATTCACATGCCTCGCCATGTTTGCTTCCTCAACATGTGGGAAGATCCTCTGTAAATAGGCCGTTACCTCATTTTTCAAACCATCGGGCCCCACAACAGCCGACGCCGCCAGTTCCTGCAGGTAGGCGCTCTCATTACCTTGAATACAGCCTACCTGCTACCCCAGCCTCAATACTTCAGTCTTCAGAAGTTAGAAGAGAGTTAATTTCGTTACGACTCCAAAACCCAAAATACTCTACATTCGCAGCAACTAGTGCAACTCTCAAACACTATCGGATTGTACTCAACGTGATTACGGGTGTAGTTCAGGATATGAGAAATTCTTTAGTAGACTGCAGAACCGGTTCAATTCACTCCAGCATAATAAAACCCTGTGTCAATATTACGGCGACAAGTTGATTGATTTCAACGGTAAAAAGATTCAGTCATGCTGCATGATATATATAGTTTTGATGAAGGATGAAAACACTCACGCGTAATATTATTTTGAGGTATTACAGATGGTTGGAAAATATAGGAAACACATAAATGTAACTTACAAAATTGAGAGAATATTTTCCAATAAACAATATTCCTCTTATTAGAATTTTTATTCCTTAAATATTATTATTTAAAATATTATCAGAAATTATACATATTATTAAAAATTATTCCTATTATTAAAATTAAAATATTCCTATATTTTCCAACCATCTGTAATACCTCAAAATAATGAAAAAGCGTCAAACTCTAGAATTCGTTTCAGAATGTCTCAAAACGGATTTCAATGTAGATTTTTTTTCTCGAAAATTTCAATTTTAAAATTTTTGGAGCCATTGTAATAGCTTCATTTTTTATGAAAATTCGCTAAAATCTGTTCGAGATGCAAACCCATATCGGAGGCCAGTGCTACTTCCTAGACGTACCCATAATAAACCCAGGATATTTTAAATGTACAGTTACACTGTAGATTTCACTTAAAGCCCAAACCCAATAATTACTCTTTATCTCAAGCATGCCCACAAGGCCACATACTGATAGGTCCTAACTACTTTATTTCCCCATTCCACCTAGAGAGTGAATCGGGATTCTTAGTCTCCGGTTCTACCACTAAATGCCAATACGTAAAAATCATCCCCAGTGACACCCACGATAAACTAATGTTGGAAATAAATTAATAATTATTTACTTTTCTTCCCAAAAGGATGTGCCATAAGCATTGCACAAGACAATGCAATCGTATCCAACCCCTCTTTGCATCCCATTACGATTTAGCTGATAAACCTTAAATAATAGCTGATACTCCCATAACGCTCACCGAGCTCCAACAACGAAGAAGAAAAGTTCCAGTCATACAGCATGATCGTATTTGCGAATTTTTTGTAGATTAGTATTATATTATGTAACATTATTTTGAATTTTGGGCATTTTCAGGGCAAAATTGTTAACCACCGACTGTATGGCAAATAAACTCGTACCAAATAATATTCTACTATTCAAAATAGATATTTAACAATTTTCCAGATTTTAATCGATTTTTCAGCAAATAATAATGAAATTGAAGTGCGTTTTTTTGCATATATATTTTTGTAACCTAATTCTGCTTCATATTCATAACCAATGTTTACTTGATACACTGAGTTGGATAGCTTGTTGACAATTGGGAGAGGCCTTATACGTATATCATCCAACTTGCTACGGCTAAATCTGTCCCCGTTAACTACATATACGCACTTTCGTATTTCAAGTGTCTTCTTTTGGAACCGTATCTTTTCATGTTTTCTTCATGCGATTTTATTGAGCTTCTAAAAGCTATATTTATATTTTGCTGATAATTTGAAATTTTGAGAAACTCTTTGGGGGCTGAATTTGGAATGGTACCATTCATTGAATAATTTGGACTATATAGGGTGACACTGTGTGTTGTATTGTTATGTTCTTCAGTACACATCCTCGTGTTGATGTCCATGCTTTCTTTTGTTTATTTTCTTTGATTTTGCATCTTATTCTATTTACTGGTATTTGATTCAGACGCTCGTTTAATCCATTTGAAGCATGGTGATCAATGGCTGTGTAGAGATGATTTATACTGTTTTCTCGGAGGTAGTCGGAGATGGAATTCTCTAGCAGTTTGATTCGGTGATGTTGAAATATATGCATAACGAGTGAAGTGATCGACCAATAAGTGGAGATATCGTTATTTTTTTTCCACCTAATCCTCCAATTGTATCAATGGACATGATTTCAAACGGCTTATTGTCGGGTCCTAAGTGACCTAAAAAACCTGTTTCTCTTCGTCTGGATTTACTTTTAATGCAAATTTCGCACGTGGAACAGAATTTATGGATTTCTTTATACATATCGCGGAAGTAATAGTTTTTAATTGTTTTTATTATGTTTTGGATATATCTGGCCGTAATTTACGTGTACTTTCTTCACAAGTTGTAGCCCACAATACTTATCGATTATCATTCGTTCTATAGACCTAGTTTTTTGTAATATTATCCCATTCATTAAAATATTCCGTTTACCCTTAATTATGTTTTTCTGGCTATTCCTAATTTCTTGTAGCTCGAGTAGATTAGCTGTTTGTAAAGGTTCGTAGTCATCATTATTGTAGTCACTCTTCAGAATAGGATTTCTTCATAGGCAATCTGCTTCAGCATTAGCTGATCCAGTTCTGTAAATTATCTCGAAATCATATTGTAAGAGATAGTTCGCCAGGTCACCTAACTCCTCATCTGTCCTAGCTTTTAACTTTAGAATTTCTAATGGTTTATGATCAGTTACGATTTTAGACTTTCGACCTATCAACCAGTACTGCCAGTATTTCACTGCTTCTTTAATCACCAAACTTTCTATGTAAATTGCTTTCTTTCTCTTTTGACTATCATTCAGATTTTTGAAAAATGGGCGACTGGTTTCTCAATTCCATCGTGTTGAAGCTGCTTAAGGATAGCGCTACCTCGCGTCAGTATAGACAACGATTGGCAATTTTCTGTCAAAAATCGCTAGCACTGGGGAGAGGTTAAATAAGTTTTGATTCATTCCATAGCGTCCTGGCATTGTTTTTTCCATGCAAAATCATCTTTTTGAAGCAAATTATGAAAAATGTCTGTGTTTTTGCTGCGTTTTGAATGTATTTGTGGTAAAAGTGCGAAAAAACAGTAGGCACCTACAAAAATACGAGTACCTGCCTGAAAATTAACAATACTCAATGTTTAGAACACGTCTTGTCATGATTTCTAAAGTGAGGCAAGAGTAGTCAAGGGTCTCATAAGGTCCTGGTTAATAAATAAAATACCTCGAATGCTGAAGTGTTTTGTCTCTTTATTTACTGGTACTTTCATTTTCGTTTTGCTGATTTTAAAGAAGTCTAAATTAATATCCTGATATCTTTGAAATTATCGATCTGAATCATATCAATACAACGGAAAAAAAGAAAAAGTTGAGAACCCCTTTTGTTAATTTTCTGGCAGGTTCTCGTATTTTTGTAGGTGCCTACTGTTTTTTCGCATTCAAACTTGATTTTCTCCATGAAATCAGTAAGGAATGGCAAAGTTGACCATACCATTAAAAAGCTGATTGAATTTGCAAGTTTTCCTGAACTTTGAAAGCTTCCAGCACGTTTTTGGAAATGCAGTTAACGTAGGTACAAGAATTTTCAGAAACAAATTTTTTTTTTTTTTTTTTTTTTTTTTTTTTTTAAAATATAATTGAACTGCTATTGCGGATCTTAGGAGTCCGTTTTTGATTTTGAATGTGCTCTGTACGTAACGGAAATCATCGCTGATTTTGCAAATGTCGTCAAAAGTGGAGGAACGCGGGTTTTCATGACAAAAAACGTGGTTTTCTCAGATAATCTTTAAGCAACCATATCTCAGGAACATATTGAGATAGATAGAAGCGGTGAACTCGATTTTCAGTCTAGTTTTATCTTCCCAATTTATGTGTGCATGTGTGATATCATGTGCGAAACACCCTGTGTATGTACTATATCAGGATCCTGTAATATACATATATATATATTTTTTTTAAAGTGTTCATATATATATATATATATATTTTTTTTTAAAGTGTTCATATATATATATATATATATATATATATATATATATATATATATATATATATTGATGAAAATTACCTGAAATCAATCCTCGAAACCGGAAGACAAAACGGATTTATATAGAAAATATATCCGAAAAAGAGGCAACTAAAATTTCTCAACTGGCTGCAATAGCTTCATTTTCTCTTTATTTGTGATATCACTGAATGATGTTTATTGATAGGTTCATCTACTTGTTATTATACTCTTCTTTTACATTAATCATGTTTTAAACAACGAATTGTTTTTTAATAGGAAAATGCATTTCACATTTACTGTGTAGAGAGAAAAAATTCATTTAACGGCATTCATCGAGATTTCGAACCATTCAAAGTAGCTCATTGGAATGAGATAAGAGGCCCTCCAAATTAGGTTTGTGCCAAGTTCATTGATGAAAAACGAGTCATTCACTTGTGGCAATTAATACCACTCCTGCATGAAGGATGAAGGGAGTGGTAGCAGGGATTACTGTGTTGGCAAAAGTGAAAAGAGACTCCTTTGGTTTGGTGACCATTCAGTTCAGCGTTTAAAATAAGTAAATAAATAAATCTGTTGAGAGGGCGACGTTTGAAAAGGTTGGGATAGAGCGAGAAGCGGGTGGAGGCGTGTTAAAGGGAGTTTCAATCGTCCGCCGTCGAAAGAAGAAAATCCTTCCATTAGAATCTGAACCGACTAACCAGCTTTCACGCACTGTGACTCTAACGTTGAGCAAACATGCTGAACAAACTGCGAAATCTTCGCAGCCATCCAGTTAACTGTAGCTCTGGCAAGTAAATGGTACTACGCAAATTGAAAACTGCCCGAATGACTCAATGAGCAATTCCCTATGTTAAAAAACAATTCTACTATATTTCACTGAAAATTTGTTTTAAAAATGCTATTTCTATGCCTCGAAAATTTTAGATAATAGAATTACTGAAATGTGTTTTGGACTATTCCAAATGTAATACATTCAATTTTTTAGCAAATTTTCTTCAAAATGGATTTTAAACGACATTTTTCGAAAATCCCATTTTCTAACAAATCGTTCGCTCTCACTCTCCTACTTTGGAATAATTAGTCAAGTTGCTCGGTTTGAATTATTATTTTTATGGGGAATTCGGTTGTTTCATTTATTGGACTATCAACGATAACTTCACGCTTACTTTGCCTATGTAAATATTAACAGGGTTGGCACATGATTGGATGGATAAGCAAGCTGGGGTATTCGTAATACCAATGCACGACTTAGTGCGTCATGAGTGCGCCACGTAGCAGGAGAAGTAAACAGGGTATGGATGACGTTTTTCTCCTTAGTTTTGCTGTGGATCTGGGTGGACTGGTTTATTAGCGAGCAGCTGAATTGTCGACATCTGATGCATAACTATCCCGAGCATTAATAAGGTATCCCTTTTGAATTGTTATGGTTCTATGTTACTACAGTTGGATATCTGACCAGGTTCCTCAAAAAGTTTGAAACATATTGGTAAGTATTGTATGCATTCCAGGGACATCCCTACGAATGGATCGTATATCATTTTGGCGAGAATTGAAACAAAAACATCATGATTTTGTCGGAAATGGATTTGTAGGTATGCGGTTATTTTTTTCTCATGCTAGCTTTGTCCCATACCCCCTGAACTAGAGACTTCTTTTCTTACACACACACACGTCGAGGAGAGAGTGGCCAGAGGAAGATCGAGACGACTGCTGGGCCAGCGAAGTTACAATAAGTTCACCCATAAATGTAGAGAAGGTAACAGGCTAATAACAAGTTTCAAAAGTAACTAACTAATTAACTCCCCATAAATCATCTTTGATTGTGAACAGAGTTCATTTTCACTGCACTCAGCCTTGGTTCAAGATGTTTGGTCAATGTTCAAATTTTTTTAGTTTCTTCATTCTTAATACCAACTGATATTGAAATTCAAATTCGATATACCTAGTGACTATCTAATATCAGGTTCTTATTATGTTTCAGATAAGCTAAGAACAGCTTCTGTGCCTCATCGTCCGATTTTAAAAGCAGGTAAGACCCTTAAATAATTACTTGCTCATAAAATCACACCAGATAAGATTCCTCTGACAGAAACTATTAATCCTTTTAATTACTTCATGTATTGACTCAAACCGGCTTCTCTCGTTTCGTTAAGTTTCGATTGTTTCGATTGTTCCTCTCGTCTCTTTTATTAATTTAATGACATCATACCCTGAAACAAACTCATTCCTCAATTGCAATTAGTCACTATAAATGCTATTCAACTACATATAATAATTTCTCTTAAAAGCAATGTGATTTTTATATCATCGTAAATTGTTCTTAATCAAAATGAAGGTTCAATAAACCAACAAGTGAGTGTATAAAATACCTTCATCACTAATTCGTAATTTCCTTAAAAGATTTTACTATAATTAGGTGTTAAAAATAATTTACATGTATATGTCAGGGTGGAAACCAAGCATATACCTGGGACTTATCTACGTGTGGTAGATAAGTTATTAACGATACCCCCTCTCCCCCACCAAAGGTCCTTGAAACATTTCACAGACACTTTCCTCAGCTCTGAGTACAGAATTTACTTTGCCTGTATGCACTTCCCTTAATAGCTCTTGGAATTCAACTACTTCAAGATGAAGCGTCACATTGAGGAACGTAACCTTTTCGTGTAGTTTAACAGTGTCTCAGGAAGACCTAGAATGGATTACGACAGGGTGCAACCCTTTGTACATTACTGCACTAAACATGATGTACATTGCACATGTGGGAGAGTTTGCGAATCATCGTCCAGAGTTGATCCAATTCACAAATGGCATATGCCTGTGTTCTTCAGGAAGATATCCATAACAGAGAAGGGGAATTGTTTCCGATTTCCTTTTTGGTGTTCCTCCTATAGCCTGTACAGCATATACTCGTAGATGAAGCTGTACAATTAGTAAGGGGTTTCTTCTAGACTATAAGCCTCAATGCCTAAAGTCAGTTCTATGCCTGTTCACCCGGAAACAATGTTTCCAATAAGGAATTCTATAACACTTGGTGGTTTATCCTTTTTGTATGCCAGTCCTGTCGAATTTCTAATACTCACTCTCACAAAAAAGTTAGACTGAAATGTACATATACGATACAATAGCTTAATAATTTGCTCGTAGATACAATAGCCTCAAAACAGAGTTCTAGATCAATATTCTCAAAGTATTCAATAATATACATTGAGGGAATATTTCTAAAAAATCATTGTTGCTTAGACGTTTTCGTAGCTGTTACGGTCTTCTGTTTCTCAAAGTATGGGTCCGCTTCAATGACGACTCTCACAAAAGTGACAATTTTTAGAAGCAATACCTTCGTCTTGTATTAACGTTCACTTCTAATATTCCATCCACCTTCTGTATTTCTTAAAAGTATGAAAATCGGCTTCAGCTGACGAGCTTGTTTTGTCTCGCAATAAATCTCCGTTTTACAAGACAGTTTAGCTAGGTTGTAGACAGTTTTCATTCAAGTTAAATGTAATCATCCTCTGGGATTCGAAACAAGAATGAAAATAGTATGAGAAATCTTCAAGGAATGAATATTATCCATGTGACGACTTTGTGATACTGAAAATCGACAGGGTAGAACTTTATCGCGATAACGAGCCTTATGCAGGTATATGATAAGATGCGCAGTAGAACTTTCGATTCTCAGTAAGATGTATCTCCTGTTACCTCTATAGAAATTCTCATATCAATAAAATTCGATGGCGACGGACGTCAATAACTCCGGTTCCATTCACATTTTAGTGTTGTAGATACTTGAACTTGGGGAGACTTTGGTGACACACATTAGGGAATCGAAGGCAGTTGGTATTCCGGCCTGTCACAGATATCGATTTGGGGCGAGTGGCGGCAGACGGACCTTCCCGTGCACTCAGTCCACGACCCGTTTTTCTTCTAGTTTCTTAGCCGGGTTTTTAGGTAAATGGAGATGAAACAATGGCTACGAAATATTTGGGGGTTAAAGGTATGAAAATTTCTACGCCCTTTAGTTTTGAGGAAACCTTGATACCGACGTATAAACAATGAAAAAATCTCTGTGACACACCATGCAATATCTAATTTTGGGAATGCAGTAAAACGAATCGTTGATTACCATATACAAACTTAATCACCCGGGGCAAAATTCTGGAAGACCATTTCACATTGTAACTAGGCAATAACATAGTAACTCAGGCGGTAGAATGAACCCCATAGCGGCGCAGCGGTCAGTTGATGATAGCTCAAATTAAATCGCAAACATAGAACAATCTTACGCAACACCTTGCAATAATCATCGAAAATGAAGATGCAGGGATCCGGAACTCAATCGATGCCAATTATGGGCACACACCATAAACCGCTACACGAAAATGGAGAGATGTATCAAATGTGCCGGCTTTCATCCCACAGAAAAGTGCACCAAACCTTGTGACACTCCAGACAAGTGTGCAAATTGTGGTGATTCACGTACAGCTAATTACCGCAAATGTTCAGTGGCTGTTGAAGCTGCAGAGATTCACAAAAAAAGTTCTCAAGGCCTTAAGACTGGTTCTCAAAATATCATTAAACAAAAGATTAAAAATAACACGATTAAAAACGATTATGATGCGCAACCAACAAACTGTGAGGTGGAATGCCAATGGATAGTGGGAATTCGAGGTGGTTCTTAATCTAAACAATATATACATCTGTTTAATTTCTGAGACTCACTTTAGCAAGGAGTCACACTTTAAAATCAAAGGATCTAATTTCTATCGTGCCCTCTATCCCACCAATAACGCAAGTGGGGGCAGTTCGGTTATGATCAAAGAAAATATAAAACATCATGAGTGCGTCAAAATAGAGAAAGAAAAGCTACAAATTTGTGCACTCACCATTAGAACAAAATCCTTTGAAGCTGCTATTGGGAGTATCTACATTCCGCATATGTCTCTTCAAAAAAGAAGAAGAAATTGCTGAAGCGTTTGGCCTACTAGGAAATCGCTTTATCACCGGCGGAGACTTCAATGCAAAACATACGTATTGAGGTTCACGTCTTTGTACACCTCGTGGTACAGAGCTCCTCAAAATGCACAATCAAATCTTTGTACACCGATGTCAACCAGACAGACTATCAGACAGACAGACAGACATGGAACCAATAATGATCAACAAGCTCCGAAACGCAAAAAGCAAGAAGAAAATTTGATTTTGGACGATGCGAATTTTTTGTCACTTTGCACGAACCTAAAGCATCCCCCCTCGGTAGTGGGGAAGCAATACAAGAAGATACATTGTTAAGTTATTGCGAAATATTTGTAAAAATTTAGACCCCTAACACAACCTGGAAAAGTGATATATTAACTAGTCGTTGAATGAACACTTGGCTCATGTACAATAAGATTCTCTCATGTTAATAGGGATACAAAAACCATAGCATGAACTACATATTATCTCCCTCATTTTTAAAATGTTTATTATATCAGTTCAAAAGCATTCTTACTGGCAAGAAAAATGCCCTTAGATTTATAGGTTGCAATTTTGAAAAGATCAAGGTCGGATGTCTCCAAAATCATGTGGAATATATCTTCATTTGTTCATGGACTGGCAGCATTCCAATCGGAAAACCTGCAAAAGTTATGAATTCCCAAGGTACAGTTGAATCCCCAGCTAATTTTGCAGTATCACTCGCGTATGATAAAAACTTATTTGGATCAATACTATGGATGTAGTTTATCACCAGCCGAATGACAATTAGGCAATGATTCCAATTTTGATAGATTTCCAAGATATCTATTGATGAAGTTGGGTCAGCAAAAAATTCACGAAAGGTATTTTTATGAGTTTCATTATGAAGACTCGAACACTTCTTCACTCTCATCTGAAACCCAAATGTTCCAGCCATTAGTTGTTTTACATAAACCTCACAACAATAGCTTGAAGAAGCCCATTTACTTATATATTATTTACATGTATATAAGTAACCATATTGTGCCATATCCACCATTGTGCCATAACCATATAGTAGCCATATTGTGAAATCAACGTTTTTACAATGAAAACCACCAGACTGATTGTCATTCCAACGTTTTTATTACGAAAAGGCGGCGTACTGTAAAAAGGCTAGGCTTTTTGTAAAAAGCCTGATTTCACAAAAAGGCTGCAACATATATATATATAATACCCATGATATATATATATATATATATATATATATATATATATATATATATATATATATATATATATTTTTTTTTATTGGTTCCATGTAGATATATATATATATATATTAGAAAGGAAAACAAACTAAGATTACCACTCACTTCTGAATATTTCGCTTGACGCGTTTTCTACAGACAGACTCCGCTCTCGGGACGATCTTGTCACCACGACGCGGGAGTAGAAAAGGGGTTAAGGAGTTAAAGGGAGGAGGGGGGAGGGGTTCCAGAAAAAGGTAAATCCAGCGGGGGCAGGTGGGTGGGGGAGGGAAGGATGAAATTAATAACTCAAGTATACAACAACAAAATCCCTAACAAAAACAAAACAAATGATTTAAAAAAATAAATATATATATATATATATATATATATATATATATATATATATATATATATATATATATATATAAATATTATATAGATTTTTATATATAATATAAAATTTTTAATATATAAAAATTGTATATATATATATATATATATATATATATATATATATATATATATATATATATATATATATATATATATATATATATATTTGCCCTTTATGCTCAATCTGCCCACTTTGTTGGACAACACGTGGTAATGAGGCCACATACGACGTACGAGAATGATAGCAGCTGAAATTTCCACAGGTGTTTCTCAAGGTTTTTTTTAATCGAAAAAGCTACCAGAGAAAGGTGAAGGAACGTTTGAATGCTTCGGAAATCCTGATCTCTTTCTTGTGCAACAAACAGGGTGTAACAAACATAATGGTCAAAGATCGAGGGATCGATTTTACAACTAATTTGAAACAAAAAGTGCCTCTTAAACTTTTCTTTTTAGAGTCTTCGTTTCCGAGCAATTTCAATTTTAAGATTTTTTTCGTGTTTTCAACCCTATATCGCTAAAATAACCATAACTCCCTAAAATAACTGTTGCAATTAAAAAATGAGTACACCTTTGGAAAGAGCGTTAAATTCTTACCACCCTGATACCACTTCAAAATTTACGTAGAATCGGTGTCAATTTAGGTACATATTCTGATGTACCATTGAACATAAATATCAGCTCTTTTTACGCGCTGAGTGACTAGTAAAGTGTAATTTCAGTAATTTATTCTCGATTTGTTTCCTAAATCTGTGTAGTTATATTTAGATCATGTAACATAGACTACGTCTGGTAACTATAGACCTGTGATACCTATTCGTAGTGGGGATATCTAATACAGAAAAAATGAACGTTTATGTAAATATTATTTGCACCATAAAATGAATTTCAATAGAGGAAATTCCGGATTTTTTCTATATATATCAAAACTCGCTAAAAATAAAAAACTACGTTGTGGGAAATGGATTCATCGAGAACATTAAATTGAGCAAGTTGATTTATGAGGAAGCTCAAGGCCAAGGCGGGATATCGCTCAGCTAACTTTAACTTAACATAAACTGTAACTCAGTTAAGATAACGCATTAAATATCAGGTGTTACCTACTAACTTCGGGCTTCCTGCCGACTCAACGTCCCCCAACGTTCTCCTTTGGTTTACGCGTTAAGTGGATAGCTCACGAGATGATCCCAGAACACCTGAACGAAGCTATTGAACAGTGGTAACTTTAGCCAATCTAAGTGGACAAAAGTGATTTTTTTTTTTTTTTTTTCCTTTTGCACACCATTTGTATAATAGTTGTGGGGTCCAGAAATGGCATTATCCTCGAAGGGAGGCCGTTTTTGATGATAGAACGATATGCGAAAATCTGGTTTACACAAGTGCAGATTCATCATTCCTGACTTTGTTTCTGTGACCCCCGCTACAGTATGATTTTTTGGCTATGGTGAGAGCGCTTTCACCTCCGGGTCGACATGAACGTCAACCAGACTAGTAAATACATGTTTTTCTGTTGTTTCTGATTTGAAAATAATGTTTTTCGACTCGAATAGTAGTAATAAGTCAGACTTATTTTAATGGAGATTAATAAACACAGCATCAGATATGGTGGAAGTGCAAACACAACCCCAGCATTCGCCAGAATATTTTATGCGGAATTTTGTACGTTTGGTATTGTAGTTTAGTAAAATTAATAACTTTTTTGCAGCCTTTTGCTGCCTGGGCATGCAGAAGCATTTACGTCAAGGAATCCGCGGCGTAAATCAGGAGGAAAAAAAAATACCGTCGGTATTCAGAATAGCAAAACTTCGTAAAACTAATTTTTGAAGATGCTAAATCGAATTTTAATATTGAAAATTTAAATAGCATACATTTAATGGAAAAATCTACACACAAGTCCCTCTTATTTAAATTGGATTATTGTTTCATTGAATTGAACCAATTCTATTTATTCTGTTCATGGACGCTCTGCCTCACCACTTGCACTATGCTAATTTCCTAATGTACGCTGATGATGTCAAAATTGTGATAGTCATAGTCGTCATGCTAAACCAAATCTAATTGTATCAGTAGAAAGCTGACGATGGTTGGATTGTCAAAGTAGCGCAAAAAAACAATGCATACTTATTATTATTATTTTTGAAAAATACGTTCATTATTTATGTGATCAAAAAATAAATGTATACCTACCTAGACGACTACCTATTCTTATTTTTCTTGCTCTATACATATGTGTGGCAGGAAAAAATGTTTTTATATAGCCACCTTTAGAGTATCAGCTTTCCGACGGTACGATCGAATTAATCTTTACTTCTGAATATTTAAAAAAATCGTTTTAATGAACACGGATTTTCAAACTACTTAAGGGTTTCCATAAATAATTACCCCCCCCCCCCCCCCCATATCACCCATCATGAACTCATGAGATTGGGGTAGACCTCTAACTACGCATTAAAAAGAATTAGTTGATAAGCTGTAAAACTCGGTTGTTGCGGCTTTGTCAAATTTATTTATAACTATTTTATTTTATTATCATTAGTATTTTTAATTCTTTTTTCAAATCAAATTTGAAGATCTGTTATTCTATTTACATCCACACACAGATTTGAGTGAAACTTATCTAGGATATGAGTTTGATGAGCGAAGTGAAAAGATCGACTATAATGGAAATTATGTCATTTGAACAAGTAAATTTGATCATTTACAAATTATCAGCTGAGCAGTATTCTTGATGGTGACCACCGTGCCACTCCTAAGGCTCTCCACTCCCCATAACTATGATTTGAGTCACGATGACCGATATTGTCAGTTACGACAATTATGTAAGTTCCGTGATATTGTCACGAAGGCTGCATCCAACTATTTCCTCAACTTTCCTTTAGGGTTGTCGGAAAAGATTCTGAAAAATATCCCCGGACTAATTTGCAAAACTCTATTTTCCCCATTGGGGTCATTGGGAAAGGAAAAAAAAAATATCGGCAATTCTAGTCAACCAGAGTTACGAGTTCGCAATTTAGCACTACTCAGCGGTCGCCCCCTTTGTTGGCAAACAGTAATGCTACCGTACCTATGATGTTTAGTTGACCATTACGTTCTTCTCCGTCCTAAGAATATAGTCAAAGCAATTCGGTCATCAAGCCCAGCTCGATAGGCCTCTCCTCCTTATCCCCTTTTCTGAGTTAGGTAATCAGCCATCTCTTCCTTGTCACTCCCATCAATTTCGCAATCACCTCTCCTCTATTTAGCCATCCCTTCCCAGGTACTGCTCAACCATTTAGTCATATCCCTCTTTCATATTCCTCCCAAGCCCATTACAATTTTTTCATCAGCCATCCTTCTTTAGCTTACCTTCTCTCATCCATAAATTTGTGCATCAGCAATGACTCAACCCCCCACTCAATTTTCTTCACTCAGTTTCTATTTTCAAGTTCCTACCCATCAACTTAGCCTTTAGGTCTTCCTCACTCAGCTTCTTATTATGAGTCCCCAAACATGAGTCTAGACCTTGTCATGCCTGACCTCTGTTACTTGTAGTTTTGGTTAATAAACAGTTCTTACGAACCTATTAGCCTGCATCCAGAAGCTTGGAATATAAAGAAGAGAGCGTAGGGCAACAAGCCCGAGAGAGGGACAGACCCTACAAAACTGGGGGCTAGCCGGGTAGAGCTACCATTCTAGCATTTAACCTTGTCTTGCCTTTACTCAAGCTCAACTTACCTTACCTACATTACCTAACTGACAGTGTCCGATTGGACTCCGGGTGTTCTAATTTCCCATCCAGAAGCTTTCCCAGCTTCTTTTCCTTGTTATCAAGGTGACGGCTGCCTTAACGGGTTCCAGTACCTTGTCCTTCTTATTCGAGTACAACGGTGCCCCTAAACGGGCTCTCGGACTATTTCTTCCTTTGCTGGTACTCCTCAACCGTCTCCAGAATAGTGATAAATTTACCTTTTCATCTGATTATTTGTCCGACGGTGTCCTGACTACTCCGGGGAAAACAGTCAGCTTACATAGATCCCTTTTGAGGTTGTATTAGAGGTCGGTAGGACTTTATTTGTTCAGATTTTACCACGATCAAATTTATCTAAGTTCAATTTTCACTTCCTACTCGCTAGACTCATTTAGCACGAGCAACTTTTCGCTGACTGACTTGGCTCGATACCTTGAACTTCTCTTGCACGCAAAACACCGCCATTAACCTTTGTACATTGGCCTCTTCCCATCCATAATTGTGGTAGCCACCCCCCCCCCCCCCCCCATCTTCTCCACCCATAGCGTACTCAAGGGAGACGTGGAGGAAAAACAGGCATAAATAAGAGAATATACCGGTTTCCTTTTGAGCCGCAGACCTCAAAATAAGATATGTTGTTTCGGAGGGCAGAAAAGGATTAAGGAAGGGCGTATTTGTGACAGGTGCGGATACACTGTTCAGCCCATGAGCGTGTGAGTACACGCTTGTAATATATTTGGGAGAACAGTCGCTCGATACAACCGAGATTCCAACCCTTACATCCTCTCACCCCCGCCTCAATACGAATCTCACTCTCTTATTGCTGGCGTCTCTTGAGGCGTGTGTGTGTGAGAGTGTATGTCGTATGTAGCCACGGGGAGGTGATGGGAGAGTGTGCGAAAGAGATATCACGGCTAACGAAGGCTGCTCACCAAACTCGGTCGCCTCACCCGCCTTCACTACCGCCATCTCTGTTCCTTCCCTTCCTCGCGCATCAGACCGTCTCGCTCTCTCTCATCCCACAAATTGAATCAACTGATCTCATTATTACCGTAACTACGCCGTTTATCCACGAAACTGAAGCCGAATTAACCGCTTCCCTAAAACCCTGCAGCTTTCCTAAAACCAACTGATGGAAAATCATCCTTACCTATTATAAAGTGGATGATTCGTTAAGAAACATAATACGATACGATAAGACAGTGCAATGTACTGTTACAATGCAGAAATGGGTAGTGGTTTTTTTCTTAATCATAGGACGCTTATGATAAGACCATACTACGCAACCGCATTATTGGTGAGAAATGTATGGCTTGAGTTTACATCACTACGCAAATGGTTACACAATTTTTGAAAAGTGAGGACCAAACAAAAGTGCATATAAGCATTTATGATTTACAACTCGACTGGTTGTTTTTAGAAATGCGTGCAGTAAGAGATGACTTACGCAAGTTTTCCTAGAAATGTAAAGGCTATCAGGATTAATCACAACTGAAGTTCCCAATGTCTCATTCACTTCTATTGTGGTTTATTATTTTAATAAATGCTGCCTGGTTTATTATTCCTAATGACGAACTTCCAACCGTCTCGTTACAAAGCAGAAGTAGTAAAACTTTCTCCACTCCTTCCATTCTTCGTAATTGTTTTTGAATCCTTAAGTAATTCGATTTCGAGGTACCGATTTCGAGCTTTTTCTGGCATCTTGACTTACGAATATAGTGTTTTGTAGCTATCGGTCCAGACGTTTTCCAGGCGAATTGTTTATCCATTGCAGCCGCTTAATTTTCTAGGAAAAAATACGAAAAATGTATCCAATACTCAAATCTGTCCCTGTGTCATCAATTAATACCGAAACCGAGTTCCCATTAGAAGTAGCCGTTGCAAACAGGATTCGTCGAGCTTGATCGAGAGAGGGTGGATGGGCCTGGATTATTCAGGGCTTCGTTGGTGATTCATTAGATGTCTTCAGGTAAATGACAACGACCTCTATAAAGGTGGGTGAGGTAATGGGATATAGTTAGGATAATCTTTCATCGTTTAACTAGCCGATTAGTTCCCTATATACCGTCTGGCTCCCATTAATTAAAAACCGACAAGTACATACTTGTTAGAAGGACTCGCGTGAGGGGGCACGGCCCACGTCACCTGATCACGGGAGTAATACGGTAGAATTGTACAAAATCGTGGAATTTGTGTCTTACTTGGAAATTCAAGACTGACGTATCCCCAATTACTTCATCTAAAATACGTTAAATTAGATGCTCGACATTGCGATACGCTGTGATGTATGCGCGTCCTCTTTCTTGTGAAAGGAACTCTTTCCTTAAAAACAAACCTATTTTATGAATAAGTATGTCTAATACGGACGGAAAGTAGTATGAGTTCAAATCCAAGAAATGTTAAATTGAAAACCATTCAGCTAATTAGTTTCTTTAGTAGGACGTTCGTTTTCAAATAATTTACCTGGTTGAGAACTTCGACCTCCTTAGTAAATGGATGCATTGGTACTTGGGAACAATGATACATGAATTAAAGGTAGGAATTGCCCACTCATAACAGTTCAGGAAATATCAACTGAAACTGTCATTGAGCAAGGATTATTCCTTCTTTGGGGACTTTGAGTAATAGGATGTCTACACCAAGCTTGGGAGAACAACAAGGGAACAATGCTAGAGCTCATTTCTGATCAAAAGGACCTCCTAGAGATTTTTTTTGTTTGACGCTTCGTTTTTGAGTTATTTGATTTTGAATATTGTTTTCGTGTTTTTTACCTCATGACGTTAAAACGGCCATAACTCACCTTAGAATCATTGTAAACTCAAAACTAAGAACAGCGTTGGAAAGAGCGTTAAATTTCCTACAACCCTGACATAAAATAAAGTTTTTTTAGTTAGTATTATTTGGTCAAAATAGGGCAAAGTACAAAATTAGTTTTTTTCGCTGGGCGCTAATCGGAAAACAATTTCTCAAACTGTCAGCTTTTGAATAGTGTAGTCAATATTACCTTTACTTTGCTAATTGGGGGAGAAAAGTATGTTAGTATGTCGAAAAACTTTTTTTTTTTTTTTAAATGAAATCAAAGGCTTTCGTGAAAAATGACCCTCTAAGAAAATTTGTGGCCGATTTCCGGTTCCTACGAATATTAACACTTGCAGATCTCCCCAACTTTGTCATGACAGAGTTTTACCCTTTAACTAACTAGTTTTACCCTTAAAAACACATAAAATTTAGAATAACAAATGAACTAAAAATTATTCGTGAGGTAAAGTGTTAAACTCCGTTATCTGATCTGCTGATCTTATAGAGATCCGCAAGTTTTAGCATTCGATTCAGCGTGACAAAATGCGTAGAAACCGGCCCAAACTGGAATTTTCTCATATGGTCATTTTTCACGAAAACCCTCGATTTCATAGATATGTTTTTCAGCATACAAACATACTTTTCTCCCCCAATTATCAAAGTAAAAGTATAGTTGACTAAACCGTACAAAAGCTGACTAAAGAGAAAGATTTTTCTGAAGAGCGTCCGCCTAAAAACCCCCGTACCGGAAGCAGAATATCGGAAGAAAAAACGTCGATATTTCTGTTCGATGTTTCGTATTTTCTAATTTTATACTTTGGCCTTTTTTTAACCAATTAAAACTAACTAAATAACTTCATTTTATATCAGAGTTATAGGAAGTTTAACGCTCGTTCTAACGGTGTTCTTAGTTTTGAGTTTACGGTGTTGCAAAGGGGATTTATGTCCGCTTTGACGTCAGAAATGGGAACATTGCTATGGAAATATGAACAAGACAATAAATACTTCGAAAATGAAGTTGAGTCGCCTGTTTTCAATTTAGATCATAGGTGAAAACAGAAAGGGGGAATCATAAATGAAGAAACCATAATTGGTCAATTCAAGTATTTATACAACAAACGGTTGTTGTGTGTACACTCCTGACGGCCTGATGATAATGTCAACATCAAGAGCTTTGGCTCCTTCTACTTGACCTGCTAGTGAAAAGCACCTTCGACGGCCGATTAAGTGATCATTTCACTATTGTTACAAGCGGAACTAATTAGCGGATTTATAATGCCAAGGGATGTCAAGAGTTCCATCTAATGACTTTCGGCACCAAGTTGCTTATGGAACGGCGCACCAAAAAAGAATATCAGTTTACCTATGGGCAGAAACCTTGATCTGCTACCATCTGACCAGTTGATGTGATGGGACCCACTTCACCAAGCCCAACTTCGATAGAATGGAATGGGGGAATGTGGCAGCTATTACCACTAGTGGTTCTTTGTGGTGCAACGTGCCATAAGTTAGTGTAATAGATTACAGAGGAGAGTTGCTTTTGTAATTGTGAAAGTAATATATTAATTTGGATACAGCTGAAGAAGTAATCGATTACATCCACAATTAACAACTAATAGCATAAACATATCGTGAAAAGCCATTACCATTTGTAATTGACTACCTTGGTAGTGGACTTCAGTGGCAATCAATTGTGGTTGTAGTTCATTGAATGAAAATTGTCCGACCCAACACCAGCCACATTTTCACTCTGTGTGGTTGCGGTAGGAACATTCATTCAATTGATCGATACTAATTCAACTTTACACATCATGCCACTAAGCTAACATTAGTTAAGCAGCTGAAAACTATCAGAAAACTTAGTTGCTAAAATTAATTGATCGATGATTTTGTTTATTTATGTTTCTTGTAAAGTAGGTATAAGTCCTAAACCAAGCACTTGGGGTTAATTTCACTTACCTCCGTTCAGCTGGATTGATGGGCAGGCATCTGATCGACACGAAGCCGACGGGTTCATCTTCCTAAACAGCTTTCCGTGTTCGGCCGGATCCCCGCCCCAGATCCCCCAAAATCTTTTTCCATTATTCTCCGTGCTGTATAGAATTATGGAATCGCAACCCTTAGTGGTAGGAAATGATTGGGTACACTTTCCGCTCGGAAATCACATCAGTCGATTTTTCGAACTCAAACTAAAAAAAAAAATAGAACAAGCTCTACGAATTATTGTCAAAAGAAGTTGATTAACAATGAACTAAACCATTAAAAATTAAAAAAAAAAAAAGATTAACTTCTCAACCAAGTGACAACAAAACAAGCGGCATTATTTACTATATATCCATTTATAAAATGAATAAATATAAAACTACGACACAAATAGAACAACAAGTACGAAAGAAATTCGTGATAAATCGAGAGATTTCCAACCCGGCCTGAGAAGGAAATACCACACACACAATCTCACACCAGTCACTCAATAATAAATTACGCATTCATACACGAGAAAACAACATTTAATAGACAAAAAAAAAAAAAAAAAAAAAAAAAAAAAAAACAAGAATAATAAATTAAAACTACATACTAAATACCTATTACTTACGAGTGTAGTTTTCTCGCTCGCTTCACTCGCTCAAGTGGGATGTACCTATAGGAAGACGGGGCACAAAGCGACGTCGCCTTCAATACCGCTCGGTCTTACAGGTCATTGCCTAACCTCGACAAACTGACCCCCACCCCCCGCTCCCGACCCATTGTTCGGGTAGAGGTGAAAATTTCAAAATTGCGTTTGCACCCTTTCGGACAAAAACAGGAATATCCCCCTCACTCGGTGTGAGATGTACAGATGCAATGGGATATAGTCCATCCCGAGTCCACGGTAAAACCCCCGTTGAGATCCGACGTGTGTAGAAGATGTTGCTCGCTTCGCTCGCTCTGGGTGGGTTTTCTTGCTTGGTATGGGAATTTATTTAATATGCTTAATCAAAAATTAAAGAACGTATATCTTACGTGAGGCTTTAAGATACCAAAATTTTTAGTGTCTCTACGAAGTAAGTTGTAGAGAAATAAAATCGGTCTGGAAAAAAAAATTAATAATAATACTGGTTCAGGATCCGAGCTACAAACATATGACTCAAAGAAAAGTAGGATCTTTCTGTGTGCTTGCCGTTCGTTCTGTTCATTACAGATAAAGGACGCACACGGATTCCTGACTCAGGGTTGGATTTCTATACACAACTAGTTGAAGAAGAGAATTAAAGTAGGTGACGGAAATTCTTTCTAGTGGTTTCGATGAAACATATGTGAGTCACTCGTGTGAACTCACATGTGAACTCGAAAAATTACATATCACCTCCTTCCTATTCGTTATCAGGGGTGTTAGAGGTACTAAAATATAATTTAAAATAGAAATTCACGAAAATCTTGAGAAAGAAGTCTGGAGACTATATTCTACCTAAAACTATTAAGACAAGAAAGAACTCAAAACTCCTTTCATTCAAATTCAACCATATTTCGGCGATAGATTTAATTTATTGTTGAAAAATGTTTTCTAAGTTACATCGTGGGGCGAGAGACTGTTTTCACTGACTTTTTTTAAAAGTTAATTTTGATATTTGAGCACTTATTAACTGCCCTACCACCTCATCTTGTTCTTTTGTGATGCTAGGTTTTTTCTCCTACTTTAGAACCGAATCGTTTCAGATAACCCCAAATCAGATTTAGAATAATGAGTATTTTCTAAAATATATTTTTCTTTTCAGTTTGAAGCCATTGAAGCCACTCAATTTTTTACGAAATCTCGCTAAAACTAATAGCATTCAACAAACCCATTTTAGTTCTATAAACTAAAAGATACAGCACATTGGAGGTAAAATATGGGGTTTTCGCTCACACGTCAAACGAAAAAACAATCCAACGAAAATGCCCAACGGTAAATAAGTAAGTCATATGTTCCAGCGATGTTGACATATGGAACTAAGCCGGTGGAACACGTTGTTCTCGCGTTTTCCGTTCTCTTCCACATTGAAACGATACACTTGGCATTTGGTAGAACCCCTGCATAGTAAATCCACCTAACTCCAGCTCCACGTAGACGCGATAAATAATATTCTTCTTCTTTTTTCTCGGTACCATCGATTTTCCTAGGGCCCTGCGAAGCGGAAGGCGGTTTTTCGTAACAGCTGCTCCTCTATGATTTAAGTGCTATGAAATATATGAATGTATTATATCCCCTCGCATGAATCAAGCTTTACGCTAACACGCTAAGCGACCTCTTGAATTTCGTATGAGTGGAGGCATCGTCACAGTTTTGTTTTGTCGGTGGATGATTTTCGGAAGCAGCTTTCATGTTGTTATCTTGTTGTGTTATGAATGCAGACAAATAATCATACTCTCTCAAAGAAATATTAAACTAAAACTTATAAGGGTATAAACTAAACCGAATCACAAAGTCCAGAACTTTCAATAACATATAGCATTGTCAAATTAATTTTCCACGTGGATTCTGATGTTTTCCTAATAAATTTTACATTATGTGAAAGGCGAGGAATAATTTTCAGAAACGTTATATTAATTCGGTCTTCTGGCCTCACCTTCCCGATTAAATTTACACTATGATGTTTTCATGATCGGGTATGCCGGTACTAAAACTTTATCTTTCCTCCAATTTATCGTCCAATTCCCCTCTTTCTAATTCTCTAAGTTCTGTAAACATGTTGAGTGCAGAAAAATGTACCAGTTAAGCGGGAACAGTTGACCGTTGAATTTTAAGTTTATGTGTTTAATTCGGTGTATGTAATATGAGTACTATATAGCTTGGTAGTCTGAATGTTCGCAAGCTCGCGTCTCAAAAATTAAAAATATCCTAAATCAAATGTTTTAGTAAAATATAGATTTATATTATATCAGAAGCTGTGGTAGGAATCGCTTAAGAAAAAAAAATTATAGCCGACACCAGAATTTAATCATGGAGAAGTAATAAATAATACAAACTGTATTTGAATTCGGGAAATTCGCTCTATCTATCCTCCGAATTTCAGCCCTTTTGAAGAGCTCGAAGAACCTCAAGCAGCCAAACCAGAGTATTTCCTCGACTGTTATCATCACATTTAGTAATATAAGTATTTTTATTCTGCGTCATTAGGTATATTAAGCGAAATAAAAGCGTTTATAAAATCTCTCTATGAGGAAGATTTGATCAGAAATGAGCTCTAGAATCGACTGCTGAAGTGTGGACACCCTGTATAACATATTCTATAAAGGAAGAAGTCGATTTTTAATAAATATGATTTATTTTAATACCTGAAATTGGAAACACTACTGAAAGCAATTAACGGAATTATGTAGAAGAAAGAAAACGCTTGACCATTAAAGAACATATATTTAAAAAAAAAAGATAATTTATGAATGTGTTCCATGAAGTGTGTAGGAATCAATATAGGTGTGTCGCAATGTGCGCTCTGCTGTTCATCTCATTTGTGTCTCAAAAGTCTACTTCCACACACCGATCAAGGTCAGTGGGCTCGGGATTGTCTCCCTCTCATCTAGCATCCTATCGTTATGCCACCAACCCAACGGCTGATGCTGGCGTTTGTAGGCCCAAGTTGGTAGTTGATCCGTGCTGCTGCTAACCTGGACTTCATCAGACAGTTGTTGGTGTCGTGCGACCAAACAACACCAACTGCTCCGAAACCCAGCTTGCCTTCAGAGATGGCTGCTGCACTGCACGAATCGGTGAATGGCAAAGATCACCGACAGTACGCCACATCTCCAATGTCTTCTCGTTAGGTGGATTATGCTTCAGTGGGCATTGGGAGAAAGGGGAACACTATCGTCAAGTGACTAAGGTCAAAGGGCAGATATCGTTGCCATCAAGACTGAGTCTACCATCATACTGGATGTTCTGTATTTTAAACCTTTTAGATCTCAGATGAGGCCTATGTAGGCGGAAGCGCTAGGGTGTACCATAAACAGATGAGAAAACTTGCCAAACAATCTGCTCGTCCCCTCACGCCCCCATAACATTAAAACACAGTTTCCTCTCCAAATCATCAAAGTAAAAGTAAAATTGACTACACCGTTAAAAAATGAAATTTTGGCACAGTTTTTCCGTTCTTGTGTCTTGGGAAAATTGTGTTTTTCATAGTTCAATTTCCTATTAAAAAAACTCAAGGTTTCCCAAAATAGATGAAGGATGCTTTTCAGAGGGCTTTTTCATGTCTCAAACGTTAACTTATAACAACGCTCAGACAGAAAATGTACTGCTTTCCAACTGTATCCTTAGATTTGAATTTATACCACAAATTGAGGGGGTTGTAATCGTTTTAGTGACAAAATATCGAAAACACTAAAAAAAATCTTAAAAATTAAGTTACTCAAAAACTAAGCGTTAAAAAAAAAAAAAAAAAAAAAATCTAAAGGAACTTTCGATCAGAAATTGACGCCTGAAGAACTTATCATCTTATACGAGACCCCCGGTATGTCAATATGTACGTCCTCATAACTTCCGCAGATAGATAGCGCGACAAATAGGAAGATCAGTCCATTAAATGATAATCATCGTGCACGGATTGTAGGTTTGGAGGAAGGAAAAATATTTGTTTATAACTATTATAGAAATTATGTATTATTATATTGTTCAAAATGATGTACAGATTATTGTTAAACATCTAACTTACTCGTTATGTCAGTACAAATTATAGTCGATGCCTTCCTTTTTCGTCACAGAACCTTGTGAAGGGCTGTGAGACCACTATGATAACGTTACAAATGCAAATTTTCAAAGTTTTTCACATAATTACGCAAAAAATAGGCTGAAGGCTCCCACCAGAAGCTAATTTATTTCCCAATCGGTGTGTCTTATTCATCCAACGAAGTAGGTACTCGAGAGGTTGTATAATGCATTGAGAAAGCAAAAGAACATTGAGCGGAGCGAGCATTTGAATTTATCGTCTGAACTTGGAGTGAGAATGGGATGGTTGCTCTTCTTAGAGAGCACATTTCAATTAATATTCCAACGGCGCCAGTCATATTTCAAACAACAATGTGAACCTAGTGTACTCCGCCTACCCCCACCAACCATCACCCCCATTACAATATTAACGCGGCCCAGTTAGGCGTGGAGCAACTCACTCGCAGTATGTGGTGGTGGTGGTGGTAGTAGTTGAAGTTTATTCTCCGATGTTCCTTGTAATGCTCAGCTGCATTTCTAAAGAGCCTCTTGAGCTCCTTCTATCTTGCGGCTTTTAGCTGTTCACAAGTGGCACTTGTGAAACGATTAAACCCATCCTACGCATTCTATACAAAAAGCGGTTCGAATTAACTCGTTGGGGTAGTTGACTTATTCAAATATTGCGGATGCAATAATTCGTGCGTGATGGTAAAATTCGCATTCAATTAGCGAAATTTCATTGAATATTATGCTATCGCAATGGATTATATATGTATATAATACAGGCCACTTCTTCGACGTTTTACATGGAAATATGTAATGAAGGATCCAGAATATAGGTATACCTTATTTCTCGATTGATAGATATATTTCATTAATATTTACTTACACTAAATGTACATAAAAACTGTTGAAATTCAGAAATTGTTTCAATTGTGTCCATACGGATTGTGCTTCCACAACACCGAAGGTAGGGAAGCTTTGAGTTCATGCAAGAAATCGGAAAAATTTTTGTCTACCAAAATCAAAATTTCCACTTGTCTTTTGTGTTTCAAAGCTTGTTGATCAATATTGGTACCGTGTCTGCCTGTCTGGTAATTCCTTGTCACGCCCAAAATTATAGCAAGTTGTAGTCGGATTTTGAATAAATTTTCCGGGATTGTGTGAGTTAGCTGTTAAATGTTCCTCTATAACTTTCATTGGCGTCGGATCAATAATAGCCCGTGCGCATGCACAAACTTGAATTTTTATAACATTGATTTCACATATCCAATTGGTAAAATTTTTTTTCAAACTCCGGGAGTAGTTCCAGGAAGATTCCCTATGGATTTTCTCGCGGTTGATAGAGAAATTGCCATTGCTTATGTGAATAAAAAAGAAGTGCGCCAAGTTGGGTGGGCAGAAGAGTTTCCTCACATATTGTAACGTGGACGTATAGAAATAGTTGAAGGACAAAGTACGAGTCGAAATGATTACAAAATATAACAGTATCTAATACATGCTAGAATCAAATTAGGGTCATAATTCATGTTTGCATGTACGGAAATTGCCTAAAGGTTAACCCACACAATAGTATTCATCAAAGTTGATTAATTATTCTCCGATTATCTTCCAATATTGGTTTTGCGTATGCGCAATAGTTACCTATTATTCAAGCTAATGCGATAAAATACAAAGGGCAACATCCTGGACCCAACAACCTCTCGAGTTTCAACGATATCAGATCAATAGATGATAAGAAATCGACGTAATAAGAAATTAACTTTTGCGCATGCGCACAGACTACTATATTAATCCTACGACAATGAAATTTATAGGGGACCGACTTGGAGCTAAACCGCACAATCCCTAAAATTTCATTAAAATCGGTCCATTAGTCTCGGGGTCTTATCTGTGTCAGTCAGTTTTCGTTTTGCGCATGCTCCATTGTTATTACTCCACCAATCGTGATATAATTCATAGGGAGTTTTCCTGGAACATACACTCTTCTACTCCCCGAGTTTGACCGAAATTGGACCAATAAATGATAGGAAAATAACGTTTGCCCATGCACACAAACGCATTTATGCGACGGCAATGAAAGTTATAGCGTACCATCTAGATGCTACCCAAACGATCCCTGAACTGTCCATCAAAATCGTTTCATTGGACTAGGAGTTTTGCCTTTGTCAATCGATTTTATTTTCGCGCTTGCGCAATGGTTTCTATTTCACCATTCGCTATTTAATTTTTTAGTTTGAACGAAATCAGACAAAAAGATGATGAGAAATGATGAGGAAGCAAAATGGTTAACACTGACAAAACTACAAGACTAATTAACCGATTTTGGTGAAATTTTCAGCGTTCGTACGGGTTGAGATTTGGACAATCCCTTATCAACTTCACTGCCCTACATATGCCTATGGTGGTGAATACCGTTGGGCATATTACCAAGTAGAGTATGCGGCTGCACAAACCTGAATTATAGCCCTATTTCGCATATAACACTGTTCTATTTTCATTCAATCATTTTGGCTCGTACTTTGTTCTCCAACAAATTTTATACGTCTAAGTTACAATATCTTTTCTGCTTTGCTATTTGTGAAATTTAAGTGGGTTTTCCCGTGTATAAATAAATATGTGAGGAAGCTATGCTGCCCACCCAACTCGGCAGACGTTTTCAATTATGAACGTTTTCGGAAATTTCATATGTTTTCGTTTTTAAGCTGATTCAACAGTTTAATTTTCTAAAAATTATTTACTAAATTGAAGGTGTAGTATTTGTTTTGTTCACGAGATAACAAGAGAATATTCCATGAACATTTTCAACGATGAATGACGGAACTGTGGGAACTGTCCGGTTATCAGCAACGGATCTCGAGGACGTCTGTCCATTTAGATACCTACTTGCGGATAATTATGGTGGTTATCAAGCAAGAGAAATTGAGCAATCGGTAGAAGTTACCTGTGGAGAACAATTCCCGTGCTGGAAACAATAGGTCCACATCCCTTCAGCTAGTAAGTGCAGTGATGAGGTGCTCTGCCTTCATCCCTCGCCCTTCTCATATGTAGGGATTGTTCCGTGAAAGGCCATTCTGTGGTGAAAAGAAGGTGGGAACCAGCGCAATAATCAGCTGGAGTAGGAGATACTATATTATAAGATAATGCGGGCCGTACAGTGAGTGCGTATACCAATTATCCATCAATACACCTTACAAATTATTTTATCAAAGTTTACTGTTTCTGTACTTGATATTTTTTTGCCCAGATCATCATTTTCAGGTAAAATTCGATTTTTTTTCCATTTTGAATTCAACCTTCCTCAACAAAAGCAAAATAGGCACATTCATTTAAATAAAGTCAATCGTGAACCCCATGGCTAACGGTATATTGCATAATTTAAGAAATACATTGCACTCTAGTAAGTTTGGTGCAGGTACTGTGTAGGTTTATGTGTATTTTTACGTGTTACCTACTTATTTTTTTATTTTATTTTATTTTCCAGTTATAATATTGTTTTATTTATTCATTTTATTTTATTTCACATTTTTTTATGTGATGAGGGCAATTCCATGGGCTATATAGAGAACTGCGCCACTGTATCAACCTATTATCTGATGGCTTCGCCCTAAAAAAAAAAAATTAGATAGATAATGAAGTGCCGCGCCGTAGCGAACTTTCATTAGCGGAATAGGATATATCTCTGGTCCCTATGCAGTTTGGCATACGGACCATTTCCTGGGATTCATCAGGGTGAAATTGTTTTATGTTCCTACATTTATAGAAGCGAGTTTATAAATACAGGGGTGTTTTTTGGCGTAACGAAAAAAATTGGTAAAACGACTGAAATTGGAGTAGAATCCCGCCAAACACACCTTTCTACATCAATCCGTTCCCGAGATATGGATTTTTAATGCCCCCCTCCCCAAGAAAAACCGTGTTGTTTTCCTCTTAAACTTGAATTTCTCCACTTAAATTCATTTAACTTTAACTTTTGACCACATTTTCGGAATCAACGTTAAATTTTTTATGAGGATGGTGCACTTGATTTCGGAAAATCTCCATCTACAGACCACAATAGCAGCTCAAACATAGACGAATTTGAAAAAAATCGAAATTTCTGAAAATCTTTAAAACGTTACAACTCTTCCAAAATAACTCCAGGAAACTGGATAATCTCAAGAAAATACTTCATTTAATACATTTTCCAACGGTATAGTCAATTTTACTTTAACTTTGCTATTTAGGGTAGTGACTTTTGTTTAGGTTTTTTCTATGAAATCGAAGGTTTTTGTGAAAAATGATCCCCTAAAAAAATATGAGTGGTTTCTCCGTATTTTTTCACGCTGAATCAATTGGTAACTTGCAGATCTCTACAACTCCGATGTAAACGAGTTCTACACGTAAACTCACGCAGTTTTAGTTTGTTTATTATACTCAATTGTTTGTATTTTTAAGGGAATCACTAGGTAAATGAAGGGAAAAACTCGGTTATAACGGAGTTGGATAGATCTGCTAGTGTTACCATTCAATTCAGCGTGAAAAAATACGTAGAACCCGGCCCCAAACTCGTATTTTCTTTGGGGGTAATATTTCATAAAAAGTCTCGATTTCATAGAAAAAACCTTGATTTTTAACATTTAAACGAAAGTCTCTCCTCTAAATAGCAAAGTAAAAGTAAAATTGACCGTATCGTTGGAAAGAATATTAAATGAAACAGTTTTCATGAGATCTGCCAGTTTCCAGGAATTATTTTGGAAGAGTTGTAACGTTTTAAAGATTTTTAGACATTTTATTTTTTCGGAAACCATTTGAACAAAATATTTCCAAATCAGAGGTTACATTAAGGTTTTCCAGATGAAGTTGTAATAATGTATTTGGCAGGGCAAAGGATCCTCATGCGGTAAAAGGGCCGTATCCTTTGTTAGTTTGTCAGTTGGGAAAGTGACCAACTGTACAATAATTGGGCACTGTCCAACTATTGAGGCCATTACCCTAGGACTGGAAACCAGAAAATATATTGAAAAAGTAACACAACAATGACCAGAAAAAGATGTCCACTTCTAAAAGAATCGTAGATGGAGAATTGTTTCTTTGCTTAAATGTAGTAACACCCTAATATCCGATAAGATTTCAATACGTGTTTTAATGACTTTTAATTTCTTGCTATTCTAGGAAAAAAATTCCTTATTCGTTCGCTCACTTTTATGAGTCAAAACTGTGTCTGTGATGGTGCGAAAATCCATTCTAAATGTGCTGATACTCAAAAGAGCCATGTTCTATCAATGTTGTTACGCTTAGTTTCAAGACTCAGTCGGGACGGTTCATAAATAGTTATTCAAATCTAAGACAATAGTTGTGCGCAATGTAATCAATGGCTCGGAGATTCATAGGGTAATTACCACGCTGGCCACAAAGATGTTGCCCCCTCGAGGCAAAACTTGAACGAAGCTTTTTTTGGAACCTATCAATTATTCATATTATGGAAAATAGAGAGAAGAAGCAGATGAGAGAGAGCATTAATCCAGTTGGCCGTCACACTACACATGGCTGGTGTTCACGTTGCCCACTCAATGAATTGATATGCAAATAATAAATAAAAGCAGTTAACAATTAACTCTTATGGGCGAATTCATACTTAGCGTAGGGGTAAGTAACGACCTTTGAACTTTTTTTGTCCAGCTGATTAAGTATAAAATTGTATCATCTCGAATAATGAACCAAATTAGTTGGGTTACGGTTCAAGACAGGGTTTCCAGGTGTCTGGTTTTGTCCCGGACTGAACTGGCGAAAATCGCTACGAAAGCCAAATCTCCGGTATTTACGGGACGGGTGGGCAATTTCCAGTTTTATAGGTCTTATCGTAGGTTGCTACCCTACGAACTTTTGAACAAGAAAACAACAAACATCATGATTTATCAGTATTACCCCCTCCATTCACCCTCTTCCATCATGAAATTTGAAATTCCTGTTACGTTTACCGTAACTAGACCACATTCAAATTTGAACAAAAAAATAATCACGAAAATCGGACGAGAATAGTGAAAACATCATGGTTTATGAATATTATCCCCTCCATTCAAGCCCTCTCTTGATGAAATTTGAAAACCCTGACAAACTTTCAAACACTATATCGAAATCATATTGGAACAAAATCTGTTAGAATTTTCATTAAATTCAACAAAAAAGCAAATACCTAAAAATACTCATTTTCATAATTCTACAATGAATTTTGAAAAATTGTCATTTTTTGACATGATTTGACGATTTTGATTTTCCAAACTATCAAAAGATGTTGCTGTGGACTTTTTTTACTGCATGTTCGAGTTCAGCGACCCCAAAAACGTAAGTAAACGAAGTTTCAGCATTTCACAAAGAAGTTTGTAAACGTTATATTCAAAAGTCTGATATTGGCAAAGAAAGCATATTTCAAAAACCAAAATCGAGCTACCGGCGTAGGTTTTTGTTATGCGAAAAATCTGAAAAAATTCAGGGACCATTTTTGAAGTTTCGCAAAAGATTTTTCTATTACAAAAATTAAAAAAATGTTTTACGAACCGTGTACAGTACAGCCAATTGAAAAGCTTACTGATTTCAGAAATGAGAAAATTTTCATATCAGATCTAAATTTCCCCCATAGAATGAGCTTGAAATGTCATAAAAGGAAATATTCAGAAAGAAAATTTACGCTCTTTTCAACGGTGTTCTTGTTTTATTTTATTTGTTTTCACAGTCTATGTACCTAAGAGGATTTAGAACCAATAAATTTTATGTCATTATGTCAAAAACACGGAAAAATCATGAAAAATCGAATTACTCCAAAAAAAAAGGCGTTTAAAAAAATTCTAAGTGGAACTGTTTGTTGGATAGTAGTTGTAGTATCGATCCCTAGAAGGTTCCCTACCAAAAGTGTTAACATCCTGTTTAATATGTCTCTGGAGGTCTGAGAATTTATAAAACACTACAGTAGTTTTCTCGCTCGCTTCACTCGCTCGGGGCCGGATGTATAGAAACACGGAGCAAAAAGCGACCTCGCCTTCAAGACCGCTCGGTCTTGCGGGTCATTGCCTAATCTCATCAAACTGACCTGACTGAGCTGTGAACCGCAACCAACTTGGAAGACGTTTTTCTTATCTGTTTCAATCTGAACCTTCAACAATATTGGTGGAAGTATTTAGATTATATCATTTTATAAATTGTTATGCGGAAGCGTAATTAGGTGAAATCTTGAGTTATTAGTAGATAATTATTTAGAAAGTAGAAGCAGAAATTTTACTGGATTTCAGTTTGCACAGGCAGACAAGCTACAATAAATTAATCAATCAAATTTATTCATTCAAGTATTTACATACAGTACAAGGATGTAATACGATAATCGATTTGAGTATCACCTGTATAATTTTGTGTTACTCTAGCCTGAGACCAGACCAGGACTTGATTTTTTTTTTTTTCGCCAATGTATAATTTAGTTTTTTTCTACTTTTAGGTTACTATAGCCTCAGACCAGACCAGGACTTGATTTTTTTTTTTTTTTTTTCTAATGTATAATTTAGTTTTCTTTAGACAAAATTTTCGCTGAAATGCGATTAAAAATTTCGATTTTGGAAGAACTTCCCCCATTATCCTAAATTGGTCACAGTGCTACAGATACTCTGTACATTTCTTTACGTACTTTCTTGACTGGCACATCATCATCATTCACGGATGGGAATAGAGGGTGAGGAACTCGGTCAAATGGAATTCAGTAGGTATGACGGGTTGAAAAAGCCAGGATTAGCTTGTAATGTAGCTCTCCTTGGGTTTCACGAGAGATGAGAAACGAAGAAAGAGCGAAAATGACATTGGGAGACTGAAGGGATATCTGTGGGAGGGAGGGTGTCTTCATAAATGGGTTGGCAGTTTCAGATATGCCTCCCTAAATATTAAAAACGGCATTCATCGTCCTGAAAAGGATTTTGAGACGCCGAAACCTGGTCTTCTTAACAATGCCCTTGACGCTTTCCATCTCTCTGCTCTGCGAATGATATTACTGGAAGGGGCATCGTCTAGCCGGGGTATTGGTGTTAGGAGTGGTAATTCGTCTTGGGAAACAATTCGAACCCACCGTCGCTTCTCAAAAGAGGGCCAAACCTGTGGCCGAGTCCCGCCCGATATTCACCTCTCAATAAAACGGAAGTTAGTGAAAAACGTTGTCTATTTCCACGAAAAATAAAGAGTTACAATGTTAAATCGATTTCGACGGTTAGGCCATCATCAGTAACAAACAATAACTGAAGACACATTAGAAAGGACACAGCTTATATAGAGACAGGTGAAGGGAGATTGAATCCCATTGGTCGAGAGAAAGGAAAGGGGCAGGAGGTACAACCAATCAAGTGCATACAAAGTGAAAGGGAGATTGAATCCCATTGGTCGAGAGAAAAGAAAGGGGCAGGAGGTACAACCAATTAAGTGCATACAAAGTGAAAGGGGATTATAGCTAATCAGATGAAGTGAAAGGGGGGGGGGGGAATAACTAAATAGGGTTTCAACAGTGTGAAGGGACAATTCCAAGCTTTACAGAAATGGACCTATCAGTGGTGAAATATATTGAGGTATATCCTCATTTAAACATTTACCAGACCTGTCACTTTTGATAATTTCGAATTTTTCAAGTACATTCAACATACCTCCCTTTGGGCAAAAATGAAGAAATTCTACAAACTGTCTGTCTGTCAAATCAAAATTGTAACTATGATTAGATTCCTTAAGATGTTTTGCAAATGTAGACTTACCCTTATTTTCCCTGAAATCCTCCATATGCTCGTCTATTCTTTCCCTAAATTTCCTACCAGTCTGACCGCAATATTCGTAGCCACAAGAACATTTTAATTTATAAACTCCACTTTTATCCTGCACACTAATTTTGTCCTTAACGGATCCTAGTAATGCTTTAAGACTATTTTTATTTTTAAAACCTACTTTATAACCTCTCGATGATAGAATTTTGCCAATTTTATCAGAAATTTTCCCATAATAAGGTAAACTTATCCATTGCTTTTCTTCTAAAGTTATATCTTCCCGAGCCAGATTGGAAACTTTTTCCCTACTCTTTTTCCTAAGAACCTTATCCCATATGGTATCAACGAGATCTCCTCCATATCCGTTACTAGCCGCTATGCTTTTGATAATGGATTTTTCTTTTGATAAATTTTGTTCACTCATTGGAATAGATAGTGCTCGGTTGATCATACTATGGAAGGCTGCATGCTTATGTACTAAAGGGTGATTTGAACTACTATGGATCGTTATATCGCTATATGTATCTTTTCTATAGATTGAAAAATCATGCTTCTCATTTACTAAAGAGATGGAAAGATCAAGAAAATTTAGTTTATTCCCGCCGAATTCGAGGGTGAATTTGATATAGGGATCTAATTTATTGATTTTTTCGTGAAAATAATTTAGTTGTCTTTCTGTGCCCTTCCATAGAATGATGATGTCATCGACATATCTATACCAATAGAGAAGATTGCTTGTGTTAAAAGTTGTAAATATTTGTTGCTCAAGATAATCCATGTAAATATCTGGAAGCAGAGGAGATAACGGAGAACCCATAGCAACCCCTGGCTGTGTATAGCATTGCCCCTCGAATAAAAAGTAATTTTGATCCATACAGACAGACATCAAATTAAACAATTCATCCTTTTCGAAAATATTAAGTTTAGAGCCGTGAATCAGCCTGCATACCACATCTTTGCAGCTAGCTACATCGATATTGGTGAACAGACTAACCACATCAAAAGAGGCGAGTTTAGCATTTGGAGGCATCTGAATGTCCTTAATTTTGGAGACCAAATCATAAGAATTTAGTACAGTATGTTGAGGCCGAAAGTTGATTTTGTTTCTAAATAAAATATTGAGTTTTTTAGCCAATTTGTAGGCAGGAGCACCAATATAAGACACCACCGGTCTCATCGGCGCTCCTTCCTTATGAATTTTAGGGAGACAGGATAACCTGGGCGCATGAGGGTTCATTTCTACAAAACTTGGAATGTACATATTTTTTAGTAGGCTATCTTCTGATTGTTTAACTACTTTTCGAACTAATCTTTGAAATTTTGAAGTTGGGTCTGATGGGAGATTTGAGCAATTATTATCTTCTAGAAATTTTACAGTTTTCGAAACATAATCTTGCTTATTTAAAATGACAGTTGTATTACCTTTATCTGCTTTGAGGGCAACAATATTTTTCTGGGCAAACTTCTTCTTTAGAACAGCTGCAATAGTCTCCTCCTTCCCGGGTGGTGGTCCTAGTGATCTTGATGAGGACTGGAACTCTTCAGCACAAAGTGTTTTGGTGGCTGATGGTCCATTCGAAGCCTCGACGGAAAATGCCAAATCCCGAATCGCTGAAGCTCCAAGGGAGAAAGATGGGTTGTGCTTCAACCCTTTCTCAAGAAGAGATACTTCTGCCGGAGAAAATGTGACATCCGACAGGTTCTCCACTTTCTTGAAGAATGGGCAGGATACTGTTGATGGAGATGGAGTCTTAGGGACTGGCTTTTTAGACTTCAAAAGTTGTAATAATTTACCTTCAAGAATCTTCTTTTTCGTCAATCCTTTCTTCCATGCGGTTTCAACTGCGTGTTGCTCGATAAGTTCCCATTCACAGGAGGTGTAGCGGGTGGTGAGTTCTTGGAACATATAGTAAAGTTTTTCCCGAGCAATATCACGAACACTATACCATCGATGGAGTTCTCTTTTTACAAGTTTAATTTGAGCCTCATTGATAATTCGGATCGCGGCACCTGAAGGGTGCTTACATTGAATTTTCACAAAATTTGGAATTACACTGTTGGAAATACACTGTTGATTAAACCAAATGTTCCTTTCCGCGATAACTATGCGTGTTTTCAGTTTGATATACCAACTCGCGATTTCTGCTCGACTTGCAGAACTGATACGAACTAAATCACTCGCGACGAAGTTGTGGAAACCCATTATAAAACGGAAGTTAGTGAAAAACGTTGTCTATTTCCACGAAAAATAAAGAGTTACAATGTTAAATCGATTTCGACGGTTAGGCCATCATCAGTAACAAACAATAACTGAAGACACAACGTGTCTTCTATAACGTGTCTTCAGTTATTGTTTGTTACTGATGATGGCCTAACCGTCGAAATCGATTTAACATTGTAACTCTTTATTTTTCGTGGAAATAGACAACGTTTTTCACTAACTTCCGTTTTATAATGGGTTTTCACAACTTCGTCGCGAGTGATTTAGTTCGTTTCACCTCTCAAACCACTAGGTGCGTATTGGTGGCATTTGGGGAGAGCTAGGATGACCATATCATGAAAACGGGACACACCCAAGGTTTGGTAGGGGGGGGGGGGGGGATACCGCGTTTCCAAAAAGCTTTCCCCAAAAGATTTCCCCAAAAACCACCACTGCGCGCAAATTCACTCGCGCGTTGACCGGGTTGCAGGATGTCAAAAAAATCGAGCGGGGTGATTTTTTAATAAAATTTGACTTAAAATCTGTATCTGAAATAAAAAAATAAAATAAATGCGGATTCCCATTTCAAAAAACAAAGTTAGCGTGCGTTTCGAGCATACGACGCGTGAAAATGTCGTATTTGGATTTCTCGAAAAACAGTTACTGGGGGTTAAAATTCAACCTTCTTTTAAAAGCTAATTTAAAAGTGGATTGCAAGCTTGATTCATAATAGCTGGGACACCCTGTACACTTCAAAACATTATTAAACAAGATGAATGAAACCGGTAGTCAACTTATGTCATATTATTAATTATGAAGTTTTAGTGATTTTAAAATGTTTATTAGTACCCACCGTAAATACGGGTCATTTAGGTGGGTCAGGGAGACTTTCTAGGGACTCCTGGTACGATCGTAAAAAAATGGGACGTTTGGTCACCCTAGGGATAAGTCACGATGGATCCATCTTGTAACTTATTTCAGTTCATTATCCTCACTATCTGATGCACCTGTATAACAGACCAAAACATAACATGCTACGAAATGCTTTTTGTGGGGCATATATTGACATGGATTCCGAAGTGAAATGCGCAACAGTGGCGCAACTTATGGGAAATTGTTTCTCCAATTATGAAAGGGAAAAGCTTTTTTTTTTTTTTAAATTTATATAATTGTTATTCAATTATTTTTTGTAATCCAATATTTTATTTTACTTTTATTCATTTATATATTGTTATTGTGAGAAACTAGGTAAGTATTTGTGTAATGAATTTTACAGAGAGCCATTTCCAATCCCAACCCACACAATCCCCGAAACAATTTGATTCGGTAAACTGTAGAAATACTACTTTTAGGCTCAGCTCCACCTCTGGGAGACAATTAGTTCCGTATTGTACAAGGAAGCGGACGAACTTTCACACAACTCACTGAGACAAGTACATAAGATTTTCATTTACGTCATGCCCGACCTAAGTGAGATATATATATATATATATATATATATATATATATATATATATATATATATATATATATACAGGGTGGATGGAGATCAGTGTGAAAAATTTTTTTGGGTAAAACTACATCGAAAATGGAGTAGAATGCCGCCAGAGTGGGGGTCCTATCTCAGTCCATTGGATAGTTATGATTTTTTTAGTGTTTTCACGGTCAACTCCGACCTCAAGTCATGAAATCGAGTTTTCTGGAACACTGAAGCGTCCATTTTAATTTTATTATACATTTTCGGATTCAGCATTAAATTTCCTATAAGATAAACATAATTTCAACCTTATAAAATTTCGATAACTCTGTTCACAATCGCAGTGAAAGGGAAAATTTGAAAAATTTGAAATTTTTCGATAAAATTCGAAACAGAGCCGACGTTCCAAAAATAGGCCAAGAAGTTGTCAAATCTCATAAAAACTTCCTCATTTCATGAGCTTTCCAACGGTATACTCAATTTCAGGATTACGACATTTTTTCTTTGAGAAATTAAGTTTCAAATACAAAAAACCAAGGTGGGGGCGTCAATCTTGGTAGGGAAGGGGGTGCAAGGAGTTAACTCACGTTCTCATTTCTTTCTGTTTCTTTATTCTTATTTTCTGTTAAAAAAACCTGCAAATTACAACAAACAAAAATGAATTTAGGTTAACATTTGTTCGAACTGACGTCCCCTGTTACGAATGCATAACCTAGCTCGTTTTCGAATAGCTCCCACAGTAACTGAGAGTGTTAACTTCTCCTGAAGTTTTTGAGCTGCTGCTACAATGTTTCCCTTCAACTCTTCTTCGGTGTTCACCTGCGTTTTGTAGACTTCTTGTTTCAAAAATCCCCAAACGAAGAAGTCCATGGGGTTGAGATCAGGGGACCTCGGCGGCCACGCAATGGTACCACCTCGCCCTATCCATGTGGAAAACCGTTCTGATAGCCATGTTCTCACTGCCGTAGAATAATGCGGTGGGGCCCCATCTTGTTGGTAAATCAATTGTTGAAGAGTTTGAGGTTGAAGATCTTGCAACAGGATCGGTAAATCGTTTTGGAGGAACTCCAAATAAGTCACTCCATTCAAGTTTCGTGGGAGAAAATGAGGTCCTATCAGTTTATCCCCGACTACAGCAGCCCGCACGTTAACAGAGAAACGTCGTTGAAATGAGGATTCTCGAGATGCATGTGGATTTTGTGAAGACCAGACATGCATATTATGGGTGTTGAATACCCCCTCTCTAGTAAAAAGAGACTCATCAGTCCACAGAATATTCCTGAGAGCGTGGTATTCCACAGTGTCCCTCTCGAGGATCCACCTGCAAAATTCTTCACGTAGGGCGAAATCGGTCTCTTCTAAAGCTTGCACTTGAGTAAAATGATACGGGTGGTAGTTTTCTTTATGTAGAACCCTAACTACATACCAATGAGAAGCACCTATCTCCGCAGCTATTTCTCGAGCGCTGATAGTGGGGTCACCCAAAACACGATCAAGAATAAATTCTTCAACACCAACGTCAGCAACGGTTGATGCATCTTCCCTTCGCGATCGCATTACTGAGCCTGTGTTTAATAAACGCTGGTGCAGCCTCGTGAACACTGCGTGACTGGGACAACGCCTATCTGGGTATCGAGTTCGGTACTCCCTTTGCGCTGCAAGTGCGTTTCCGTTACACAAGCCGTAGACATAATGCATTTCTGCGTACTCCCGAACACTAAACTCAGCCATGGTCAAACGTCAACTGTCCCCAAAACGGCGAAATGTATTCATTGCTGTTTAAACAAGTGTAGCCAGATCAGTGTTTATTCGTAAAGGTCAACGTCCAGGAGCTGGAGGAAATGAGAACGTGAGTTAACTCCTTGCACCCCCTTCCCTACCAAGATTGACGCCCCCACCTTGGTTTTTTGTATTTGAAACTTAATTTCTCAAAGAAAAAATGTCGTAATCCTGAAATTGAGTATACCGTTGGAAAGCTCATGAAATGAGGAAGTTTTTATGAGATTTGACAACTTCTTGGCCTATTTTTGGAACGTCGGCTCTGTTTCGAATTTTATCGAAAAATTTCAAATTTTTCAAATTTTCCCTTTCACTGCGATTGTGAACAGAGTTATCGAAATTTTATAAGGTTGAAATTATGTTTATCTTATAGGAAATTTAATGCTGAATCCGAAAATGTATAATAAAATTAAAATGGACGCTTCAGTGTTCCAGAAAACTCGATTTCATGACTTGAGGTCGGAGTTGACCGTGAAAACACTAAAAAAATCATAACTATCCAATGGACTGAGATAGGACCCCCACTCTGGCGGCATTCTACTCCATTTTCGATGTAGTTTTACCCAAAAAAATTTTTCACACTGATCTCCATCCACCCTGTATATAGTTTCACCTAATAAACAGAATTGAAAACAGAACCAGCAATCAGAAAAAAACGTAGAAACCAAGTAATTAAGTGTTAACAATTTTCAGAAATTCAATTTTTTTCAAAATCGTCTATACTTGAGCTGATGTGAAAGTCTTTGGATGGTACGAGTACTTTTGAAGAACCCAAGTACATTATTATTTTTGAAAATTCAACGCTAATTCCGAAAATGAGGTCAAAAGTATTATATTAAATGAGGTAAAGTGGACACATTGGAGTATAAAAGTAAAAAAACACGGTTTTCCTGGAAAAAACCGTTAAAAAATCATATTTTGAGTACGAATTGAGATTGAAATATGCGATTGATGGAATTATACTACATTTTTGATGCAGATTAACCGAAAAAAAAATTTCATCACTTATCCGGTTCCACCCTGTATACCTTGTTTTAATTTTTAATTCAAAATTTAATAATAATGATGATTTGAAAGACCGTTTTCTTTTTTTCTTATTTCAACCCATGAATTTTACCCTTTGGGTTCGACCGAACATGACGCAGAGAAGGCACAACCATCCTCGGCAGATTTGTAATACATAATTTTGAAATTTTCTAGATGAATTTCGAAAACTTTGGGGAAAAATCTTTGAACGGTGGACTGACGGAATATATATACATATATATATATATTTTTTTTTTTAATTCGAATTTTGGACATTTGCGTGTCTAGAAACTTAAACCAAATCATCAAATACTAGAAACTAAACGAAAATGCAGTAAAATATTACACAAAGGTTTATTGTTCCCAACTGGGGTCCGTTCCCAGCAACAGTTCGACGCCCACCGTACCCTTCCCTTCTCGACTGTGAGCTTTTATACTGGAGAAACCCCATTTCGGTTCGCTTATAAATTGAGTTCATTGTAAGGGGAACGGTGAGGAACGTAAGAGAGAATTTCAGCGGTTACTAAATAGTCTGCACTCGCCACTTTCGCACCCCCCCCCCCCCCCCCCCCCCCATCACCATGTTTCCATCCACATCCCCTTTATACACTCTCTTTCTATTTCTCTTTCTCCTCTTTCACTTTCCTTCTTCTTTCTCCTTCTTTTCTTCTCGTTACCGACAATACAGGAGGTTAGACGATAGCGGGGGAAATAAGGTCAGATAAGGTAGAACCGCAGACGTAATATAACCTTCCCTCTCGCATTCTCTCTTCACCTCCACCCATCGCTTCTCCGCTCCCTTTTCCTCACCCATTCCCTCCTACTTCATCCTCTTCTCCTCTTTCCACCTTCCTTCGCCCGTTTCGGCGGTCAAATCTTTTTCCCTACTACCGTGCGGTTGTTTTTTGCCTTTCTTCATTACCCTGCGTCTCCTATCTCATAGAGGAAGTTGGAATCTGTCTGCTGCGGTAGGCGTATCAGTACACACATTCTTCCCCTCCTCCACTGGAGCAAATACAGTTGTAATGAAGTAAAATACCATTACACCGATACAGCGTTTCCAAATTGAATTCGTCTTTTCACAAAGTTCTAAAAAATGACCCAGAACAAGCCCACACTTCATATCTACATATTTATAATAATGGATAGCCTTCCAATACATCTCAATGAGAGCTTTCCGAAAACGTGCAATATGGAGGGTATCGAATGATTGGAAGTGAGCAAAGCACCCACGTAAAGAAAGCTAAATGACGCCGTAGTGGAACGATCTCTTTGGAGTTTTTAGCTGAGAATATGTAGTTAGGGGTTTTTCAAAGAGACAAAATTCGATTCTTATATAAAACGAAAAATTTCGACTTACTAAAGTGACCCATTGCGATTTCTCTAAAACAATAGTTCTTTTTCTAATTTATGTTATGAAAGCTCAAGAATGTTGCAGTTTGAGTTATTGCAGGAAAACTGTAATATCATTGAAACAATCGAAAGAAAAATTGTGAGGATAATTTGAACTTTTTTAGCTTATATAATCAACTGGAAGACCCCGAATAGATTTTCCCAAAAAAGTTGCAATATGAAAGGTACCGGTGTGAAGAAAACTGAATAACGCCATAGGAGAACGACCCAACCCCACGACCGCCTGGGGAACAGCCTCAGCGCCGTCCATCTATGACGTCAATGAACATTACCCATGGGTGCGAAAGAGGTACAACTTCAACTATTTTTAACATCAAAGAATAACTTTGACATCAAAGCACTCTGCTACCATGAGTAGTTTTCTTTATAAGATATTTAAATGTTTAGATTATATTAAAAAAGTCAGTAAAAGTGAAGTTGCCACTTGAAAATATGAACGTTGATTTTTGTCCACTTTATACAGCCATTTATTAGCAAAACATGTATACGTATTAGATATTTAAAATGAACGTTTTCCAACAGTCCCTCTTAAAGAACAACATTTTGGCCATTTCTGATCTCCAAGGTTTAAGGAATACGTGTTAGCAATAATGTATTCTATTTGGGAAAAATTCCAATCATGCAGCATAAAATATGACCAATTTAATGTGCATAATGTGCATGTGTATCTCAATTCTAAGGAGAGTTATTGTTTGAATGATATTCATAGGGAGAACTGCTCGTCGATGCAAAAATGTTTTGCCTTGCTGCCAACCGCATATTTTTATTTCAATCTGTTTTCGGGCTAAGACTTTTCAACGGGTTTTTAAGAAAACCCGTGTTATTTTCTCTTAAACTTGAATTTCTCCACTCTACCCAATTTGACCACATTTTCGGTATCAGCATTAAATTTTCTATAAGCATAATGGTGCACTTTGATTCAGGGAAATTTTCACCAACAGACCACAACAGCAGCTCAAACATCGAAAATTTAGAAAAAATAAAATTTCTGAAAATCTTTAAAATGTCACAACTTTTCCAAAACAAATTCCAGGAAACTGGCGAAGCTCATGAAAACTGCTTCATTTAATACGACTTCTAAACGTATGGTAAATTTTACTTTTACTGTGTGATTTAAGGGAGAAAATCTTATTTTAATGTTTATTTATTTATTTAGGTATTTATTTTTTCAAAACATGACCTTGTATAAACCTACGAGTTTGGGGTGTGCTTCTACGTATTTTTTCACACTGAATCGAATGGTAACACTTGCAGATCTCTACAACTCCGTTATAATTAAGTTTTCCACTTTACTACTATTTCCCCTATAAACACATAAAGTTGAGCATCTCAAACTAAAAATTTGTGAGTCCGAGTGTGAAACTCGGTCATATCAGAGTTTCATTGAAAACCCTCGATTTCATTTAGAAAAAAAATTTTCCTCACCTTTTTTACCATTAAAACAAGCTTTTTTCCCTTAAATAGAAAAGTAAAACTAAAATTTACTATACCATTGGAAAGAGTATATGAAGCAGTTTTCATTATATATGCCATCTTCCTGAATTTATTTGGAAGAGTTGTAACGTCTTAAAGATTTCCAGAAATTTTACTTTTTCACTTTTTTTTATGTTTGAGCTGCTAATGTGGTCTGTAGGTGGAAATTTGCCTGACTCAAAGTGCATTATGCCTATAGATAATTTAATGCTGATTCCGAAAATGTGGTTAATAAGTAAAATTAAATTATTTGAAGTGGAAAATTTCAAGTTTAAGAGAAAAAAACACGTGTTTCTTTAAAACCCCGTTAAAAAATCATATCTCGAGAACGGATTGAGATAAAAGTATGCGGTTGGCAGCATTTTACCCAATTTTTGATGCAGTTTATGGCAAACATTTTTTAATTTTTTAATTTTTTTTTTTTTTTTTTTTTGCATATACGAGCAGTTCACCTCATATATATATATATATATATATATATATATATATATGGCAGGCGTCATACGTGGTAATAGACAATAGACAGATATAACTTAGGTACTATAAAACAGAATAAGTCAGCTGACTTAACATTAGTTCAGCCTAGTCCTGCGAGCCGGACTAATTTGATATAAATTTCACGGACAAAAAGAATGATTTGATATTTCGAATTAAATCTTTGTCAAAAATAAAAGAGTGATTGGTTTTTCTGAATTTTAGGACGAGGGGTATCTTAGAAACCTGTAACAATGTAACCATCCACTTATTAGGGCTTCGCAACTGGCTCTGAGTGGAGTCAAATTGAAATCCGCGGTGGAAAAAGAAGCTGCAAAAACAATTATTTCAACTGATCAAAGCTTTTCGGCTTTGAAGCCACTCACCTTCGTCTATTGACTGGTCAATCGATAAATTCTTCCTTTTCACTTCTTCAACTAACTTCGACAGATCAGATTTCCTTTTATTCTTCAGTTTTACGTCTGCATTGCAAAAAACGAACCAAACCGTCGACGCTGTTGCCATCAGCCTGCTCAAACGGTAGCAATGCACCCGGTACATCTTCTTCTGAGACCGTTATGATCGGCAGGTGGCCGTCATCACTAATTAAGAACCACTAATTTAAGTAAAGAATAGTCATTAAATGTACTAGCATTCACATAAAAGGAAACTGATCTAAAGGCAGGCGGTACTCAAGCATCGGTAAACGTGGTCCTTTAAATATTACGATAACCCAGACGGAGATAACCTTCGGTGAAGTCTTAACAACCGTTGGTATATATATATTCTGAGGTTTTGTTTGCAAGACTGTGACACTACTAAGTCCAATATCTTCCTAATGATACAAAGCCTCGGAAGAAGAAATTCGCCAACCTATCCACCTTTTCCGTCGATAGGTATGTACACATTTATCATTCAACCATGCACCTCCTATTTCATTGGTTTTCATTATTTTACCCATCCAATTTTTATGGACAGCAGAATTTTGAATAATCTATTGAAATAGACGGGTAAAATAATGCTTGTACATGTCGGCAAGAAAACCAGATGTTCCGGTTATTCAGCATGATCGTATGAGCGAATTTTCGTCCATTATTATTGTATGAAATTATGTAACATTGTTTGGAAATTTTAGCACTTTGAATATAATAAACTGTTCACTGCCAGTTTTATGACCAAAAAACTCGTGCTAAATAATATTCTGCGATTCAAAAAAGATTTTGGGGTTTTCGCCTATATTGCAGTTTTTTTCTTCGATTTTTAAACAAATATTATTGAAATTTCAGTTCACTTATCAGCATAATTTTTTACATAAGTTATGTACAGAACAACGTAAAATGCTGTAGTTGGTAACTTGCCGCTAAAAGTGGTCCTCCGACATCAACATGGATAACCTTGCTCCAGTAACCTCAAGTGGAAGGCTTCATTTTCACGTCTAGGAAGTCCTCTTGGAGTTAGAATCATGAAACAAATAAGTCTGGTAGTACCCTATCCAAAATATGTTAATTCGTCTTAAAACTTTAATTAGTTACCTACTTGTGCGACCGTTTTGCACGTTTCACAAGTACGTAGTATACACCACGGGTACTAAAACTGAACTAATACGGTAGGACCGGGACCCACGCTACTAAGGACATCAAACTTCTTTATCTGGGAAGCGATAACTCATGCAAGTAGGCGATCCCTCGCCAGGGTTCCCATTAGGAATACATTGACGCGGGAGACCCTCCCGCACTTACATTTCATTCCTGTCTTCCCAGTTCTAAATAGCGATTTGAGAAAAATATGAGACAATCTTGAGATGTTCCCACACATTCTCATCGAAAAAAAAACGAATTTCTATGAAGGATTATGGGAAAAAATGGTAACTATCAGAGACAGTGTAGTTGGAGTGTAGGAAAGGATTGATTAATTCAAGAATGGAAAGAGATTTTATTTACTAATAGGTATTTGGTATAAAACATTAAATTATTTACATAGGTATCTATTATTTATTTAATAATATTTACATATTTATTTTGGCATTTATTTATGAGAGAAGAAAAAGAGATGTAGTTTAAAACCCAAATTATGCACAGAGGGTGTTGACTTTTCGGTTCAACCCCTTTTTACCCTTCAGCACATCAGTTATTCTTTTAGTATAATTATTCATTAATACGTTCGTTGCGACTGAAATGGTGTGCTTAACAGCTGTGAGGTAGTTGTGTCCCGATTCATATTCACCGTCTTCTTTGAGGTCATTGAAATATAAACAATTTTGTTTGGGTGTTAGGAGTGAAATCCTGTCTGGGTATTTTCTTCAACTCTTCATCCCGTGGGGGAAAAAATACGTTTACTTTAGAACCTTCATCATACTTCCCTCTGCAACCAGGCACGCAACACTTGAAAACCATTTTAGAAGTGGTAAGTACTCACTGCAGGACTTGTCCCTTCGGAAGTTGAAACTGATGTGATATCGTGAACCCTCATGCTACGAATAGGTGTAATATGAATACTCTGGTAAAACATCAGATATTACCTACTTGAAAGCTTTAACAGATAAGATTTTTATCTAGTGATTTTCGTACAACGGATACCTAATGATATTAATGGAAGACAGGCGACTGAAAAAAATAACTCAATAACAACCCCTAACCAATATAGGTAGGCAAGGACGCATTATATTTCTGTGGTCTTTGGAGAATGATGAAACGTTTACTTTAATACTCAACTTGATACAACAAACTGATGAGTGAGTGTAAAAATACCCACATACTCTGTTGTTGGAACATCATTCCAGCAAATCCCTGCGAGAAATTCGTTTTGGTGACTTTGCCCGCTTCCTTCTCGTACCTCAATACCGAAGTGAAAACTTTCAATTTTTTTTCTGTGGTCCCTCATAGAAATTTGCAGTTTTTTTTTGATGAATGTGGGTGGGAATATCTCAAGATCATCTCGTATTTTTCTCTTATCCATATTCCAAACAGGGAAGACGGGACTTTAATGTAAGTGCGGGAGTTTTGCCCGCGCCAATGTATTCCTTATGGGAACCCGAGTGAAGGGTCGCCTACTAGCATGAGTCATGTTTTCAGATGGGCGGCCTTAGTAGCGCGGGTCCCGGTAGGATACATCAGCTTGGAGCTTGGCGAATCCCAAAGGGGCTGTGACGTCACCCGGCTGCCTTTCGCCTCAGGCAGGTATATCTTTCGCCTCGTTAACTCCACGGTTACTAAATTATTAGTTTAGTATCTGTAGTTACCTCTATCCAGTAGATATCAGTGCCCGAACACTCCGTGTGTGTTTTGGTTTAAACTAAAATGGTGTGTTGTGCAGTCGCCAGCTGTACGAACCATTTTAGGCATCAGAAAGAAGGTGCCTATATGTTTCATCGGTTTCCGAAATGTAGAGAAACGCAGTTGCAATGGGTAAACGCTTGCAAGCGGGCTGACTCGTTTTATTGTTGAATTCGCTCGCGTTTGTTCAAATCATTTCGATGAATCGGATTATGAACGCGAATTAAAAGGAGAGTTACATACTCAACCTCGACGCAGTCCCTCATTTATTGCTACCAATCAGCAACTTATGAATAAACCTTCAACGTCTTTTAGTTCTGAGCGCACGAAACGAGCTCAGAAGAGGCATCTACGATTGAGACGACATCAGATTGAGTGTCTTTTACAAAATAGTACGGAAATTGTACAAAATGAATCTGTAGTAGATGTAGAAAATTAAATAGAAGAAAATACGAAATTTATTTTAACCGAACAGCCTGATGAGGTTATTTTCTTAACAGCCGACAACTTTAAGTTGAGAAAACAAATTCTTGACAAACAACTGTAGGAGGTTAATGATGAAATTCGCGAACCGAAGAACATTACTTGTGTTTTCGGTGGTGCATTTTCAACAAGTCAACAAAACGTTTCGACCAAAGGGAGATGCAAACGCATAAATACGCGTCAAGCTGAAGGGGCACAGCCACAAAGAAAACGGAAACGTGCAGCAAATGAACAAACGGAACCAAACGAGAAAATGAATAAATCTGAGGGGAAAGGAAACTACTCTTCGACGCCTCTTTCAAACGACCAAAACAAAGCAAAGAAGAAGATGAAAAAAAAAATGCATTAGCGAATAACTTGTGTTATTGAGTAATATCAAAAAGTTTCTATTTTATTACCTCATTTATTGACTTATTATATACATAGCTACCAAATACTGTGTACCTTCGATTTTATAAGCCACGTGTGAATGTTAGTCGTACATATCTCGATTTTCAAAGAGCGAAAAATGGGATAACACTGTAATATGTACAGGGCACATATTAAGAAATAGGTACCTACGAACTAAAAGTTACAAGGGGATGTGATTGATAAAATTTGCTTAAAAATTGGATTACTTTACATTCATAGTTATGTTCTCATAAGATTAACATAAGTTTACTAATCCTATTAATACATAAAACCCAATGTCTGTTTGTTGTTTGCTTACTTTACACCAAGTTATACATGCACCCCTCCGTCTCTGTTATACATTCAGCTAGTTCATAATAAAATATCATTCAATTCCAATATGCTTTTATTTAAAATCAATGACAATCCGGTAGATATATAGGTATATAGGTACACTGGTAAAGGTACGGATTCTAAACTATATTCTAAAAAGTAGAAACCATAGAAACTAAGGATTAAATGATAGAGAGTTCCTGGTAGATCCGTAAAACACAATACGTAGTGCAGTATCGACAATAGAGAGTTTTTGGTGACCACTAACGTACCCTTAACGTCACGATAGCGTACCCAGGAGTACGTGACCTTGAGGGGACGTTAGCAACGTCGTACGTTAGAATGGCTCATTTAACGTCACCCGTTTGGGGACCTAAAGGCACACGACACCAGCCTAACCTTCCTGTAAAAGTAACACTACTGCTCACCTCAAAATTACTCGAATACCTACTGCTGAAGTAAATATAATAGTTAGTAGATGAATAACACCCGTATGGCAACCGGAAGTGACGTCAGAGATACAGGTGGGTAAACGAGTGCTTATCTTAATTGGTGTACAGATAAGGTTCCCCTCGTATAATAAAAATCAATTAGGTCCTCGGTGGTTGTGATTTCATCCCCTTTTCCAGATCATATACCCCTAGGCCCTTCTTTCTCCCCCGCGCGCGCGCAGGCTCCCCCCGCTGTCTCTCATCGCGGTCTCCCCCCGCTGTCTCTCATCGCGGTCTCCCCCCTCTGTCTCTCATCGCGGTCTCCCCCCGCGGTCTCTCTCTCTGTCTCTCTCTCTCCGATCTCTCTCTCGTTGGAGAAGACCGTGATTTTCAAATATGTAAGCTCCCGTATAAACGTCGTCGTGTGACGGACGAATTACCGCGAGCCCATTTCTTAATTGGTTTATAGATAAGGTTCCCCTCGTTTCCGCGAGCTCATTTCTTAATTGGTTTATAGAAAACGAACGGTCCCACGGTCTCTTATCAAGGGCTCCCCCCACGGTCTCCCTCTCTCTCTCTCTCTCTCTCTCTCTCTCTCTCTCTCTCTCTCTCTCTCTCTCTCTCTCTCCCTTCTTCCTTCGCACCGTTATATAAACTCGAAGCTGATTGTTCGCAACATCATTCGTGAAAATGTGTAACCGTGACGAAGTATCGACATTTTGCGGTCTTTTAAATTCGTTCAGACAACGGTGTTTTATCATCTCATCTCAATCGTCAAATGTGAATCTACAGGACGGTGACTTGGTGACTGTTATTAATAATATTCGTGATATAATTAGAGATAAATTACTATTATTTTTACGCAAACATAAAGGTGTAAAATGGTACATTTCTGTAAATGTGTTACTTTATAAAATAGTTGATGATACAAAATTAGAACAAAGTCCTCACTTTCAAGGTAAAATATGCACGCTTTTGCACGAAAATGATTTTCAGGCACAATTTGATGAAACGGCAAATGATATTAACGGACGTTTAGAGAAATTTGTAAGAGACGGGTCAGGATGGATTTATGATAAAGTGATCCAAGTTGAACTGTTATATGTTAAATATAAACCAATTCGCGGAGGTAGTTTCATACCAACACCTAAACCAATATCTCATTCTAAACATTCGATAATTAATGTACGTAATTTTGATGATGAGTGTTTCAAATGGTCAATTTTAGCCGCTATCCATCCTGACCCATCTCGCAATTATAAGCTATCCTACTTAAGGAAATTTGATAACGAGCTTAATTTTAATAATGTAACGTTTCCCGTTCAAATCCCTAAAATTACCTTGTTTGAAAAACTAAATTCTGAAATATCAGTCAACGTGTTTGCTTGGGAAAAAAACGAAGTTTACCCCGCGAGAATTACTACATATAAAAATAGAAAACATCACGTTAATTTACTGCTATTGACAGAGGTGAAAGACGGTCAAAATCGATCACATTTTTGTTTAATAAAAAACTTGAATAGTTTACTTCGCGGTGTAACCAAGAACGACAATCAAGCATTTTATTGCAATTATTGTTTACATAGATTTTACTCAGCAAAAACATTAGAAGAGCATACACAGCTTTGTGAACCTTTCGGAGCTCAAAAAACTATTCTCCCTCAGGAAAATGATAAAGTATTGAAATTTTCAAATTATTCTTTATGCACTAAATCTCCCATAGTTATTTACTGTGATTTTGAAGCGTTTATTAAACCAATAGATGAGGAGCAGAAGCCTCAAGATGTGGACAATGATGATGATGTTGATGGTGGAGGGGAAAGAGTGAGCAAAAATACGGTTGAAATAGCCAAACATGAACCTTCAGGGTTTTGTTACGTCATCATTGGAGCAGACGATAAAATTTATCAGACACGTGTTTATTCGGGACCTAACGTAATTGACGAGTTTTTAAAATGTTTACTAAACGAGGCGAAATATATCGAAGAAAACATTTTTACACAATACGACGCCCCTTTAATAGTAACCCCAGAAATGGAACAAATGAAAGAGCAAGCTACAATATGCTATTTATGTGAAGAACCTTTTTCATCTGAAGACGTTCGCGTTTTCGATCACGAACATTATAGATTTTACAACTCAAAGTGTCTCGGAATTGCGCATCAATCGTGTAATTTATCAAGGAGAGTTAACTTCTTTATTCCCGTTGTTTTTCATAATTTAAAATCGTACGATGGACACTTGTTGCTTCAAGGTTTTAACAAATATTCTCATTTAAGTATGGATTGTATCGCTCAAACATCTGAAAAATATCTTTCAATTAAATTGGGTAATCTCAGATTTTTAGATTCGTTGGCGTTTTTAAATGATAGTCTACAATCTTTGGTAACTAACCTACACAATGAAGGAAATATCGAGTCTAACTTCGATTTAATGTTTTCTACTCTTCCAACAACAACTCATAATCATATCCCTTTACTGCTTCGTAAAGGAGTTTACCCCTACACTTATATGACGGATATAACAAAGTTTGCGGAAACAAAATTACCTGATAAAACAAAATTTTATAATGATCTTACACAATCATCAATTTCTGACGCAGATTATGAACATGCTCAAACTGTATGGAGCACATTCAATATGCAAACAATGCAACACTATCACGATTTATATTTACTAACAGATACATTACTGTTAGCTTGCGTATTTCAACGTTTCAGAAGAATGGCTCTTTCATATTATCAAATTGATCCATTAAATGTTTATTCAGCTCCAGGTCTCGCGTGGTCATCTATGTTAAAAATGACTAAAGTTAAGTTAGACTTAATAACTGATATATCGCAACATATATTTATCGAACAAGGGATTCGAGGAGGATTAAGTCAAATTTCACATAGATACGCAAAGGCAAACAACCCGAATTTACCAGATTATAATTCAGAAGATCCCACAACTTGGATTATGTACTATGATTGCACGAATTTGTATGGTACAGCAATGTCTCAACACTTACCAAAAGGTGACTTTAAATGGCTCAGCGACAGTGAAATAGCGAGTATAGATTTCTCAAACGTCTCAAATACATCAAATGTAGGGTATATACTCCAAGTAGACTTGGACTATCCTTCAGAATTACACGATTTACATAACGATTACCCGTTAGCACCAACCAATTGTGAAATAACTAAGGAAATGTTGTCACCATATTCGTTGAAAATTGCGAAACAATGTCATCATCCATTAGGTGGAAAGGTAAAAAAATTGTTAACCACTTTAGAAAATAAAAAAAATTATATAATACACTATCAAAATTTAAAGTTATACCTTCAATTAGGGTTAAAATTAGTTAAAATTCATCGTGTTTTATCGTTCTCACAAGAGGCATGGATGAAACCGTTCATTAGTTTTAATACTGAAAAAAGACAAAGTTCAAACACGGATTTTGAAAAGAATTTCTTCAAATTAATGGTTAATTCTGTGTATGGTAAATCGTTGGAAAACGTGCGTAAGCATACAGATTTCAAATTGATTTCGTCTGAAACAAAATTACTCAAGTGGTCAGCGTCTCCCCGTTTAAAATCGATACATATATTCGATGAACATCTAGCAGGACTAGCTTTGAAAAAGGCTAGTTGTAAATTAAAACAACCAATATACGTTGGTTTTACCACGCTTGAAATTGCAAAAAACCTCATGTACGCGTTTCATTATAATCATATTATGAAAACGTATGATAGAGACCATGTAAAACTACTTTTTACCGACACAGACTCACTCATGTATATGATAACAAGTTCAGACGTTTATGATGATATGCTACGTAACATTCATAAATTTGATACATTTAAATATCCTGAGGGACATAAATGTAGAATTACGTACAATAAAAATGTACTAGGCACGTTCACTGATGAAACTAACAGTAAACCAATACATGAATTCATCGGCTTACGCGCAAAATGTTATTCATTCATCATGGGTGATCAAAAGGAAAAAAAGGTTGCAAAAGGTGTAAATCGAACATCTATTAATCTACAGTTACGTCATAAAATGTATAGAAAATGTTTATTTAATTTTATTAATTTCAACACTGATAGTAACACAATTAGATCGAAAAAACATAAAGTATTTACTCTCAATATTAAAAAATTATCTCTTAGCCCATACGATGATAAAAGATATATCTTAAAAGATGGAATTACGAGTCTTGCTTACGGTCATTATAAAATAAAAAGTGGAGAGGCGAATTTACTATAAAAACTACCTGTAAGTGTCCCTGACGAGTCACAATTATTTGTTGATTGAGGTAGGAATGGTAGGAAGGAAAAAATGATCATTAAAGAAGCAATTGCCAGTGAACTTCACTCTCCCGCACGAAAGCGGTTCCCAACTAGACCGGTAGAACTTAAAGGAATACACGACATGTTTGAAATTGATTTAGTTGAAATGCTACCGCACGCTAAAATTAATTCTGGATACAAATACATTTTAACCATAATAAATTGTTTCTCAAAATTTGCGTATGCTGTACCTTTAAAAGATAAAACGGCAAATTCGATAATTTCTGGAATTACTCCGATCTTGGAAGAAAATCTACCAATACGTCATTTACATTCAGATTCTGGTACAGAATTTATAAATTCAAAATTTAAACGTTTAATGAAGGAACTTAATATAAATCATTATGTAACGTATAGTGATAAAAAGTGCTCCATCATCGAGCGATTCAACAGATCCTTGAAATTGTTAATGTATAGAAAATTTACCGAACAAGGAACGTATGAATGGATTTCTATTTTACCCAATTTACTACATCAATATAATAATCGCTATCATCGTACAATTGGAATGACACCCACCTCCGTTTCAATTCAAAATAGTAAGCAAGTGACTGCGAACATTCAGAAAAATAGACAAAAGTATGGGAGCGTTGATAAAAAAATAAAATTTAAAATCGGAGATAATGTAAGAATTAGTAAGTACAAGCACGTTTTTGCTAAGGGTTATCTACCTAACTGGACTAATGAAATATTTACTATAACGGCAATTAACAAAACTATTCCGGTTACATATTTATTAAAAGATTATAAGGGTGAACCTATTTTGGGTAGCTTTTATGGGTTTGAACTGAAAAAAACCAATTTTGGTGATGTTTATCTTGTTGAAAAGGTTCTCAAATCTAAAGGTGACAAACGTTTTGTGAAATGGTGGGGATTTTCAGGTCAACATTCAAGCTGGATTCATAAAAACGATCTAATTTAACCATTCTTGAACATTACACATCGAGTATGAGTGGGGGAAACACTTTACCAATAGTCAATTTTGACAAATTTTGTGAATGTACCATAGGTGGTAGTATGGTTAAAATGAAACGGCACTGACCCCTTATCCCAAACCATGTTAGATGTTTAATTAGCGGTCCTTCTAATTGTGGAAAATCAAATATTATGTTAAATTTACTATTTTCTCCAGAGGGTTTAACCTTTGAAAATGTATACATATTCTCAAAAACTCTCTATCAACCGAAATATCAACTTTTGGAAAATGTACTATCCAACTTGAGTGAAATAGGTTATTTCCCATTTTCAGAGTATGACGAAGTAGTTCACCCTAACGAAATCAAACCTAACTCAATCATGATTTTTGACGACGTGTCAACTGAAAAGCAGCAACACATAAGAGATTATTTTACCATGGGACGACATAAAAATGTTGATGTATTCTATCTAAATCAAACGTTTAGCAGAGTTCCAAAACAATTGATTCGAGATAATGCTAATTTTATTATATTATTCAAACAAGATGATACTAACTTGCGGCACATTTATAACGATTATGTTAATACTGATATGACATATGCTAAATTCAAGGAACTTTGTCAACAGGCGTGGGCGGAAAAAAATGGATTTTTGACTATAGACCGTGAACAGGAGTTGGAAAATGGACGTTACCGCATAATGTTCGACAATTTTATTTCATTAACTGAACTCCCCAACCGTTCGTGAGTTTGAAGGTTGAACGTTGAATCTGACGTCAAATCTAGCGTTCGAACCCAATCCAACGTCGAATTTGACGTTCAAACAGGTTGAACGTTCAAACTGACGTTCGATCAGGTTGAACGTCCAACCTGGCGTTCGAACGTTCAATCTGACGTCAAATCTGGCGTTCAAACCCAATCTGACGTCAAATTTGACGTTCAAACAAGTTGAACGTTCAATTTGACGTCAAATTGAACGTTCGATCAGGTTGAACGTTCGAAGGACGTTCGAACGGCGTTCAAACTTGAACGTTCATTCTGACGTCGAATTTTGGCGTTTGAACCCAATCCAACGTTGAATTTGACGTTCAAACAGGTTGAACGTTCAAACTGATGTCAAATTTGACGTTCAATCAGGTTGAACGTTCAAAGGACGTTCAATCTGGCGTTCAAATCCAATCTGACGTTTGCACGTTCAATTTGACGTTCAAACATGATTATGATCAAACATGATGATGTCAGTGATCGATCATGATGATGATCGAACGTTCATTTAAACATTGTCTTCACACAATGCGTATGCGTTGAAGTCAAAACGTGAGGTTTTACACACGTTTACACGCTCCTCTTGAGGAACATATGGGTAGGTATATATGTCTTAGTAAAACTCTCCATTTCATTAGTTCAGTGACATGATGACAACGAAACAGATGGGAGAGGAGGGGGATGGGGATGAGGAAGCTAAGGTTTTATTAGAAATTCAACAATTACAGAATAATATTAGACAAAAACACGAACAACTAAAGTCTAATAAAATAATGAGTGAAAAATCGTTGGAAAAACAATATAAACCGCTAATTACTCCACTTAAAACGTTATCGAAAGCAATTTTGTCAAAAATGAGTAAGGATGAGGAGGGGGGAGGTAAACAAGAAGAGATAACTCGTGACATTAAATCCGAAAAGATAGAATCAAGGGAGGTAGGAGGGGTGAAGAAGGATGAGGGAGAGGAGGAGGAGGTTGGAGATGTGTGGAAATTGAGTGATTTAATCAAGCGTTATCAAGATTTTGTCATTCATCCACCGGCGAAGAAATTATTAGACACCACATACGGTGTTCATTATGATCCTGAAAAAGGTTGGAAATTAGGAGATTCTACGATTACTTTTACGAATAATCAATTAACTATCGATAACAAGGCTTCATTCGACCTAAGTCCGGGTCTTTTAAAATTACTTTTCTTTCGAGAGCCAATAGATTATACGACTGATGATGTGAACGTGTACAAAATGATTCTTCAGTTGACGAGAGCACATAGGACAAAGAGTGGAAGAATTCGATCCAATAAAAGTCCGAAATATCGGCAAATTATTTCCAAACTGTTCGCATCCTCATTATCCCCTGCTGCTGTTGCTACCACTACCCCCACCCTCCGAAAAATTAAGGGAGATCGTCGTGAGGATGAGGAGGAGGAGGAGGAGGGCAAGGATGAGGATTTTGGTGAAGAAATGTTGCTTGACACTTCTCTAACTGGTTCGGGCTATCAGTTTAGGCAGACATCACCCTCATTACCTAATATTCAGTACGTATATTTTGATAATGTAAACGAATTATGTGAAAGATTGAAAAAACTTGTTGCTTCTTCTCAAGCCGGAAATAACGCACATTCGAACGAAATAATTTCAATTTTAGAAGAGTTGACTGAGCTCGGTGTTATAAAAGCACCGAAATTGTTTCATTTATAATCATTCGAGATTTGAGATGAGCGTAGATAAATTCGGTCGTTGGAGCGGCGATTTGATTGAGTCAGTTGGTGGTCATGCTAGCGCCGGCATTATTCAAGGTCCACCGGGAGTTGGTTTTAAACTCAACACCGCGGGTAATTATGATATGAGCGGGAAAAGATTAGTGAATGTAGGTCGTGGACGTAATGCTCGTGAAGTGGTAGTTGTAGACCAATTAACTAACTTAGAGAAACAATGCCTCAAACTTGCCGCTACAGGAAATGAGTTCGATTGTCGAGGAAAACCGATAATAAATTTACCCGAACCTAACAGTGATGAGGATATAGTAAAACTCAGCTACCTGAAGCGTAGCTGTCTTATTATGAATGAGGACGAGAAAGATAAGGTCATTTTTGACGTTAAAAGGGGAAAGCTGGCTAATTTAGAGCAGATGCCTACACATCCGTTTGACGCTGTAAATAAAAAATACGTCGATGAGAATTTTCCCGCGATGGTTGAAAACAACAGTTGGAACTTTAAATTGAAACGTATTGCAAACCTCGGTGAACCTATCTTTACAACTGACGGAGCAACAAAGTTTTACATAGACAGAAAAGTTGCGGACACTCAGCTAACTAACGTGGAATATGTCAATGAAAAAACAAACTTTTTTCACGAGGATCCAAACGTTGTTGATATATCGAAAAAACGACTCACAAACGTTGCGGATCCGATCAACCAATCAGATGCTACCACGGTAAATTATATCGTGAGACTATTATCAACAATGTTTTATCAGTTTTACGCAATGTTAACTCCAAACAGTGTAGCATTCGCACACCAGATGACAATTCCTGGGGCACGCGAAAATTGGATCGAACAAAACATTATTCGTCCGTTTTTTATCGAACGTGAAAATGTTGGAAAGAACGTATAAATTGGTAAACCTTTCCCACCATACCCCCATTTGACAGTATAAAATGGTACAGAGAAGGTTGAAAAAGAGTAGTTGTAGTGGGAATTGTATTCAGGGAGGAGGTCTTTTAAATTCTTTGATTGATAAGGTTCCAATTGAGCTTCATATTCCTTCTTATCAATTCTGCGGACCCGGTACGAAATTAGAAGAGAGATTACAACGCGGAGATAAAGGTATTAATCAGCTCGATAAATTTTGTAAAGAACACGATATTGCCTATTCAGAATCTCTAAAAGATCCATCCACCTACAAGACTCTACGTCGCGAAGCTGATTTAAAGCTTGAAGAACAGGCTTGGCAAAGAGTTAAATCTAAAGACGCGAGTTTTGGTGAAAAGGCTGCTGCTTGGCTCGTCACTACAGGAATGAAAGCGAAACGTAAATTGAGTGGAGGGGGTGTTAACAATAAAAGAAAATTGCGTAGAGTACGTGGCGGTATATTACCCTTAATTTTAGCGGGACTAGGGACTTTAGGTTCGATTGTTGGGGGTTTAGGAAGTGCGGGGAAGGCCATCTCAGACGCTAGAGTAAATGCTAGGCGATTGGAGGAGGAAGAGCGCCATAATAGAGCGATGGAGAGCAAAAAAGGCGGCGCCGGCCTATATCTTCGCCCCTATAAGATGTCAGGTAGAGGGACAGGTGCGTGGGGAAGGAGCGGGGAAGGGAAAACGGGTACTAGAAAACAGAAGAGGAAGAAGAGCGCAGGTAGCGGAGGGAAAAAAGTTCATGCTAAAAGGAAGTAAAATTCCGATTCATCCGCTTTCAAATTTTGAATTAATTAAATACGCGAGTAAATTTAAAATTCCATATTTCAGAGGTGTTTTTCAAAGAAATGCTTTACCCTCCCGTATGAGAAAGTTTGAGTGTGGTATTGTTAATCTTGACTCTAGATATGGTTTAGGAACACATTGGGTCGCCTTTAAACGTAAATTGAATACAATTTACTATTTTGATTCATACGGAAATTTACCTCCCCCCTTAGAAGTACAGAGATATTTTTTTTCGGGAACTAGCGGTGGTCCACCCCTTACAATTTTCTACAATTACGATTCCTTTCAAAAGGGAAATCAAATTATTTGCGGGCATTTATGTTTACAATTTTTGTTACATAATCATCAGTTTTAAAGGAGATTTGGTAGAGTGAACATGTTTTGCATATCGGGAAATAAGTCGATAATAACAGCAGATTTGTGGCCGCATTTGGACACAAGTCGTGGAGAATGGAAACTGGGTTTAATCGATTTTTCAGTTTACAATTCAATCCCTAATATTGAGGCGGGGAAAAACAATCGTTTTCCAATTGGAGGAACAGTACTTCAAATTCCAACAGGATCGTACGAATTGTCCGATATTAACAGCACGCTTCAAAAAGAGGTAAAACCTCCGAACCAGCTTTCAATACGTGCAAATAATAATACGTTACAAACGGAAATTCATTCAACTTTACCGATAGATTTTTCACAATTAGGAACCATAGGTCCCCTTCTCGGCTTTACTCCCAGAATTTTAGAACCTAATAAAACCCACAAGTCCGATTTACCAGTTTCAATACAGGATGTGCATTCAATCAGAGTAGAATGTAACTTGGTGACAGGTTCTTATCAGAACGGAAAGTTGTCTCATATTTTGTACGAACTATATCCTGCTGTGCCACCAGGATTTAAAATTGTAGAAACACCTAGAAATGTTATTTATTTACCTATAAATACGAGACGTATTGAAAAAATTGTACTGTCTTTTAAAGATCAAGACGATCGACTTATTAATTTTCGTGGTGAAGTTATTAATGTCAAATTACATCTAATAAATAGTATAACATAGATAGAAATAATGGGGCTAACATTTAATCATCATCACCATCGCCGTTCTCATCCTAGATCTTCATCGTCCACGACCACGTCCTCGTCCTCGGCAATGATAAAAAGAAAACAGTTACCTGGAAAATTTGTCAGAACTTCGTCGAACGTTGCTACGCTAACACCTCAAAATCGTCAGTTTTTGAAATCATTGGGACTGACAGTTCTTGTTTGAAATAATGGCGGAAGTTTTATCAGTTACTGACGAGGTGCAAGTTGACGATTCGATTACTCATTTTGAGTATCGTTCGCACACACCATTTTCATCTAATACCTTTAACGTAAATGATGAGATAAGGATCCAAATCAATCATCAGGACAATATCACGTTACCGTCAGAAAGTTACCTTTACATCGCTGGAACTTTGACAAAGGAAGATGGTTCTACAGATCCAACTTTAAAACTCGTCAATAACGCCGTGGCTTTCCTATTCGATCAGCTTCGATACGAGTTATCAGGAGTGACAGTTGACAAGATGAAAAATGTTGGGATTACGAGCACACTCCGAGGTCTTTTAACTCACAAACCTTGGGACAAATCATTGGATAATACCGGATGGACTTCAATCAAAGACACCAATGAAAGCGGTCCATTTTCATATTGCATCCCATTGAAATTTTTCCTACCGATTTTTGAACACTACAAAAAAGTTATTTTGAATCAGAAACAGGAGCTTGTTATCTTGTTGGCTAGCAGCAGAAATAATTGCGTCATCGGAACCGGAGATGCATCAACTTACAAAATGGAACTAACAGATCTACAGTGGAGAGTACCGCATTTGAAAATAGATGCTTATCAAAAGTTGAATCTTTTGAAAATTATTGAAAACGATCGTCCTATCGAAATCGCTTATAGAGCGTGGGAAAATTACGAATTTCCTACTCTACCTGAAACTACAAAAATTACCTGGACACTTAAAACTACTAGTGCGCTCGAAACACCTCGCTACGTTATAGTTGCCTTCCAAACGGGTAAAAAGAATAATGTTAAGGCAAACGCCTCACTTTTTGATGGTTGTAACTTGTCAGAGCTGAAGGTCTATTTGAATGATCGTTCTTTCCCATATTTAAATCTCAGAGGAGAAAAATCAACGATGTACGAGTTATACTCTCGATTCCGTGCCAGTTATATGCAGGAATCTGAGTCTTACCCGTTAATGAGCCGATCAGAATTTGAGACAAACCCAATCTACGTAATCGACACCTCTCGACAAGAATTGAGTGTTAAATCGTCTACAATAGATCTACGCATTGAAATGGAATCGAAATCGAGCTTTCCTAAAGATACTACTGCATATTGCATAGTAATCAACGATATGGTTGCAACTTATCAACCGTTAACTGGGATTGTTACTCGAAAGCAATAGAGGAGGGGGTAGAGAAGGAGGAGGGAGAAACGTAATATTTTCCGATGAACGAATGACTTACAAATCAGTTTACCTCAAACTTGTGAAGTGAAAACATGGAACACCATTCTACTCTCTCGATGGATTCAGGATTTTTTGATCAAATTATGAGTCAACAAGAACAGCAACTGAAAGAAGAGTCTCATCTTGTGAATGAAGGTGAGGTGAGTGGTCGTGCTGCTGCTACTGGTTTTGAAGATGAAAGTGTTCCGAAATCTGAAAATGTTGAGTCAACAGAACGTGAAGAAAGAGCAGAAGGAGATGAACCGTCAATCAAGAAGTTTAAACAGAACGATGTCTCCAACGACTGTGAGGACAGTGGTGATGCTGAGGTGGAGAGGATCTTAGCTACACAAGTTGAGAAGATTATGCAAGGTGACGTCTCAACTCGAGAAGAAGAAGAAGATGAGATGAAGAAGGAAGATGGGGAGCTGGGATATGATGAAGTTGGAACAATGAGGATTGCCGTCGAGGAAGATAAAGAAAATGAAAGTGAAATGGTGATGGGAGTTAGAAAAAATGCCTTACCCATCTATGAGAACATTCACTACCGTCTCACCCGATCTTACGTGGTAAATCAATATGCAAATATTCCTACTTTCGGATATTGTAAAAGTAAAATTTCACTCAATCATTCGGACACAAAGTTTGTAACTATTGGTCTCTTTATCAGACATAACTTTAACCAACCTTCCCTACTTTTATCAAAGCGTGGTGGTAGTTCTAAGAAATATCTGTTTTTATCCATGCAAGATGTAAATGACGTATTTTCAATTCTTAAAGAGCTGATTATGCTTCTTATGAACCGTTCAAGAGATGACATTGAAGATAAGAAAACTAGATGTTTTAAACCAGAATTTGTACTAACGAGTAAGGAAATTGTTATTACTTTAAAGAGAATTTTCTATGTACCTCATTTAGAATTTCGTAACATAAAGAATGGAGAAAAATTTCAGTTTACTCCAGCAGAATTTTTTCATTTTGCCGAATTGTTGTATTTTGCTATTGAAAAATTATCGGAATTATCCGCTAAAAGAGAATGTATTTTAGATTACATTGAAATTGTAAAGTATGCTGTTAGTAAACCCTCGAGTTATGGAAATTTGACAAAAGATCAAATTGGTATTCTCAACTTTGAATGTATGTTAACTTAACACTTTTTAAATATTTTATTTACGTGTGACTATGTGCTGTAATTGTAAAGTATGTTGTTAATCATTATAAATCTTATGGAAATTTGACAAAAGATCAAATTGGTACTTTTAACTTTTGAATCTATGTTAACCTAGCACTTTTGTTTGTATTTTATTTACGTGTGACTGTGTGTTTTCTTGAATAAAAATACTATTACTCAATTTGTTTTTTTCACCATTATTTTCTCAAAAACCTCATTTATATCTTTAAGGTGAAGAAGAAAAATAAGAGAGAGAGAGAGAGAGAGAGAGAGAGAGAGAGAGAGAGAGAGAGAGAGAGAGAGAGAGAGAGAGAGAGAGAGAGAGAGAGAGAGAGAGAGAGAGAGAGAGAGAGAGAGAGAGAGAGAGAGATGGAGGATGAGACAAAAAAAAACATGTGAGAAGAGTTGTAAATTTTTTAAATATTTATTTTACAAAATAAAAAATATAAATAATTACAATTTAAGCTTGTTTTATTGCTCGTCGTCGCAGTGAGTGTGTGGAGAACAAAGAAGAAGAAGAAGAAGAAGAACAGTGATGAGGTGCAGGTGTGATCAGTTGGAGTGGTGTGGCGTGCGAGCTCAGTAGATAGTAGGATGTAGTTTTTAAATTTCGTCTGCTCCATCTGCTCCATCAAATTTCGTTTTCCCGCTAAAAGCTTTTATAGTACACCTCTAACGGGTAATAACCCCTCTACATTTGACACACTTTCTCTTCTAATCACAAAGAGACTTCCTGTGTGCGGGTAACGCATCACTGACGCCGGTAGGTTGAAGCAAGTAAAAATGAAGATTAGTGTAAAATGTTTGTGGCTTACTTTTAGGAAAAATGGTTTTTGAGACGTTGTTGAAATCTTGGAAACATTTTCTCTTTTATGATGATGATTCTCTCCTCCCCGAGTGCTCACATTGTTAGCGTCTCCCCATCCTCCTGTTCTCCATCCTCCTCTTCCTCCTCGAGGACGAGTCGCATGTACCTAAATGATGACGAGGACGAAGGTGAGGAAAAAAAATGATGTTAGTTGTAAGAGAAAAAGGTTGGCTTTTGAAAAAAGAGAAAATTATGATTCGAATAAATTTGATTATATCCAATTCGTATGAGTGAGGATGGAAATGAGAAGGTACTTACCCAGAGATGTTCATCTGACATATCAGAGTGGACCCAATCAGTAGTTGCATCTTCCCCTCCTCTTATTTCTTCATCTCCTTCTTCCGTATTATCATCCTCCTCCTCCCCCTCTTCCCCATCCTGCACCTCCTCAGATAATAAGTCTTTATGCGGAATTCCACTTCGTAATCCGAATGGGTAATGGAAGGCTTCGGCGAATAGTGATACAATTTTTTGCCACGAAAATGCTAAATGAAGGAATTCTTCAGCATTGATTATTATAGGGGACCGTTCATAGAAAATCAAGATTACTTGAGTTTGTAACCCATCATTTAAAATTTCAATTTGTAATATCTCGGAAGTGGTAAGGGAGTGATACAATTTTTTGCCACGAAAATGCTAAATGAAGGAATTCTTCAGCATTGATTATTATAGGGGACCGTTCATAGAAAATCAAGATTACTTGAGGTTGTAACCCATCATTTAAAATTTCAATTTGTAATATCTCGGAAGTGGTAAGGGAGTTACGCACGTATGATGCACCACGATTTTCACTCGTAATAGAATACGCGAGAGAAAAGAATGGTAGGACAAGGAGACACACAGCGGATTTCAATAGACTCGACGGCAACATTATTAAACACGATAATAGCTCTCGGCGGATCTGAGTTCTATGTTTTATACGGAAAATTAGCATACACATCAAAAATCTTGGTCTTCCCTAACGAGAGAGAGAGAGAAAGAGAGAGAGCTGACGATTGCTATGGTTGGGGGAGAACGCTAGGATAAGGGGGGGATGGGAGGTAGACACTGCTGTTTTGATTGACACGGGTTGCAAGGATAGCAAGAACGTGCGACCTCTCTATTATTGGGGTCACCTTTCATTATTATTCGAGGAAAAATAATCCCAACTAATCAGAATTTGGCGAACGAAACGGGGACGGGTACACGGGTTGACGGCGGCGTTGGGGAACCTTATCTATACACCAATTAAGAAATGGGCTCGCGGTAAGTCGTCCGTCACACGACGACGTTTATACGGGAGCTTACATATTTGAAAATCAACGTCTTCTCCGACGAGAGAGAGAGAGAGACCGCGGGGGGAGACCGCGATGAGAGACAGCGGGGGGAGCCTGCGCGCGCGCGGGGGAGAAAGAAGGGCCTAGGGGTATATGATCTGGAAAAGGGGATGAAATCACAACCACCGAGGACCTAATTGATTTTTATTATACGAGGGGAACCTTATCTGTACACCAATTAAGATAAGCACTCGTTTACCCACCTGTATCTCTGACGTCACTTCCGGTTGCCATACGGGTGTTATTCATCTACTATAGTTTTTCTTTTCAAATGCCTCATTACCAACTAATTATGTTGATGTAGAGGGTAGGTTTTTGAACACCCCTCAAACTTGGTTATTTTACGTTTCAAGTCGCGTAGAAACCGAATGTGCCATCTGAAGTCCGCCTCCGCTGGCCAGCTTTACTAGCCTTCAACTCGATCGAAAAGTTCCGTTCTTTTGCGCTCAGGCTCCATTTGGTCGATTAGAGCCTTGTTTTTATTGTTATTTCACATATTTTAAATGAGAAAACTGAGTTTTAAGACACTAATTCGCAGTATTGTTCTTAGTTTACCTGAACTCTCAGCTATTTTCTCGTGAACACTGCGTGAAGTGCTGCCTCCACTGATGATTTTGTCAGGTAAAATCCTGTTTCATTGTCATAGAGATAAATACTTTTTCATACTTGTTGATAATTTGCCCAACGGAAAACCCAAAAACATGAAGTTCGTAACGACTAATGACCTATAAGTGCAACTAAACCGCGGTGTTCCACCCCCTGTTTACGAATTGAAAACTAAAAATGAGAAATTAGCCCGTATTTGTATTGAAACTAACATGAAATTCGAATTCAGGATTGAAAATCGGCGTTTCATATCGAAATGAAGAAATGGATTAGTCAACCAGTAGACAAGACAGCTGTGGGGGAAATATCGCATTACCCAACCACCGTTAACGTGACATCAAAATTGAGGCAACCGTTCCCCCGGTTCCATTTGGGTTAGCATCTTAAGACTACGGTAACGGGTGACGTTAAGTTGAAGTCGCCAAAAACTCTCTAATGAGGCAATGAGTTACGGTGGTGCATCCTTCCGTACAGATACGTTAACGGGTCGCAATCCGGAAAAAACGTAATCGTCTAAAATAACCTCCTTCCATGGATTTAGCGTTACAACTAGATCCGTTCAGGACCTGACGTGACTTTAAGGTGCGGTGAATGTTTCTCGTTACCGCACGCCGTATTGAGACCGACGGATCTACTAGGAACTCTCTAATAGTTAAGAATTTGTGAGTACAGAGTAAAAAGCAGAATCGGAAGGCGAACGCCTAGACGCAGCCGGCTGACGTTACGAACCGAGAGTGCCATTCTAATGGGCCCTACCGCATTAGCTTAGTATCCGTGTTATACACGTACTGTAGTGAAATTAAAATGTGTTCATATTTCCAGGTCATGTCTTTCGTTCGAACTTTTGCTCGTGTTTTGTTACTCGGAACAAACGATTCAAGATTCCGTTCAAGTTGATCCGGTCATTGAAAGTTTCCAAAGACGAGGAATATTTAGCTTCCCAGGCCACAATAATTAACGAAAAACGTGGTGGTTGGGGATTGTTTCCGAGGCTTCCGTGACAGGGTGGATCTCCGTCCAAGATGGATCGCGATTGTGGAAAAACAAGAGCGAGTTCCGCTGAAATGAAAAGACTCGGAAGTCGGAGACTTCAAACTAAACCACTATAACTGGGGTAGGAGGGAGTGAGCAGCGGGATGGACGAAACGAAACGTAACAAAGGAAATGAGTCCAAGTTCGCCGAGACGGGGCTCCTGGTAAATATTTAGATTGGAGGGAAGGGAAGGATTTTGTGCAAATGACACGAGAGTTCACTTCGCCGGATGAGGATCACCTCTCTCTCGTCGGTCGTGTTGCCGTCATCGAACTCTGACGAACAGAGTGAAAACCCTGACTGGCCTGGGGGAAGTTTGAAGCGACCCGGGAATTCACCATTCTCTCGCCAAACACCAGTTTTCTGTAATCAAGAGTTGATCTTTCCTTCTTTTACCTTTCGATGGTAGGTATCATAAAAATATTTACAAAAATGGTAAAATTTGATCTGACGGACCCAGTTTTTGAAAGTATGAATTTCGGAAAGCTTAAACGGTTACAAAGAATATAATTGAACATAAATTGTATATACACATCCATAGAAACTTTCAAAACTATCCCTTCGCAAACCGCAAGTGGGCACAAGCTTGCCTAAATTTAGGTAGTGCTGTTTCTTAGCACGGGTTCAAATGAACTGCAATGACCCCATGATATGCCTCCCCCACCTCTCCCCCGACCTACCTAGCATACAACATAGACATTATATAATATATAATGCAATGCTGTGAAATCAGCTTGATTTTCCTATCCATGTGTATATATTCTGGTTTGTGGAACGAGTTGGAAGTCAATGTCATCAGAATACCACGATCAATGAATAAGCACTATAAAACAGTTGCGTGAAGCAAACACATGATTGCTTGATGCTCTACCAAAATCTCTAACTGTCCAAAAGACTCATCATATTGCTCTTCTCATCTTCAACGGCATCTAACTTCTCCAAAACAAACTTCCTTCTCCTTCCCTCCAAAATTGTCACGCTTCTTTTACATTTAAACTGTGAGCACAAATCCTCAGCACAACAAGGGTAACTGCACAAAACGCGATAACAGTAAGTAGTAACCTTCCAGAACTGTTAACAGCCAGTGCTGAATTTTTCCTTTCCCCCGAAACAGGAAAATTTTCCTTACAACATGATATCTGGGCCGAAAATACGATGAGCACTGTCGAACTCAGGTAACTGAAGCCAAGTGAACCACCACAATCATCTATGAATCAGTTTCGGTGACCCTCCATTTAGGCGAGTGAGTCTATACTCACTTCTCAGGCTGTTTATCAATAGGTTGTGTGCAAGTGTCGGAAATTGATTTATTATAATTTTTTGATAAGGTTGACACCGATAAATTTAAATCTTTACACCAACGACGTTCTGTTACTAGTCCAACTTCAGGCCGTCGAGCAGCATTTTTGATTCGCCTGAAGGTAATTAAAGATAATCAGTTTGCCGGTAAAGACAACCTGTACACAGGCGCCTTATCTATTTTATAAACGTTTAATTAGAGAAAATGGAAAGCTATTAATATGCCCGCAAGAAGCGGAAAGGAAACAACTGATGACACTGCGGGTTCTACAAATAAGGAAAGACATCAGCCCTAATTAGGTGAGCCAGCCCGTTTAGAATAATGATCTTAACTTAACCCGGTAAGGGTAAGGGGACTGGGAGGACTGAGAAAAGGGTCGAGAAAATCCGAATTATTCCGCGAAGGGTTAAGCGGTGGGATGGGCGAGTAGTCATCATCGTCCCCCCTTAATTATAGTGGAGGGTGACCTCTGGCCGAGTCGACTTTCAGCGCCGTCCCCGCGTCCTCCATCCGCATCCCCCGTCCTCCATCCGCCTCCCGCGTCCACTACCCTTGACCAGTGTAACCTCGTCAACTACCTCCTCTCACATCGAGTCCGTTAATAAATTCCACCTCCAGTTAGGTAAGTTGAAAATGTACAGGGTGACTCGCTAGTTGAGTTGCAGTTGGATCGTTGGCTTCGGTTAAACCTGGGTTATGTCCTTGAAATCCTCTTCAGCCATCAAAGGAGAAAGTTTGTACCAGTAATAACAGCTTTGCACGAATTCGTACAACATCGTTTGAACAAATTGCGTGAAAAAAAAAAAAAAAAGTTCCAGTCATGCAGCATGATGGCATTTTTTTATATTAAATTATAAAAAAATTTATACTATGAGTGAATTTTCGTATATTATCGTATTGTATAATGTTGAATTGTTTTGAAATTTGAGTTTTTGAGTTCAAAGAAATCGTTAACTACTAATTTTATGGCAAAAAAAAAATTTAATTTTTAGCATTGTAATTTTTATCGCTTTTTTAAGCAAATTTTAATAAAATTTAAGAACATTTTTCAGCATAACTTTGTACCTATATCTTTGATTCTCTATTCTATAGTTAATAAACTTTATTTGGGCAGTATTCTGAAAAGAAGTATCAATTTGACGGTTTTTAGCGGTTTTTTGCGAATTTTCGTAGAACGGCAAGATATTGCAATGGCTCGAAGATTTTTAAAATCAAAATTTTTGAAACATTTCTTCATCGAAATCCGTTTTGAGGCATTCTGAAACGATTCCTGGTGTGCGCTTTTTATATATATATATATATATATATATATATATATATATATATATATATATATATATATATATATATATATATATATATATATATATGTATATATATATAATTAAGCTTTCTAAATGATAGGATATGTTCCTTGGCCTTTTAGGAACATTAAAAATGGAAAATAATCACTAAAAATGGCAAAAAACTGCTAAAAATCTTTTTTGCAGAATATTACTCAAATAATGTTTAATAGATATAAAATAGAACATTAAAAATTTTTAGAACAAAATTATACTTAAAAATGTATTTAATTTCATTAAAATTTGCTAAAGAAACGATAAAAACTGCAAAAAAAATGAAAATCCAAAATCTCTTTTGAATTAGCAAATTATTATTTAGAACGGGTTCTTTTGCCATAAAAATTAGTAGTTAACAGTTTCTTTTCACTAAAAGTCTTCAATTTTTGAGACAATGTAACATAACATAGTACGGAAATTTACGAAAATTTGCTCATACGATCATGCTGTATGACTGGAACTTTTTTTTACAACAAACTTCATTGTTTTTAAACCTTCATCTTATCCATTGAATTTCAAAACTTTGAGCTTCAGGCGACTGACTTACACATCCACCAAACTCCTGGAGACTTAGCAGTTTTTCATTTGGTGTCAAAAGGCAGCGGAAAAACGGCAAGGAGCATGACTTTTCGAAGTTTTTTTTATTTATTTGTTTATTTATTTATTTTTATTTTTCTGCGCCACCCTATTTAGGGCGGAATACATAGAAAATAATTGAGTCTTCTAAGTGTATCAGGGAGGATATTCATGTACTCAGCGTGAATCAGTCGTGATTTGATCACTCTCAGCTCAATGGTGCAATATCCTGAGAGATGGCAGTAGGTCACTCTGAAACATCAACCGATAAATTTTATTTTATTATTATTTTGGTAATGTAATCGAGCAAGTAGATTGTTTGATGTCTTTTTGGTTTTTTATTTTCAATAATGAACCTTAGTAGTCGACCAAGAAACAATTTCTGAAACCCACCTCGAAAATTTTTGGTTTACGTTTTCAAGGTTCGCTAAATTCAAAAAATCTAATGAAGAAGTTTCCGAAGTTTTTCTCCGAAACTAATAGGGCCAAAGTTAATGGAATTGGAATTGGCAACATCAACCGAGAATGTGCCTGTAATCTCGGCTCTACTTTTGATCAACCCCAACCAGTGAAGTTCAAGGTTTGAAGTGTTGAAGAATCGGAATCACCAGAACTTTTTAATTATAGTTTTTTCTTTCGATTTAAATTGAACTCGGAGTAACGAACCCAATGAGACCACCCAAAGCTTTGGACGATAAAACGTTCTCGCTCAAGAGGGATTGAAGTGATGGAAGTGCTAAAAATCGTCAACACGAATGGTAATCATCAAGCTCTTCATTATCTGTTTTATCGTTATCGTTTTGTTTTAATAAATAGCATTGTGTCCAGGAGCTTGTCTATTTTGTTCTCTTATTTCTTTGTTCATTTATTTATTTTGGAATGCCGTTTATTTTGGTCTCGGTTTTGCTAAATCTTGGATGAATCAGAATAGCCGCTGAAAACTTCCCTAATAGAACCAGCTGATGATGATGTGATGTGCATATGATTTGATTATTCATATAATCTATCTGCAGTATTTGCATATTTTTTAATAGAGAAATGATGCAGAATTCAATTTGGTTCGAGAAGAAAAAATAATACCTAATCCATCCATCGCCTGACGTGCACACTTGGAATAACTTTGATGCCCAATTTTTCGAAACTAGGTTTTTCTGCACCCTTCTGGTTAATGCCGTCAAATTTTGGTTCCTTGTCGGTCTGTTTGATGTATTTGTCTGTGGTAAATCCCTGCCAAGTCCAAAACTACACCGAGCTTCAGTTTGGTTTTGATGAAATTTTCAAAAATGTTGTGAGTCAATCAGGCCCATCGCCGTTAGATGAATTGTAGCGCGTGTACATCCACATACTAAAAGTATTTTTTTCCTATAAGCGACGATATTCTGAAACGATTCCTGAAGTTTGCGCTCTTTCATATATATATATATATATATATATATATATATACATATACATATACATATACCTATATATACATATATATATATATACTCGGCGCTTCGCGCCTCGCCGGATCTTTTCTCTTTTCTACTGCGTAGAAAACGAGGATAATTTGCTATGCAATTCCTGAAAAAATTTGTATATAAAAAAATGTTCAAGCCTGGCTGGGATTCGAACCCACGATGCGAAAAAAATTGATATAAAAAAACTTGCATATAAAAAAATTTTCAAGCCTGGCTGGGATTCGAACCCACGAACTCGCGCTTCGCGTCACGGACGTTACAAAAAAAATTGGGACGTTACAAAAAAATTATTGGAGGTCGGCCTAAGAATTGCATAGCAATTAATATATATATATATTGTTATAAGTTTTAAGGGCGAGATATTAAATTAGAAAAATAATAACAACTTTCGCACTTGAGATCAATAACACAACAACTGGTTTTTTATTTAGAAACACAACAATAAACAAGTCAACAAGATGGTAAATATGCAACCCTAAAAACTGGAGTTGGTTTTCATTTCCCAACACTATCCTCCCTCTTTTTTACAGCAGGACCATATATTGCCAGATGATCGGCATGAACAATCTTCGTTTTTCGGCTTGGCAATCGAATCCTAAATACAACGTCACTTAGGCTCTTCATGATGTCGCAAGGGCCAATCCAGTTCGACTGCAGCTTTGGGCAGATACCGACTTTGCGTTGGGGCCAGAAATACCATACTTGGCTTCCCACAGAAAACCTCGGCTCTTCTGATCTGACGTCGTAGCGCTTCTTACTGTCATGTGCCACCTGCAGTATCTGTTTACGTGCAAGTTCATGGCTCCGGCGCAGCTTTTCTTGTAACTTCTGGGCATATGTGGTGACAGGAACGATCTCATGTGGACTTCCATCGACCAGCAAGTGCAGTGGTAAGGTCAATCCTCGCCCCAGGTTCAACTCCGCAGGCGAAAAACCAGTAGAGGAATGCTGTGTAGCCCTGTACGCAAGGAGTACACATGGAAGCCACAAATCCCATTCTTTTTGGTTGTTCTCTACAGTCTTGGCGAGCATGTTCCAGAGAGTTCTGTTGAAACGTTCAACAAGGCCGTCACTCTGGGGTCGACCTGGTGTAGTCCTTGTTTTGCGAATGTGTAACATTCTCATCACTTCTTTGAATACCTCAGCTTCGAAACCAGTCCCTTGGTCTGTGTGAAGCTCTCTTGGGATACCGAATCTGGCAATAACAGTGTCAACCAATCCTCGAGCCAATGTTTCCGCCCTGATGTCTGCAACGGGGAATGCTTCAGGCCATTTTGTGAAATAATCAATCACTACCACAATGTACTTATTCTCTTGATTTGTGATTGGAAGTGGCCCTACAATGTCCATCCCTACACGTTCAAATGGTGACCCATTGGTGTATGTCTTCATTGGCGCCTTTCGCTTAGAGTTGTGTCTTCTCCGACATGTATCACAGTTGGCACAGTATAGTTTTACATCCTTCTGGATACCAGGCCAGTAGAATCTTGTTCGGATCACTCCAAGAGTTCGTTTGTATCCAAAGTGTCCCAAACCATGGCTCGCACTCAAAACCTCATCTTTTCTTTCCTGGGGTACCACTATTTGCTCTATAATGTGGTTACCTGTATCACTCTCCCAAACTCGTACCAGAATACCATTTGAAATTCGCAGGTTTCCAAACATGGCCCACAGACTCTTTGCCACAGGACCAAGAGGTGATACTAGCTGCCACAATGGCCTCTTACCTTCCTCCACCCAAGTGTACACAGGATGCAGCTCAGGATCTGCTTTTTGTGAGGCTAACCACGATTGACCATCAACCTCAAGTCGTACTCTTTGGACGACAACATGGCTTCCTTGCTTCATTTCTTGGCGCAGACAATGTTGACATCCCACATCAGCACAGGGCCTTCTCGACAACCCATCAGCATTGAGATGTTCCTTACCAGGTCGATGCACCATTTTATAGTTGTATGGACTCAAGATCTGTTGCCATCTTGCCAATTGTCCATCAGGTTCCTTGAAATTCTTCAACCATTGTAATGAGGCATGATCGGTTCGAACTATAAACTCTTCTCCACTGTCAAGGCCGTAAGACTGGAAATGACGAAGTGCTTTTATCAAACTTAATAACTCCTTTCGTGTCGTGCAGTAGTTCCTTTCTGCCTTAGATAAACACTTGCTGAAGTATGCAATCACACATTCTTTATCATTCTGAACCTGTGATAGCACAGCGCCAACAGCTCTGTCTGAAGCATCAGTATCCAGAATGAACACTTTACCATGAATTGGATGGCTTAGGATAGGTGGTGTCGTGAGGGCCGACTTGACATCCTGAAAAGCTTTTTGGCATTTGTCATTCCATTTGAACTCTGTTTTGGCATCTTGCAAAGCATACAATGGGGCAACTATGTCTGCAAAATTGTTAACAAAACATCTATAATAAGAACAAAAACCAAGAAAAGTTCTTACTTCCTTCACTGATGTGGGGATTGGCCAGTCAGCTACCTTTGATGTCTTCTGTGGGTCTGCAACTATACCTTGTCCAGAGATCACAAAACCCAGGTAATTCACTTGTCTTGCAAAGAGATGGCACTTCTTTGGATTCAATTTCACTCCAGCCTTTCTCAAGACATTCATCACTTGCCTTAGCCACTGCAGATGATCTTCAAATTTCCCATTGTCTACCAGAACATCGTCTAAATACACCTTTACGCGACCATGTTGTATCTCTTCCCGCAGAATCCCAGACATGGCTCTCTGAAATGTAGCTGGCGCGTTACACAAGCCAAATGGCATTGTCTTGAAATGCCAGAGGCCACGAGGTGTACAAAATGCCGTCTTCTCCCGGTCAGAGGGCGTCATTGCTATTTGCCAATAGCCAGATTGGAGATCCAAGGTGGAGAACCATGAGCTGCCAGCCAGTCCCGCCGTCAATTCATCGATCTTGGGAAGAGGGAAGGAGTCTTTTCTTGTGACATAATTTAACTGACGGTAATCGATACAAAATCTCGTGGAGCCATCTTTTTTTGTCACTAATACAATGGGACTTGCCCACGGACTTTGAGAAGGTTCAATTACCCCAGTTTCCTGCATATCCCTGATAAGTTTGTCAACTTCTTCCAAACGATGTGGGGGAATCCTACGTGGTGCTTGTCTTATTGGTGGGTGGTCTCCAACATCAACAGAATGAGTTATACTGGTAATACATCCCAAATCTTTTCCATTTCTAGCAAAAACGTCAGAATACTCCAACAAAAATTCGTTTATTGCTTGTTCTTGTTCCTCAGACAGACCTTTTGGCATAAGTTGTTGCATATGTTGTGGCAGCCCTCCTTCTTGTGCTCCAGAATCATGATCATTGCAATCATTGTCCAGCGGCGACAACTCATGCATACTCTCAGCTTCGTCTTCTTCAACCTGTGCTCTTGCACTTAAATCCAAGGATTCCATCCGTTGGCCATCAACTAGCACTGCATTGTTGGCAGGATCGATCACACACTGCTCCTTGCTCAAAAAATCCATACCGAGGACACAATCTTCATGTATATCTGCAACTAAAACAGTGTGAGGTCGTTTCTTTCCATCTCCTAAGTCAAACGAGACACGCGCATGACCATACACAGGAATCATTTCTCCTGAAACTGTTCTGATCAATGCTTTTCTATCGTTCTTCACTATAATGTTAGCCCTTTCTGTTGCATTTTTATTCAGAATAGTTCTCGTGGCACCTGTATCCACGACCAATTCACAAGGACATTGATTAATAGTTCCATGCAATATCAATGAGGATGCTGCCGCTCTATACACTACTCCTTTCAAAGCCAGGAGGGGAGACTGTACTTGGGGCATGCTACCAACTGTCGGCCTGAGCCCCTTCATTCCGACTTTGATGCGTTTCCCGATCCGTGAAATGAAACAACTGGTGATTGAACCATATGGTCAACTCGTTCAGCTTTTCGAGGGTTGGGGCAAGCCCTAGCCAAGTGTCCAACTAGTCCACACTGCCAACACACAGGAGGACGTGATCTGCTAAATCTAGGGTAACTGTATTGCCCTGATTCAGAAACAGGTCTCCCTTCACTTCTTTGGAACTTATCAGAAGCTGTTGGGGAAATTACTCTTGAAATCTTCTCCAACTCAATTCCTTCTAGATGCCTCACTGACACCGGCCTTACTTGCTGCACTGCCTCCATTCTCAGTGTTACTGCAATCGCCTCATCCATTGACTTAGGGCCCACCATTAAAACTTTCTCCCTCAGACTCTGATCATGTAACCCCCTAACAAACAAATGAACCAGCATACTTTCAGTACCTGGAGAGATTTCAGGTAAGGCTCTTCTTGCTAAAGTTTTCATTGTTTGGTGAAAAGTGCTTATATCTTCCTTATTGTCCTGTACCCGAGACATAAGGAGGGTCATGAAGCGCTGCTCTTGGTGACGAATCCCAAACCTTGCTTCCAATGCCTTAATCAGCACATCATAGGTGCAAGAAGGGCCTACTTGAGCAAGGACTTCCCTGGCAGCTCCTGAGAGTACTGAAGTGAGAGCAGCTGCCTTGTCCTGATCATTCCAACCGTTCCTTTCGGCTATTGTCTTAAACTGCAGGTAATACGATTCCCATTCTTCAGAGCCATTGAAGGGCATTGGTTTAAGTTTAATTGTTTGCCTGGTTACTGGTGATGGCATGGTAGGGCAGAGTGGAGTTGGGATACCTAAATTACTTTCACCCTTAACTGCCTGCACAATCTCCTTTAGCATAGCAGTCTGCATCTCGAGAATGCTTTGCATGGCTGAGGTGAATGAACTTAATTGGTCTTTCAGTGTGGTCTCTGCACTACTGCCTTGCTGTTGAATCACCTGGCGCAATTCGCCCATGCAGACACTCCTCTCTTCATCCCAAAACTGCATTAGCTGATCCAGTGAACCAAGGTTTCTTCTACTAGGGACCTCTAAAAGTGTTGGCTGAGGCTCTCCCTGCACTGTTGACCTCGTGTCCATATCTGCACCGCTGTCACCAATGTTATAAGTTTTAAGGGCGAGATATTAAATTAGAAAAATAATAACAACTTTCGCACTTGAGATCAATAACACAACAACTGGTTTTTTATTTAGAAACACAACAATAAACAAGTCAACAAGATGGTAAATATGCAACCCTAAAAACTGGAGTTGGTTTTCATTTCCCAACAATATTATATATATATATTAATTGCTATGCAATTCTTAGGCCGACCCCCAATAATTTTTTATGTAACGTCCGTGACGAAATTAACGATGATTTTCACGTACAACCAAGTAGTTGAGTAGTTGCTATAGATTGTGTCACAATTTCAGTGTTTTTCACGTACAACCCAGCCGTTGTTAGGGGAATGAAACTTCCGCAGTTTTCATCGCACAAAAATCGTTCGCCACTCGTTGGAAAGCGCTTGATTTATGTGATAAATGTTCACATTTCAAGCTACCAGTTTCCCTCTCCTTACGTACCTGGCTACATTCCAAAACTAAGTTGATTCAGGCTAAGAATTGCATAGCAAATTACTCGTTTTCTACGCAGTAGAAAAGAGAAAAGATCCGGCGAGGCGCGAAGCGCCGAGTATAGATTAGGGGGGTCCAGGGGGGCGAAGCCCCCCAGCGAGGCGCGAAGCGACGAGTATATATATATATATATATATATATATATACATGTATATATATATATATATAGTTGGCCACCACTACTGAGCATAATAAATGGGTAAAATGTCAATAAATGTGCTCAAAGATCACTAAAAATGGCTAAAAACTGCCAAAAACTGTTAAAATTATAATTTTAGTCAAAACAAAATTATCAACGATTAACTAGCACATTAAAAATTTTTTGCACAAAATTGTGCTGAAAAACGTACTTAAATTGCAATTATATTTGTTGAAAAACTATTAAAACTTCAAAAAAATCTAAAAACCCAAAATCTGTTTTGAATTGCCGAGTTTTATTTAATATGAGTTTTTCATTTTATTTAATTTTTACCAATTTCATTTACTCAAATCGCTCAAATTTCAATACAATTTAATATGCTATAATTTATAATACGATAGGTAATTCATGGAAATTCGCTCAGACCCACGCCTGGCAGGCTTGGCAGGGGGTCACGGTGGGCGGTGAGGGTGGTGAGCGGGGGGTGGAGTGAGAGGAGGCGCCGCTGCACCTTGTGGCCGCTGGAGTGACCAGGGGCGTAGCAGAGGGGTGTAGGAGAATGGATATTTATTACTTTTACGTGTTATACCCATATAATACACCGCGGCACCATGAGGTGGATACAGCGTTCCTTCGAGGCATGAATATATGTTCTTTTCTAGGTCATATTTGTGTGTTAATACCAATGCTTTTCCTCACATATTTAATAACATATCCTCTCGACTTTTCTTACGTACTTAGATAATGATATTATTAAGGCAATAACTATTTGAATAGATAGGAGCTCAAATCGAGAAATATAAACATGCGTATAGAATAATTATATATAGAAGTATAGGTTGTGGCAACTCGAAATAGGACACGCCGAGGAGTCTGGACGAGCCTTATGACGTACGTAAGCCAAATAAAACAACGATCAAACTCAATTGAAAAAATAATAAACCTTTGTGAAATAATTTGCAGCGTTTTTCTCCCAGTAAGCCCAACCCTCTGGGTATTTATTCCGTATTTGTGATAACACTCGCTCCCATCTGTTGTCCGTCCTTTCTTGCGTCCTGCCCTCGGCAACACCACGCCCAGCGCACCGCTTCCTCGGCCTTATCTATTCTTCCTTCCACCCGCGACTTTGGTTTCATCTGACCCGACCGCGTCCTTCCCCCCTTCCAACTGCTTCGAGTTCATCTAAATGGGGAAGACGTGAGCTCGACGTCTGCATTGCAGCTAAAGCTCTTTAAAGTTTTCTCGCAGCAAATGAAGATTATCGCTCCGGGATAAAGTCGCTTCCCTTCCTCCCGTATTTAAAGGATTCCCCGTGAAATCCGGTTTTAACTCCTCGACGAAGGCGGAAAGTTGGAGAATAGTGGGGGAATATTGAATGCTGTGCAGAAACAAGAAAAGTGCTGCAATACCCACCATGCTAGTTAATTACTCTCTACAATATCAGTACTTCTTCCCCTTCGTGGTTAAAAGTTTCAATGTTGAAGCTTCTGCTAATAATTATGAGATTTGATATGATACTAGTTTTCCGAAACAAATGGATAGTTTTTATTCTGGGGTTGAGAATGAATTAATAGTTTTATTTGTATACCTATTCATTATAGTTATATTAACATATTATTTATATATTTATAGTTTTCGGATTTCCTCCAAAAATCAAGCTGTACTGCGAGGCTTCAACAATTGAACAAAATTTTAAAATAGCATGTTCATTATCAAAATCTATTTTGATTTGACTAATTTGAACTGTATTTATCAACAGTTCAAACACAATAACAGAATTTTTTAGTATAAACAATCTAAACTCATTGGTGACAACTAGGTGATTCAAGTTCCTACACAGGTCCCTCCTTCTTCAGGCCCGACCTCGGGCCGTATATCGGCTTTCGCTAGGCGGTCTGCATGTAAAAGTCGCTTTTTTCTACCTAATTTCACTCGGAACAGGACATCATTTACTTTTTGGGTTACCACCCAAGGGCCTGTCCATTGAGGTTGGAGTTTGGGACATCGACCACGAACCCTTTAAGGATCATGAACCCACACCCAATCCCCAACTTTGTATGGCGGAAATCGTGTTTTCCTATCATACGCCTCATTTTGACCCTTCATTCTAAGTCCAGTATGGTTTTGAGCGAATAAGTGGGTAGCTTCCAAAGATTTTCGTAGTTGTAGGGAGTAGGCTGTAGATAGGGGAGGTTTGGGTACAGGGGTGTATGCAGCAGTGAATTAGGAAGCCAGAGTTTTCGCCCAAATATGAGTTGGGCTGGGGTGAACCTTGTCGATGTTTGGGGTGAAGATCTGTAAGCCAAGAGAAACAATGGTAGTTGTTCATCCCAGTCATCCTGGTTTGAATTCACAAACATACCCACAAATTTTTTAAGAGTACGGTTCATTCGCTCCACTAGTCCATTGGATTGTGGATGAAGAGCTGTAGTTCTCGTTCTCCGTACCCCGAGTAGATCACAAATTTCTCTCATGAGATTAGCTTCAAAATTTCTCCCCTGATCTGTGTGCATCTCGATAGGTATCCCATTGCGACTGGATAAAAATAAGAAAGTTCATGATTAGGATTTGGGATTCAGTGTGGTTGGGGGAGGGGAGGGTGGTTTAGGATTTTTATTTGCAAATGAGTTGGAGAATTGACCTCTGAATTTAATGTGTTTGAATCTGAAACATCCTGTATATTCTTCACCCTATGTATGAAACTTCAATACAATACTTTTCATTGAATTATTATTGTTATCTTATAATTATTAGAATTCATTGGCTTTTAATTAACATTCAGCCTTTTGCAACTTATGTGATGTATGAGTATATATTTGAAACATATTAAATGTTGAGCATGTCTTGCATTGGAACTACATAAAACGTCCCACCCTTTAAAATTAGATCTTATATTCAATAGTAAAACTCTAAAACAAACAATAAATATTGATATTTTCCTGAGTCAGGATCGAGTGGAGGTTGGACGGGTTGGCATTCCTTGAAGTTACACCTTCCAGGAGGGCTTTCTTGCAGCTGACTCTCTTGTGCATTCAAGCATCAAGAGCTGGGGGGTTTTCTTGCGTGTTGTGCAAAAACGGCACAGGAGTGGATCGAATTTGCCGATGTTGTGCAAGTATTATCCGGTTAAGCTATGGCCGTTTCTAAGTCTCCTAACCATCGACAAACGTAGTCTTCCCTTATGGTGGCTTCTATTCAGAAAAAATAATAAGCCATGGAGTTCTTCTCAGAATAAGGAAAGCACTGCAAACCTCTGACTGGGCTGATGGGTTAAGGACTCGTCTTTCCATGAGTTCAAGGATTCGTGGCGTAGTGAGTTTAGTAAATTAAATTAATGATAGAAAGAGTTTGAAGATTTCACAATATTCCGCATGTTTATCAGCTAAAGAGATACCTGCGATACCGGCGAGGCCCTAGATCTAACCAATACCCAATCCATAACACGTAGTTACCATACTTAACGTAGGTACTGGCGGAGAAAAAGTCCATTTTCCAATTGTAATAAACACGTGGTCCTCCAATGTTGACAGCTTCAGTGAGAATTTCCCAAATATTCGTAATTTGTTGTAACTATTTATCAACTCAATAGACAATTCCAATATAAATCGGACAACTTCCAACCCACTTCACATCGTTTCCCACTCAGCAGTGCTTCAGTTCACGAACAAGCAACGCTTGAAAACTCTGCCAGCTTTGTTTAGTTTTCGCCAAGGGAAAAGTGTTCAAGTACGGAAGTTGGAGAAGTAAACTTAGTAGGGTATATCGTAACGTTATGTTACTAACCCTAACGTATATTTTGCCCCACACAGTTGTTCACTATTTTTTTCTTTCGACGGTAGCTCTTAAGTATACGTAACCCATCGTAAGGTATAAGTGCTTGCAGCTGACCGTTAGAGCTAAATTTATTCAACGAATGAATAGGACGAGGGGGGAATACAAACCCAACGTGGACCCCAAACAAAAATAATGTAGTACCGAGAATCGGTGAGTTTTTTCTTCTTCTTTTTTTGTATGCCACCCTAGTGGAACCAAGTTGGCGGAATGAACATGCCATCTCTGGAAAATTGCCAGGGTCCTCGAGATAACCGCCCACGCAATCGACGGGTTCTCCTCTTTCAGTTCATTTTAATTGCCCGAACACATTTTTCTCTTCCACTCCAGACGTTTTTCTCGGAGTTGTGACCACCGAAGCAAGAGTCTACAAGGAAGATGCAAAATTATAATATCGGTGTCTGAATATGTTTTTAACTTATGGATATTAAATTAAATTTATAGAAAAATTAGGAAAATAAATCATTAAATCTATCTTTAAATTCGTAGAAATTAAAGAAGAAATTAAATTCATCATTGAATTTACAGAAAAATTAGGAAAATAAATCATCGTTAAACAACTATATCAAATTCATCCAAAGATTCTGTCAAGTTCAGGGTTTGATTTTATTTGTTTACGCGGTCAGGGAACCTAAACCCCAATCCCTCGTTTACAGAATATCAATGCTAACATTGATTAAATTCAATATATAAAACTTGAAGAAAAAAAAAAACTGTTTACAATAATGAAAATTGTCAATGCAAATCACATATTACTTTATATTTAACTTAGTTAAGTCAAACACATCACCAGCTGACGCACGTTACCTACTACTTCTGAACGCACCAAGAGATACCAACTATAAGTCTCCCCCCTGACAAATGATTCCCAAAGATAGGTAATTTATCGATGTTGTAAGGTGAGCATAAAGGTTCAATTGGCTGGACAAGAAAATGTTGTCAACCCTTCCCTGAAACAAGCATCAGCAACCCTTCGTCGAGTCTGCTAAGATGGAAGATAATTCTCCTGTAGGGCTTTTAGGTAACTTGAATTCTCCAAGCGATGCCCCTGAGATTTTTAACTGCCTTAGAACGGATTTTAATGTATGTTTTGTTTTCCAAAAAAGGTTACTAGGGAATTTATCAGCTGGAATTGACCTCCGAGTTCAGCTTGGACCCTCTCAGTGGATTGACGTCCCATCTGGACCAGATCAGGTTCAGTTCCTGCTATTGTGCCTAAGAGCTCTAGCTCGATATCTAGCTCTGGTCATATATATGTATGCATTTAATAACAGATTTATTTCACTTACCGGTATATAAGCCTATATGCATCACCAAGTCCACTTTGTAGTTCCGAATCGTGCCCATAGCAGTGAGATGCGGCTTCAATTCTAAATTTAAAAAAAGTGCCTATGTACAGCAATAGCTTCGTCATCATATCACATGGTAGTAAGTTTCATGCCCTCCAATAATATACTAAGGTGAAGAGTTGTGCCGCTAGTTAACATAAATTGCCCCTTTTTCTTTGCAGAGAAGAAAATTAAGCTATTACAATGACTCAAAAACTTTAAAAATAAAATGTTTCAAAATTTTCTACATGGAAATCCGTTTTGAGGCATTCTGAAATCTGTAATGAATCTGAAATTTTTATTCCGAAACATTTTTCAAATTTTTCTTGAAATTTATGTGAAGAATAGATACAAACTGCCAAACATTTGTTAAGAATCCTACAATTGTTTTTTACAAAAGAATATTATTCATAAAAGGTGTTTTTCGCAACTATTTTATAGTTAATACCTGTGTACGCAATTCGCTGAATGTTGTACAAACCAAATTGAAATGAGTAGTTGTAAAGCGTAAAATTACATAAATTCACTCACATGGTCAAGCATGAGTAGGATGATATAACATGTCAACATAATGTACATTATAGACATGATATACATGAACAGTACAGACACACAGTTAGGTGAGCGAAATACTGATAATTTTTTAAACGCTGATTGTTGGGTCGTAATTGGCCCGAAGTAGGCTTGGCCCGAAGACTGGCCCCAAACATTAATATCTGCTGAAGGACTCGGTCAAATACGAATATGAATGACCTGTACTTCATTGAGCGATCATCTCCTCCAGAATCTCGGCCCGTTGACGGAGCCGGTCTTGAAACGATCAGTATGAATCGTTTAATGCGATCCCCTGTTCACCGCCATCGTGTTGCCAGGATGACAGAAAAAAAATCGTCAGGTCAGGCCGAGGTGAATCTACTTCACTCCAACCGAACTGCAATTGAAGAGATGGAAGAATGATGATCGCTAAACATGCTATCATCTGTTGAGTGGTCATTAGCTGAGGTCCCGAGCACCTTGCGTGATGGCGGCCCTCTCTCCCTTTATCAACTCAACCCCTTTTATTCGTCCAGCAATTTCTGTTTCCTCGGGATTCTTCCCATTTCTACATCCCATTTAATACCTTGGGTGATGAATTAGTGTTCCATTGCTATTGTTGTGTCGTGACCTGATTCGGTGAACGTTTTCAGTTTTCGATCCAACTTATAAATCAATAGCATGCACATCCATTTGTAGTTTGACCTCTAAAATATATACAGGTTGTCCCAAAAGTAACCCCTTCCCCCCCACCTTTTTTCCACAGTTTTTCAGATATCGAAGTGAAACTTGGAAAGCGTATTTGTGGTACCTAAACTACCTAAGTTTTAAGCGAAGAAAAAACTATAAAGAAACTCCAAACTTTTTGGACTACCCAAGGGGGGAGGGGGGGGGGGGGTATTGGGTATACCTGGAAATCATAATTAAGTAATCATAACATACGAGTGGATCATAATTATGTTAATAGTTTGGGAACACTGTGATGATGAGTAGGTACACATGGGGAACTAGCAGCGTGGGACAAATAAAGAACTTTTTGACTGTGGTAATAGTTTCGTATGTGTCCCCACTTTATTCAAGTCCATATTCTCTTGCACCAACCTCTTAATCAACTTATGAAATCATGAGAAAGAGGAGCGTGTAAACTAAACCCGTCTTTTTTTCTTTCTTCAAGTACCTAATTGGACCGAATTGGTGCGAAAAAATACAATTTGGTAGCACGATAAAAGCATCATCCCCTCCCCCCACCCACCCCACCACTGAGCAATCTGGCTCTTTCCAAATCACTTCGCGATTTGAAAAATGCTCCATCACATTGCTCTATTTCACTAGCTCTTCATAGTTCACGGACTGGAATTCCTGCAGAAAGTGGCCTGTTGTCATAATGAAAGAGGCCGCAACGGCTTTTAGAGGCCAATCAGATGAGATGCGTCCAGCCTTGACTTTCAGGGCTTCCTATCTCTTTCCGTGGGCTCTCATGATTGGCAGCTACTGATTCCTTCATCTATCGCTGGACCTCTCGCTTTGCAGCATACCGAGAAATCTGAACATTAATGAGGCGATTTTGAGCCTTCCATTGGCTACCGGTTTACCATTTCGTTACCTTGCAGATCACAATGACAAGGTATCCACTGGAATGCGAGACGGACTTTATTGAGCTGGGCATCAGCCGATATTCTGCTTTTGCGAACAGCGTGGCAGTACCCCAGCTCGATCAATACTGGTTACTGTAAATATTTCTTCTATATATATATATATATATATATATTAGAGATGATTCGATACCAAAATTTATCGATTTCCGATACCGATACCTAAAAAATTGATTCCCCATTCTCGATACCGATACCATCGGCGCTTAATATCTAACTTACCTATTGGTGAAAAACAAAAATTCCTCTTGAACTAGTAATATATTCAAATTTTAAAGATTAATTCTTATTACAAATTCTAAATTTCAGATTTATATTTTCATTCAAGGCTTTAGTTAATTTGATTTGTGCAAATACAAAATTTGATATTTTTTTGTTATCTATCAAGTATCAATTAATAGGCAACTTTTATTGCTTTTTTTGCTTTTATTGATTTCTTTCTGAATAAAACAAGTTAAGCAGACTTACTTGGCTTTTTAGTTTTTCGTCGGTAACTGTGAGGTATTTCCAAATAAGACTGGCTCTAGGCTTTTATACTTGGAAAACATAGCTTTGTCTAATGCTTCTGTTGCCACAAACAAAATAACACAAGCCTACTTGTAATCAAAGTTATAATTGTAAGTTGTGTTTTGGACAATTCATGTTTCGCAACTGCTAACTTCACACAACGGTTGCACGGTACAACCATCTTCGTTGTTAGATGGTTGCAATAGTACCGTAGTGTAATAAAACGCCCATCACCGGGCGGTATCGGTATCGGCTTTAGGCGATCGATTCTCGATACCGATACCAATGCCTAAGAATCGGTGGTATCGGGAATCGACTCATCCCTAATATATATATATATATATATATATATATATATATATATATATATATATATATTTATATTACTTTTATTTATATGTATATATAATGACACAATTATGCCTACAAATTATTACAAAACCACCTCCTCTTGTACTCTCTACTGCTGGGGCTGGGAGTGAATACATATAGTACTCATAGGGTCATTCTGCAGGAGTCGAAGTTTTTTTTCGCTATCAATTACCAAGGGTTTTTACTCAAAATCATAAACCAAAACCTTTATCCCTAGTTATGTCTATAAAGCGACCAAGCAGTGGGGTTGAGAACTATTCGCAGCAATCATTCACATTAGAGAATTACGAGGGAGAAGTGCAATTCCAAATAAACGAGGAAATGATCCCACGAACAAAGAACTTGGAAAACGTAGGAGTTGGAGAAAAAATGGCGGGAAAGTACAGGAATGAAGCCTTGAGGGTGAGGAGGTGCGGGAGGGGGTGAAAGAAAGCGCAGTGTATGAGAAATGTGCGGAGTTTTACAACTACTGAGGCCACTCATAAACATGAAACGCGGATTTCGAGAGATTATGGCGCTCACAGCCCTGGGGCCCTTCTCTTTTTCCGTGGAGACTCCTCTTTCAGAAAAACAAGAAAAGGGGAAAGAAGGGTTATTTCTCGATCCACCAACTGAAACGCCCGGCGGGTATTTTCGTCCGATTGGAAAGATTTATAACGAAAAAGAAGAAAAATCTTCAAAAAAATTTGATTCGGAGAGCGGTACGTATAGAGAGTTCCAGTCAAGCAGTATGATCATATGAGCGAATTTTTGTGAATTATCGTTTATTATAACGTTACATTGTTTTGAAATGTTAGCACTTTGAGTCAGAAGAAATTCTTAACAGCCAATTTTATAACGAAAAGAACTCGTTATAAATAATGTTCTGCAATTTAAAAAAATGTTTGTATTTTCAGTTTTTTTGGCTGTTAATATCAATTTTTCAGCAAGTATTAATAAAATTCAAATACATTCTTCAGAATAATTTTATGCGTAAATTTTTTACTGTTGAACTACAACGTGTGACTAAGATTCTGCTCAAAAATACAAATTTAACGATTTTTAGACGTTTTCAGCCATTTATATTTATACGAACTTATCCTTTCATTTGGAAACCTTGATTTTTTGGCTCGAGAACGGAATTTTTATCTCAATCCTAAGGAGAGTAGTCGTTTGGAAACATACTCTCACACACACACACACTCAAACAAAATGGCTAATAACTGCTAAAAATCGTTAAATTTAGATTTTTGGCAGAATATTGCTCAAATAAAGTTTATTAATCATAGAATAGAACATCCAAAAATGTATGCACGAAATCATGTTGAAAATTGTACTTAAATTTCAACAAAATTTGCGAAAAAATCTATACAAACTGCAAAAAAAGCTAAAAATTCAAAACCACTATTTGAATAGTAGATTATTATTTAGAATCAATTTTCTGCCATATAATTATTAGTTTAAAATGTTCTTGCACTCAAAAAGCTCAAATTTCAAAACAGTTCAACATTATACAATACGATGCTTTACAAAAATTCGCTCATACGATTATGCTGCATGACTGGAACTTTTTTTTTCGTTTCAGAGCTTGCGATCAATTTCGGTTCCGTGTTTGTCCGTCTGTGGTAAATCATCGTCACACCCAAAACTATACCAAGTTCTAGTCCGGTTTTCATAGAAATTTCAGGGTTTGTGCTAGCTACCTCCTAGATGGTCCCCTGTAACTTTCATTGCCGTCGGATCAACAGTATTCTGAGCGCGCTTGCGCGCGCGTGTGTGTGTGTGTGCGCGTGTGCGTCGTGATGGGTTGAGTAAATAATTGCTCTTGCGCAAAACTACTATTAATTGACACTGGCAAGACTTAGACTTGGAGACTAATGAACTGATTTTTATGAAATTTAGAGGGATAGTGCAGGTTAGCTCCAAGATAGTTCCCCGTGAATTTCATTGCCATAGGATAAATAGTAGGCTGTGCGCATGAGCAAACGAAAAATTTCGTTAAACGTGGATTTTTCATAATCTATCAGTCCGATTCCGTTCACATTCGGCGGAAGGGAGGGGGGGTTGGGTATAAAGATAGGATGATGTCCTTGTATTTTATTGCGATTGGTTTAGAAATGATTATTGTGCATGCCCAAAACTAAAAATGTTGACACATTAAGACTTGAGTACTGAATTTCATAACATTTTCAGAGGATTACAAGGGTTAGCTCCTAAACGATGGCCTTTGAATTCCTTTGCCGTTGGATTCATAATAGCTTGTGTTCATGCGCAAATTTGAGTTTATCATAATGTCGATTTCTCATGATTCATGTCTCGCTTAGTTCGAAATCGGGGAATAGTTTGGTATATATGTTCTAGGATGATGCCCTGTAGTGGATTTTATCGCTAAAATTTATTGACACAGGCTAAACTACGAGACTAATGAACCGATTTTGATGAAGTCAAATTTTGTGCGGTTTAGCCTTTATACAAGTACCATTGCTCTATATACCACTATACATATACCTATATACAAGTACCATTGCTCTACGTATATAATTTAGATGGAGAATGCCGTTGTATTGATGGTACGGTATGCAAATGCGCAAAAATAAATTGTAGCTCTATTTCGTAAGCATGTCTTGCCTACAAATATATCACATTTCAGTTTTCATCCTGTCATTTTGGCTAGCAATTTGCTCTTCAACTAATTCTATACGTTTATAATACAATAATGGGGAAGATATACCTAATTTGGCTGACTTTTAAATGAAGCTTCTTTTTTTTTTTTTTTTTTTTTTTTTTTTTGGAAAAGCAGAACAATAAATGTTAATAAAAACCATTGCGTTGATAACGTTTGAAAGAATATATTTAAAAATTGTTCAAATTCATGTGATATTTTACTGACTTGAAAATTGATATATAATAGCGTGATTAGAGTTTAAATATATCAACTGATGTCAAGTGATAGTGCCTTTAAACATATTTTTAAAATGATCATGCATCGTCCGTAATATGCCACTAACATCGGCATTATTTTTGATCATCCCTAAATGGAGAATTCGAGGCTGAAATATTGAAAAATCTAGATTCAAAAACAATCAAGGTAATAGTATGTTTTTAATGTAATTTATAGATATCATCCCAAAGAATCGATGAAACCACCCGGATCGCAGTACGTTCATCTACTTGCTCTCCCTTAGGGCTTGAACATTACAGGAAAAAAATACATCAATACGGGAGTGAATCACAATTGGTGAAATATAGTAAAACAGCCTTATAAACTACGACGATCGAATCATCTGCTATAATTTCAAAATGGTATTCTCAGTTCACGAAGTCAAGTCTATTATAACTTTTGTCACCTATAACAGTTGGACTTGTGAAGAGAGTAGGTGGGAGAATTATCTTACCTCGTTTGTCTTCAGATGGCAGGCCAGTGTTACATATTAATGTGTTGATGCAGTTACATTTAGATAATATTCAGGGTGTACACAAAACAGGTGTGTCAAACTGCAAGAGTCGATTCTGCAACTAATTTGCAAGAACTTTTGTCCCTTAACATTCCTTTTTTTTAACGCTTAAAATTTGAGTTTTTTTTTTCTATTTTAATTTTTTCTCCGTGATTTTCACCTTACGTCACTAAATTTGTCACAACTCCGTTAGTTTGCTGCGTAAATTCAAATTTGAGGATACTGTTGGAAAGAGCATTAAGCTCACTATTGGATAGATGCCCGACCGTTTTATAGAATTCAGATTTGATACATGAAAAAGCCTTCTGAAAAGCAAATTTTACCTCATTTGGGAAAAGTCAAGTTTTTTCAATCGGAAATCGAACTATGAAAATCCAGTACTTCTAAGCCAACTGTCTCCAGGTCGTGTTTTATATGTTTTCAGAACCATAGCATGGCTGGTTGTCTCAAGTTTAAATAAACTACTCCTGCTTAGCGTTTAGATTTGCTCCGCCAATTTCGAGGCTGCCGAAACTGTTTACATCCGAAACATCGCCAAGATTACAGATGCACACGGCGATCCTCATCTCTTTCATGGTGTCCTAGATCCAGGGACCCACTATTTTTTTGTCTCTTCAGAGTGTGTCAAACAGCTTAAAAATCCACGCAATCGTTTCGTGGTTCTATCTCTGGTGTCAATCATTCTCCCTTGCAAAATGTCAAGGGCAAGGTCAATTTATCTTTTCTTCATCACTGTACCTCAGATCTTTTCGAAACTGAAGCAGCAATTGTACCCTCTATAACGCCTTGTCCACCACAATATCTCCTCTTCTCACCTATGTGGGAAGATTACCTGTCCTATGAATTGAGTGACCCACTCTTTAGCAAACCAGGACCAATCGACTTCCTCATTTGCGCCGATCTCTTCCCAGAAATCATAACCGGTGTACCAATAACTGTTCAGCACAATGGTCCACCACTTATGCAGTCAGTTTTTGGGTTTGTCATCATTGGTAAATATATTAGTGAAGATCGTCTGATCATAATATCTGGCAATAATGCCAAGTTGAGAATACACGTATAGAGCAAAACAGCAGATTTATTTCGTTTAGTTATGAAACTCCTTGATTTCATGCTTCGAACAAACCTTCTTCGAAACCATTTATTCTGCACCAAAAAATCAATACAATCAAACCCCAGCAAAAGTATGTGCTGAAATAAGCACAAATTGTTTACAATTATCCAGTCGAAGAATCCCATTCGTGAATTGATTTCTAATATATGTATGTATGACTTGGGGTCTAAAACCACTGCAAACCCACAATTTTCCCCAAAAACACTTTTAAAAACCAAGGTTTTTTTTAAAATGGTTCTGCCAAGTTTTTCAGTAACCCTTCCCCCCTTCTCCTACCCATAGCTTGAATAGTAAGACCATTGTATATTTCCTTCTTTTCAAGCTTGGAAGTTCATTTTATATATTGAAAGTAAATGGTTAAACTACAAAAAATCATATCTCTCTTACTATTAGAGCTGGAGTGGGTCTCGTTCGAAGCATAAATGTATCTTTTCATTGATGGCGTTAAAAGGAAATTTACAAATGCAAATGTACGGTGCGTCTATCGTTAATTAATAGTTTTTGCAAAATCGGATCCAAATCTTAGTTCTTCAGGTTGCTGGGCAAGTAATAAGCGAAATCAACATTAAAGGACTTGATCTGATGACTTTTTCGCATTTCCTGGAGATGTCGCTTTCATTCTGAAACGACGGAAATACAATCTTCAGATCTTTTCATAGGAAAATCGGAACGTTACCCGGTTTCGCTTATAACTGCGGTCGGAACAGCCAACGACGCCTGCCTCCCTCATCGCTACGTCTTTTCAATTTGAGCCGTGTAAGCACCGAAGGAGTAGAAAAAAATGAGGTGCTTACAGAGGAAGCCCCGTAGATGTATTTTGGAAGGCTGCCTTGTGGGACGTGGCGGCCTTATGCCGGCGATGCGGTGTGAGGGGGGGTTAGCACTTGAAAGAGTGAAGACTCTTGTGAGAGATGCGAAGTGATTGAGAGAGCAACAAGGGGGAGCTCCGTCGACTCCGACAAATCACCTCCTCACTCTGAAATATTGGCTTCGAACGCTTTGTTGTATAAATGCGTTAGTTAACAGTCTTCTGCTGAGCTCTCATAATGAAGGGCGGAAGAGCTGAAGGGTTCGAGACCTCTTGAAGGCTCAGGGCGGGTGTCGAGGCGCGAATTTAAGAGATTTAGGAGGCTTTGCGAGGCCTCGTCTCTCTCTAAAACGGGCCATTCGTCTTTAGAGCTCATCGCTGAAAAACCTTTCGACGCTTCTTTATAAATTGTTCTCAATCTGTTTTTTTTTTTTTTTTTTTATATCGATTGGGAAATAGTTGTAATCGTATTCAATATTTCGGCCGTTGAATTCACTTGAGGTGGTTTTACCCGAAGAGAATACCTTCGTCATTGAATATGAATAATTACATTCCTGTGCTACCGCATTCTTGAAGGAAAGGATATCGAAGGTACATAATAGTAATTAACAGAAATTTGAATGGTATTTTACTGTCGCAGCAATCTCATCACTCAGTTGTTTTTGTCATATTTTTCTTATTACAGATACATTCAATCGTCTAATGTCAGGGCAAGACTTTACAGGTTCTCTGTTTGGAGTAAGACAGCGCACCCGTATATTCCCCAAAATTTCATAAAAATCCAATGAAAATTGTATAAGTTAGGCCTGGTGCAAGGATTTGTGGACACAATAAACACACACACACACACACACACACACACACACACACACACACACACACACACACACACACACACGAAACCAAAGTTGTTCTGAATGGTGTAAAACGTAAAATGCGAGTATATAAAAAGTTTGATTTTGGAGAAGAAAAAAAAATCTTCTTTTTCTTCTTCACAAAGTTTTTTTTTTTTTTTTTTTTTTTTTTACGTAGGCAGGTGAGGAAATCTTTAAGATCCTAAGGTGGTAATCTGATCTCGTAAGATACCCAAGAGGGACCGCACTCCGGGTTATGTATGATTCAAACACACTAAAACCTCACCTTCCTTTTCCCACGTTGGAACTCAGCCTGGAACTGTTTAACACATTACTTCAGGCCGAGTCCTTGAGAAATTTCTTTAGTCCTCTCGGTCCATGTGCTCCCTCCTCCTCTGTCTCTCCCGTTCCAAGATGATCTTTTTCTGGAGGATGTCTTCAACGTAGGCAGCTACAAAATTCCATTTTTGCTCTCTGTCAATCATTTTGGCTACTACCACCTCCGGTGTCATGTCTTGAGGTGGTAATTCCAGAGCATCCTGCAGCCTTATTCTTTCTGTAGCCCATCGCTTGCATACAAAGAAAGTATGGAGCACATCATCGTCCATTTCCTGGCAGTATGTACATATTGGGGAGTCTACTTTTCCGATTTTATAGAGATATGCGTAAAACAACCCATGACCAGAAAGGAACTGAGTCAGGAAAAAGTTTACTTCTCCATGTTTTCTATCTAGCCATACCTTGATCTGAGGAATCAAGCGTGCTGTCCATCTCCCTCTCTGCTCTACAGTCCACATTTCCTGCCATCTTGCCATTGTATATTCTCTCTCTTCAGCGGCTAAATGGGCTCTTTCTCCTTCCTCTCTTCTATCAAAGATTCGTTTGCGTTCTGCAGCCAATAGATGGATTGGGATGCTGCTTGTAAGTACGAGTATGGCTGGCTCTGACACTGTTCTGTGGGCACATGCAATCCTCAGCGCTCCTCTTCGTTGAACTGCAATAATTCTCTTGCGATAGTAGGCAATGTTTAGAGCATATACTGCCCATACCTCCGCACCGTACAAGAGTATTGATTGTACAACGGTCATCATGAGACGACGCTTACATGGTCTTGGCCCATTGACATTTCTCATGAGATGACTAAGAGCAGTTGTTTTCTTTGATGCCTTGTCTGCTGATTTCTTTATTTGCTCCCAGAATGTAATTTTAGTATCTAATGTGATTCCCAGGTAGTTTACTGTTAATTTGCTAGTGACTTCTGTACTCCCTATTTGTATTGGGATTATGGTAGGGATCCGTTTTCGAGTGAACACAACTACTTCGGTTTTAGCTGCTGCTAATGTCAACATATGGTCTTCCATCCATCTAGTGATCTTCACAAAGTGAAAGCAACGGTTCCGCTACCATCATGTAAACTCGGAAGAGATTACATAAATTGAAAAAAAGTAGCATCTATTGGAACCTAAAAAAAATTAACATCAGATTCATTCATATAAGAAATACATATTAATAATTTGTTGTGCTGCAGCATGGGACTTATTACTGTGCGTTTTTATTAATGAGTTCTTTTTTAATCTGCTTTCCAGACTCCAATTATCATTTTCTTTTTTTCCCTTATCACCTTGCAACCCTGCCTGTCTTTGTGTGTGTTGGACTCTATCACATAGGGCTAAAGAGTTCGGGTGTCGAAGGGGTGAGTTTAAGAGATTTAGGGGGCTTTGCGATGCTCTGACTCCCTCTAGCTCTCGGTCATTCATCTTCAGATCCCATGGCTGAAAAACGTTTCGTGCCTCTCAACAAATTGCCATCCGTACCATCATATAGAACTTGCAATATCCTACCAGTAAACTGCGTGATGAAGCAACTACGAAAAACTGAGATTTCCTTACGGCAGCATCTGCATTTGCAAATTTGACATTCTTTCGGCAATTATTACATCTGCAGTTTCCATCCGATGCGATCTTCAAAATAATACAGTCAAATGATCCGACTGCACTCAAAGTTGGAATTTGAGGTCGAGTAACAGTAGGTTGACTTCATTTTACGGCGTACTTTATCATTTCGCTATACCTACCTTGTGAAATGATTCCTTTCAAGTGCCTCCCCAATTTTTTCAAATCGTCATTTCCAGGATCATAAGAAATACATTTTTGTAAGTAAAATTCCTTGAGGAAGCAACTTACTCAATTTGGTGGGTCACTCAACTGTATTTTTGCTTGCAAATATATTTATTATATATATATACTTCTGCTTCCTGTCTATATCTTTTCAAATCGGCAGATTTTAGGATCCATTATATTGGTGAATCCATGATCGTAGTGTGGTCATCTGGTTCCTAACGATTATGTTTTAGTGTTCTTTTGACTCTTAGAATGCATTGTTCGACTTCTAATTTAATTTACTAATTTATTTTTTCAATTAAAAATTATTAATGGTCATCGATCTCTTTGTTTTAATGCATTATATTTGACAGTAGGAAAAAACTTTTATATGATGAACTACGATACTAACTAAATACACATTAGATCTGAAATTGTGAAAGTATTGACAACTTCGGTAACCTCCTTGTACATAGGTAAAAAATTGTGGATATCTTAGACTGAACGCTATTGTTGGTAATGGCTGCCGTTAAAACAAAGTTCGTTTTTCACGTAATTGACAAAATTTAATTTTATGATATGATTGCATTTATTATCGACTTTTACTTTTCATTACTGGAAATTGGAAAAACTATTACGGTAATTCAAAGAGAGAACTAGTAGATTTAAACTGAGGTTCCTGTCCATCAAGCTATAATAATTTCACGGTTTAACCGACGATAGCGAAAGCACTTCTGCAGCATACGAGAAGAAATTCCAGTCATGCAGATCGTATAAGCAGACTTTCGTAATTTTCCGTATAATATATATGTTGAAGTGTTTTAAAATATTTAATTGGTTTTTCGCATATCACAAATATCGTTAACTATATGTTTTATAGGAAACAATTTTTTCTATGTTCTTCGTCAAGATGATGGGGCCTTTCGTAAGACCCCTACAACCTTCAGGAGCTTGGGCGCAGCCAGCCACTCAGAATTCGGCGAAATCAGCAAGCACTTCGCTATGCAGGGCGATTGCGCTATTTCACTGGGTATCCCCTACATGATATGGTTACGCTACTACCCCCCTTCCCTCTACCCTATATGACATAGGTATTTTAGGCTCCAAGCACGGACTCGCTCCTATGGCGTTCGTGTTCAGGGGCTCACCAGGTTGGATAACATGAGAGACCTTCTGGTTACATATGAAGTAACCCCCCACCCCCCACACCATACCTTGGGCCCTATCTGGGAACGAATTGACCTTCGCATAAGGTCCGGGGTCATGTTCAATACACATCCCAGATGCCTCTGTAATGAGGCAATCCAGCGATATGCTTGACTGATTCCAATGGTTCAAAGACAGCTGAGGTGTTGGCCGTCCTCTATAGAGCCATAACTTCCAAGTCACTAGACGCTTACCATCTGTGATAGGAGCGCCTATATATATATATATATATATATATATATATATATATATATATATATATATATATATATATATATATATATATATATATATATATATATACAGGGTGTCCCACCGAAAGGTTACACCCTCCTTCATTTCCCCTGAACTCAGCGGAAAAAAATGAGGTACTTACGCCATTCTTCATAATTTTTTACGTAGATCTCAGGAAAAATACTTTCGCGCGCTCCACTTGTGCCAATCTGGCGCAAATGACATCAACTTCGTTTTTTTAAATAAGAATCCCCATTTTTTACTGCAGATTCAAATTCTACCTGAAATTTCATGAAAAAATGACCCATCACTCGATTTTTTTAGAGCGCGCTAACTGGCACGATTCCTCTCCGAAAGTGGGCAATTCCACTCTGAAATTGCAAACATTTTGAAATACATACTGAGTTTTTGAAGATATTCAATTGCCACATGTAATAAATACAAGATTGTGGTGTATTTTTTCGTGCTGAACCATGTAATAATGTTCATTTATTGATATTTGCAACACCAACTTCGGAAAACACCGAGAAAACTACATTTTAGTACCCTCTGTGATGTGTGGAAACGTGTAAGAAAAGTGCAAATCTGGTCGATTTTTTGGCGTTTTCCGAAGTTGGTGTTGCAAATCAATAAATGAACATCGTTACGATGTTCAGCACGAAAAAATAGTTCGAAATTATGTATTATATGTGGCGATTGAATATCTTCGAAAAACTCAGTATTTCACCACTTATACACTTTTAGAGCGAAATTGCGCAATTTTAGAGAGGAATGGCGCCAGTTTGCGAGTACTAAAAAAAAAAAACGAGTAATGGGTCATTTCTTCATAAAATTTCATGAATAATTCGAATCTGTAATGAAAAGAGGGGATTCCAGTTTAAAAAACGAAGTTGATGACATTTGCGCCACATTGGTAGTTCTCCTGAGATCTACGTTAAAAATTAAGAAGGATGGCGTTAGTCCCGATTTTTTACGGTGAATTGAGGGGAAATTAAGGGGGTGTAACCTTTCAGTGGAACACCCTGTATATATATATATATACATATCGGAATTCTCGGTCAATACACACATGTGACATACACAACCAGAACTGCTAAATTCCTGGACGTAAACATAAAACTCGCTATTAAACCAACAAACAAGCAATATTATTATACTTACGTTATGAAATTTGCCACCCCCGCCATACTAAACAATCCATATCACGGGCTTTCTCAATTAGGGGACACAGAATTTGTAGTGGGCAGAATAATAAAGAGTTATATCTGAAGGATTTGTCAAACAAGCTTCTCGCCCGGGGATATCCAGCAACAATGGTGAAAAAGAGGATAATCCCTCCCCACATTGGTTACCTACCGCCCAGCGATCCGCAATGAGCACGGGAAGGTCCAACTTACCACAACATTCTTCTTCCGAATTGAGTGAATTGATGGAATCTTGAAAGAGCTGTGCTCACTGTTAATCTCTAATCCTCCAACAAGAATGGTTTTCTCCGAAGGACCTTCTCTAACTTATCGGCAGGCAGTTTCAATTCATGATATATCAACACACCGACGATCGGATATAATGGAACTACCACCTCGATTATTGTTTTTTCTGAAGGACGAGGAATATCTTAGAAGGTGATAACCATGCAACCATATATACAGGGTGATTCCCTCGCAAATGCAAAAAAAAATTTGGGTGAAATCACATAAAAAATGGAGTAAAATGCCGCCAACTGCATATTTTTATCTCAATCCGTTCTTGAGATATGATTTTTTAAAGGTTTTTTCAGGAAAACCGTGTTTTTTTCCTTTTAAACTCAGATTTCTCCACTTTACTTCATTCAATTTTAGCTTTTGACCACATTTTCGAAATCAGCATTACAATTGCTATAAGAATAGTGTACTTAAGTTCTTAAAAAATACCATCCAAAGGCCCTCACATCAGCTCAAACATTGACGATTTTGAAAAAAGAATATTTCTGCAAATCTTTAAAACTTTACTACTCTTCTAAAACGAATTCGGGAAACTGGCAAATCTCATGAAAACTGCTTCGTTTAATACTCTTTCCAACGGTATGATCAAGCTTACTTTTATTTTGTTATTTAGTGGAGAAAATTATGTTTTAATGTTAAAAAATGTGGGTTTTTCGATGAAATTGTTGGTTTTCTCGAAAGATGACCCTCCATGAACCTACGAGTATGGGGTCGGTTTCTATGCATTTTTTCACGCTGTATCGAATGGTAACATTTGTAGATCTCTCCAACTCCGTTACAACCGAGGTTTACACTTAAAATCGCAAATGTTAAGTTTGTTTGTTACGATTAAATGTATGTGTGTTATGGGGTAAAACTAGTTAATTAAAGTGTAAAACTCGATTATAACGTAGTTGAGAGATCTGCAAGAGTTTCCATTCGATCCAGCGAGAAAAAATACATAGAAACCGACCCCATACTCGTTGGTTCATGGAGGGTCATCTTTCGAAAAAACCAACAATTTCATTGAAAAACCCACATTTTTTAACATTAAAACATTATTTTCTCCCCTAAATAACAAAATAAAAGTAATATTGATAATACCGTTGGAAAGCATATTAGATGAAGCAGTTTTCATGAGATTTGCCAGTTTCCAGGATTCTTTTTAAAAGAGTAGTAAAGCTTTAAAGATTTTCAGAAATATTATTTTTTCTAAATCGTCAATGTTTGACGGTGTGAGGGTCTTCGGATGGTACTTTTTAAGAACCCAAGTACACTATTCTTATAGTAAATTTAATGCTGATACCGAAAATGAGGTTGAAAGTTAAAATTAAATGAGGCAAAGCGGAGAAATCCGAGTTTAAAATGAAAAAACACGGTTTTCCTGAAAAAAACCTTTAAAAAATCATATCTCGAGTACGGATTGAGATAAAAATATGCGGTTGGCGGCATTTTACTCCATTTTTGATGTAGTTTTACTTAAAATTTTTTTTGCATCTGCGAGGGAATCACCCTGTATATTGTGGCTCCTAATTTCTAATCATGTGTTACTCAATCGTTGAGGTTGGGGCCGGGAGGCCGCATTAATCCCAATACCCAAGGATGAGCCCGTTCGAACTGCTGCCACAATCGATCATTGATTCGTTGTGGCATCTTCTTCAAAACCGTTGTGGCATCTTCTCCGAAGCATTCAGTACATGTGACTGCGGGGTCGTGTGACCTATAGTTCAGTAGAACAACAACACTCTCACTTAGTCTTAGTAGTATTACTTTATTGTTGGGGTTTTTTATCCGCTGTAGGGCTAAACAGTGGTCATCGCTCTACCTCTCGTTTTTTCCTCCTCCAATATGCCAGTGGAGTCCATGATGGTTTCCGTTTAATGACGGACGGCAGCATGGATGCCTTTAGAATCGTGCCACTTGCAGAGTCCTTTTGAACAGCCCGTTAAGTGCCGCTAATGACCCTTCTGGTTGAGGTACGGCTTCAACACAAAAACAAGAAGAAAAAAACCAAGTTCAAACATAAACTTGTAAATTATTATAAATTTTCAGTTTTTTCGATTTTTTAGCCTGATTTAATAAAATTGAAACACATTGTTTGGAAAAATTGTGGGCATAAAGTTTTGGATGTTTTAGATCATAGTTAATATGCTTGTAATTAGTGATATTTTATAGAAAACAAATATTTAACGATTTCAGCTAATTTTAGATTTTTGCAGGAACTCGTCCTTTTTTGTATTTGTAATTGACTTTACTGGTGAAAGTTATTTTTATCTCGATCCTAAGAAGAGTTATCATCTGGAATGACGCACACAAACACAGAGACACACACACACACACACACACACACACACGCACACACACCCCACACACATATTATATACAGGGTGTCCCATCTAAACGGGCCCATCGGGAAATTACAACCTTACGGTGCGAGCTATCGAAAAATTGAACTGGCCTCTTTTTTAGTATTTCAACTCAGCTTCACGATGCGGAAGTCCGATTTTTATTTTTCCATGTCTAAAATCATTGATTGAAACTTACGGTTTCCTCTTGACCCCCCTTTTTTATTGCTTTTTCCGATTTTAGGTTGAATTTGGAACAGAAAAGGCCTCCTTGAAATTTTCTTTTTGGGGCTTCGTTTCTGAGTTATTCCACTTTTTGCGAAATACAGAAAATCGCCGATTTCTTTTAGACATTACCAACACTTTCTTACTATTTTTATCTTCGATTTTTGAGATGTTCACCACAATTTTGAAATCAGCATTAAACTATCTATCATCAGACCCCAGCGTCCATAATCAACAATCACCATCAGGGGGATGACGTTACACTTGAACCGCTTACGATTTAAAAAAAGTTTTCCAAATCGTCGTTTGAAAAAAAAACCCCCTCAAACTGTTCAGTACTATTACTCATTTATTAGAAGAACGTATGAGACGCCGTATTCAGGACTAATGTAAGGTTCTTTAAATAATAAAGATCATAGTGTAGACTGTACAATAAGTATCAAGAAGCTGTTGTTTTCTTGACCCTTGAATACAGTTTGCAGGAGAAGGAGCAATGGCTGCAGAAGGAGCAGTCGGCATTTTCGATTTATCGCAACACAACTGACTGGAAGTCTCCTTGTGGTACATTTTTTAAACTGTATTCTGAACAGTGATTCTGTGTGTACTGAACTGTTTGAGGGTTTTTTTTTTTTTTTTTTTTTTTTTTTCAAATGACGATTGGGAAAACTTTTTTTAAATCGTAAGCGGTTCAAGTGTAATGTCATCCCCCTGATGGTGATTGATGATTATGGACGCTGGGGTCTGATGATAGATAGTTTAATGCTGATTTCAAAAGCGTGGTGAACATCTCAAAAATTGAAGATAAAAATAGTAAGAAAGTGTTGGTAATGTCTAAAAGAAATCGGCGATTTTCTGTATTTCGCAAAAAGTGGAATAACTCAGAAACGAAGCCCCGAAAAGAAAATTTCATGGAGGCATTTTCTGTTCCAAATTCAACCTAAAATCGAAAAAAAGCAATAAAAAAGGGGGGGTCAAGAGGAAACCGTCAGTTTCAATCAATGATTTGAGACCCTAAAACATGGAAAAATAAAAATCGGACTTCCGCATCGTGAAGCAGAGTTGAAATACTATAAAAAAGGTCCAGTTCAATTTTTCGATAGCTCGCACTGTAAGGCAGTAATTTCCCGATGGGCCCGTTTAGATGGGACACCCTGTATATATGAAAAATGTCGAAATCCAGGAATCATTTCAGAATGCCACATTGAAACAGATTTCCCTGAAGACAATTTTGAAAAAAAAAATTTTAAATTTGGATCCATTGCTTTATTTTCTTGGAAAATTCGCTTCAAGTAGCCTTCTTCCATAGTTTTTCACATTAACAAGGAAAGGAATTGCGTGTGCGCGTTTGGGATTTCATTCTTTCATGTATAGGTGGAATGAACTGCGGGAAGAACGGGAGGAACAAAAATACTCCTATTCCAGTCATCCTGTGTATCGCACCAGCTAGTGCTTTATGAAGCCCACATTCATATGAATATTGTAGAATAGCGTTCTTTGTAGGCTGTAGAGCTCATTGTCATGTTATTGCAACAAGAGACCAATAAGCGGGTTGACAGCATTAAATTTAAGCTTTCAAGCGGCCTGGGCCGTCCATACTGGATGGCGGTCGCATTCGAGGCCGTTTCCTTTCATATTCGGTCATGCGACGGCGAGCGCGTTTCATTAAATTGCTCCTGGCCTATAGGGGTGGTGAGTTGTGGAGGAGGGGAGGGGTGGCGGTGGAGAAGGTTACTGGGGAGAACGTGTTGTATAGTTTGGTGAACACTCGAGTACCTACCTCTCCACTCCCTTCCACCACCCCAAAGGTATTCACAGAGTATTTCAATGATGAATTGAGGCCAAAATGGCTTTTCTCAGCCGTTTGATCGCGTTTCCATTCACCCTCTTCTCTGCCCTTTGGGGCCCTAAGCGCCTTCAGCTGTCGCCAAGTGCCGGATATTCTAGTGCAGGGCTTTGGGCGGCATTCAGTACCCACAGAACAAGACCTCCTCCATAGGTAAATTCACAAAGATTGTTTTCACCTCGATGAGACCGCGATCATGAGCTTTGATCTCCGACTCTCCCTTTGCCACCAAAGTCAATGGAAGTCCGTCGTGTTTTTCGTGGTTGTCTGAGAACATGAAAGGGCAGCGCGAGAAATCCCTCTTTACCGAAGCCTCAACAACTAGACCCTAACGATCCTTCCCAATGCAACCTCAAGAAGTGTTATCAACAACATATTAGATGTATGCTGTAGCATAAGTCATTAAGGGTTGATTAATTTTGGTGCTGCTCGCTATTAAAGTTTGGCTGTCAAATTAATTCATTTTCGCAATCATATCCAATAGCATACTACGGAATGTTTACCAAGTTTTATTTATAATCTGTATTGCAATATGCTATAGTTATTCGGGGATGGACACATAGAAACCTCATGGATTTGCTGTTTAATATGAAGAAAAGGAGAATCGAAATAATTATTAACAAACCGAAACGTTGCCCAACAAAAGAACTGTTCAAAGATCCAAATTTAGACTCAGTGTATCACTTATATATTAGAAATATTATGAAATTTATTTTAAAAAAAGAAATAGCTCTTTCTTCGTAGATATCAGGGAAATAAAAAATAAACCATATAGACTTAAATTACCTCCCTGCTGGGTTAGAATTATTCCAGGATCCAAACACGAACTCACTTCTCGGGAATTCGTGTTCAGGAGCTCACCAACCAATCAAATCAATAAAACAGCCATCTCAATGTAAAACGTACCAGGAGTTTAACTTAGTGTTGTTCACTTAACTATTATTCAAAGATACCTGGGATGTGTCAGATGGGCCAAAGGTTATCACTCTGAGGAATGCACCAATCCCAAAGATACCCGAACAACATTAGGGTTAACGTACTGTTCGAACGAGAACCACTCCAGCTCTACTAGTAAGAGAGGTATGATTTTTTATAGTTTAAACATTTACTTTCAATATATAAAATGAACTTCCAAGCTTGAAAAGAAGGAAATTTGCAATGGTCTTACTATTCAAGCTATGGGAGGGAGAAGGGGGGAAGGGTTACTGAAGAACTTGCCAGAACCATTTTAAAAAAACCTTGGTTTTTAAAAGTGTTTTTGGGGAAAATCTTGGGTTTGCAGTGGTTTTAGACCCCAAGTCATACATACATATATTCGAAATCAATTCAGGAATGGGATTTTTCGACTGGATTATTGTAAACAATTCGTGCTTATTTCAGCGCATACTTTTCCTGGGTTTGATTGTATTGATTTTTTGGTGCAGAATAGATGGTTTCGAAGAAGGTTTGTTCGAAGCATGGAATCAAGGAGTTTCATAACTAAACGAAATAAATCTGCTGTTTTGCTCTATAATTGTATTCTCAACTTTGCATTATTGCCAGATATTATGATCAGATGATCTTCACTAATATATTTACCAATGATGACAAACCCAAAAACTGACTGGTTGGCTTAGAAGTACTGGATTTACATAGTTCGATTTCCGATTGAAAATATTCCAATTGAACATTAGCTTAACCAGGGTTAAATATAATCAATAAAGTTTTCCCCAAACCGCACAGGCGTCCAAAGTTTGAAAAACCGTTTTCACAAGATTTCAACCGTAAGTTCATGTAAATATGGTGAAGCCTTGTAAGTTATTAATAAATAATTCTCCTTTTTTCACGTTCTCTGGTGTCAAAGGAATTGAAAAATATTTTTCGTGGATTTTTCAAAGCAGAGAAAAGATAAATTAAAATTCATAACTTAAGGATGTACCGTATTTTCTGTTAAAACATTCGGGGAAAACATCCCAGTCCAAGTCAAGATGATCAGAAGAAGAAGAAACGATTAAATAAATAGATACTATAGGACAGTAGGAACTCCGCACAGCAGTATCCTGTTTAGTGCGTTCATATTTTGGATAGGAAGCACGTAAATATTCATTATTTTAGACCTTTACCGGCCAACATGGCCGATGAAGGTGTATTTTTGGAAAACTGATATTTTGATTTTTTCCGCCTGAAACCCATTACTCGAAACATAGTGCGACGTGGAAGCGGATCGATACCAAAAACTGCACAGCAAGTTTTGTGCATGTAAAGAGCCTACTTTCCAAATTTCAAATCGATAGGTCCAAATTTTTGGCATTTTCACGCCACAAACGAAGAGACAGGCAGAGAATAACACAAGTGCGGATCAAGTCTAAGTAGTGCTACACTGCGTTCGGCAAATACTGATTCTTCTCACACAGGGTGTTCCCGGAAATTGACCAGAATTGCACTTTTTTAACACATTTCCACAAAGCTCAAAGCGTACTAAAATGGAAGTTAGTGAAAAACGTTGTCCATTTCCACGAAAAATAAAGAGTTACAATGTTAAATCGATTTCGACGGTTAGGCCATCATCAGTAACAAACAATAACTGAAGACGCATTAGAAAGGACACAGCTTATATAGTGACAGGTGAAGGGAGATTGAATCCCATTGGTCGAGAGAGAGGAAAGGGGCAGGAGGTACAACCAATTAAGTGCATACAAAGTGAAAGGGGATTATAGCTAATCAGATGGAGTGAAAGGGGGAAATAACTAAATATGGTTTAAATAGTGTGAAGGGATAATTCCAAGCTTTACAGAAATGGACCTATCAGTGGTTAAATACATTGAGGTATATCCTCATTTAAACATTTACCAGACCTGTCACTTTTGATAATTTCGAATTTTTCTGATAGGTCCATTTCTGTAAAGCTTGGAATTATCCCTTCACACTGTTTAAACCATATTTAGTTATTTCCCCCTTTCACTTCATCTGATTAGCTATAATCCCCTTTCACTTTGTATGCACTTAATTGGTTGTACCTCCTGCCCCTTTCCTTTCTCTCGACCAATGGGATTCAATCTCCCTTCACCTGTCACTATATAAGCTGTGTCCTTTCTAATGTGTCTTCAGTTATTGTTTGTTACTGATGATGGCCTAACCGTCGAAATCGATTTAACATTGTAACTCTTTATTTTTCGTGGAAATAGACAACGTTTTTCACTAACTTCCGTTTTGTAATGGGTTTCCACAACTTCGTCGCGAGTGATTTAGTGCGTACTAAAATGTTGGTTTTTTTTAGTTTTCCCATGTTGTCGTTGCAAATATCAATAAATGAACATTATTACGGGGTTCAGTACGAATCAATACTCCAAAATCACGAATTACATGTGGCAATTGAGTATCTTCAAAAATTATTGCACTTTTAGAGTGAAATTATGCACTTTTGGAGCGGCATTGCGCCCATTTGCGCGCACCTAAAACATCGAGTGATGGGTCATTTCTTCATGAAGTTCCACGTATACTTCAAATCTGAAATAAAAATGGGGGTTCCCATTGAAAATAACGAAGTTGGTATCCTTACAAGAGAAAATCAAGATAAAAAAAATATATATATATATATAGGTATATATATTTTTTTTTAACCGATTATTAACGATTTTAGCAAGGGGGGGGGAGAGTTTTTTGTTTTCGGGGACACCCTGTATCAGTGAGTTCAATCTCGAATGTATTTGTAACTCCAAATCAACGGCTGATTCCTACTTTGAGATCTCCCCGACAAAGATATACGGGATTTCAAGTACTTATGAAGACTTCCAAGTTGGCATTGACGTCTTCCCCCCAATTTTATACAATTCCTTAAAATTGTTTATTCATTACACCCTTTAATCTTTTCCAAATTACCTAGATACAGCGGACAAGATTGTCATTTGTTTGTATTACAAAGTAAATAGTAGCTACTACTGGGGACGTCCAACGACTATTTGTTTGCAAACAACATTCGTCTTGGAGTTTGAGTTAAAAGTTTATTGTGGAAGGCGAGCCGGAAGGGGGAGAACTCTGGCTTAGGGTCGGGTGATGGTGGGGGGGGGGGGGGGATTGATGAGCTAATAAGGTCAGAGGGCGAGTGATCGATCCGTTGGCCACAACGGGGCTCAATGGTTACTCATCAGAGTGGGAACAGCGGCCGGCGCGAGAGGCGGAGGCCGCTGCCGACTGTGGCGAAGGCTGCGGCGGCGGCGGCGGTGAGGGGGTAGAATGAACTCGACGGGGGAGGGGGCGGCCCAAGTGTGCCATTCACGTGGCCGTCTCCATTCTGCTCCCTCACACGGCCAAGGTGGCCGCGGAGGGGTGCGAGTCCATTACCCCCGCCCACCCCCCGCGCCACCCCTCGTTGTCAAAGCATCCCCTTCCCTCCCCGCCCCTCCGCCCATCATCCCGTCGCGGAAATATTCAACTAAATTTTTTCCGTCTCACGTTGTTCCCGGATGCCGCAGATTCTCGTCGAGTTCACCAGATTCCGCCCTCAGGGAACAAAGAAAAACCTGCTGCTCGTATTCACTGAATACTTAGCCTCTACACAGTGGAGCCCCGTAATTGCTGTATCAACAGTAGAGCCCATAACTAACTAAATAACTCAGGAACATACCAACTATCAGTAATAAAAAATACGTTCTCAGGAACCAGTAAAAATCTGCTGAACGTATTCAGAGAATACTTTGCCTCTACACAGTGGAACCCCGTAATTACTGTATAAACAATACAGCCCATAACTAACTTTAAAAAAAAAACATTCAGGAGCACACTCAGAGTTTTTGTTGTATATTTTTACTTGTATAAGAAGATTCAATTCAATGAAATAAATAAATAACACTATCAGTAAAGGGAAATACGTTCTCTGGGACCAAAAAAAAAAACCTGCTCCACGTATTTACTATTCACTACTACTATTTAGCCTCTATACAGTGGAACCGTGTAATTACTGTAGGTACCAAGAGTACAGCCCTTTACTAACTTAAATAACTTTCAGGAACATACCGACTAAAGGAAAATACGTTCTCTGGGACCTAGAAAAACCTTCTGCACGTATTCACTGAATACTTAACCTCTATACAGTGGAACCCCGTAATTACTGTATCAAGAGTACAGCCCTTCACTAATTAAATAACTTTTAGCAACATGCTGATTATCAGTAACGGTAAATACGTTCTCTGGGACCTAGAAAAGCCTGCTGCAAGTACTTGCGGATTGCCCAACCTCTACACAGTGATGAACTGTAATGACTGAATAAGCATTACAGCCCATAATAAACTAAAATAACATTTATGAACATACCTACTGACTATCAGTAATGGAAAATTCTCGTAATGGACGAATTTTTACGTATGGAACTGAGTCAACAAGCGATCGGAAACGAATTTACTAACGATAAAAGGAGTGACCCGAGGACGGGTTTCAATAGGTACTACATGTCCGTTCAATAAACGAAAAATTCTAGAAGGAAAGATTAGCTTATAGTAAGTAACTACCTAGTTCTTCGATCCACTAAAAAACTTCTTCACGTATTCAATTAGATACCTATTTTCTATATTGTGTCAATTAGTAATATCTGTACAAACTGTTTGGTCCGTACCTAGCTAAAGGTTACATGCATATATTGTTGCACGATTTCATTAAATATCCAATCTCTACACAGTACGGGATAGTGAGGCTACCACTTCCACTTTGGCTAACAACTCTTGCTTTTGTCATATTCTTCGAGCTTCCACTCCATAGACGTATTCGTTGTGTGATTTTTGATCAAAATTTATATCTGTATGAATTGGAGTGAGAAGCTTTTGGGTTGCTCATTTTGAGATTTGGTAAACCTGATCTGTTGTGTGAATAGGATTGTGTATCCCAAGCGCCCCCTTACGTGCTGGCAACTCAAATAAGGGCTCTTCTGCTTCAGTAACTTCACCCCCCAAGACTGTTGGAGTAAACTCACGGCGGATAATCTCGTGGAGAGACTGATATTCATCTGCACAACGTTCTACCATGCTTTGATGAAAACTCCCTTGCGCTGAACTGAATTTATAAGCTAAATTTTCTAGGGTCAGTTACTAATTGAAACTTCGGAACTGATAACCATTTCAGTTTTAGTTAACAATTCCCTGTAACTACAACTAATAGTTAGTTACTTATCAGTAGATATTAAATGTTAGTGTTAGTTATCATACACACAGTTGATACAGTTAGTTGGTTGTGGAAGCCCAAAAGACATGACTCACTACATTAATTGAAAAAAAATTATGGACTCGCACAGCATGTGCATGACCAGATAGATAGATAGATAGTTTAATCTTGAATCACATGCAAATATAACAAATTTGCGTAAAACAAACAATACGTAAACGGTTATATTAACCGTCTCCCTGAGATTTGGACTTGAAAACTATCTAACATTCCCTTTCGTGAGTTGGAGCAAAGACGCTTTCACTTGATTAAAAAGCTATTTATGTAATACTTTTTCTAGAGACAAGTTTATAAGAATTCGTTACTGTGGAATGTATTGTCAATTTACAATTACACTGTGTGCACTTCAAATTATGAAATTACTAACTAAGACTTTTCGGAAGCGCTATCTACAAAAATTAACCAGTTCAGTCTAATGTGATCCGTTCAATGATTGCTGTGTCACTTCTCAATAATTCAATGTCGTGGAACTCTAATAGATAATCGCTTGGCATTGATGAAGGTGAGGTAATGGAAGGGGGAGAAGGGTTAGGGCCTTTAAATATCCAACTCATGGCATGCAGGCACATTATGGCAGAATCACGCCTAAGTCTGGCAGTTGGCACGCTGATCCAGCTTATGGTATGAAGTACCTAAATATTTCAGAGCCCTGGACTCTTTGATATGACCATTGCATGACCATTTGCGAGATGGTTGCAAACGCCTGGCAGGCCTGAGATGGTGCACCAATTGAGCCAGTTCGGTTATTCGAGGGTCGTCTGATCGTTATATTGCATTGGTAGCTGACATATTGATGACTGGTAGGTGGGGGATTCTGAGTGAGTGTCGTTTTTCTCTCCACTCATGTAAATGCTGACGCCCCTCCGTATCACACTCTGCATTGAACAGTCGCTACAGAGCTGCAACTGTATTTAAATATAACCGAGCGGCTGAGGACCTTTACGGTTCGTTCCCTCCCCTCGTTATTTAATGTGATGGAGTAAAGCACCGACAATATGACGCTCTCATACAGTGACTGCCGGCAGTACTTGCTGATGAGGTCACGATCTACTGGAATGGTAGGTCAAGATTGCGAAACTGTGAAGACACAGCTGGAGGTGTTCAGGGCAGTCACAGGTCGCAACAAGTAAGAAAGAAAATTAAATTCCTGGGATTGGAAAACGGAGCTGCATTACCATGGCTCAACAACCAGCACCAGCATAGGAAAAGCAATGAATGATGTTGGGGGGGGGGGGGGGGGGGACGGCAGAGTGTTTCTTCCAAGGCCTAGTTCAGTAATTTCTATGTATACTTATAGATTTTTCCTCAGGACTTACAGTAAAAACATTTTTTATTCGTATAGCGTCATCTTGTGACAATTTCTTACATGGTATAGTGGAGTAAAGGTAAAGAAAATATCACGGTGTAAGCAACAATAAGATACAGCAACTATAATCGATTACACTAATATTAATCAATCACAATTGTTAAGTATTGAGCCAGAAGGGTTCCATCGATTTTATGTAAATTCTCCACGAATGTTGGTGCACTAAGCAGTTTTCGCTACTCCCCTTCTGTGCAGCTCTAACCAGAAGGTAAATGGAAGGACAAGGTCCACTGTCCGGATCTGAGAGCTCAGTAAGAGTATGATTGGATAATATCACGACCCGGAACTGAGAGATCCGTAGGTGTAGTATTAGAGGAAACAGTATGGTCAGGAACTGCGAGCTTCATTGGCGTAATACGGATGGGTAGATCACGGCCCGGAACTTAGAGCTACATAGGTGCAATAGGGAAAGATATGCCCAAGGCCGGGACTCACAGCTCCGTAGCCGTAATAGAAGAAGAGATGAAGTTCATGGTTCAGAATGTGAAGCGATTAGGTTTGTGAAACGGACAGCAGGAAGTTTGAGCATGGAATCATGTGTAGCCTGATTTACCTACACTGTTTTTAGGCCCTAGAGAGCAAAGGTGGTATGATTACCTACCTAGTGGTAGTGGGAGATCCCGTCGTAACGGTCGTTTAGCGTGTTTTCGCAAGACCGCCTGCAGCTTGTAAACCAGGCTAGACAACCTGTTTATTGGAAAATCTGATACAATATTTAGAATTTGTTGGCCGGAGCACAACAACAATGATATTTGTCATCTTTGCATTACTACAATGACATGTAACGAATTGTCACTGGGTGATGACGACATATCCTTGTTCACATGCAAAACAGCTACTCTCCCCAAAAACAGTTTGGTTCACTAAGCAGCTGAGTGGATTGGTGTCATCATTAGTAATTCCCATGCCAGAAATTCGATAGATTGGTTAATAAAGTTTAAATGAGTGGTTACTGTAATTAAATGACAACACTTTGTGTGCCCAGAAATCAATCAACAATTCCATGACAGCAAATTTATAGCAAAAAAAGGTTTTTAAACTGTTTTTTGCAATTTTTACCATATTTTGAAGAATTAATAACATTTATAAGCAACATTTTGGGCAGATACGTTCTCTAATTAAAGTTCTGCCAATATAAAAATAAATTACGATTTTAAGATCCTTTTTGCCATTCTCTAGTATTTTTCGGGACTTTTTTAATTTGAGTACTTTATAGTGCTCAAAAACTCCTATCCAATTAAATGTAGCATCATCTTGTGGCAATGTGTTACATGTCGTTGTAGGAAAACGGATAGATTAAACTTTTTTGTTTTTTGTTTGTTTTAGAAATGTGAATTAGGAAGACGAAACAGCATATCTATGCTCTGATAAGATGCAGCAACTCAAATCAATCACGATGATTTCTATCATCTTCACTTTTCTACAATAACATGTAGCTCTATGCATGGTTTAGATAAACAAAATAACTCCAACCAATGGTTACTATTTTTATATAACCCCACATCAGGGAATAAGTGTAATACGCACATGAGGCAAGCCCACTCGTACCGTCCAGCAAACCACAAGCCAACTGAAGAATGCTACTGTGAGAACCAACATACATGGAGAATCAAATAAAATCAACTTTACAAACATAAAACTCCAAACAAAGCTGGAGGACCTATTATTTGCGATATAGCTAATAGAAATAATAAATAAAACCTACAACCATCAAATATATCCCTGAAGAGACCTAATGGCGAAAGCACTCGGATTAATAACAACAATGAGGAACTACCATATTCAACCCTCCCCTTAAAACCCACCTACCCAAATAACATGATAATCTCACAGTACAATCAAGTTAGTAATAAATTACCTACTAAACTAAACCTCACTTTCCCACCCTCAACCAATTACCTCATATATCGGATTCGGAGACAGCAACCAACAGAACTAATTACCCATTAGTTTTTTAACGTTTGTTCAACTATACATTACTATATATAGTGCGAAACACTGTGACAGTTCCCGTTATTTCCGAGAGAGGGCGCCTACCTTTCCATAGCTTGGTTGAAGGCTTCATTATTGCGTTCTTGAGATGCGGAGATTTGGGATAAACATAAATCGTTTGATCAGGAAGGGTAATCTCTGAATACTGCACTGTACTGAGGGTAGCAGAGCGTGGTTTTGGATTACTTGCTGGTTTTATACCTCGGTAGTCCAATCCACTATTTTTGCTGGTTTTAATGTTCCAAAAGGAACATCGTGCCCGAGGGTCTCCAGAAAAACCCCTAATTATTCCCTCTTCATATAAATCCCTGCATTGGTCAATATGGGCTTTTTAATTTCAATTTTTCCCCATTTCCACTGTTCAATTAATCTTACCTAATTGAATTCCAGACGCCTTATTATATTTCTTCCCATGGGTTATATTCCCGATTTCTATCTAGCAAAGTTCTCAATTTCTGTTTTCCAGGGCAAAGTTCCCATTATTCAAAATCTCCGAAGAGGGCATCTCCTTGTTCATTTATTAATTGTTCCAATTCCCCAAAGATGTTATATTTTTTTTCTAAGTCCTCAAAAAGATAAAATTCTATCCAGAATCCCTAATGAGGGCTGTTACGAGCGTCGTAACAAGTGGTGACCCCGACATTTGAACATACAGTTTTTCGATCAGTAAAAAATCGTAAAGCAACCTTCACGCCATGGATGCCCTAACACAAACATCCCAGGAAATGGCAACACTATGAGATTATCACAGAAATATACATACAACTCCCAAATAATATGCATTTATATGTAAAATGAAACACCAGTTCGTGGAACCCACTTATTGTGGAAACGAAAAAGTTTCTTCAGATCTCGCGGGAATCCCTTACGCAAAAATAAAAAATTGTTATTACATGAAAGTCCTAACCCTTGTTATCACATTATGAAATTTGTGAATTTATGATTGTAAAGGAGATTGCGGACAGAGGTTTCTATCGAGCTCCCTTTTGTCTGAGCGGCTTCTCAACTTTTGCCAAGTTGTTAGAAAGAACAAAGTGCTTCCTCTTGAAAACTGTGTTATAAATGGGGATGTTGTTTTGCAGGGTGGGTCAGGCGCTCAGCTCCGGAGATCCTAATTGTGTCGGACGAGAGGTAAGATATAATTCTTTGTTAAGGATTCACCTTCCAGAATCAAATGGAAACGTTGTATTTCACTGTTCATCAACCCCTTCGCCCTTCTTGATAATTTTCAACTCAATTACTCCAAACTCATTGCAGCACGAATTCCCTAATTTCCATCTCAAAAGGCCGTTTCGCGTTTCCCGGGATATTCTCTTCGGGTCGAACCGAACGACTCATTGTGTGAAATGTGAAAAATAGAGCATCTACGGGCACGCAGTCATTTTATGGGCAAATATTGCTGGAAATTTAATGCTGATTCCGAATTCACCTATTGTATGTCTCCAAAGGTCCACATGTGCGCGCTAGTGCGTGCTCCCCCCCCCCCCCCCCCCCCCGCCCATTCACTCCTAACAATATCCACACAACAAGGAAATATATTATACTGCCTGTTACGAAATTGATTTCAGGCAATTATCAACTAATAACTAATGATCTTACAATTTTATAATTTATGCATGTAATGTCCAGTATTTTATTTTTAATACATGGTTTTGTATCAGATCGTTGTCCATACAGTTCTAGGTTAATTATTTTCAATTAAGTCGCCAGTAGAACCTCATCACTTTCACCGTAACTCATCACTTTCATTATCGTCCGGTTCGCTCATTATCCACCATTCTTAAGCTCTTGGAAAAACTAGTTATTGAACAATTGCCACATGAGTTCTCCATATTTATGGTTTCCTCAGAAGCCATTAAACAACTACGAATCTACTGGAGTTCCAGGATTTCGTTTTGACTGATTTCCGGTATGTTCTTCAGACAGGTTGACATGTTGTCTCACAATGATTTCTTGACTTCCTTGGGAAAGATCAATGGATCATTTTTTGATTGGATGCGGAGTTATCTGTGTGACCATCAGCTAATCGCCCAAGTGAAGAGAGCCTTGTCTTATCCGTTCCGAACTTAGTCCGGCATCCCAAAAGAAAACAACCTAGGGCCATTGTGCTTTCTTCTGGTGATCAACAGTGTCGTGAATGTGTTCGAGTCAAATTTGTGTGGCCTTCTATTCGCCACTACCATAAAATCTTCTGCCTCGTAAAGTTCTCTCAAGACTGCGAGCAATGTAGCAAAATGTTCAGTGGTAACCTTCCTTTTTTGGACCCAGTCGGCGCACCCTTGCGGAGGTCAGAGGATATGACTGATTTGGGGACAACTAAATTCTCCAGGCATATTGGGGAGCTATCGAGTAGAGGTATGCACTCTTTGAGTTTCCTGAAAAGGAATACCTGAGAGTTCACGGACATCGCAGCTAGAGTCACGCTCTAAAAAGTCCTAGTTCTCCCTATTCTAGAATATGCTTGCACAATCAAGCAACAGATCCTTCGTATGCGGTGCATATTTACTGGCTAGAGCGAGTTCAGAATAAGTTCTTACGGTACGGTGCCTTAGAACTCCATATTCCATGGGCCAATGTGGAATGCAGTTTTTTGCGACAGAAGTGCCGCCTAATAACTGTGGGAAACAGAAACAGAGGATACTCAGCAGGTCTGATAGTTCTTCATAACCTATTAAACGGAAACATCGACTGCCCACCGCTTATCTTAAAAATTAAGCGTTTATTTCCACATATCACCACCCGCTCATCATTGCTATTTTTCAACCATTTTTCCTCAACATAATGTCTATGAAACCAACCGCTACATAGAATCCTCCGTAATGACAACCTTATCTTAAACTCTTAATCCCGATTTTGATTTCTTCAACTCACCCCTAAGTACATTGAAATTACTTATCGCCTCTTTACAGTTCAATTATTGTTGATTGCCATTTTCTCAAATTTTGTATTTCTATGTAATTTTCTTCATTTTGTATAAACTTGAACATTTATTTTCCCTCATGTTTAATTTCAGAAAATTGTAATATTATATTGATGGTTATTGGGCTCTCCCGTTGTATATAAATAAATAAACTTCATGCTCATAGAGTCAAGGAAGATGTTTATGTCTTGCAGATGATTAGAAAACAGTTCCTTCATCGGTATTGGCCTCATGTTACTCTGAACTATTTACATCTTAGGTGCTAGTAAAAATGAGCGCAGTGGAACAGTATATTATGTCCCCAGCTCTGCTCCTCATCCGACACGATGAGAATAGCTTAAGATAGTCCCGAACTCTCCGATACCCCGTCAACAGGAATTTTAATCTGCATGTCAAAGGCAGGTCATTCAAAGACGGTCCCTGAACCTCGGAAAGAAAGGTTTATTCTATGGTGATCATCTGTTACTAGCTCATATCACCAAGGCTCCATTGAAGCTACTGCAGAAGCTGTGCCTTCTTCGCACTTACTTTACTAACCAGGTTGGTATTTGGCATGCCAACACATGGGAGGCTACTTGAGTTTGCTCTGCCGTGCGCTCTTGTTTAGGCTTCCCACCTGGTGTCCCAAGTGCCCTGGTGCACTCTTACTCCTCATCAATTTGCACCTGCAACTTCCCTCATCCCTAGAGCCGGCATCAGGTAAGCCTGGGTGTCCTCCTCACTTCGTTTATTTATTTTATCTTTATTTATTTATTTTTTTTTTTTTTATTATTATTTTTTTTTTTTTTTTGTATTATTATTTTAATTTTATTATTTTTTATTTTTCTCAAGTTAATGGTGTTTTCCCTCCGCCTTTGAAGGGAGTTTTCTATTTAAGGAAAAAAAATGTGTGTGTGTGTGTGTGTGTGTGCATGCGTGACATTCCAGATGATATCTCTCCTTAGAATTGAGATAAAAATTCCGTTCTTGCGCCTAAAAATCAAGCTTGCCAAACAAAAGAATTATTTTGTTTGGCCAATACGTTTTGAACAGATTAAATTGGCTAAATTTAAAAAATTTGCTCAAAATCACCAAAACTGCTAAAAATGGATTCAAAATGATACAATTATTTATTTTTAACCGAATTTTAATAATGATAGTTTAATAACGATGAACTAGACCAGCGGTTCCCAACCGCAGGGTCGCGACCCACTTGTGGGCCGCAGGCAGCTCGCTACAGGGCCGCGGATGCAGGCTGGAACATACTATTTAAATATAGCAAAATAAGTACGGTATTAATAAATCGGTCCTCGCGATAAAATATTAATTTAGGCATTCTCTTGGATTGTGTAAGTTTAGTGATTCAATTATTTTACTTTATTTTTAAATTTATTTACAAGTCTCTTGACAATTTTATAACAGAAGATTAATTAGATTGGTCAAAGTGTGTAGGTTTGACAACTGACGGGGCACGAGCTATGTCTGGTATTCATAGGGGGTTAATCGCCAGAGTTAGGTCAGTAGCTCCCTTTTACAAATGGACGCATTGCAGCATACATAGAGAAACTCTTGCATTTAAAGGTTTGGGCGATTGTCTGAAAAAAAAAAAACTCTTGACGATGCAGTAAAAATCGTCAACTTTATCAAAGCAAGGCGAAAAAACTCGAGACTTTTCAGTGTTTTGTGTGATGAAATGGGCATTCAACACAAATAGCTTCTAATTTACTGTGAAGTTCAGTGGCTATCCAGAGATTTTTATCAAGATTGTTTGAACTTCGTGATGAACCCTGGGTTTCCCTGATGAAGGCATATGATGGCAAACGTGCAAGTTCTTTCTTAGACTGTGTGACCGATGAAAACTGGTTAAAGCGGTTGGCGTATTTGGCAGATATTTTTGGTGCCCTCAATGCTTTTAATCTAACTCTTCAGGGCAAGGATATTCATAAGTTTCTTATAAAAGAAAAAATAGAAGCAATGATAATAAAACTTCAACGATGGGCTAAACAAACTGAAAAAAAAAAAAAAAAAAAAAGGTTCTTCAGTAAAAAGTTTTTTTTCCCCCTTTTTGCTCAGTATGTTTTAATTTGATTTAATATTTGCTTAAATACCTATGGAAACACATATATATATATATATATATATATATATATATATATATAATAATCGGGGTGGGCCTTCGAATTTTTTCAAAAAACATTATTGGGCCACCAAGCTAAAAAGGTTGGGAACCGATGAACTAGACCATTAAAAATTTTCGCCCTAAATTATGCTGAAAATGGACTTAAAACTTTTAATGTTTTGCTGACAAATCTATAAGATCCGCAAAAAAGCTAAAAATGTAAACCTATCTTTGTCTCTCAGAACATTATCCGGAACCAGTTTTTTGTCATAAAATTGGAAGTTTTACATTTTTCTTTTCACTCAAAGGGCTCCAATTGCAATACAATGTAACAGTGTGGTGTGTATGTGTTTATAGTAGTATAATTTACGAAAATTCGCTCATACGATCATGCTGCATGACTGGAAATTTAACTCTATCCAGCAATTAACTTTTGCTTGTATTGACGCGTTTTCCCATTGACTAGCGTGTAAAAATGGGTGTTTTCCTTTGTTTGTCTTACGTTTCACTTTTAACATGAAGTGCATTTAGTAAATATTGGCTAGCCTGTATTGGAAAGTTCGAAGTCGGTCAAGGTTACTAAGTCAATAAGATATACACAAATAGAAGAGATCGATAACCAGCTGGTGACTAGTGAAGTGCATCGAGCCCCACCCCGGCAAAAAGTTAGTAGAAGTTAGACAGCTCACAGGCCAGTGGATTAGAACCGGCAGGTTTTTTTGATCGCTTATTGTCTCCAAATTCGCATTAATCTTTCGGAAGTCTGGCGGTAACCTTAACGTTTCAATTGACATACATGCTATCGATTAAGTGATAGATCGATGATCGATAATGATATAGGTATGTAATTTACATTGATATCAGCAGCTGAAATTGGTAAAAGAACACAACCTTTAAAAGTTTGTCTCCAAATAAATTTGAAAGTCAATTTTTAGCACGAAAATGTATTTAATGAATCAATTTCAATGACATATCTCTAATAATGCTGATCAGTGACAATATGCTTATTCAATTAATATATACTTATTACAAAATATAAATTCAAAAATGATTGTTTGCCAAATACTGGAATGATACGAACCGGCCTAATAATAATCGAGTTCAAGAAACAACTGTGCCTAATAAAAATTCATTGAAGATTAAGAAAGTTCGGTCATGAGGTCGTCCTGCGTGACTGGGACGTTTTCGACTTGTATTCCACCATCTCATTTCACAGTAAAATCTTAGTCTGCACTTCTTATTCGTGTATTAATTTGTTTACGTGGGTTGAGGGTGGAAAATATCACATGCTTCTTCCAATATCAGTATTATTAATTGTAGGTGTACAACCTATTTATTGTTGTTGTACACCTACAATAAATAAAACTGATATTTTATGAAGCATGTAATGACTTCCACCCTCAACCCAAGCACTCGTTTTGAGATGGCTACAAATATAGAAACTACCTACTAATGTGTTTTTGGATTCGTCAATCATCTTTAATGATCTCCATAACGAGAATGCCTTTTTGAGTTCATCTCAGAAGTTGACAAATCCCTTGCGATTGATTGAATTCCAAAATTACGACAGTTGTTCAAAAAAAATTAATTAGTTGTTGGGGAAAGACACGGATGGCGTGTCCTCTTATTGATTCTGAGTGCATTACCCGGCCCGAAAGAACCGGAACCAACGTGACACGCGGTTATTGTGAACGTGAGGCCGATAGATAACACACCTGTTGTCCTGACTGGGTCAAGTTACTGTCGTCATTTCAGAGCTGTTTTTGCCGATGTACCTACTTGGCTGATGTTTATAACATTTACGTGAGAGCGATTTATGGGTAGGGTTCTGGGTAGGAGGTAAATAGTGCTGACAACATTGATGGACGATACAAAATCAAATTTGTTATCTGCGGACGACAGACGCACTAGTAAACAAAAATACTCAGTCCTGCAGTTTGGCTAATGGATCGGATTTTCAAAGAAAAGTTGCGGATGAAATTTAATTAGGCACTTAAATTCTGATAACTGAGGCCAACAATGTCCTGAATAAAACTGAGGGGACTGCCGTGTGACGAGATCTCAAAGAAAAATTTCAGGGCACGCAGCCGAAGTCGAAAACTACAAAATTTTGGTCAATTATGGACCTTTTTCACCTAGGACTTTTCTCACTTATTATGAATCTTAGAGAACTGGGAAGGGTCGCAATCGGCTCATCGCTGAAAAATACTTCGACTGTGGCACTCCACTTGTCCTATTGCCAAAAAATCAATTTTTTAGCATTTTTTGGTCCATTAAATTGTGAATTTGAGCCGAAAATTCTGTAGCGATCGGACTGACCAACAAACTCGACCCTGTCTTTAGCAAAGAAGGATTTTTCTGCGTTGGACCGAATTTTTTACGTAGTATTTTACAGGGGTTATCGTCTGGAAATACACCCTATAAATAGATATATTTCGTACATACGTACAAAATCTAGGATTGTATTGTTCGATGTGTGAAAGGGATTTGTAAGAGGCCCCCGCCCCTTTCACCTCACATTTAAAATAATTTTGAAGCCATTCAAATAGCTCTTTTTGGTTTATTATTTTCAATCATAAGCCTATGTGATCGTATAGAAAAAAGTTTTATAACCCCCCCTCAAACTTTGTCATTTTAGGTTTCAAAGTGCGTAGAATCCAAATTTGCAATGTCCGTCCGCCGTCCGCCGTTCGCCGTCCGCCGTCCGGGCCATAAAAGGCATTAGAATTGACTTAAAAAATCCGTTCTTTCCCACACAGACTCCACTTGGGGTCTTGTTGGTCGTAACTTCTCGCCAGCTCGATCGCTCCACACCCATGGGTGCTATGAGCCAAAAATAAGTGAAAAAGTGTCTGAAAATAGATACTATTTTCTATAGGTTCTATTTATTTTTTATTTATAGTTTTTTAGTTGTAAAATATTCCCCATAACCCATCTGTTCTGTTTATTCTCCACCATTTTGGCTAGTTTCGCAACCCTTTTCATACTTTCCCATGACTCGTTACCGTATGTCTGCTGTTTAGCGAAAATTAATAGGTATTACAGAAATTCGCCGTTCAATTTCTGTTGCGTAAATCGTTACTTTCGGTACTAAAGAACGTTCACGTGTTCATCTTATCATGCTCTCCCCTCCTCAGGTAATCGTACTCCCCCCCCCCCCCCCCCCCTCTTACCACCGTATTTTGGAACTATTGTTCACTGTTAATTGTTTAAGCACCACTTAAGCCGTTAACTAATTAGGTTTCCATGACTTTTATTTATGTTACAATAGGATTTAAGCCATGTTTTCAGTTTTTTCCGTTTTAGCTCGTTTCTTTTGAGTGTTTAGGATATCGGTACTATTCAGTTATGCCGTGTGCAAAACTTACAAACCTGCAGTAAAAAAAAAAAAAAAAAAAAAAAAAAAAAAAAAAAAAAGCACGTTATTGCTGTCAACGTGTAATGCTATATTTTCCTTGTTGATTCCCAAATCTTCAGATTGTAGAATTATTTTTCGTTTAATGCTTCGCTTATTTCAATTAACATTTTTGTAATTCTATCCTTTCCTTGATTTTAAGCTAAATTTGTTGTAGATTTCCTGTCGAAAAATCAAGCTTCCTTCTTATATTTAAACCGAATAGGACTATCTTATTCGCTTTCACAATCCTACCACCCTGCATGATTTTCATCACCATATCATTTTTTAGTTTCTATCTATTCTCCCACTTCTATGCACAGTATAATTTATGCAGTTAAAACTCCAACCTGCTCAGCCACAACTGAGCAAGCTAATATTCCACAGTTAGGATAACAATCGGCAGTAAGACTTCGCAACAGAACACTTTAGGACCAGATCATGCACGATCACAACTGCACGACCTAAGATTTATTATTCTCATGTTAGGACAAAATTCACTCGTCTCAAAACGCACAACTTTCAAATAGATGTTGATGGAGAAATATGTGTGATATGATAGTGTAAGCTTAATAGGGTGGTGAACCTCCGGTTGTGAAGTAACGAGACCTAGGGAGTACCTCCAGGGTGGCTATGAAAACTTCCTACACTTGTATTGCTTTCGAATTTCATGTTCCTTCGAGGCATGAATATATGTGTTTTCTAGGTCATATTTGTGTGTTAATACCAATGCTTTGCCTACGCATATCGTACGTACTACTTAGATAACGATATTATTAAGGCAATAATTATTTGAATAGATAGGAGCTCAAATCGAGAAATATAAACATGCGTATATAATTATAGAAGTATAGGTTGTGGCAACTCGAAATAGGACACGCCGAGGAGTCTGGACGGGCCTTATGACGTACGCAAGCCAACTAAAACTACGATCATACTCAATTGAAAAAATAATAAACCTTTGTGAAATAATTTGCAGCGTTTAGGTACTATAAAAAAGAATAAGTCAGCCGACTTAACATTAGTTCAGCCTAGTCCTGCAAGCGAAATTCGCCATGCGATTCACACTCTCACACTCGTGTTGATGATGTTTCCTCCTTCCAATACTTTAGCCTTTCTGGAGCGCGAACTATAGGTCGTACAATAATCCGGGTGGTTTCATTTGATTCTTTGAACTGAGATCTACCTAAATCAAACAAAATAACTGCCCTTTTAGCGAATTTTCTTAGAATCAAAACATTAAACGTATCGCTTGATAAGCTTCATGGGTAACTGAGAAACTTCTGATCATCCCGATTGAGTACTCCCCAAAGACTTAAGAGGGGGGCGAAGGGATCCAAAGATTATTGAGGAGAGAAGGGAATCCACTATGAAAATATTAAGATGAAATTATCAGCAAATGTAGAATGTGTGGTGAAAAAAATAAATAATAAATAGAAGAATAAATAAATCATTTTGAAAAAATCGTAAAAAATCAAGTTACGCATGCCCGCCAACTGATCGAGATTCGAACCAGGTTGGCAATGTGCCTGGAGCAACCACTGATACGCCCGTTCCGCCAACCATATCACGTATATACAATATATATACCACATAATTTGCTTTTTTTCTGATATCATGTTTTTTTCTGACAGTTATACTCCTAGAAACCAACTTTCACGCCTCCAGCTCAGCTCAAGCCTTTAAACCCCAATAAAAAAACAAAAAACACAGCGATCCCTCAATTTTGAGGACAATTTTTCAAAAATCGCTTACTTTTTTCAGTGAATTTTTGGCTGTAAACCCTTATATAATAAACCATTCTTAAAGATTTTTTTTTAATTGTTCAGCATGAACTCAATGTTTCAATGACGTATAAAATTTCTGTAAACCCTTGAAAAAGACCAATTGGGCTACCATTTGTTTGAAGACGCGAAGATCGAATTTTTTAAAAATATGTTCTTGGTTTACTTCAGATTGGACCATTATGTTCAGCTGGGATTTGTACTAAATTCTTTTTCTGCATGTCTATTTACTGACAAGTGAGAATTTGTCTCAGTGGATAGAACTCCTGACATATTTCCTGAAACTCCTGACACATTTCCTGAGACATCCTGAAACTCCTGACATGTTTTCCAAAAGTACCCCCTCCATTCATTCCATTCCATACTGAAATTTGAAACTCCTGATATACCATCCAAAACTAGACCGAATCAGAGTTGAACAAAAAAGGGAATCACGAAAATCGGACAATAATTCTTAAAATATCATGAGTTTTCAGAATTACCCCTTGCATTCACCCTCTTCCAAGATGAAATTTGAAACCCTTGACATAGGTACGTTCCAAAACTATATTGAATTATTAACGGAATTAAATAAGAATCACAGATATCCGTCAAGATTTATAGTTTGTGCAGAGCTTGAAAGAATCGGTAATTATCCCCTCCACCTGCCACCACGACAGCGAATCCGGAATTCCCAAGGTTCGTTGCACATCTAGACTAAAATTGGAACCGAACCAAATAAGAATCATGGGAATCGATTGAGAATTGTAGCCTGAGTGGTGTCGACCGAGTCGATAAAGAACACGTTTTTACGGCTTTACCCCCTCCATCCCCCTCTTCCACCACGGAATTCAAAATTTTCGGGGTTTTTTGCACAATCATTCTAAAATTGTGATCAAATAAAAGGAGAATCTCGAGAGAAGTGTGGCCTGGGCATCGTCGAAAATTTTTCACACACACACACACACGCACATATACACATACAAACATACACCTACACACACACACACGCACATATACACACACAAACATACACCTACGGTTTTTTCACTGTCTAAGGCCTGAAACGGGTTTGTAAGAGGTTATTTTTATATAGGTTATAGGCGTGACTCTTGATAAAGAAGCCTCACCAGAAAAAATTTTCTGAAGACAAATCCTTTTCAGACCATTCTAAGACCGAATCCGTGGGAAAAAAAAACATACATGTGGGTGATTCTTCCATTTCATCAGGATTCTTGTTTTGGAATGACTACAGTTTCTGCGATAATTTTTAAGTTATATTTTGGAGCCGAATTATTAGTAGTCAACCTTCCCTCAATTTTCAATCAAATTTTGGATGGATAGCCATCCAATCATCCAACCTGATATCATACCTAAATTTAATTTCAAAAGGCCAAAACCTAATTCTCTCACCTGTCTATCAACCTGATTTGCTAACTTTGGTGGTTAATAAAACCCATTTTACATCGAGTATCGTTTTTCTTCTTTTTTCTGTGGCTTTTGTATGTTTTAAGCTAACGATTTGTATAGTCAGTGGTGACCCCAAATGTTTATCTAGTAATTCTGAAAACTCATGATGTTTTAATAATTATTGTCCGATTTTCGTGATTCCCTTTTTTGTTCAACGCTGATTCGGTCTAGTTTTGGATGGTATATCAGGAGTTTCAAATTTCAGTATGGAATGGAATGAATGGAGGGGGTACTTTTGGAAAATATGTCAGGAGTTTCAAATTTCAGGCTGGAAGTTTTATGACGGGAAACTTTCTTTCGGGGAGGGGCTATTGGAACGAGGGGTGATTCCGAGAAGTCATGACATTTTTGTTTTTGACATTTTATGTCTTTACTCTGGCACATAACTGGAAAACCGTTACCAAATTTGTTACCAAATATTCTGATGATTTCCGCTTACAACCGAGTCGTTGCTAGGGAAATGGTACTTCATCGTTTTTCATCCCACAAAATTCGTTGACCATTCGTTCGAAAGCTCTCGATTTATCCAACCATATTATGTTAACTACTGCGAAGTGCGTGGCCAACAAGCTGAGTTATGAGCATGGTTATATGAATAATTGTTTACACACAGGTGATCATTTTCAATAATTGATATTGTGAACATGATTGCAACCGCTTGTTAATTTCTGATGATTTCATTGAGCTGGTGTTTCGATGATGTGATTCATAGCAGGTGATCCGAATATTGCGAGAACGGTTTGATTTGTGAAGCGGTGGTTAAATCATTTTAATTGGTAATTTCTATACTTTACACTATAGGAAGCTGTAATTTCGTATGTAGCCTCTTTAGGACATTTACTTGAGGATGCCCGGGGTCCGGATCAGCTGAGTGGCTCTTAAGCTTGCATACGAGTCTGCAACTAAAGACATAAAATGTCCCAATGTGTTGCAGACTCGTATGCAAGCGTTTCTTTATACACTAAATAAGCAGTTTCATCTGTTGTGGATGAACAGAAAGCTGATGGACAATCAATAATTTTAAAAAAGCAAAGAACTCTGAGCGAATTTTCAAAATTTTAGTGTTTTTAACACAGAATGTGTTTTAGCCATGGACTAACTAGGCAAAAAAGCTAACGAAATCTGAAACGAAATGTGGGACGAAATTGGGGACGACAAGATTCTGATGATTTCCGCTTACAACCGAGTCGTTTGTTTCTGATGAATTCCGCTTACAACCGAGTCGTTGCTAGGGAAATGGTACTTCGTCGTTTTTTACTCTTATATTAACTCTCGGTAAAATTATGTACAATCTATTCATAGGGACGTTCCTGTAATGCATGTCTTACTTACCAGTATTTTACAGAGTTAGTGACAGTTTCTGGGCCTGGGATTTCTCGATACCAAGATATACATCATAACGGAAAGCCTTCCCCTGAATTATCGAAAACGGAAACACCCACGTGAATTCATTCTCTCCGTTTCATCGAACTCTCAAGACTAGCAAGAAATTGTCACTTATGTGAATACTTAACTGGATGTCGGTTGAACCGTGATGTGACATATATTTTGCGTTGAATTGATGCAGAATTCAACTGCTTGTGGACTTTTAGTACATCTATGCTGGAAATGCGGAAAAGGAATGGGTAAAGGAGAAGGCAAAGCTCATTATTATTTATGGACACTGTTGGGCCTTGCTCGCGCAAAATCAATAGTTATACTGGCTCGAGCATCAACGAAAATCACGGCTTGAAATGTTCACTGGAGATGAAACACAAATGAACCAGTGGAACAGTTCAACAGAATCCAAAACTCCAAAATGCAACCTTCATACTCATAATATAGCAGAATATAGAGTTAATATCCGATATGATGTATTGCAGGAGAAAAATCCCTCTCAATTAAAACCTTGTCCTAATGTAATGGTAATTTTATCCAGGTCAAGGGTAGTATTCCAAGAACGACAACGCAATACGTTACATAGTTTTACTTCTTGCTCACATAAACTAATTTTTAACATTTTTACTGGTTAAAGGCTAGGAACTGAATTCAGTGTGAATTCAGAATTGAGTTCTGTGTTTTCTAATTGGTTAGATTACAAGTCAAATAATGGTAAGAAAATACAGCTACGTTTGAGCACATGTAATTATCGATTTCATTCATTTAACAATAATCGGTATTAGCTATAAGTAAATGGTAAATCAGTATTTGCTTTACAGTATTAGCTCTTTTGAAGGAGTAAATTGTTTCATTGATCAAAGGTTCAAAGATTTTTGTCTAATAATTTTGAATTTTGGCAATTTGTGTGCCCAGAAATCGTTAACTATAAAATAATGGCGAACTAAAACAGTTTCTAAATATCGTTCGCCTAAGCATACCACTTATAGAATATAAATAGTTAGTTTCAGTTTTCACCGATATTTTAGCAAATTTTAATGAAATTCAATACATGTTTCAACACACTTTTTTTTCTTTTTGAAATAACTTAATAACAATATTATTTTGAAAATATAGGGATAAGTATTCAAAACTAAGTGGCTTCACTGAGTTTATTTCATTATGACAGATGATTTTGTTTCCTCAGTACCGAAGAGAGGGAAGCTTTGTGTTCGTGAATGAAGTCGAAAAAAATTTTGTCCTCCAAAATCAAAATGTTCACTTACTTTTTGCATTTCCCAGCTTGCTGATCAATTTTGGTTCTGTGCCTGTCTGTCTGTCTATGATGAAACCCTGTCACGCCCTAAACTGTACCAAGTTTCAGTCCGATTTTGAGGAAATTTTCATGGATTGTAAGGGTTAGCTCCTAGACGGTCTATTATAATTTTCAATGCCGTCAGATGAACAATAGCCTATACGCACGTGCAAACATTAATTTCTCATTACGTCTATTTCTCATCATCCGTTGGTCCGAATTCGTTCAAACTCGGATGGTAGTTGGGTATAAGTTCAAGGAAAATTCCCTATGACTCATATAGAATAGGTGGAGCAATAACTATTGCGCATGAGCGAAACTAATCTCGAATGATACAGGCATCATTCCGAGTCTAATGGACCGGTTCTTATGAAATTTTCAGGGATTTTACGACATAGCTCCTAGACGGTCCCCTATAAATGACATTGCCGTTTGTTAATAGTACTGTGTGCGCGTGCCGCTGATTGGATGCTTTACTGAGTTGATCCTTCCCATCGGGTATGCCTCACACTTAGGGTGTACCGTCAGTTGTTGAATGTTGTTGGGTATTTGAATGAGATTGTTGGATGTCCCTGATTAATTAGGTGATAGTTCGTGAGGGGAGGGGTTGTTAAATAATTTAGCTGTACTTGGTAATTGAATTTAATAAATTTAGATGGGGAGCCATTCAATCGCCATGGAAGGATCGACCCGGTAAAGCGAGAGTGGCACCTAGACACGAGATGCGAGGACGGATGGGGGATAATACTGATCCGGCGCGTTATATGCAAGATTTGCCCCGAAGATGTTATTACATTGAATGCTTGGCTGCACAAAAATTTCTTTCATTTCGGAACTTACAAACCAGTTAGGAGATGAAGATTTGTAAACATGAAAAATTATAAACAAAATGATAGGTTCTACAAAAGTACTCATTCGAATACAGCATGGATCATAGAGCGAATTTTCAAAGAAAAAACTTGAATAAAACTGAGCCGTGTGACGAGATCGCCAAGCAAGTTTTAGCACAGACACTCGAAAATTTGGTCAATTATGGACATTTTTCACCTAACACTTACTTATTGCGGATCATAGAGATGTAGAAGTGATCGCAATCGATTCAGCGCTGAAAAACATGATATAGACTGTGACACTCCACATGTCAAAAACCCGGTTAGCATTTTTTGGGACACAAAATTGAAAAATTGAACCTGTCTTCCATCGAACCTGTCAACGAACTCGACCTGTCTTTTGCCTAGACGAATTTTCCTGCATTGGAACGAATTTTTTACGCTATATTTAGAAGGAGTTATCGTCTAGAAATATATATATGTATATATATTCGTATAAATATATATATAATACATATATATATATATAAATACTAGCCGCTCCGGCTCGCTCCGCTCGCCTCCACGTCCAGCAGGGGGGCAAGCCCCCCGGACCCCCCATTAAATTCGCTCGCAAAGTGTGGCATATAGGGAATGTTGCTCGCTTCGCTCGCAAAGTGTGGTATGTAGGGAATGTTGCTCGCTTTGCTGGCAAAGTGTGGCTGTATACATGGAATGTATTACAATTGAAACATGTAGGGGATGTTGCTCGCTTCGCTCGCAAACGGTAGATCTCTAAGGGTAGGTTTAACTTCTGTGGGGGATGCTGCTCGCTTGAGGAGTTATACTGCCCACCCAACTTGGCAGACGTTAATTAAAATAGAAATTAAAAATTTTGTCTAAAAAATAAAAAAAAATTTAGGGGTAGACTACCCCTAACATTTAGGGGTGAACTACCCCTAACATGTAGGGGGATGAAAAATAGATGTTGGCCGATTCTCATAGATACCGGATAAGCACAAAAAATTTCATCAAAATCGGTCAAGCCGTTTCGGAGGAGTATGGCAACAAAAACTGTGACACGAGAATTTTATATATTAGATAAATCTATAAATCATTATTTAAGAAAGAAATTTCACAAATAGAAGAAGAAAATTTAGGTTTTGATTTTTCGAAAAAATCTTTATCACAGAAATTTTCTTCTTCTGTGATCAAGATTTTTTCGAAATTACAGAACCTAAGTTTTCTTCTTCTATTTGTGAAATTTCTTTCTTAAATAATAATTTATAAAGTTCTGTAGAACCAATAATCAATTTGTATATATATATATATATATATATATATATATATATATATATATATATTCGGGTGTGTCGAAAAACCGTTTTGTTTTATCTCTTCGTAATACCCTAGAAAAGCCATCTTTTGATCTTGAAAATCACCCTCTCAAAGGGCAAAAGTATAAAAAATTCCTTCAACTCCCCCAACCTAAAAAACGAAAGAAGAAAACGCTTTTTGTGCAGTTTTTCGATGATAGCAGAGCAAGTTTTTGTCGGATCCGGATGAAAAACGCTGCAAATTATTTCACAAAGGTTTATTATTTTTTCAATTGAGTTTGATCGTAGTTTTAGTTGGCTTGCGTACGTCATAAGGCCCGTCCAGAATCCTCGGCGTGTCCTATTTCGAGTTGCCACAACCTTTACTTTTATAATTATATACGCATGTTCATATTTCTCGATTTGAGCTCCTATCTATTCAAATAGTTATTGCCTTAATAATATCATTATCTAAGTACGTACGAAAAGTCGAGAGGATATGTTATTAAATATGCGTAGGAAAAGCATTGGTATTAACAAACAAATATGACCTAGAAAAAAACATATATTCATGCCTCGAAAGAACGCTGTACCCACCTCATGGTGCCGCGGTGTATTATATGGGTATAACACGTTAAAGTAATAAATATTCATTCTCCTACACCCCTCTGCTACGCCCCTGGTCACTCCAGCCACCACAAGGTGCCGCGGCGCCTCCTCTCACACCACCCCCCGCTCACCCTCCTCACCACCCACCGTGACTCCCTGCCAAGCATGCCAGGCGTGCGTCTAACACGTCTAACACTCAAAGCCTCGAAAAAGACACTTTTTCGCCCGTTTTGGCCCATAGGATCTATGCGAGTAAAGCGATCGGGATGGTTAAACGTTAGGACCAACAAGACCCCAAATCGAGTCTATGTGCGAAAGAACGGGTTTTTAAAGTAAATTCTTAGGCCTTTTATGGCCCGGACGGCGATCGGCGATCGGCGAACGGCGGACGGCGGACGGACATTTCAAATTTGGATTCTACGCACCTTGAAACGTAAAGTGACAAAGTTTGAGGGGGGTTATAAACATTTTTTGCTACACGATCACATAGGCTTATTATTGGAAATAATAAACCAAAAAGAGGATTTTGTAGATTTTTTAGAGAAAATCGATCTATAATCAAAAATTTTTAATTACTTTATCTAGAGTGTGAAAAATGCGAAAATCCCGTAAGGTTCTGTTGATCTTCTTGAAATTGACCACTGGAAGGTTCTCGCAAGATTGAATGGCTTTATCAATTTCTCCGGATAAAGAAATAGGACCTGTGGTCCCAGCATCGATTTTCCGAATAAAATGGCACAGAGGCAATTCATTGAAATGGAGCAAGCACATTGGAGAGATTTTTGCAGTTTCATTTCTAGAAGACGAGTAACTCCCCTATCATTGCCAGTATTGACAACAGTCCCGTTACATCTTATTTGCTTAACGATATCGTCTGGGAATATCTAATGCTGTCACTTCCGGTACTTGTACTGTTTCTTTAGCTTCACGGTTTCCGGGGAAGATATGTCATGTTCGGTGGCTAACGACTGCTAATTGAATTCTTCAATTGTACATAGCCTCGAAAAAACGTTTGAAAAACTTGAAAATATTAGCCCGATTCATTGTCAAAGTTTATATTCCATGCTGGTTTGACATTAAGAAGGACTGTACATTAGGTTATTCTTCCAAACATCTCTGGCAAGCAATCAATCGCTCGAGATATGTTTCAAAAAAGATAAGAGCAGTTGTGGATGAAGTCATTCAACGAAACGGGTTTCATTCAACGAAATGCTTCTTTTGGGTATGATATGGGATCCCTGATCTGAAGTAAAGCAAAGAGCCCTAAAAATAATTACGTCATTTAGGAAGCAAGAGGCAGAGCAAGGAAAAGGAATGAAGTGTAAAAGGTCGGTTTTTTTTCCAGTCCATGCAAGCGAACCTGCGTTTCGGAAATTTGTACTTCCTACAATGGACTTCGATGCTGGTGATTATTGTGATCTTATCTACTGGGAGTAGCGCGATCTCCGCACCTTCTCATCGCCCCCAGTTTTATCACACATCTCCAACGAAGAAATTCAACAATTTGTTGTTCACATGCAACCTTGTACAGTAACAGATGCTCTGAGATTCCCTTGCCACACTAAGGGCGATGAACGATGTGTGAAGGTAGTAACCAAAGCATGGCTGCTTGTGTGTGGCGTGGAATCACCTGAAGGACTCATAAAATCTCGACTAGAATCTAGAAAAAATATGCCAGAGTTCAATTCAAAACACCATTATAATGCTTTCTAACTGATGTTCGGGGAAGATTTTGTTCAAGCCATTCATAAACTATTTTCTTTTCTGGATTTTAGAGAAAATATGAAACAAAAATAAAAAACTATATTATGTTCTTATATGTTTTTGAGTTATTATTTACCAAAATTACTAAGCCCCACAAATTATCGTGAGATATCGCTTTCTCTTTTCTAGACAACCAAATTTGCCGAATTTGAAAGAAATTGTTGCAAGCACTTGAAAATACGGTTTTGTCGTGATGGAACGAGTTACAGTTTACTCTCATAATTTGTGTATTTAGTTTAACCTGTGGCTTTGTGCGCAAGGTTACATTAAAATTTGTTAAAGAATCACAAAATTAGATAATTTTTTGCTCTACAACCTTTTATGATCCAAAAAAATTTACGCTTCATTGTATATGTCTAAAAATTGAAAAAGTCAATAATTTCCCTTTTTTACCAATTTTTTTTCCCCTCACTCTAGAAGAAAGTAGTTCAATATTTTTGATTGAAAATCAATTTTTCTCTTATATACATACATAATTCTCTTTTTTTCATCTGAATCCGACAAAAACTCGCTCTATTATCATCGAAAAACTGCAGAAAAAGCGGTTTGTAGCAAATTTTAGCATAAACTGAAGCTATTGCAATGGCTCGGAAAATTTTAAAATCAAAATTTTCGGAAAGTTCCTCCATTGAAATCCGTTTTGAGGCAGTCTGAAGTTTAACACTTTTTCAAACGAATAAAAAAATAAATATATATATTCATAAATAATATTTATGAATATATATATATATATATATATATATATAAATAATATATATATATATATATATATATATATATATATATATATATATATATATATATATATATATATATATATATGACAAAGTATTAAACTCTAGGGTTCGTTTCAGAATGTCTCAAAACGGATTTCAATGAAGAAAATTTTGGAAAATTTTGGTTTTAAAATTTTTGGAGCCATTGGAGTAGTTTCATTTTCTACAAAAATTTGCTAATGGATGAATGTAGACTAAAACTGGAGTAGAATGACGCCAACCGCACCTTTCTGTCTCAATCCGTTCCCAAGATATGATGATTTTTTTAAAGAAAACTATGTTTTTTGCCATAAAAAACAACGTTTCTCCACTTAAAACAATTTTTTTCATGATCTAACCACACTTTCAGATTTAGCGTCAAATTCAGATAAATTTTGTCAGCTTCTTACAGCTTCGATGCTGCCATGACCTCTTCTTAGTAGCTATTGGTGGTCGATGGCAATATTTTTGATAGTTTCATCAATAGTTTCCACCTTTAGATCGCGGTGAAGATCATTCCGAATGTACTAGGGTGCATTAACTGAGTTCCTGAGCACGCGGTTTTGAAAATTCTGGATAAGCTTCCAATTGCTCTGAGCTGTGCAGCCCCACAACTGCGCTCCTTAAGTCCATACTGGCTTTAGGACTTGATTGCGCAGAGTTAGTTGGTTTTGAGCAGACACTTTCGATCGTCTGCCCATTAACCAGGACATTACTGAGTTTGAGAGACGGTACTGTTTTTTCTCCATTACATCTGATTTCCATCCTAACTTTTCACCTAACGCCATCCCCAAAAATTTCGCTTCATTGGCGTAAGTGATGACTTTGCCATTGAGGTAAACGACCAAGTAGCCGATTTGAAGGTTTGTAAAATCAACATACAACGATTTTACCGCATTCATTTTTATTCTCCATTTGGCAGTCAATTTTTGGATTTGTTAAATAGATCGATTGAGCTGATGAATAGAAGATGCTTATAAATAGAAGACTGAAATGAATGGCAGATTTGTCAAATGGACATGGAAAATTGGTGGTAACTCTTTCAAGTTAATGATTGTATTAGTCGCGGATAATGTTTTGGTTTGGAAATTCACAAGAGGGAATTGTAGGAAGCATTTACTTTAAAGTGCATGATAATATGCTGTAATACATATATTGCACGTAATTGCACGTGGCAGTATGTTGTCTAAGGTGGTAATGGGGAGCTGTGGGCGCTATAAGTGGAAAGAGTGAAAGAGGCAATCTATTCATCATTGCTGTTTTCAAACTAATAAGGTGTTCAACGCTAAAAAGCCAAACCTTACGGCATTTGATTTGAGAAGTATAAGACTTCCCAGTACATACCCGAAATTCTATGTGATAAAATGTGAAAACGCTCCAGACACAATGTAACCTTTGCGGTCAATCGAAAGTGATACTGAGATTTTGGAACCATACCTGGTAAACTTTGGTTCAATAGAGTTTGAGAAAATCTTCTGACGAGTGGATATTGTTGAACTCGTTTTTTGAAATTTGTGCACCTTGCAAAATAAACTAGTAAATTTCTCAGATTTGAAAGAATTCCACTTCGTAGTTCGCTTTGATACATATGATGCAGTTCGTTTCGATGATATTATACAGTATGTGAATAGGGGGGATGCAATAGGACTATTATGAGAGTTATCGAAGTCCAACAAAAATTATTGATCAATGTACTTGCAAAAGAGTAGTCAAATAACCGTTGATCTTCCAAAGGTCACACATACCACTCCTTTCTAGCTCCTGATTATTGGTAATTAGTGATTATTATTGTCTAAAACTTCTTGTTATAATTTGAATCGCTAGATAAATCATATCAGTTGGCGTCCATGTTTTACATTCGATACTGCCAGTTTCAGAAATGTTTTTCTTCGAAGTTCAGTTGCGGCCAAATTCTTTTTCTCACAATGTGTCAGGTTGATGAGTTTACAAACGAAAACGTGGCGTTCCAGCTGCGGTTGACGGAAAGAAACCAAAACCTCGCGGTTGAAATCTTTACTCGAGGTGTGGTGATGAACTCTAATGAAGCCTGCAAAATTCTCTTGGAATCTTTGTAAAGTTGAAGTTGCAGGGAACGGGCGGTTGAAGGTCTTAGAGAAGGGGGGGGGGGGGGGGGGTTTCCTTCCAAGATTCCGAAGTTAGAATTAGTTTCCACTTCTCCGGAACGTTTCTTGTTCGGAAAGGTTTCTTATATAATCTCTTCTTTATTGGCTCTTTCTCTATCCTCCTAATACTGTGGATCCACAACAAACTAAGCAACGAATTTCTTCAGTTGGTGGAAACCAATACATTTAGCAGCGATACCAGCGCATTTTAAAGGATCGAAACAGGAGCGCCAAGTTTGCCAGGGACACTATTCATGTTCCTATGGGTTTCGAGATCATAGGCAATTAGCATAAATCTTAAAGTTCTTATTGATCAGTCGTGTTACACGTTTTCATTCATGACTTGGTGTTGTAAGTCCGAACATGCAAGTTTACTTCACGATATCATACTATATTAGTTGGTCCGCCGACCAGGTTCCTCACGAAGTTTGGAAAACTGGTTGTATAGTATTATGTATCTACTCAATTTCGTTTTTCATTCCTGTATATATGTATATTATGTTTTATTGATTTTTAAAAAATTACATTTTGAAATTCTTTCGATTTTATATGCTGCACATTCGGATTGGTTCCTAAAGCATGGTGATCAGCGTAAAAGCGTTACCTATGAAGAAATAATTAACCATTTGCCGAAATTGACAGCTTTTTTTCTGGTTTTCGGGATCTAAGCATACTGAAATGTATACCCCTCAAATTTTGAAAGGTAATTTTTTTTAACTTGGAGGAGATGCCTTGGCGCATGGAGCCACCAAGAACTATACAGTGAGTTCCGGGAATATGAGGAGTCTACCTACAAAAGTTCAAGTCAACAGCTTCAAAAATGTATATTTTAAATTGGTTGTGACACCATGGCACCACCATTTGGTGCCGTGGTGCCACCAAAAACCATACAGATAATTCTGGATGTCTAAAGAGTCTGCCTACCGCATTTCATGTCTGTAGCTCCAAAATTACGGCCTGTATTGCGGAACACACACGCACCACGCACGCTGACAAATGCTGGCCAACTCAAAGTAGAAACTCTCTCCGTTCGTAAATTACATTTTTTATTTCACACTTCTCCAGTAGAAACTGGTAGGCTTTAGACCGGGAAGGATAAAATTACTACGCTGCAAGCACTGGCGTATCTCTACAATATTCAAAAGAGGCGTTCGGTACTGGTTGTAATGATAGAACTAAGAGGAGACTTTGATTTGGTAAACCACGACCTATTGTGGGAAAAGCTCGTGTTCTTGGGACTCAGTTTCAACATAATCCATATTTTGCAAAATAATTATAGTGTAACTAGATTTCTTCTTGAGAGCTTTCTAACGGGAGAGACTGCAGTGCAGGATATCACAATGGGTGTATTACATGGTGATCCCGTCTCACCTCAAATTTTCATATTATTTATGGCTGAAACAGCTGGTCTGATGATTGGGGCTAGAGAGCTGCATTGATGCTATTGTACTCCTTGGAGACAGCTACATTGATAGCCAGAAAAAAGTGCGTGCATTTTATGATTATTGCCAGTTAATGCCAGCAAAACGAAGACCACTTTTTTGGGAAGCATGTCAAAAAGCGGAAACGAAACGTGCTGAAATGAAAAGATAGATTTTGTCAAGGCGAGTTGATCTGGGAGTGCCGCTTTCTAGTTCGTGTAAGTTCCTTGTAGCCTGCGAACATGCGGTAACGAAAGCAAGAATGGCGGTAGGGACAACCCTGGACTTGCTTGGCCGTGGAAGATTTTCGGGCTCGCGTTCGAAGGTGACTTTGTTCCAGTCGTTGATTTAATCGGTATGGTTCTATGAGGTCGAGGTATGCGGTGCAAGATATGTGGATACAGTTGAAGATGTCCGAAGCAGATTTCTTAAGCGTCTCCTTCATCTTCCTATGTCTACCCCGGGGCATTACCTGAGATTGAAAACGGGCTGCTCAGCACTCAAAGTAGTTACCCATATTTCGGAAATTATTAAGTAGGTATTGGTTGAGAATCGAATGAATGGGGGAGAGCAGACTTCCACGGCTCTACCTCGGTCAGTTTATGACGCTAGATAACCTTGAGTGTAACTTGCCGCTTTCTACTCTATTTATAAATCTCAATGATCTTGAGTATTTACCTATAATTATGGGAACGATCTTGTATAAATACGAGTAATTATCAATGTTATGCTATATTTATATTCACCCACATTTCAATGATTTAAAATAAACAATAACCTTTGTTGGAAGATGGATGCCTATAGCTAATGTTATGATGTAGGGTAATGCCTAAGTATGGATTGCTTGTTTTGTTTCAGACGGTTATGGATGTTTCTTAATAGGAAGGGCGACTCGCTGAGAAGATGGCCACCTTCAATCTCATGTCAACCTTTGTTGTTCTTGTAGTAAGTTGAACAAAATATCTCTAATAATTTTTATACGCAAAATCAATTGTGATCTATTAATGCACATTTAAAAAAGAGCAATACGATGTTGGGATAGGGGGACCATACATTGCACATACTTACATATCATCAATACGAGTTGTTTTTACTGAACAATTCGTTAGTTGGTAAATCAAATTATGGTGATTGTTGCTCCTTAAGGGTAAAAACACGGTGGAGCCTGTTTAGTAGCAGGATTGGTCGCATACCCGCTTACTCCCTGGTAGCCCAGCTGGTAGCCTGGCGGGTAGCTGCACAAACACACAGTGGCGCCGAGTTGGTCGGCGCAATAATTACAGTGCGCAAGTGGGACCATCCCCGTTTACTGCTATGTAAACACCCGAATGGGCAATATGCACGCTTAGGTAGATTGCTACCATCCAGGCTTCCAGCTGGGTACCACTGTGTACGTGCCGGTAAGGACCAATGCTTCAATTCTACATAGGTAGCTGTAAGCGAGTGATCAACAAGCAAGGCTACCATCCAGGATTCACTGTGTTTTTACCCTGAGGAGAAAAAAAAGCTTTTTTTTTTTTTTTTGAATTAGAACATACATTTCATAACGAAGAAAACATTTTACAAAAATTCTATACCTTCCTTTGAGAAAATTCTCGTGCTGGATGGCGGAGTGTCTACTTTTATCTCACTACATTCACATATTACAGAAATCGTTTTATGGACGTAGATAATCAAACATTTGAAATACTATACGAGTAAACATTAAATTAATAATTGAACCTCTTAATTGCCAGAAATAAATATTTTATTTATATTTATTTATTTATTTAATAATAATAATAATAATATACCTATATGTATATATATATATATATATATATATATATATAACTCGGCCCTTCGGGCCTCGCAAGGGGCTCCGCCCCTTGACCCCGCCAGGGGGGCTTCGCCTCACGAGAAAAAAAAAAAAAAATTTCAGGCCTGGCCGGGGTTCGAACCCACAACCTTCGTCTCACGAGAAAAAAAAAAAAAAAATTTTTCAGGCCTGGCCGGGATTCGAACCCACGACCTCTCGCTTCCCATCTCGGGACAAAAAACGTTACACAAAAAAAGTGGAAATTTTAAAAAAATTATTGGGGGTCGGCCTAAGAATTGCATAGCAATTAATATATATATATATATATATATATATATATATATTTATATATATATATATATATATATATATATATATATTTTTTTTTTTTTTTTTTTTTTTTTTTTAAGCATTTAGCGAGGTTTTATAAATCCTTAATTTTACGGGTAGGTTGTTGAAAAGTTCAACACCACTGAATAAATAGAACAAATATGTCCATTGTGTGTATGTTGTGATGATTTCTTTTCAAGTTATAACAACTTCACTTTTAGCAGTGGTAACTAATCTGTGGATCTTGTTTTCCAAAATCATTTAATAGGTATATACGATTGTGGTTCGTTCATACGGTTTTTATGTATATTGGGGGGGGGGGGGGGGGGGGGGCTTTTGGGACATGTTATGCAGCATGATCGTATGAGCTCATTTTTGTAAATTATCGTATTGTTTAATGTTAAATTGCTTTGAAATTTGAGCTTTTTGAGTGCAAGAAAATTGTGAACTATTAATTTTATGGCGAATAACGTATTCTAAATAATAATCTCCTAGTCAGAGATTTTGAATTGTTAGCTTTTTACTTGCCTTACTTAACCCGAAGGGTGAACGGAAAGTCTTACGATCACCCTGAAAATCAATTTTTGAAACTCATGGATAGGTATTTTGTTCAACCTGAACCCATATCTACACGTTTCATGAAAATGTATGTACTTATGTGTGTGTATGAATGAAATGTATCAGGGTGTATCGAACCCCCCCTTGAAAGCTATCTTTCGATCTTGAAATTCACCCTCTCAAAGGGTAAAAAATGAAAAAATAAAATTCCTTCGCCTCCCACAAGCTAAAAACGGGAAAAAACGCTTTTCTTCAATTTTTCGATGATAATAGAGCGAGTTTTTGTCGGATTCAGGTGAAAACGTCTGCCAAGTAGGGTGTGGCACATAGCTTCCTCGTTTAAAAAGAACGAAAAGATTGGAAAGTTTTAAATGATATTGAAAAATTTCATAGCGGATAAGAGTAAATCAAGAAGTAGCATGGAATGTCATAATTGGTCAATTAAGAAACGAAAAAAATGATACTCAATTTAATTTACGTTTGTGCAAGCGCAGAATGAACAGAGTTGAAAACAATGAAACAAGTACGGGACCATCTACAACCAATTTTGTACATACATTTTATATGTTCTATTTTATATTAAATAAACTTTATTTGAGCAAGTGTCACCAAAAATATAAATTTAACGATTTATAGCCATTTTAAGGTATTTTATAGTAAATTTTTTGAAATTTGACCAATTTAATGTGCTCAAAAAGTGCTTACTAACGAACTCATCCTTTCGTATGGAAAGCTTGATTTTTTGAGGCAAGAACGAAATTTTTATCTCAATCCTAAGGAGTGTTATCGTGTGGAATGTATATATATATATATATATATATATATATATGATATATACATATGAAAAAGCGTGAAACTCCAAGATTCGTTTCAGAATGCCTCAACACGGATTTCAATGTAGAAAATTTTCAAAAAATTTGAATTTAAAATTTTTTGATCCATTGCAATAGTTCACTTTCTACAAAAATTTCCTGAAAAAAGGTAGCCGGTTAAATCAACGGCCAGTTAAAGCGAGGTCGGTTGAGGAAGAGTCTCCTGCAAATCGTTTGGGGTTTTTTCTCGAAAATTTCAATAAAACCATAGGCTGTCAGCGTAATTTTTCAATTTCCCTCCGTTTCCCTTCTCAAACTCTTTTTTCTTCCTTGGAAGGCCGTTTTCACTAGAAAAGGGTAACCAACCCCTTTCAATGATAGGGAGTCCGGGCCGGAACAGAACAGGGAAAACTCGTCAACAACTCCTATGGAACATGTTACTACCCGATAACAATTTTTGAAATTCTAACAACCGTTTCTCACCTCCGCTTCCATATTTAACTTGGCCAAGCGCTGAGGTTTAGGTTCATGAAACTAATTAAACGCTCTCACATTTCCGAGATTCGCATCAGATATATTGCACTGCGGCAAAGCTGCAGGCAAATCGTGAAGGGATAAAATATATATGGTGTAGTATGAATTTCCTGGCACTCCTTTTTTTGAAATCTGAGTTCGTTTTGTTCAGAAATTATTTTATGTTTATGAGCTGGTCAATGGTAAATGAGATATTTTAAAACAATATAGTTTTAAGCATATTGAATATAACTATCCAAATATTCAACAATTTAAAAACGTATATTACAATACATTACAAAACATGCATTACAAGGACGACCCTAAGAATGTTTTGTATATTATTTTGGTGAGAATGGCGAATAGATTATGATTTAACCCTCTCTATCATAACCTCACTTGAATATGCTACAAGTACCCCCTCCCCTCCCTCCCCCTCTTCTCACTCACAACCAAAATAAAATCAACTGCTTTTAAATTGCAAAATTGAACAAATAAAGATTCATGGCAAGAGGGATGTACGGTATTGTCTCCTCTCCACAACTCTCCCCAATCGTTATGAAATTTTTATTTACTGAGAAGGGTTCCACAGAGAGACAAATACTTCGAGCAAAAAATATTTCAAACAGTGAAATAATCGAACAAACAAAAGAAATACTAAAACCGGTGGAGAATTGCGTAAATAGCACAGTCCGCGTTCCCTCTAACACTCCTACTTCAAAAATAAAATCCCCGATTTTTCACTCATCTAAACCAGAATAACACGGATGAAATAAGAAATTATCTCGATTTATTGGTACTACCCCCTCCATTTACCCCATTCAATAATAAAAGTTGAAACTCCTCATATATGTTCCAAAATTAGACCGAACTCTTGATTGAAGAAAATCGGTTGAAACTGTGAGCTGCGCAAAATGTGTTACACACACAAACACACAAAGAATGCCGATAGATTGATCATACAATAAGCGCTTGCGTGAAAATGAATTATAGCCCTGATTCGTATATTAGCATGTCCACACGTATATTACTGTTCTATTTTGCATTAATCATTTCGATTCGAACCTACTTCGATTTCCAAACTAATTCTATACGCTCATCAAGTGAGGAAGTATACTGCCTACCCAACTTGGCAGATGTTTCTTTTTCTTTTCTTTTGTTTTTTTTTTTTTTTTTTTTTTTCTTCATACTTTTGACAGTTTCATGGGCCAGCTTCAGTATCTCCGTAGCCCAGCGACACCATAGAACCACGAAATCATTGGTTTACTTTATGGTGGCATTCTTCCTGTATTTCTTGCTAGCCAGGAGCTCTGCCGCGTGTCCAGGAGCTTTATATGAAGCCAGGGGACCCTGGGAATCACTGCACGTTGCATCTCATACTAGACGTGTCCTCTCCCCTATGAAACCAATGCGGTTCCTTCTGAACATTTTGCTCCCGAAGAAGGCCTAATGGCGTCAAACGTGTTGCCATACCAGCTGCATTCAGGGATCGCTGTAGAATATTCAGTTCAATTTCAATCAATTGTGCTAAGCAAAATCTTCGGCGAAAATCCCAGTCATGCAATTTGGTGTTATTATATTCCACAAACTTTTAATTCACGTTTTCATCATTAATCATGCACATTACATCCGACATCATATCAGTTTTCTTGTAAACCATGTTTTGCAGCAATGTACACCTACTAATTATATAATTCTATGCTTACTCTCGTCTCCGCATCTCTCCTACTCGTAGGAGGCACATGTATACGTGTTAGGAATGAGTGAAAAGCACGTTCTATATATATAGTGAGGATGGAAGCGAATTGGATTTGAGTTCCAAGTGATACGCGGAGGTGTATTTTCCCAGGAACCGGAGCCGCTTCTACTTTTTCGCGAATGGAACTTCATCCGTCTTCCAACGTTCGTGCTTAGTTGTTTTGGCTCCTCACCTCAGCCTGGCCTCGATAACGTATCAGCGGAGTGCTCCCGGGAAATTAAAAGGAAAGCCCTCGTTAACTTAGTTATTGTTAGTTAGGTGGAGTAAGAAGTAAATCGAGTCCGAAGGCTTATTACCTATTGTTATATGTAGTTTCATGCCCCGCGGTTCTATCTGAGCATTTCCGAATGTTTTTATACCAAAGCCAGCTTTTACCGTAGTATTTAGTATGCAATTCACAGTAAATTAGTGGTCTATTAGACAACATTGATGCTTATTTCAACCTTTAGGCATACTACACAATCTAACCTTAAGTTCACTTAAATAACTTCAAATAGTAATTAAGTCATGCAAACATTCCACAACAAGAAGAAACATTCCACATTAAGAATAGAAATACTGTAGTGAATGCTCTTTATACATTCGTTATGAAGATTCATAAAATACAACGGCCTTAGTATCAGGGAGTTCAAATCAAAACAAAGAACTAGAGGCTTCCCATACATACAAATCTAAAAGCTATCCCAGGTTACTCGGCGCCTGGAGTTGATCAAGCTATTGGACTTGATATGTATGGAGTAGTGTTACCTACAAAATTCATTATGGGTAGGATTGGCATGCGGCAAGAAGTTAAGAATAGAAGGCGAGAGACGATCTCCCTTTACGTAAAAATTCTAGCCACGCAACATGATCGTATGAGCTTTTTTTTTTTTACTTTAGATTTAAGTTTATGTTGAATCGTTTTGAAATTTGAGAACGTTGAGTGGACATCTGAGGAAGGGAATACCTCATAGATGCATATAATATACTCGTACTATTAAGGTACATGGATTTGTCACACTCTTCTACAGTTATTGACGTCGGATTTGACGACATGAGCCCATTCGTCTTATTTATTTATTATTTAACCATTAAGGTCGCTCCTCAACCAACGTCCAATGTCCAAAGACACTGCAAGTGGCTCGACTCCAAGGGGAGCTATGTTGCCCTTCGTCGCTAAACCGTTTAGCCCCTACACCAGATAAAAAACCAAAAAATGGAATAATACAACTAAGACTAGATTTTGAATAGCTAAATATATGTTACTAATATAAATATATAATCATCACGGGAAATAAAACTATGACTTGATGTACAAGAATATATCACAGATCACATAGTAGTAGAGCTGTCAGGTTCTACAACAGGGACTGTACTTTGTTGGCCCAGATGAAGCGTCAATCAACCCACTGAGGGGGTCTATACTAGACTCGGAGGTCCATAGGATCTGGGAATTCCTCCAGAAATTGGTGGATGGACAGGTCACCCCCACACACAACAACTCGAGCTTGAGTAAGACGAGTATGGCCAGTGGCGACCCGATTGACCTCTATTCGGTTCCTCCTTGGAAGTTGGGTTACGAAAGGGCCTACCATGGCCTGAAGGACACCAAGCAGACCAATGACCTCGCCCTGCCGTAGCTCGTCCCAGATGGGATCGGCTTCATGTTGCATGTAAGAGATTAAATTTGATCTCCAATGTGTAAAGGCAACATCTCAATATATATAACCAATGACTTGGCACCCATCCCATTCGTCTCGAATTCTTTATAATGATGATTTACCACATTACGTGACTATCATAATTTTTATTATTCACAGGCGGTACTAGTGAACTGCAGGTAAATTATGGTTTTTCCCTTTTTTCTTGTTTTATAATTGGTAGGTATCGAAGTCTCCGTAAGTATACCGACATTTGTCAAAATTAGCAAAGTCGTTAATAAATGTTAAAAAATGTTGTTTGTGTTGAAAAAGAAAAATGTTACATTCAGTGTGAGGTTGGTTGAATTGAATGCAATAAAGGTTAAATTAGGTGGGAAAATTGTATACAGGAATTACACAAAACAGGTCTGCCAAACTGCAGGAGTCAATTCTACTACTAATTTGCTATGACTCTCGTCCCATACCAAGTTTATTCAATTTTAGTTATTTTTTCGTGATTTTGACCATACGTCATTAAATTTGTCACAACTCTCTAATTTGCTGTGTAAATTCAAATTTGAAGACACCGTTGGAAAGAACATCAAATTCCCTATTAGATAGATGCCTGAAATGTTATTAGAATTAAGGTTTGAGACGTGAAAATTCCTTCTGAAAATCTACTTCACCTCATTTGGAAAATCTCCAGTTTTCTGAATTGGAAGTTGAAATATGAAAACCAATTTTTTTTTTTTTTCAAGATCCAAGAACAGTAAAAAACTGCGCCATGGTCTCACCTTTCCAAAGGTGTAGCCAATTGTACTTTTGCAATTCTAATTAGGGAAGAAAAGTAGGTTTTAATGTTAAAAACATTGTTTTTTAAATGGAATCGAGTGTTTTTTTGAAACATTACCTTCTAAGAAAATTTGAGTTTGGGTCTATTTCTTCGTAGTTTCGTACGCTGAATCAAATTAGAACACTTGCAGATTTCCCCAACCCCGTTTAACCAGGTTTTACACATCAACTCACAAACTTGAGTTCATTTGGTATGATAAATTTTATTTGTTTTTAGGGGTGAAACTAGTTTTAGGGGTTAAAAAAATTGTTAGAGACAAAAGTTGTTCCAAAATAAATTAGCAGTAGAACCGACTCCTGCAGTTTGGCCGACATGTTTTGTGTACACCCCGTCCAGTTAGTAAACACCAATTAGTATTCAGTATAGGTAAGCAGTTCAAACGTCGATGGCTAGATGTAAAACATATTAAGCCATCAAAGGTTCGCTAATGGGTTATAATCCCAGTCGTAGATTATAATTTGTTAAATTGTTCATTCAAATCTAGAAGTAAAGCCTTGGAGTGCTTGGAAGCTGATCGTCCTTGCTTGAATATTTCGAGATTACAGAGTCAATGAATCAATCATCACTTTATTGCGTCATAATGTACAATTATATCAATACGTCAATATTTTGATTAGATTATAACGTATAATTATAGCAACACGTCAATAGCTTTTTATAGCGGATGCAGGCACAAGACGCATCCCGCGTACAACGGGCGACATCATGCAGCGCGCCAGAGCACTGAGCCGGCTGGCCGGCCGGCCGAGTGGACAGTTTGGATTCATTAAAAGGGTTAAACGAATCATGGAAGGATTGAATGGCGTTCCTCATAACTATTATAGTATATTTTATGGTGACGTGGGTAGGATAGGTCAGGATATTAATTTAGAAGTTGACCCTCCAGTCAACCCTATTGTTTAACAGAGTGAGCGCATGCCTTATGCATTGGAGTCACAAGTCCGAAGCGAGTAGGACGAAATATTGAAAACTGGGATAATTGAAGAGATAATAAGATATACTGGGTCAGTCACTTACTTGATAGTTGTTGGAATGCATAGTGATAAGTTGAGGAGCATCCATGTAGAAGCAAACATGTAAATTTTTTCAAAACGTGAGGTAGGTATCGATGCTATTCAATTGGGTTGAGCTGCATCTGTCTGTTTTATTAAAACTGAACAAAGGCAAACATGTACCTTTCATTTCGAAGGTCGAAGATAGCAAGCCTGACCAAATGCAAACCTCCTCTTCTATGGCATGTTGAACACAAGCATGTCCCGCCCAGCCAATGCGAGCTCATGACTCCAAATCACATAATCAGATTAATCAGAATCCCATGAAGCGAACTAGTTCATGAGAGAATTGAGCAAAAACAAACTAGCCACCAAAAGCCCGAACAAAAACAAACATGTCCATAAGAAAAACATTATATTTCTCCCTTTTTAAGCCTCAGCTTGCAGCCTCCCTAATTTATTTGAATAGTTTATATAGTAAATGTAAAGAGATATTAACAGTTTCAATGCCAGAATCACTGTACATACTTTCAGGAACAGTTTTTGACCTCTACTGAAAATCCCTGAGCATTAGACATGCTCCCATCTGCATAGGCGCTTCTCAAGTATGGCAATGCCTGGATCCGAAACAATTTAATCGGGCTTTAAAAGGGGAACACATTCCACAGCCTAGAGTCCAGGGAATCGCAGCTGCGTTGCATGAGGCTAAGTTAGGGCTGCCATCCGTCCCGATTTTCATGGTGTCCCGAACGTCTCATCCCGGTTTTTAAAATCTCCCGATTTATTTTATTTTATTTTTATTTTATTTTTATATTTTTTTTTTTTTTTTAACTATATTTGGCCGTCCCGACCGCAAAAAAAAATCCTGTTACTTGAGTAACAGGTCATGTCTTTGGGACACACGTTTGGAACTAATTAAATAGCTATAGGTGATGAAAAATAAATACATTACATTACAATCACCGACCATTAACAAATGTTTGAAACTAATTTTGGGTATGGTGAATCACCTACAAGTCCCAATACAATCCTCTTTTTTCATATACACAACTGCCTCTTTGAGAGAGTGATTGAAGGATCACCGCAAGTTTTTGTGGATGGAGAACCACGGACTATTTCTAAACGATTTGAAGGAAATGCTCTCCAGATCCTAAATTGAGCTTTGATGTCAGAATTCTGATGTGATTTGTTACTTTGGCATAGACATCCAAAGCCTTAGCGGAAACGCTTTTCGCCAGTTGAAAAATAGTTGTTACCATGCTGATTAGGCGCAGAAAGATTCAGAGAGTACCATTCTTGGGGTTGTTCAAAAAGTTGCATCATGGACTCCCTCCGAGCATGTTCGATGTCAACCAATGGTACCAAAATTACAATGTTTCAAGGTGAGAGTTCAGTATAAGCCGGGTAGGTTTGCTGTACATAGCTGACACTCTTTCAAGGGATGTACCCAAACAGGGTTGTGTCATAGCTGATATAGAGGTCGAATAGCACTTGTCATTACTGATCGAAAGTTTACTGCTCATCAAGAAAATTTGATATCTACTCAGTTATCTTATGTATTTAGATGAATGTTTAGAAAAGTGAAGCAGTATATTTTGAGAGGGTGACCACCCAAATTTAGAGAAATACTGGAACAAACAAAAGTTTATTGTAAATTAAAATCCTTACTTAAATTCCAAAACCCTTGCAAAAGGGTTGATCATCAATAGCTTTATCTTCTGCGAAAATTCGCTAGTAGAATTGTTTTTCCTGAATCGTTGAAACATTATATGTTGAAGAATTATCATAATGGTCAACAAGGGATTAATATGATAACAAAATGGGGTGAAATGTCGTTATTTTGGGTCAAAATTAATGAAGAAATCGAAATATATGAGCAAGCGTGTCAAAATTGCTTTAAATTTTCAGTGGAAAAAAAATATCAAAACTCAGCTAACAGTGAGTTTAAAGGAATTTCCTATGGTTCCAATGGCTGAGATGATTCGGACGGGTTTGAATAAAATAAAGCTGTTTTATGTTGGTTGGTACCTTCTCGATTTACATTTAGGTAACTAGTGCAGTAGAAAAAATATGAAAATTTCCACAATTATGAACGAATTTAAATAAATTTTTGCTGGGGACGAAAATCCTATCTACCAAACAGCAATTTTCAAAGGAAATTTCCCACCATATAACATCAAGTCCAAATTACCCCGAATTTAACGGTTATGCTTGAAGTGCGGTTAAAGTGAGCAAATAACTCTTTTGTAAGCAATAGACGCTAGAGAAGACTGCAATTTACATTGTTCCACCTCAGGAATAATACAAAGGCTTAGGAGCATTCTCCCGCATTTCTTTTAATGGTTCTAAATTTGTGCAATGATACCCTGTACGTTCTTTCAGTAACCCTTAAAATTAATAGCAAAGAATATAGGTAAATTCTAATCCAAAGTAAGGAAGAGACAAAATTATTGTACGACAAAACAGCTTCTCGCCGACCATAGTTCTATAAAGTTAAAAGAGTCCAGAGGCACCACATGTCAACCAATACAAAAAGGGTACTTACTGATTTGGGGCCTGAGCCTATACGTCTTATTGGGGAAAAGCTGATGATGAGGCATCGCTTGTATGAAATTAAATACGCATCAGTCCAAAAACCCACAAATCTAGTTAATAACATCAAATCTACTTCTTAACGTGAACCATCAAATAGTGGTGTCCAACCAAGATCTTGCAGAAATGAGGCAAAAAGCCAAAATTCAACTTGTCAGTGTTATAATATAATCCCTGCGCCTGAAAGGCTAATAAATGAAACGTATCATGTTCATGAATTTTATATATATATATATATATATATACATATATATATATATATATATATATATATATATATATAGTATATATAATATATATATACCGTATTGGTTATTTTTCTACTGAACTATGTATTATATAAATTAAATTTAATAGAAATTTCACAAATAGAAAGAGAAAAGAAAGTTCTAATATTTCGATTTAAATCTTTTTCAAAGTTAGAAGAATAAGTAATGGTTTTTTTGAATTTAGGGACCTGGGATAGTATCATGGAAGCGAGTAACCATGTAAATGTATGGCTTCGATACTAATAGTGTTGTGCGAGTCAATCATTTAGGTTGAGGCCAGGAGGCTGCATGGCTCCCAATACCCATCTATGAGCCCGTTCAGATTGTTGTAATAATCTGTCGTTGGTAGGCTGTGGCATCTTCTTCAATACCTTCACCCCAAGCATTTTGAAGACTGTGGCTGGATCGCATGACGTTAGCCTGTCAATTCTAATTCTAGATAAAATTTATTGGTTGACTACGGTATGTGGAAAAGTTTTAGTTTAAGAGGCTCCAACAAGTTTGGGGATCTGTGGGGAACGATGTGGGGTTGACTTGAGGTAATACAGTAGCTATGGTTATGACTGTTGAAGCTAGTTCGATTGCTATTGTTAAATTTTGCAGTTTGATGGAAACATCAGGACAACCTTGGTAAGTTGCCGCATGCGGGCCTCAACGTCGAATGCACAGATGGGTCGAGTGTCAAATGATTTGGAACAGTGCGGAACAATGCGACTCGCCACATCTTTCACATCTTGCTGATTTTTGTCACAATAATCAATACCGTGCTCGTAATCTTGACTAATATCATTGTTGACGAACGAAGTTAGTCTCTACTTTGACTCAGTGTGTCTGTCTGTCTCATCAGCGCAACAACCCGCAAATTTGAAGCCATCGGCTTGAAATTTCGTGTACCAGACTGCTTAACCTAAACATCTCCTTAACGTAAACATTTCAGAAATATGATTTTAGTATGGATTTCGATAGTTTTTGACGTGTTGAATCTATTGAGGTGACTTTCGTAACGGTCCGATTCGATGCAACCGACCATATCGGACAATTCTCAAAAATACTTTTAGGCTCCTAATAAGTACCTCAGTTTTGTTGTGAAAATTAGGATACATTTTTTTCAAACTTTGTTAGGAACCTGGTCCGCGGACCCACCAGTCTGCAGCATCATTTTGCGATATCCATACGTGTAAAGTTGAACTTCAATTTCATTTTATTATCAACTGTTCGATAGGTGAGTTTCCTTAACATTGTCTCATTAATTTGACCGAGTAATGCATTTTAAAATTATCTTTGGTTTCATTAGCTATTGTCATTGTCTCATTATTAATTGGTCTGTTGTTGTTGTATTATGATCTTTAGAAGTTGATGACGCTCTGAAGGGATTATCCGTGAAGAAAAGATTGGTTTATGTAATTGTCGTTTCGATTGATTGTTTGAAGGATCAAGGACATTGTTCTGTCCCTTTGTTTGTGGGACACGGACGAAAAACAAAATATTAGTTAATATCTCTTACTACAACCATATAAATCGCTATTAGTCAACTCGATGCCACGCATCGATAACCCTTCAACTATCTTAATCACACAATACTGCATTGATAACACGGACGCTGGTGACGGAACGACCTCCCTATGATCAGGAACACATGAAATGTAAACAATCCAGTTGATGCAGTTAAGATTGCTGGTTGTGGAACCTTTCATTGGATAATTTGCGACGCAGTGTAACATGCGAGTGAAACTTTATATACACCGTTTTCACGACTGTAAAATTTGTTTCAGTGATAATACCGTCTAACATAGATATCGTCTTCCGAACACTAGCTAAGCATTGTCAGCTGATTATTTTGATTTATTAACATTCAGAAACTTCATTCTTTGTGGAAGTAGGCAACGTTCTTACTTAATCCGAGATGTTTCTGAAAATGTGCTCTCTATTGAATGGATCAACATTTATCATGCATCTTCAAATCGGGTTTTGCTTATTCGTAAGTACTAATGTAATAACTAACAGTAATTTCGTGAAAACATCTCCGTCCTGATTTCATTTATTATTATGAAATATACTTTAAAATTTGTTCAAGTTTCAAGGTACCTACTTCGATTCCAAAAATGTCATTGAAAAACTCCGCCTTTCGAAGCTTTTTCACCAAAATTCTTAGTTTTCCTATGAAATTCAATGACGAAATTCAGTAGCTTAAAAACTTTCAACATAACAATAGTGTATCAGTGTTACAAAAGCAAATCGTTTATCATAGACCATTAACGGAAGGACGAGTAATTTGATTGCGTGCATGGGAAGAATTTGTGAGGGGCCATATGAATTTATTGCACCTATATATGATATTGGTGAGAATGACGGACAGGTTGTGATGTTCCTAAATGTTCCTACAACAACAACAGACCAATTAACAATGAGACAAGGTTATGAGACCAAAGAAAATTTTGAAGGATCTCCACCCATATAATTACTTACAAAACGTTCAGCATATAAATGCATTACTCGAACAACGAAAGAAAAGGAAAACAAACAAAAAACGGGTGAATATGTACACTTATGGGTTTTTTTCTATATTTGTATTCGGTTATTTATTATTTTAATTTATTAATTTTATTTTTATTTTTTTAATTTATTTTTTCCCTTCTTGTTTGGGTTGTTCCTTCTCTCACAGGATCGTTTCCAATGGGTAGCCCCTCTCATATACGAAACCTTGCCTATATGACCAAGCTTCAGAAGGACTTCCTAATAATTGGTGGAAAATATCATGATATATCGCCCCCCTTCCCCCCTCCCCACTACATCGCTGATCACCAAAATCAGTTGAGAATGACGTAAATAACCCGTTCATTTCCCCCTTCATCACTCCTTCTAACAAAAATACATCATCACAATGAAATCCTAGATTCTTAGCACATCTAAACCAAAACATCTAATAAAAACCGACGAAAAACAAAAATATTATGATTTATTGAAACTAGCTCCTCCACCGATAGTAAATTTGAAACTTCCAATGTTTGTTGCATAAATGGACTAAAATCTGTCACGTCAAAACAGTCACTTAAATCAAATGAGAATAATGAAAACATCACGATTTATCAGTATTATCCCCTCCATTCAACCTCTTCCATAACGAAATTTTAAACTCCTAATACGTCATTTGTTTCAAAACTAGAGCGGCATTATAAGGGAACAAAAAAAGAACCACTAAAATCAGTTGAGATTTGTAGGCTGGGTATCGTCGATAAAATTTGCCGACAAACCACGTTTTTTTTCAGTTTTAACCACTCCATTCCTTCTTTTCACCATTAAACTCATAATTTCTAGGTTTTTGTTGGACAGCTAGCTAAAATTGGGATCGAACAAATAATGAGATTCGAAAATCGTTTGATAATTTTGTGGAATGAGCAGCGTCGACACAATACGTCAAACACTCACAGACATACACCAATGTTGATTACACGTGTCGCTGGGATATGTCTTCAAGTAAATGGCGTGGATAGTGGCGTTGGTAGATGGCGTATTGTGTCACCTTCGTAAAGCTAGGTTCATCAGCTCTACGGAAATCGAGATTTTTGAAGCAGCTCTTGAAGCTAGAAAAGAACAACTGTCTGCTCATTGTTCCCAGCGCGTTTGACAATCGAGGAAAATATTCCGCAGAGAGTTGAACAAATCGGTGGCCACTTTCAACGATCGCATATTGAATTCCGCTAAAAACAAATTCAAGTTTTCTTGGCACCTAATAAAGATGAAGTACGGCTCTCCCCCTTTGATCCCTGCAAAACAGAATGCGAGCTCCGATCAAAACTCCGATTGGCTTAATAAGTCAAATGCATGTAAGATATATTGGCTAAAGAAAAACACTCTCACATTCTGTGTATATATATATATATATTTTTTTTTTTTTTTTTTTTTTTTTGCGACTCCTGCCAATTTTTCCTTTCAAACTATCCAAGTGGAGACAATGTTCCATCAAATTTCAAGATTTAAGTCCACTTCGTTTGAGGATGGTTTTGGTCTTTCAGCGCCAATATTGAAAGCTGTGGCAGCTGAACTGGCTGAGCTTCTCACATTCCTTTTCAACCGTCGCGTCGAGAAAGGTGAATTTCCACCTATCCCCAGGGTGGCCAAGGTTAAGCCCATTCCTGCAAAAAGGGAGAGGACAGGCATTCTTATGAACACTTGCAGCCAGTGTCAATAATAATAATTTTTGTGCGATAATTTTTTGAGTGGATAATACGCGATCAATTTTCTTGAGTTTATTGAGGAATATTATATTTAATCTTATTCCCAGTTCGGATTTCAGCCACAATGTTCTACGACCCAAGCCTTGTCCAGCGAAGTGAGATTGGTTTTTCTGCGCTTGAAAAGGAAAGAAAATAGATCAAAAAAAGATGTATTGATGCATAAATAATCGCTAATTAGAATTAGAACTAGAACCCACTGGTGAGGCCCACTTTCACCAAAAACATCAACATTTTAAACTCAAAAAGAAACTAGTGAGAGGTAGTGAGGAGGAAACTATTGGAGATTACAGCTCAACGTTTTTCCCCTGAGCGCTGCAAAGCAGAGTAAAATCCTATTGAGGCGGATATAGTTTGTGACTCCCGAAATCCGAGCTTTTACATTTGTTAATCTTCGCTAGCCGTGATATCAATATGGCCGCGTAGCTTTTAGGTGCGGTTGTTATTTCTGCTAGAGAAATTCGCACGAATTGGCATTTGGAATAAATCATAATTGTTTGAAAACTAGTGTAATACCATAGTACGTCCCTACCTAATATTCTTGTGATAGGCTCTCGTTGATAGCAGTTACCTGTCTCTCCAGAACGATGGCAAATAATATTAAACGTGCCCGCTCCACATAATGCGATCCCTCGCATTTTATCTGGCATTTGAGAAACGAACTTCATTCGATAATGGAAAAATACAATGAGCTTTAAATAGAAGTAGGAATAGCCTCATCACATACACACCCTGATATAGTTTAGAAGCCAAGCACAAGGATAAGAAGAAATTATGTAGGTATAATAGAAGATGGTAGCGCATTATGATAGGAAGTTTAGTGCCGTGCCCTTATTGAGTAGGTACTTGCGATATTGATTATAAACGGTACAAAACCTCCTAATTTCATGCACAAAATGCTGAAATAATAACATTATTTTAGTAGGTAATTAAAATGGAAGTGGCGGTGGTCAACAGGTGGAGGGTGGTTGTTTCAACGACGATTTTACTGTCCAGATGCTTCAAAAAGGATAACTTTTCATTCGATAGATTGTCTAAACTTGTGCTAAGTTTGCTTAAGTTTAATAAGACGTTAACTTCGGTTAAGCGAGATAAAGAATGAATTTTATTAACTTCGTTGTAAACAAACAAATGCCAGTATGGTAACAATAATTCAGGGTCATAAAATAATAATTGAAGCAAATTCTTATACGACATCCTCCCCTCCCTGGTTTGAACTTAGAACAATCAAGTGCGAACGATTCCTGCGTAGAAGTTTATCATTGTACAATTGAATGAGATATGATCGAGGAAAATCTAGTTTTTTCTTCACTATGCCTTTGCATTTCATATCTCGCACCCACACGGTAGTGCCTGATGTCAACTCTGATGGTTCCTTCCTTGCTCCGTGTTTTTTATCGTACCTAAACTTCATCCCTTCACGGATCTTCTGCTCCTTGTCTTGCAGTATTTGGTGATCTGGCGTTTTCGGAATAAGAGTGGTGATTGAAATGGGCACCACTGTTCTTAATTTTCTTACCATCAGAAGTTCAGCTGGCGAGTATCCATTCTCCAATGGGGCAGATCGATATGACAGCAACCCCAAATCTTGATCTTCGCACTTCGTCAAAATCTTTTTCGCAGTATTAACTGCAGATTCTGCAAGCCCATTTGACTGAGGATATTTAGGGCTGCTTGTCACAATTTGGAAACCCATCTGCTCTGAAAACTCCTTAAATTCACTACTGTACACCAGCGTGCCATTGTCACATCGAACACAATGGGAAATACCAAATCGAGAAAATATTTTCTTCACATCTGTTATCAATACTTGTGACGTGATAGAATTTAGAGAACCCACCATCTCAAGATATCGAGAAAAGTAGTCTTGAACTACCAGATAATTCTTTTGTTGAAAATTATATAAATCCATTCCCACTGTTGACCACGGGAGTTTAGGAAAGTTTGATGGAATCATAGGTGGTGTAGGGTTGTTCCGGTTGGTAGCACAGACAAAACAATCCTCAACTTTTCTCTTTATGTCATCATTTATTCCAGACCACCAAACAGTTTCTTTGGCAATTCCGCGGCACTTCGTTATCCCAAGGTGCCCATCATGTAGCTTATTTAGAACTGAATCCCTTAGAGCTCCAGGAACAACAATCCTGTTGCCCAACATTAATAAGCCTTCTTGGAAAACCAGCAGGTCTTTGAATTATGCGTAGCTGTTACATCGGTTGTCCACTGTATCCCATCCTGTAATGGTATACTGCTTAATCATTTGCATCACCTCATCTCTGTCAGTTTGCTCTTTGATGGACTTGTGGAGTGCATCCTGTATGGGAAGGTTTCCAATCTGCTCTCGAACTTCTGCTTCAATTTCGTCACAAGAGCATAAGTCACTCTTTTCAAAAACTGAAGGACTTTGCCTTGACAAAGTGTCATGGACAACCAATTCTTTTCCTGGAACGTAAACCACATGAAAATCAAAACCAGTTAAGCGCAAGCGGAACCTTTGAAGTCGAGGAGAAAGATCTTGAATTGGTTTTATCCTAAGTAACGAAACCAAAGGCTTGTGGTCGGTGAATAATTTAAAATATTTTCCTTTCAAGTACATTGAAAATCGTTCAAATGCCCATGTGCATACCAGTGCCTCTTTCTCTATTTTAACATAACCCACTTCTGTCGGGTTCATAGATCGAGATGCATACATAACTGGCCAGAATTTTCCGTCATGATATTGTTCGAGAAGATCTCCAAGGGCAAAAGAAGAATGCGTCTGCTGAAACTCTGGTGTCGGCATTGACGTCATATGAATGAAGGACAGGACCTTGATAACCATTTGTTTCATTTTAGACAAAGATTGTTCTTGCTGTTGGTCCCATACAAATTGAACATCCTTTCTAAGAAGTTCTCGTAAAGGACGAGTTATTTCCGCTGCTGATTTCGTTAGGTAATTAAACATCCCTAGGAATCGATGTACGTCCACTTTATCTTTGGGGCTGGGCATACCCAAAATACTTTTTATCTTGGTAGGATCTATTTTAATTCCATCTGTTGTGAATTGGTGCCCAAGAAATGTAACATTTTATTTGCGAAACTCACATTTTTCCAAATTCAACGTGACATTAGCATCCTTCAGTTTTTGGAGTACAGATCTCAATCGTGAATTGTGTTCCTCCATGTTGTGACCCCAAATGAGCACATCATCAATCATGTTGATGCAACCTTCTTGACCTTCAAGGATTCTTGACATTCTGCGTTGGTAGTGTTCTGGAGCCGAGATGATCCCAAAAGGCATGCGGTTGTAGCAGTAACGCCCGAACGGAGTAATGAAGGTTGTGAGTTTTTTATCTCTCTCGGATAGGAGTACCTGCCAGAATCCCATTCGAGCATCTAATTTGCTGAAGATTGAGGCATTATTAATTTTCGCCAAAAGTTCTTCAGTTGACGGTAAAATGAGCCTTTCTCTGTCAATGCTGCGGTTAAGTTCAGTGTAGTCGCCACAAATGCGGATGGTACCTGATTTCTTTGCTGCGACTACGATTGGAGCACACCATTCAGTTGCTTCCTCCACTTTTGAAATTATTCCTTTTGCTTCCATCCTCTTCAATTCTGCCCTTACTTTCTCAAAGAGAGGCAACGGTACTCGTCGTGGAGTAGAAACAGCGAATGGTCTTGAATTAGGTAGGATTTTAATATCGTATGGGCCTCCAGCCGTTATTTCGGGAGAGTCTGAGAACAAAGAAGAGAACTCGGGTTCTTTCTCGACGTCCATAGAGTTCATATGGAGCTCTAAAACTTCACTGGAAAGAATAATCAAGTTCATATCATGAATAGCTGGCCTTCCTAAAGTGGCTGACTTAACCCTTCTATTACATATAAGCGCTGGGTGCTTTGTCTGCCAGAGGTAGACACCATTTTTGCGTCAAATGTTCCTGAACACTTCAATCGTCCACGACCAGCATGGATAACATCGATAGCATAGCAATCAAGTTTCTCTTGAGTTTTATTCAACTGAGTTAACATTGAAGTAGGAATACAAGTAATATCCGCTCTTGTGTCTAATTTGAAAACTACTGGTTTGCCTTCCACCTTTAACTCGATTTGGTATGGTGGAAAGAATTCGGTTCTGACAGAATCTACCATAAAATCACCTATCATAACGGATTGTATATTGCCATTGTTCCCTAATAGGTCAGTTGTATCAAAATCTTTGGATGAATTTTCTTCTAAGGTTTTTACTGATATTGTTCTCGATCCTTTTGAAGAGCGACAACCACTAGCAAAATGACCTTTTTTGTTACATTTAGTACAAACGGAATCTTTAGCTTTGCAATTATCCATTTTATGTGGCGAGGGTGAACCACACCGATAACATGAGAATAGATAGATAGATAGATAGATAGATAACGTGCATATATTTAAGAACAAAAAACAACAAATTTTAAATAACACTTACGCCTTGGCACGATGGCCGTTAGGCGGGGGACGGCCGTTGCCTTACATAATAAATACATATAATTGTCCTAGTATTAGTAATGTTTCTCATAATTATTTTTAAATGTTTACATTATACCATTACATAATCATATTATTAATTTTCCCCTTATTGTGTAATTCCATAGATTAATTTAATAGTCTAAATATGAATATTGATTCACCATGTCACCACCGGAACTTTGCACTACACACTCCCTGGCTAGCTTCCTCCAAACTAATCAAAATTGAATTCATCAATTAGAAATTTTCTATAAGACCATGCTGCTCTAAAGAAACGAATCAAGTTGCAGCAGTACCCGTCTTCATTGAGGATCTTGATGACTTCCTGGGTGGAAAGCTGCGGTTTTCCTAAAAATTGGGTCCTCACGCTACTCAGAATGGTACATCTTCCCAAGAAGTGCTCAGTGGTCTCCTGCTCCCCAAGGTTGCACATAGAACAGAGCTGCACAGCGTCCTGATTCCATGGGCGACTGTTCAGTGGGAGCAACTCTCCTCGCAGCCTCATTACCACCTTCTTCTCCTCAAAACTGAGACCTGAATTGATATAGCTAGCGCTTTTATTAAGTTGTTTGTACAGGAGATGAAATTGCGCTTGATTTGAACGCTCAATCAATTGCTGCTGAGTTTCAAGTTTTATTCTTTCCAACACTCTTGCAGACATTTCACTCCACGCTGCCGCAGAATCCGTAGTAAAGGGTATGTCGTGCTTCACGGCCAGGTTTCTCCACTCAGCTACCCAACCAACGTTTCCGTGAAGGCAAAACTCGGCCGTGGTTCTCGTCCATCTGCTCTCCGGTGCCGAGAGAACGGAGGTGATGTACCGTGCATTCAGTGTCAAGGTGTGCAGAAAGATCCGCTCAACTCCAGTTTCGAGAAAGAGGAAATAATTGGGAGTGTTCTTAGGAAGGCTAAAGAGCCTCTTGAGGAAGAATCTCTGTATCTTCTCCAACTCATCAAAAACTAAGCAACCCCAAACCTGGGCAGAATAGCAGACGGATGCACGGAGTACAGCCTCAAATACCTTGAATTTCACAGGTAGCGAGATATCCTCAGAAGCAAAAAGGGCATGCCAAACTGAGTTTATGGCGAATTTGGCCACCTTGAACTTCTGTTTGAAGTGAAGTTTCAGGGAGAGATTGTGTGTTAGTTTCACCCCTAGGTATGTGTATTCATTTGTGGTAACCACCCTTTTCCCATCCAGCATCCAATCTTCACCCCTGGCGAGCCTCCCTCCCCTTGGGCGAAACACCAACACCTTGGATTTTTCCAGGTTAATCGACAAATTCCAAAACTGGACATAGGAATTTAGGTCTACCATCATCATTTGCAGGGCTTGAGGGGAATCTGCGAGGAGAACCAAATCATCTGCAAAAAGCAGAATTTTTATCTTCAAACCCCCAAATCGAAGGCCCCCTCTCAACTCCTCCTCCAAGTCGTTGATGTAAATTGAAAACAAGGTTGGACTGAGTGTGCAGCCCTGCCTCACACCCATGGTAGTCTCAAAGCCACCAGACAACTGCTCACCTTTCCTTATAAAAGACCATGTGCTTTCGTACATAGCAGCAATAGCCTCGACCAACCTAGTAGAAACACCTGCGTTCCGTAGCTTATACAGAAGAGCCCACCTGTCCAAACTGTCAAAAGCAGCCCTCAGGTCCACAAAAAATGCATATGTTTTTTTATTTTGGCTGAAACGAAGTTGCACAATATTGGTCAGCACGAACAAATTGTCGTGGGTTGAATACCCCTTCCTGAACCCTGCCTGGCCCTCACAGATCACCTTTCTCCTGGTCAGCCACCCAGTCAGCCTCTCATTTAAAATGCTCGCATACAGCTTCAAGTTAGCATTCAGGAGGGCAATCCCTCGGTAGTTCGCTGGCAGCTCTGGGTCTCCCTTTTTGAAAATCGAAAAAATCATTGAATCTGAAAACCCTGGTGGAAGGGGGCCACCTCTGAAAATTTCGTTGAAAGCCTTCACCAACAGGACCAGAAAGGCATCAGGTGCATGCATGTAGTACTCATACGGAATTCCATCGAGACCAGCAGACTTCCCCCTCTTGGCCTTGCCAAGCACCAACTTCACCTCTCCCAGACTGAAATCTGCATCCAGAATAGGATCTTCAACGAGCGGAGCAGCATATAGGACTCTCGGGCTTGTGAGTGGGGGATTACACAGGTTGGAAAAGTGGGCCACCCAGTCCTCCAGTGAAATGTGTGCATAGTGAGCAAAGTTGACTATCTTGTGTTTTGTGACTAGCGACCAAAATTCTCTCCCATCTTTAGCTTTACACAGGTCATTGGCCATCTCTTTTTTGAGGTCAACCTTCTTTTGTGCACACAAGTTCTTATACTCCCTTACACTGTGCCTATAAGAAGACACAATAATGTCCGCCTCAGTATCCTGCATCAGTCTCAGAAGAGCAAAGGTACGCCGACGTAGCCTGGCACAATCCCCATCAAACCATGGCTGTCTGGGAGTTTCCGATCCGTATCCCCCACGCCTCCCACCAGCACTCCTGACAACACATTCACTAAGCACCTCCACCGAAGGGTGGTGGAGTCCCTCCACGCAAGTTTTAAGCTTCTTCCTGTAATTCTCCAACTGGTCAGGTTGCCATTTTAAAGGTGGCTTTGCTCTGGTTTGACTTGCATCCTGGTGTGCTGTCTCCGATTGCTCCAAGGATCTGAGTGTTATGATTTGGGGAAAGTGGTCCGAAAAGATCACTGGATCCACCCTAAAAGCAGCCAAACATCCCAACGCCGAGATTGACATCATGGAGTAATCAATTACTGTTCTTCCTCTCCCTCCAGTGTAAGTAAATTCGCCCAATTCGTCTCCGGGAACACGGCCGTTCAACACAACCATACCCTGGTTATCACAAAGATTACATAGTTTCGAACCCCTCCCATCACTAATGAGGTCCCTAGACCTTCGTTGCAAAGACACACCAGGCAGACTCTCTGCCACATCCAATGGAATGTCTTGAAGATTAGCCATTCTCGCATTACAATCTCCAGTAAGTAGCCAGTTCAAATCATTGTGGGATGCTATCATGTGCTCAATGTCTCGGTATTGGTCTTCCCATGTAGCTTCCCTCATATAGACCGGTATTATGTTTACAGCATGCGTTCCTCTGATCTGCACCACATCAATATTGCTAATATTGCTGAATCTGGCCGTGAACCCTACTCTATGCCTTTTTATGCCATATAGCTCGCCCCCACTACCACGACCAAACCTCGAGGTTCTAGAGGCTGGACACCAAAATGTTTCAAAATCTGCAAAATACTTGGTGTAGGTGTCCATTTCTAAACTTTCGATGTGGGTTTCATAAAGAATTGTATAATATCGCATTATTTAATGTAACTCAAGAAATCGTGATTTTTCAAACAGCCCTTTAATCCATTAATATTATAGGAGATCACATTAAAGTTCGGTAGATATAACTACTCGTTTTTGTATTGGTTGTTTTTAGTGGACGTGCGAAAAGGTTTGATATTAGTTTCAGTTGGTTTATGAGGAGGAACATCTAGTAATTTATTCTTGATAGATGGGCTTTTTGGTGCTTGGTTTGCTCTCAAAATATCCACTGTTGCGGTCAAATCTATCTTAAACCGACCGCCAATATCAGCGACACCGTCGCGACCCTCCCGATCAACTAGTCCTTTCTCCGCATCCCACATGTAGGACAGACCGTCGACGAGTAGAATGTCCGTTTTAAGTGATACGTTCAAATTGGGAGCTTTCTGGATTAATTAACATGAGAATAGTTTTGTGCCCTTTGTGAATAGGGATAACATGGAAAGGTCTTCTTCTTTGCTACCTACTTTCCCGTTAATTTCTAATTGTTGACATTTAACAGATTCTGATTATTTCACCTTATTGATAGCTGTCTCTAGTGTGAGTTCACAGTCCATCTGGAGACTCAGTTTCTTGTCCTTAATACCAACCACGATTCTATCTCGTATCAACTCCTCTCGCAATTGGCCGTATTTACAATTTTTCGAAAGATCATATAGGTTTGTAATGAATTTACTGACTGTTTCTCCGCTGAAATGGCATCGTTGATTAAATTTAGCTCTCTCATAAATAGCATTAGTTTTTTTATTGAAATACTTAGTGAATAATTCTATTACAGTTTCATAGTTGGACTCCTGTTCTTTTGACAAATTGAATGACTCCAAAACTATTTCGGCTTGAGGACCCATTGTCGAGACTAGACTACTTACTTGCATCTCATCGGGCGCTGTGTACAACCTGGATGCAATCCTATAACGTTCGAATGTACGCAGCCATATGTACCATTCATTATCCTTGAATGAAAACGGTTCAGGCATTCTTCCTTGGTAGACGTATTCCTGAAAACGTTCTGGCTTCGATCTTGTGTCTTAGTTGGGTACCTGACTCCGATTTGAGAGTTGTTCACTACTTTGTTCGCCGCCGTCATCATGTAAAACTTGAATATCCGGTGAGAGAGGCGCATAACAATTCTTGGTTTTTGATTTAGTTTTCGATTTGGGAGGCATAGTAGATAGGATTTATACACCTGACACCATGTGCTAGGTATGCTTAAGTTTAATAAGACGTTAACTTCGGTTAAGCGAGATAAAGAATGAATTTTATTAACTTCGTTGTAAACAAACAAATGCCAGTATGGCAACAATAATTCAGGGTCATAAAAAATAATTTAAGCAAATGCTTATACGACAAAACTCCATTAGATAAACTTTTTTTAATTCAAAACAGGGTTATAACGAGTTTTAGGTTCGTGAAAGACGCCATGGTTTAATCCTCGAGATTCATTTTAATGGAGTTTGGCTAAACTCCGTTAAATAATTTGTTGGGGGACTGTAAGCTCATGAGACACTACTAAAATATCCTCGTGTGACGATCCGTTGTTCATAACCATGTTCAATCAAGAGTTTACCACGACGATTGCAGCTCTCTTTCTCCCCCCACCACATGAGAATAGTCTCCAACTACGTGGGAAACCCTTTATCTATTCTATTTGATAATCTGGCTCTTGGATCAATGAGAAATCCTGATTACTTTGAGTAAAGAATGCCAAAAGTCCTGCTATCGCCGCTCGAGATCCAAGTTCAACTGAATACATTTAAAATTTCTTGGTTCAACACCATTCGCATTAGTAATTGACCATTCTAACCAACCCGTTTCTAGGTTAATATAACTCCTGTCGTTTTAAAGTACAAATAATTTATTAGATCTGGATGATGCATTAGATTTCTGGATTAGATTTCTAGTTTTCTCTCCCGTTACCGCTAGGAAGTGGAAATTTGATAGGGAGACTCTCTGGGACACTAAGAGCTGATTGAAATATTTCGCTCATTCCTAATCAGCTGAGATAAAAAAACAAAAAGAGCAATACATACCCATCTATTGATGTATCTACATTAAGGGTAGATATTTTTATACTTTGTACTGACATTGACGATGGCTCAATTCGTAAGTGGAATGTGTAAATAAATTCCACACCTATCTACAGCCTTTTTTTTTTTTTTTTTTAAGCGAATTTTCGGAGAAAATGAAGCTATTCCAAACGAAAGGGTGAGTTTCTAAAATTTATTGCTGAAACAGAATAACATCATTACAGGTATGAGGTTACATAGGAAATGACTTCCTTTTCTCAATCAACATTGCAGCTGACAACGTTATGGTTACAACTGAGCTGTAAAGCCTCAGTTTTATTCTCCGGCTCGAAATTTCACGCTGAATCCGAATAAAACTGTTGCGAATACGAGTTTGAGTGCGAAATGGTTCTGCGCAGTCAGTTTTCATTGCGGGCCTTCCTTACAGGCGATTTAAATTCACGTAACGGAAGGCGAAACGGGCGGAATTCCAGGATATTTCAAAATTTAATAACTTCGTGAAAATTGTAATTTTTTAATTTTTCTTTTTGTGTGCTAACGTAGGATGAGCTCAGCTTTCCAAGTGTAGTACTAAAAGTCCTGCCGTGAGTATGCATTAACCTCTAACATAGTGAAAACTTGCGTCCTTCTGCGAGTACCTAAAGTCCTGCTGCGAGGCCCTTGTACACTCTATCATTAAGAAAGTTCGTTCATACGATCATACTGCATGACTGGAACTTTCGTTTTGAAAAAAATTTTTTTTAAACTTGCCCGGTGAAATAAGAAGGATATTCGGGTTCTGGTAAGTGTGTGTTGGCGCGCTTTTGACACTCTTACCTGGCGCTTACGTCAAAATTAAAACTCGTGCGACTAGCGCTACTATGTCGCTTTTCAGGAGGATTGGGGCTTGAGGTCGCTACTGTCCGTTTTATCCTCTCTGTTATCAGTTGATTCGACGGGCTGTTGTTTAAGTCGAGCTCGGTGTGAACAACTTCGAACTTCTCCGAACTTCATTCATTATGATTCACGCAGTTTATACATCTTTTATCAGTCTTATTTATACAATTTCTGAATCCGTGACTCCGAGCGAAAATTGGTAGTAATAAAGTAAGCAAGTGAAACAGCGGCGGTCATAAATGTAATATTTTACATGGCACTGACGACATCATTTTCAGACCTGACTCAATTAAGAGTTCCCTCACAGAAGATATAAGGTAAACATTCAATTACTGAGTGTCGCCTATCTGTTTACAGTGCTGATCGCCCGTCACGACTATCTCGAGTTATGATTAACTTCGGAAAATTATTGTTTTCATTTAATAACTTCACATTTTGTTTACATAGAAATGTTTACATCTTCAATTTTTAAATTATCGGGTATATCAAATACAATCGCGCGAGGTAGGCGTCTATATATATATATATATATATATATATATATATATATATATATATATATATATATATATTGTGCTCAAAACTTTACTGAAAACTGTACTTGAATTGCATAAAATGTGCTAAAAATCAATAAAAACTGCAATTAAGAATCCAAGAATTTGTTTTTTATCATAAAAACGTCTGCCAAGTAGGGTATGCACATAGCTTCCTCGTTTACCTATCATGAATGTATAGATCATTGAAAAGTTTTAAGTGATTTTGAAAAATTCCATAGCGGGAGAGAGTAAATCAAAATCTAGCGTGAAATGTCATAATTGATCAATTAAGAAACGAAAAAATGATACTCAGTGTAATTTACGTTTGTAATCAATGGAATGGAGTTGAAATCAATGAAATAGGTACGGGACCATCTAAAAACTAAACCGTGCATTCAATGACAATTTAATCAAAATCGGATGAAAACTGTGGAAATTAAGGGCATTACGAGTATTTAACATTGGCGCATGCGCAGTAGCTATTAATGATTCAATTGTGTTGGAATTGATATGAGGTGATCAAGTCATTTTCTTCCAACTATCATCCAAAGTTAAGCGAAATCGAACGACTAGAGTGTGAAAAAATTGAGCATAATGTAATTTACTTTTGCGCATGCTCAGAATGAAGTATTGATTCGGTAACAATGAAACTTATAGGGTACTATCTACAACCTAACTCGCGCATTCTCTGACAATTTCATCGAAATCGGATGAAAACAGTGGAAATTAAGGTCGTTACAAGGATTTCACATTGGCACATGCGCAGTAGCTATTAATGATACAATCATGTTTAAGTTGATGTGGGATGATCAAATCGTCATCCCCCAACTATCATCCAAATTTGAGCGCGATCGGACTACTGGGACGTGAAAAAATGGAGCATAATGGAATTTACGTTTACGCATGCGCAGAGTGGAGTAATGATTTGGCAACAATGAAACTAGCAGGGAACCGTTCACCCCCTAGCCCGCACATTCCCTGAAAATTTCATCCAGATCGGATGAAAACTGTGGAAAATAAGCTTGTTGCAAGGATTTCATCTTGGCGCATGCGCAGTAGCTATTAATGATACAACCATGTTGAAATTGGATGATCAAATTGTCATCCCCCAACTATCATCGAAATTTCAGCGAGACCGGACGACTAGGGCGTGAGAAAATTATGCTTGGTAGAATTTACGTTTGCGCATGCGCAGAGTGAGGTATTGAATCAAGAACGATGAAACTGATAGGGGACCGCCTACCCCAGCCCGCACATCACTGAAAATTTCATCCAAATCGGATGATAACTGTGGTAAATAAGCTTGTTACAAGGACTTGCGGACACACGACACACACACACACACACGCAGACAGACGCGGAACCAAAGTTGTTTCAGAATGGTCTAAAATGTAAAATGCGAGTGAAATTTTTGATTTTGGAGACCACAAATTTTTGTTTCTCCTGAAAGTGAAAACAATGCTTCCGCTACCATTAGGTAGACTCGGAAGCAATATTGATGAGAAGGTTTATTGTTAACCAAATTCATAGTCCTCTTAATAATATAATCTAATAATATCTATCCATATCTTTCATCTGGCATGAGCTATAGCAGGGTGAGGTCACCAGCAGCAGGGGTCCGCCTTCAGGATTTGTGCCCGGTTGACCATTTGTAACCCAACTTTCAAGGGGGGACCAAACCGTGGTCAACCGGGTTGCCACTGGCCCTACTCGTCTTATCCACAGACACCTGTTTAACACAAAAGCTTGATATGTGGTGTGTGGGAGCTGTGGGGCTGATCGGTCCATCCGCCACTTCCTAGAGGATTGCCCAGACCTTACGGACCTCCGGGTCCAGCATCCCCGCACTGGTTGACGTTCTACCAGACAAGGTCGACACCCTGTTGTTGCACCTGAGGGACGTTGGGCCCTACTGTGATATCTGATATATGTGGTATATTCATGTACTTCTAGTCATAGTTGTTTTTTGTGTGCTTTAATTTACATGGAATTTAATCCACTCCTTCTTTTCAACCCTCAATCTTCTGTCCGACCTTCGCTTGGTGGTTTTCCCAAACCTAACCAATACCATGAGAACATGCTCTTAGTCGTACATATAGCTGCACCACTCTATTTTAGTTCCAATCATAACTGTCTACCTGTCAATAGTAAAATCCCTCTTGGAAACGTATAGACTGTTAAGTCCTTTAGGATTAGCCTAGTTAGATGGCTGTGAGTTTTCCCTCCATTGTCCACATTCCAAATGGAGATAATACTGGTAATATTTCCATATCTCATTCCCTCTGAGTTACATTGAGTATTTCTGTTGAATCCCCACCTTGTCAACCTGACCCCCACTAGTTTCTTGGTATCTACTGGATTTTACGTGTCTTCAGATGAAAACATATATTGTAATTTGCTGATAATATACAGTAGTACGAATTTAGTCATTGGGGGGGGGGGGGATCTTCTATAGGGGGTTAAGCAGTGGTCATCGGTCATCGCTGTACCCCTTTTGGCATACTGCTGCGATTCTGTTCTCTGCTGAATGTTGTAATTGTTGTTTTTTCCTCTCTGATATGCCAGTGGAGACCTTGAGATCACTCTATTTAGTGAAGGAGGTCAACATGACTCACCTTAGAATTGTTTCCCCTGAGACACCTTGTCCAACGCTGCTACTTCTGGTAGATGTGCAGCTTTAATCATTAAACTAATTGTTCAAATTTCAAAATAACATAACGGGAACATAATACGATATCCTAAGAAAATTTTCTCATACAATGATGCTGCGTTACTGGGACATTTAATTACACTAATTCTTCAACAGTCAGCTTTTTGTGAACGATCAAATAGGTGCCGTACACGTAGAAACATCCCCACCCTACCCACTCTCTCACTACCTTCCCCGCTGAACAGTGAATTGGTATCGTACCTTCCTAAACTGGTTTTGAGAAATTATTCAAAAGAAAATTACAAAAAATTATTCATAAGGTAGCAATAAAGTAACGCAATAATACAAAAGTATAATAGTAAAGTAATTAATACAATACATAAGAGTAACTCATTAAAATTATACAAAAATGTACCGATTCATATAATTTAAATCATTACAAATCATTAGACTTTTTATTTAAAAAGGAACATGGATTCCTCTAACAAATGAGCGTGATAGTCAATTCCTTGGTTCCAAAAGCCTAATAGACGAAACGCTTGGACATGGGTCCACTTTTATTTACCCCAAATATAGAATAGCCAGTAAAAATTTGGCCTCTCTTTGTAAGTAACTGCCGTTACTCAGCAAAATCAATATCGATCTATGTTCTCTATTGGACCATTAATTTCTCCACACAAGAAGAAAATTACTCAATAAAAACGCGATGTAGCTGTGTTAAATTATCACAAGTTACCAACACGCACAAGTACATCCAATACGCAGTGGGTAGATTTCATATAAACCACTTTATTTTCTAATACATTTTTGACTAAGAATGGCGACGAAACATCGATGTTTGCATGCGAAATTCAGTATGATATCGATATTTGTATGCCCATGTTCAGAAGCATCCATAAGTATCTTAACTAATGTTTTACCAACCCCATGTCCGGCTGTTTGCCTGATGAGTTTTCCTACTTGATGCTCTGGTCGCTTGGGATTGCTGATGGCAGTTTCTATTATGTGGTCAGGAGCAGAGTCTATATAGAAGGTAAACGGCGACGGAGATGTCGCTTTATACTTAATCACAACGACTATCACTAACGGAAGATTAAAGGACGACCAATCACTGATTAGCATTTCAAGGGTCTCGAGTGTCCACGCTGAACCTGAGGACGCGCGTACGACGAATACCCTTCAAATTACTGGGGGGCACCCGCTTACATCATGATCTCAATTGGAAACTAGTAAGGTTGCCCGTGCATTGAACAGGATGTAATGTACAGGCTTCAGAGCCAACAGTAAACATGTGGTAGGGTAGGTCAGGACGAAACACTGAATGTGGCAAAGCCCACCATCGATAACTAATAATAGTACACTAGCAAATAGTCCACTCTTGAATTAGGAACTAACCACTCAGCTGACCAGTGTGCCTCCGGTACGGTACTATATAAGGTACTAATAATTACTTTCTAGGTGTCACAATGATGTTCTATCATGAATTTGTTGTAGGTCGATTAGGAAACCAATTAGTCTAAGAAGTCCTCAGCTAATCAGATCCCATCCAAACTTTTTAATTGAACTCTAGATATTCCATAGGAGCCCCATTTCAATTTTTAGCTCCGTAGGTTGACTAAGAAATAAATTACGGGTCTCACCTTAATAACCGCTTTGCGTAGCACGATTCCTTGGTAGCCGGGCAAAACGATGACTTTGCTCGCACGATGTTGGCACCCACCGAAAGAAAATTAATGCAATTAAATAAAACATCTACACTTTCCAAGTCCCTCTGATGTAAGTATATCGATACTAACTTAGGTACCTACTACCCAGCAATTGAAAATTAATTAGAGAAGATGAATTACCTACCTACGCTTCACAAGTCCAACCATAGGTTGCAAAAGTAATAATAAACTCGATTTCCTGAAGTACGAATTCAATTGGAATTATATCAGCAGATACGATCGTCGTAGTTTATAAGATGATTTTCACTGTGTTCAACCAGTTTTGATTTGCTCTCATGTTGATTTTTTCCCCTGTGAAACCCTTAGGAGGGAAGGGATGGTGAACAGACAGTTATAATTTTTTATCAATATTACCTACTTACCTCCCCAACACATCGTATTAATTGAACTCAGCCCACATTGTACTCCCCCACTATTTCACTAGCGCAACGTCTGCTTTGGTGAGTTTAATGGCTACAGTAGATGCTGTCCTGGTCAAAATGAGGGACTTTGACATCATGTGGACGGGGTAGCTGTCTGGCCATCTCTCCCCTGTGGCGATTTCATCAATTTCATCCCCACCACCAACACCCTGGGGCTTTTATGAGGAGCTGAAAAACTGAAGTTTTGCTCCTATGTTGATGTACTTTTTTTTTTTTTTTTTTTTCGTGATTTATTTATTACAACTGAAACATTGACACTTCATCTAGCAATATTTCATTTCATGATAAGCTCACTAAAGGGGGAGGTTTACAGCAAAACCTGGCCCGTACTTGTATCAAGAACAGTTAAAAACACTGGATTACACTTGCACTATTTGCACAGCACAATTCGGTCCAGAGGTTTATTTCTCTTGAGTCGCCGAAGTTCTCCTTCGTTGTTTAAAACGTTGAGCATCTCCAGGTTCTCGTGTTTGTGGAGGCGATGTTCGTGCTTCCTTGCATATTTGGCAATAATTTCAGTGACCGTTTCTACCCTCAAGTCACGATGAATATCATCATTCCGCGTGAACCAGGGGGCCCGAACTATACTTCTCAGTATTATATTTTGTCGGGTTTGGATTGTTTTAATATTTGATTTTTTCGCACAACCCCAGAGCTGAATCCCATAGGTCCAGATAGGGCGCAGTATCTGTTTATATATGAGTAATTTATTGTGTAGTGAGAGATGGGAGTTCCTTCCCATCATCCAGTACATCTTTCTGAACTTGATTTTTAGTTCCTGATTCTTTTTTTCAATGTGGTATTTCCAGTTAAGTTTGGAATCAAGGTGCATCCCTAGGTATTTTACAGTGTCAGAGTATGGTATTTTATTTGAATTGATCTCAACTTCTGGGGTTGAGATTTTTCGATTAGTAAAGTTGATGTGCACTGACTTTGTTTCATTCAGTTTCATTCTCCACATCTTGGTCCAATTGACAACCTTGTTAGTGGACGTCTGTAGATTGCGAGTTGCAGTTTCAGCGTCATCTCCAACAGAGAGGATAGCAGTATCATCTGCAAAAGAAGCTACAGTTGTATTTTCCTGTTGCGGAAGATTTCGTGTGTACAGCAGGTAGAGTACTGGGCCTAGGACACTGCCTTGCGGTACCCCTGCTTTTATAGGCTTCAAGACAGAGTACTGGTCACCCTGCTTTACCCTGAAGTGTCTGTTCGCTAGGTAGGATTTTAGAAGTAAGTAAAACTGTTTTGGGAGATCCCTGTGCAGTTTATACTCAAGTCCCTTGTGCCAGACCTTGTCAAATGCCTGGGCCACATCCAGAAAGATAGTGGCACATATTTTTTTACCTTCTAGAGCCTTTTCTATTATGTTAGTGATTCTAAGAACTTGATCTATCGTAAAGTGGCGTTGCCTGAATCCGAATTGGTGGTCAGGTATCAATTTTCTGTTTTCGATAATTGGTTTAAGCCGTTTGAGCAACAATTTTTCGAACAGTTTTGATAAAACAGGGAGGAGGGATATGGGTCGGTACCCCGTCTTCTCATTTGGTGATTTTCCTGGTTTGGAGATCATTATGACCTCCGCTACTTTCCATTGGGAAGGTACATATCGTAACCTGAACGTGGCGTTGATGATATGAAGCAATTTTGTTATAGCCTTTTCAGAGAGCTCTTTCACAATTCGACCGGTTATCAAGTCATAGCCAGGGGTCTGTTTGGGATTAATGTTGCCCTTAATTTCATCTTTGAGTTCTTTTAACGTAACAGGCCGAATATCGAGCTCATCCGTTTTTTCTATCAGTGTTGCGTTTTCTTCAGGTGTCTGTACTGGAAGAGGTTGAAAAGTTTCATAGAGATGATCTGCAAAAAGTTGAGCTTTCTCTCGGTTACTTCTGGCCCATGTCCCGTCATCCTTTTTGATTGGAGGAGAATGAACTTTAGGTCTATTTATATTTTTGGTTACCTTGTAGAGGGAGTATTCGGTGTCTTTCTCTGCAGTTAGGTTACTCAAAAAATGTTCAACTGATTGGTTATGTTCATTGATCTAATAAGATATTTGAGTTTGTTACCGAGTCTATTGAGAATAGTTTTGTTTTTATTGGTTCTGTTATTCTTCCATTTCCTTCTGGCTTTATGTTTGGCGCACAGGAGAGCCCTTACTTCTAGCGGATATGATTTCGAATTAGTGTCATAGTTGCTGCTTTGGTTTATTGGGGTACATATCCAGGCTGCTTGTTGTATGTTATTGATAAATAAGTCGAGTTCGTCTTCCAGTTGTTTAGGGGTTTTCAGAAGAACTTTAAAGTCGATCGATGTTTCCAATTGCTGCCGAAAACAGGACCAGCAAGTATTTCTATTGAATAAACTCGGAGAATTTTCACTAATGATTACTTTTTCGCTGATTGTTATTATAACAGGCGAGTGGTCAGAGGGTAAGTCGTCGCTGTCCTCTAAATTTATGTAACCACTTGAGATACCTCTGCTTATAAAGAAGTCTATTAGGTCTGGGGTTTTGTTAGCATCCGTGGGCCAGTATGTAGGCCTTCCAGTTGAGAGGAAGTCGCACTTGAATGAAGCTGCTGCTTCGTACAACTCTTTACCTTTAGCCGTGGTTAATCGCGAACCCCAGAAGGTATTTTTGGCATTGTAGTCACCTCCTATTATAAAGTTGTTACCAAGCGATTTAAGAAGGACCGTATAATCATCTTTCTTTAAGTTAAACCTGGGGGGACAGTATATTGCAGCTATACTAAAGCTTTTATTATTGAGTTGTACCTTGACCGAAGTTACCTGCATTTTTTCCTCTTCGATTTTTGGTTCTTCATGGTGAGCGATGTTAGCTTTAATGAGAATTGCCGAACCTCCTCTAGCTTTATTACTTGGGTGTAACGTATATAACACGAGAATCCTCTTATTTTGATGTATGACGTCCGAGTGAAATGGGTTTCAGAAACAAGTAAGATGTCTACCTTGTTGGAGTGGAGGAATAATTCGACTTCCTTGATATGATTTAGCAATCAGTTTGCATTCCATATTGCTATTCTTAAAGTCGGTCCCATTAAATTAGTCCATAGCTAGTAAGTCCTTTTTCTAGCTTAGTTATTCTTTCAAATAACTGTTTATTGGTATGTTTTTGTTCGTCCAGTCTTTCCAGTATCTGTGCCAGCATTTTTTCTGTGTTCGACACATTAACCTCTTTTTTAGCAGCGGTAGCATATGAAACCTTTGGAGTAGTTGCACCTCTCAACTGAAGCATCACGCTTGATCTGTTCTTTCAGTTAGGGTTTAGTAATTTTGTTTCTCGTTCTTTGTAGCTCCTTAGCTACCTCGCATCCTCGATAATTTGCTGGATGATTCCCTTTGCAGTTGACACATTTGGGAGCATCTGCTTTGTACAGGGTACATTCAGAAGTTTTATGCTGTCCAGCACATTTCACACATGCAGATTCCTTCCCGCAGTAGGATTGGGTATGCAGGTATGACTGGCAATTCTTACATTGGGGGATGAGTTCGGAAGTTTTTTTCACCGGCTCAATCTTCACAATTATGTTGAGAATGACCTTAATACTGTGGATTTTGTTTACATCCTCATTTTTGTCGAAGGTTAACATAAAGAGAGGAAGAGGTTTATGGATGGTTACAATTTCACCACTATCATTTTTCCTTTTCTCTTTCTTGAGAATGTTGGTAGCATCCAGGATGACAAGACCTTGCTCCTTAAGGTCTCCAATAATATCAGTTTTCTCGCATGTTTCATGTAAGCCTCTAGCCATGACCTTAATAGGTCTGTCTGCTCCATCTTGGTATGTGTACCACTGTTTTTTCTCTGTACATAGTTTATCTGTGATCAGTTTCCAATTAGTTCTTTAATCTACGTTTATTTTCCAAAAGTTATTGTTGAGAGCAGTAACCTTGAATTGCTCTCTAGGAATATTCTGTAACAAATCGTTGAGTGCTGCGTAGCTCTTTAGCCCTACTACATTTATGGGTGGTGGAGGAGGGTCCTTTTTAGGCTTAATAATTTCTACCTTGGTTACATCCTTGTCAATCTTAGGCTTGTTGGTAGGCCATTCAACCTCCGGAGAAGGCCCAGCCTTACGCTTCTTGCTGGCCCTTTTTAGGATCCAGTCAGTTTCTCTTGACAATTCATCTTCGTCCGTACTGTAGGATGTAGGGACGTTGGGTTGAGTCAATTTCGATGCCCTTTGTTTGTCCTTTTGATTTGCATTCAATTTAACAATATGATAGTTGGCTTGACTGAGGTATTCGCATAAGGAAGCTATAAGAGAATATAAATTATTGAAAGCATCACTTACGTGGGGGTCGGTAATCGGTAAGGCTCTTGTTATTACGCGGCGTTGCAATAACTTTTGCTTTGTTTGTTCAACAAGGTCCTGGAGCGTAAACTCGCCATCGGAGTCGCCTTCGTCGGTCATGCCACTAAGTAAATATTCCCAAACGCGGAGCGAAACACCAGTTTAATAAATCTTTATCGCGGGAGGTCGCTCTGATGTTGACTCTTTGAGCTCTCGCACAAGACTGATGTACATTACGATAATTTTTTTCATATAAGTACTGAACTCTAGGTACATCGTTTTCCAAAACTGGAAATATGATCAAATTGAGTTAAACCTCAGCTTCATTGTGGGGTTTCGCCGCGTCTGGATCATATTGCGCCGTACAGTGTTGCGAAACCCTCGCTTTTTGGGAAAAACTCTCAATTACTCTAGGCTTTATGATTTAGTACTTTCCTCGTTTCACGATTTGACTGACCCATTCATACAATCTCATCATGACTGTGGGTTGCTACCCAAGAAATATTTTGACTACTGATTAAGTTCACACTGCCAAAATATGAGAGTTTGTTAATTGCTATGTATGTTGTTATGCTACAGTAATAACATTAGTTTAACGACTCTAATTGGAAACGGAATTAATAAAACTCATTTCATTCAAACATACATTCAATGAAGTACCATCATACACCATTGGAAATGAAGCTCAAAATTTAAAATCCTATTTTTCCAAAATTTTTCCTCATGGTTTTCTCCGATATGAGGCATTTTAAAATGATTCATGGAGTTTAATGATTTTTCATATGAACGAAAACTGCATTGAAACTACTGTTGAGTGGGACATGTGGAATGATTGGAAGCGGTGGATCAGTTAAGGTGATTTGAAATGTGTAGGGGGTATTGCTTGCTTCCCTCGCTCTCTGTGGGATGCATAGATGCGATGGGGTATAAATAGTCCATCCCGAGTTAGTAGGAAAAACCCCGTTGAAACCCGACGTGTGTTGAGGATGTTGCTCGCTTCGCTCGCTAGGGGTGGGTTTTCTCACTCGCTCGGTATGGGATGTATAGATGCGACTGGATATATTTCCCATACCATGGAGACCTACAGCCCATGATTCGGGACGGGGTGGACAGTTTGAAAATTGGTTAAAATCCCTTTCCATAGACAATCCCAAGGAGTTGGCAAAAAAATAAAATAAATATAAATAAAACAAACAAAATAAATAAATTTAAGGTACTATTTTTCGACATGAGTACTAAGGTACTGAGACAACCACTGACGGCATAATCGGATGTTTCTTTATCCAATCTGAGTTTTCTGAGTCTTGATAACATCAGGTGTATGCACCTGTTTGTTTACATTCCTTTGGCAACCGTACACTCTTCTCTATAACCATCAGCTATCACTTTTTTCACAGAAATTCCAATTACGTCCACATCTGGTGGAACCTGGTAATGAAATTCAGAGCGCAGTTGAGTTTCTATACTATGAATCGAAAATTATTTGAGACAGCTTGTTGCAATGGAGCTGAACTTCAAAGTTTAAAGATATAACTGTGGTCTAACTCAATATTCAAACCTACCAACAACAGTACGCACAGCATATTTGATTAAAAACGAGTAAGTAGTGAGGGTGAAAGTTTTTTAACAAGTGTAGAAAACATGGGTAAGTATTTTACCGATTACCACTAAATTTGGAAAATAAACTGCGGGACAATAGAATTGTTATCGATCTTGATCCTAAAGCTAGTTTACTATAAGAAACGCCCAGTAAATAATCAAAATTCCAACATTCGGAAAATGGGAGTTTTTCCCACGTTTGCACTGCCCGCGCTCGGCCAACCAAACTGATGTTCTCGCGCAGTTTCCTTGGATCCGCAAGTTCCTTCCACGCCCACGCGTCCGTATGAAATAAAGGAATTGAGAACACTAAAATCAGAAAATCGTATCACCATCTGAGAGAAATGGAGACCGCAGGCTGGTACTGAAAGGGCTTTGGCATTGGCCGTTGAGAAGGGTCTCGTTGAAATGAAACGGGGGAAAAAAATTAAATGAAATGAAAATTGTTCACTGTAAATCCATCGTTCACAATGCAGTTGTACAACATGTATGAAATTCAACTAACTTGAAAATAACTCACAACTCAAATATCAAATTTACTCGAATAAATATTGCACGGTTTTGGGTTTTATAGCCTCTGTTACCGAGCATGAGCTATGTTCTGACCGTATTTCATATAGATATTGGTATCTGAATAACAAGTGAATTTCTTTACGTGACAACATAATATACAAAATTGAAAAAAAGTAAAGAAAATTCCTGAACAAGAAAAATAAAAAGGACTTAAACTCGAATATGTTCACATCACGTAAACATTTGTCAATAATCTTTCGGATTGGGAAGGTTTGTTCAAAATCAACCAAGAGTAGGTATATCAAATTTTTTATTTTTTATTATTATTCTTTCTGGAGAAGTTTTGGGGATGTCTCATACGAATCGGCAATGAATTGCATATTATATAAATCAAATATTGTAGACTCCTAGTTATGAAAGTTAGATTTTGTCTAGGATTTACAATATTTTTCATTTGTTCCAAGGTATAACAGTGGGATAACAGTGAACATGCTGGATGGATATAATTCCAATGTTCTTATAAAACGTTGTATAATACTAAATATTTTTGAATTTTCATACAGCTGCTTTGAAGAATATCTTCTTGGTTTGCCCAAAATTACTTTCAAAATACCTTTTGAAGGACTATTAGTTTCTCCAACATAGTCGGATAGGTAGAAACCCCCCCTTTACATCAATTCCATTCTGAAAAACAGACTGAACCATTGAAGTACGAAAAATCAACTTTAATCCAGCTAAAGACACCAAAGAAATCGGAATTCCCAAGCCAGCATCTTTCAACTAGACGCGCAACGAACACGAGCATTCGCCAAAAAACCGAAGTCGACGGAGCGACACAGCGCACAAACGAACGCTACCACAAACATTCCTCGGCGCTGGTGTGTACATAGCACGCGCACCATGTTTGTAACCGTTCACAAACACTGTTTGCGAACGATTCGCGCTCAGTGTAAATGGGCCTCAAGAATGTCAGTTTCTTCGAAGAAATAAAGGTCTAATAACGAGATAGATAACGTTACTTCGCTTCAGAAGGCGCCCGGTGGGAAAACCTTCCCCAACCCCCTTAAGACCTGAAGATCGGAACGATTTTAAATGTACGATTGATTAGGTAGTTGTGGACAGCAAAAGGCACATGAAGCATGTAACGAAAGTGGGACATGTGGCACATGAGATGTGTTGCGAGTAGATGGTTTAAAATGTAGATGGTCCCCAATGACCTCCATCGGTTCAGCGTCACTGGTCGCTAATTTGCATGCGCGAATGTAACATCTACCTAAGATCATTTTCTCATTGCCTAGTAGGCCGATTTTGCCCAAACTCCAAAGGAACCCTCCATGGCATCTTTGAAGAGTATATGAATATTTCAATTTTATATTTCATTTTTTAATTTATTATTTTAATTATCTGTATATTGATCTTACGATTACTAGAAAACTATACGTCATATCCAACTTGGCAGACTTTTCTCTTTTTGTTGGCATTACAGTGTGGCGACCATAATCACAGCTGATTTTTCCTTGTCGAAACTGTTGTCATGTTGGAGCATGAAACATTAAGGTGGCAACGTAAACGTGAGCAACATAGAACATAAGGGCCCTTCCACTCCCCAGACGTGGAACCATAAGTTATCCCCCCACCCGCTCGCATTTCCACAACCAATTAACTGAAGCGCCTTCGCCCCAATTACTCCTCCAACTATTCAGCTGGGGAAGCTCGGAGGCTCGAGGGGGGCGGAGGCTCGGGCCACGCTCTCGGCTGACCCGTCAGAGTAGGCACCTTCGTGGAAGGGTCAGTTGAAGCCAGCGATTCCCCCCCTTCCATCCGCTCGAGATCCCTTTTGTAGGTCGACAACTCGAATTAATTCGAGGGTCGTCGGGACGAGATAACGAAGAATTGCGGAAGATCTATTTATTTCTATTAATGATTCAACACTTGACGATCTCAATGATCCATTGAGACTTTGGTTCAATAGCGTCGACACCAGACCTGAATCCAACACGACAGACGGACACAACGATTATGCGATGAACAAATATGTACCCATAGTTGAACAGTTAAACAATTAAATTATTCAATCATTAACCTCTGCTTGATCAATGTAATATATTTCATATTTTGCAAAGTTCATGCAGCATGATTATGAGTGAATTCTCTTAAAACATGTTTGAACACATTGCAAAGACAAGCATTGTTAGGTAACTATTAATTTTATGGTAAAAATAATTTTTCTAAATAATATTTCCGTTATTCGACCAAATTAAGAATTTAAGCCGCTTCTCAACTGGAATGGTCATTAGCAGCAATCAACAAGTTGTCAAAGGGACACTGCAACGGGCACGATTCTAAGGGGAGCCATGCTGACCGTCCTTCACCAAACGGATTGCCATCACGGACACCACTGGCAGATTGGAGAGGGAGACATAACAATAATAATGATAATAATAACCCTCAAAGCAAGGCATCGCCGCACTCTGCCCCAAGGGATACAGCGATGACCACTTTGTAACCCCTACAGCGGATAAAAATACCCCATTATAAAAATTAACTGTGACTAGGTAATCCTTACAAATATATAAATATTATTGATAAATATATAATGATAAATAGTATACATCTTAGTTAAATAAAGGCATGACTAGATGCACATAAATATATCACAGATCAGAATTTCAAAGTTAGTTGTAAAGCTCGGTGGCTTTCAGGTACACCAACAGGGATTGGACCTCGTCTGATCCGGACAGAACATCCACCCACTGAGAGGGTGCATGTTGAACCCAAAGGTCCATGAGGGCTGGGCAGTCCTCCAAAAAGTGGCGGATAGACAAATGTCCCCCATATTCCCCACATACAACATCACGAGCTACTGGATCTAGTAGGTGTCTGGATCTGTAAGACGGGTATGGCCAGTGGCTACCCGATTGACCACTATTCGGTCCCTCCTTGAAAGGTGGGTTACAAAAGGATCAACCGGGCAAAGGTCCTGATGAACTCCACGCAAACCAGAGACCTCGCCCTGCCATTGCTCGAGCCAGATGGAATTGGCTTTATGCAGCATGTAGGAGATTTGATCCTCAATGCGCATAGGCAACATTTCGATGTAGTCATCACCTATGGCTCTCCTTGCCATGAATATCCACATGGCTTGGCACCCACACAGAAGTTTTTTCGTGCCCAATGTTGTGGCTCGATCTAGTGACTTGGAAGTTGAGGCTCTTTAAAGCAAGGCCATCATTGAATAAGAGAGTGTGTCCAGCAAATCACGGGATTGCCTCTGAGTAAAGACATCTGAGGATTTGTGGGAGTGTATTGCCCTTGACCACAACCCTCAAGCGAAGATCAACACACGTGCCACCTGGTGAGCTCCTGAACTCGAATGCCCAGTTCGAGTCTGGAGCCTGGAATATGTTTCATCCAGGGGTGGAAGAGTCACCATGGTATGCAGAGAGTGCCCCGGGAAATAACTAACTTTCACAATTATTTGCAACTTTTTTTTTAATCGATTTTAGTGAATTGTCATAGAAAATTAGGCTGTTTAAATGACCGAACGAATTTTAAAATAGGAATTTTCCAACATTTTCTGTATGGAAATTTGTCTTGAGGCATTCCTGGATATATGTATATCCTGTATATATAGTTTCTAGGATTGGTAATTTGTCTCGACAATTTTTTAGGATACAGAGCGACTAAATTGCAACTCTTGTACAATTTGCTAAAAGGTGATTCATGGTTGAGGGAGTAAAGTTGTCAACATGCAACGCAATGGGTGAAGGATCAGATAGTTTCGGACAAAATTAGCGTTACCCATGGGTGTGAAAAAGGTATTTTAACTACTTTTAAATGGAAGAAGATTTCATTCTGAGAAATTTGGCTTCAAAGCGCCACTCCAGCCTGGGTGGAACCCCCCTGCCACCAGTGCAAACATTGAAAAATCATAGAAAGAAAACTACTCAATGTGGGGAAGTGCGGATGGTATCAAATTTCTTAGAATCGAATCTACTTTCATTTCCAAATATAAAAAGAATACGTGTGTATTACGAATACGAATACGAAGTAGTAAAATTAGGTTATAGCGGGGTTTAGGAGATTATGCAAGTAGTGTTACCATTCGATTCAGCGTTAAAAGATACGTGGAAACCGACCCCAAACTCGTATTTTCATAGGTCATTTTCAAGAAAACCCTCGATTTCATTGAAAAAACAATGTTTTTCAATATTAAGACATAGTTTTCTCTCCTATTCAGAAACGTAAAAGTAAAATTGAAAGTTGAGATCGTGATGCAACTTTTAAGCTTACAGCATGAAAATTTCCATCCAGGACGGTTCGAGAGACAATCTTCGAAAAAAAGTAATCATTTTCGAAATTTTACAAAGTTTTCACTTGAGGCTTATTTTTCACCAGTTCATTCCGCTTGAAAAAGTTTTAAAGTAATCAGAAAGATTGAGAATCGACTGTTCTTTTCAACCTTATAATCACATTTGAGACTGGAAATTCAGGAAGTTATGACAGTTTTAGTGACAGAAAGTCGGAAATGCAACAAAAAAAATCTTGAAAGTGAAAAAAAAGTGGTCTTTAAGTAGCGTGAATTAAGAAATATACCTATGTTACAGGACAAAAGAGTCACAAATTGGTAGTAGAATCGAACCCTAGTCGGTCGTGCGCCCGAAAGTGCGACGCCCTGTATAGGTCTTCAAAAGTTGCTTCACTCGTTTACGTGGCAGTAACTACGTTACTCGGTGGTTTCGTTTGATACCAGTCAGGTGTTAGAATAAGATCAGTTCCGTTTCAACGCGATTGCGAATTTGTAAAGTGGAAACTGGCTTTTTCGGCCGGAGGGAGTGGGGGGAAATGGAAATTGTAGCCTAAAACCATACGGATAGTTTGAAAGCCACAACGAACATCTGCTATTTTAGCAATCACTGTACCCAATGGAACATTACCCTCATCATCGGTAGAGCTCAATGCAGGACTGGGAATCTGGGCTGTGGTGCAGACGAATGTTGGTGTAGACTTGCTTGATGTGGCTCGGGGCAAAAGCGGCAATGCCATTTTGATCTGCGATCCTTGACCGATCTCAAGAATACATAGGTAACATCGAATAGCCAATCCCTCAGTATAAATTCAGATTATTTGGATAAATAGGTACAGAATGATGTGTATAGTTTCTCATTCCAACGTCTGTATTACGAAAATTCAGCGTATTGTAAAAAAGCTAGGCTTTTTACAAAAAGGTTGATTTCACAAAAAGGCTGCGACATATATGCGTCATTCCAGATAATAACTCTCCTTAGAATTGAGATTAAAAAGAAAAAAACTCCGTCCTTGCGAGAAAGAAAAAATTAGGCTTTCCAAGTAAAAGGACGAATTCATAGGCCAGCACTTTTTGAACACAATAAACTGGTCAAATTTCAAAAAATGTTCTTAAAACAAATCAGAATGAAGTCAGGGCTCAGGAAAATCCAGAAACACTCGAAAGTGCTTATGATTATGGTGATAGATCAGGTAATTTTCAGGTAACCGTGGTATCTATCTACTTAAAAACTAAAAATAAATAAATGAAATTTCAAAAAAGTAGGTTGGGGTTTTTCGACCTAGAAGTTTTGAATTTTCAGCCTGAGCAGTTGGGAAATTTTGAGTTTCACCCTCTCCCCCCATTTTTTGTTGGTGCGACGACCACCAACGGAGGTAACAGGGGCTACTTTGCTAGCAATGTTGAGCTTGAAGATTGGCGGCAACTTCTGCCGAGAAATTGATCCGCAGGCGCTTCTCGCACGCTCTTGTGTCAATGAGCGGTACTTTTAGTCTTGCCCCCAACCCACAGAATACGCTACCAGTCTCTTCATCCTTTCATAGCTAAGGTGCGATATCATTCCATTCGAAGAAAGTATACCCGTCTGTTGCGCTTATCCCAGATGAAATACCTACATCAAGTTCCGAAAGGATCACATACTTATATCAAGTGGACAGGAAAACAGTTTGCACCTTGACCTATTATCAGTTTTGAAATACCTACTTAGTACCTATGATATATTATTCAATAAAATTCGGGCAAATTCTTTCTCATAGTCTAGCTTTATAAATTACTGAATTCCCATAAGTAACAGTTTTTTTTTTCTTTTTACAGTACCTACCTAACTCAAATAGGTAGTCCCAATCGTATTAAACTCTCTAAAATTTTACGAATGGTCTAGTGATTTCGCACACTAAAATTTATTTAATTCAAGACCGGTTTTGACTAATTAATCCAAGAAAATAATAGGTATAGAACGGGGTTCATAGGAGAAAAATGTTGCAATGACCAAATTAATGACCGATTAACTCAATCACAGTAGGATAGATATCATCCTTACGGCGATTCCACAATCAATAGGTAAATAGGTATAAAATAATAATATACGTATAAAATAGTTATAAATAATTTCTTATATATTATAATCTTTTCTCCCCTACAATGGTTGATCGCACAGCAAACCGGATAAGTAGGTACGATTGATTGAATGAAATCAAAGTTTAACGAAAACTACACCTTTCCTGCAGTTTATTGGAAAATCGGACTCAATGAAGTGATTTTCGGACAGAAATATTTTACTTCCGTCTGATTTATAGAATCGACGTATTTTGAAAAACAAACTAACCAATTTTAAATTTTGGCTGTAGAAAATTATTTTTTCAATGGTCGATTAGGGAGGTTCATTACACAATGAATAAATTAGGAAAGTAAAGTTTATTTGAATTCGCACCACTTCTAGCGAATTTTCGTAGAAAATGAAGCTATTGCAATGGCTCGGAAAATTTTAAAATGAAAATTTTCGAGAACTTTCTTCATTTTAATTCGTTTTGAGGCATTCTGAAACGATTCCTGAAGTTGGCGCTCTTTTATATATGACTGAAATTTTTTTATAAATACTCATAAGTGATTTTAGCTAGGTACAACCGAACTAATGTTTTCGGAATTTGAGCAATTTCTGCTCAAGATATGAACAAATCCTTCCCTTGAATACGTCCTTTGTCATATTTTTTGCTTCCGTGACTAGCTAAGTTGCGAAACCATTGAAGTCACTCTAGGCGGATGAACAACAAAAAGGACTCTAAAATCAAAATTTCTATTCGCATTTTACGTTTTTTCAGACCGTCCTGAATATGTAGGGTTTCGTGTCTGTGTGTGTGACCTGTTAGATACTCTTACACTCAGTAAAACTAAAAATATAATAGTAACATAGGTAACATCCAAATACGGTAATATTTTTACGGATTGTGATTTGAACTAGCCGTTCCACCGCTGTCAGATAATTCGTAGCCTCAGCGCCTCTTACCATTGTGTAAATGCTTAAACATCTCTATTTTTTTTTTTTTTTTAAATTATTTTTTCCCCTAATTCTTATGCTATTGTATAATAAATTTCTTGCATTGGGCTTGCCCGTATTCTAAATAAATAAATGAATAGATTCACAAACATTGAATCCTTGTAACAATAATCGGTTCTACTCTTCAGTTCGCTCACCTGCACTCAACTCTTAGTTTCAAGCTTGGATGAATGCGTACGGCAATTCAGAGTTGCCGCTTCAAATCTTTGATGCCATTGTGCAGGCTAATCTCTACTGCTGCCCAGGTTATGGGATATCAGGGATATGTGGCCGTGGAGATGGTTTCGCTATTCTTTTCGCAGAGAATGTTTTATGTTCCTCAATACGCACCAGACTGCTAGCCGCATCTCGAAACCGAATAGGACACGATCTCCACACAAACCCTCCACCTCTATCTCCTGTGCATTGTGATGGTGGCGGGGATGCTATTGAACCGATTGCCAAAGATTCTGGCCTTCAAGATAAAGGGGGCTGGTATAATATTGTATAAAGGGGCAGGTATGTATGGTATGGTATAATACGGAGAGTCCAGGACTCTGAGACATTTCCCTCATAACGAGAGTTGGATCAGGCATGTTCCTGCCACTCTTTCTCTCCGTGGACTAAGATTAATATTTGAAATGCGCGCCGAGCTGCTGCCCATCACTGCCTAATCATTTACCACTGGTACCCAGGAGGAGTGTTCAATTTGCAATCTCTGCATGAGGGACACTCACAATTTTCTGTGAAAATTCATTGTACTGTCACAGTTTCTATCATTGCATTCAGTTAGCCATTCTTTAGAGGTGACACATCGATAAGAATTCAGAATGAACCAGATAGGATTGACCCGAAGGTTGGATTATATGGCGAAGCACAAAAAGGAAAATCTTGGACTGTAATTCGAACTTAGTGTGTAATTCAATATAGTGTGATTGTGAATTATTATCCAATCCACAGCTCCACGTTCATACAACCTAGTCTCTAGCAAAGGTATTTCATAAATAGGTAGGTGATTCGAATATCATAATTAATTAAAATAATTATTTTCCGTTTAGCGAATTTTCGTAGAAAATGAAGCTATTGCAAAGGCTCCACCAATTTTAAAATCAAAATTGTAAATTTACTTCATTAAAATCCGTTTTGAGGCATTCTGAAACGAATCCTCGAGTTTAACGCTTTTTCATACATTTATATATGTAAAAGCGCAAACTTCAGGAACCGTTTCAGGATGCTTCAATACGGATTTATGAAGAAATTTTTCAAAAATTTTGATAATAGCTTCATTTTCTACGAAAATTTCCTAAAAACACCCAGTACGACGAGATTGTTAAACAAGAAACGAGGAAGATAATCGCGGCAAAAGAACGGATTTTTTATCTCAAGTTCGGAAAGACACATAATTTCTTATGAAAAGTGTTAACAATCCAGGAGGCGTTTTTGAGTGCCGCAAAACGACATCATAATTATTAGCTTCAACCCCATAACGTCAAATTATTAAGACTACCTAAGCTTCAGTTCTGCCAGATCTCGGCAATTTTCAGGGGACGACGGATAACCTGACACATGTTCGTCTGGGACAGACATGAATCTTCCAGATTTGATTCCTCTAATGAGCGGATGAAATCGGGAGACAGATCTGGAGCCCCAGGAGTTGGCCCATAACCTTTCTACAAACAGATATGACGGACGGGATCTGTAGTAGCTATCTGCTCGTTTACGGACAGCTTCGGGATTATCTCATACCTCGACCATTTCGGACAATGTGGTATGTCCTCAGATGCCGTTTCGAGACATCTGACGTGAGAGAGAACTGGACGTGGGAGGGGTCTGGGATCCTCCAAGAGTGGAATAATCTGACGAGAGGCAGAGTGGGCCCCCCATGTATTCTAGAGGATACAGAAGTTCGGCTTGAAATTGATGTTGTATGGATAAAATTATCAATAATTTTACGTTACTAACTTCAATACCTATCACCTTCAATTGTTCAATGTAATTCGCTAAACAAAATTATTGAGCGACCCCGGTTGTCTAGCAACTATTGGACGCTGTTAGAAACTACAGAATTTTCATTAGGTCGGTTTGTAGTAGGGCGAAATGGCGTGAATACTGTACACATACACACATTTCTCGACTAGAAAGGTTGACAAATGAGAGACGGCAGTCGAGAAGAACACACAAGTCTCGTAAACATGAAACCCGCTTCAGGGGAGCATCTCCGATGCTGTATGGGTAAAAATAAGGATCACGGGAATGGTGGAAGGTCATAACCGAGCACTTCGAAGAGGGGTCCAGGCCACTCGAAGGACACCAGCGAAAGAGGTCAATCTAGAGAAGCTTGCAGCTTCTCACAGTACGAGATAATGCAGTACCTACCGTACGGACAGTATGCATGAAGCGCACCACGGTTTTTTGTGAGGTCACTTGTTCTTTTGTGGGAGATAGGTACCACACTGTGCAGCTGAAATTTTGATATTGGCGAAAAAGAAAACGAAGTGGAAGTGAAAACCACGCTTTCGCTTCCTTGGTAGACTCGGAAGCAAAACAATTGAAGTCCCAATAAGAAAATTTTTTTGTAATTTTCTAGGATAATCAGTCATTATTATTTATTAAATTTTATTAGTAGAATATGGAAAAAGTAATTATACTTATAGGTACTTCGTAAAACTACGACGATGACGATCGAACTACGAAGGCGACTACGATTTACTTCGTAAATTACTTGAAGATTCAATCCGGACAATTCACTTATATTCTCCAAAATCTCCGCAGATGTTGTCGTCTCAATAGTGTTCTCACTGGAGACGCTCATGAATACAGAATATCCGGTCGATTGACGCCGGCTCTGTGACCAATAACTGATGATAATTTAGTGATCCTGTCATTCTACAACTGATTCGGCAATGTCCACCGTCCTCCCACAACTACCTTCAGGTCAATAATTCAAATTTCTCTGCAGATAGGAGAATTCCTTGTAACTTAGGCTATTGTTTTATTAAGCATATAAACATGCTGAGCAAGCGTCGTTTTCCTTCCTCACTAGAAGGTAAGAAACCTTTTTATTCGTGCAAGGAGTAGAAAAAAAAATTGTTTCCTCCAAAATCAAAATTTTTACTTGCTCTTTGTTTTTCAGATATTGCTGATCTGTTTCGGTTCCGTGTCACGCACCGAAGTTTTAGTCCTATTATGATGAAATCCTCAGGGTTGTGAAAGTTCCCGGACGGTCCCGTATAAATTTCCTTGCCGTCGGATCAATAGACCCGTGTGTTCAATGGGCGTTAGTGAATTTCTCGAAATATTTATTTCTCACGATCTGTCGATCTGTCCGATTTCTTTCAAATTTGAGGGAGCACTTGTGCGCTGGTTTTGGAATGGAATCCCATGGATTTCGTTGAAATTGGCTGTAGTAACCAAACCTTAAATCGGTTGTTACACGGGTAACTCCGAGACTAATTGACCGATTTTGATGAAATGGTCAGTGATTATGACAGTTAGCTCTTAATTGCTCCCCTATAAACTTTAAGTGGTGAAAGTAGCTGAATTGATGGTAGGGAATGTGCTTGCGTAAACATGAATTATCTGAAACGATTTCCCAAGCTCATTTAGCACCAACAGAATCAAGTTAGTAAAAAAAAAAAGGTGAAACTCTGTTTGTTTATGTTATGCAAGGCCCCAAATAGCCTCTTCTAGGATATTTCCGAAAGGGGGCATAAACGATTTTAAAGTTGTCTAATCCCACCCGAACCATGGGCTGAAGGGCGAAAGGGGGGTAGAAGCATCTTCTAATGCGCTTTTTTGCCCGAGCGCTCAATCTTCTATTCGCTGCAACATTAAAAACTTTATCGAGAGCAAGTCGTATATCAGCAAGAAAGTTACGTTTCTGGATCCGCAGAACACGATGGTGCCGTCAAAATTTCCGAAAGATGCTGTTTTCCCGGAGAAATCAGCGAGAATATGCAGGAAATGACGACAAAAATTCGTTCCCCACTATGTTTTTTTCCGCCTTAGACCCAGTAAATGTCCACTGTTTTTGCTCTGGTTGGTCTTTAAATATTCGCTGGAGTTCTAATTTGGTCTCATGCGAGTTTCGGAACACAAAATTGTGTTTTCCGATTGTAGTGAACGAAAATGAGGACGAAAACGTTGGTTATCGAGCTACTGCTCTTCTTATTCCGTCAAAACTTAGAATAGAATAGAATAGAATATCTCAACACATCTGAGCTGTTTATCAACTTATGTAGGTATGAACTTTGCCTCTTGAAGGAAGGAACCTCTCGCGTTTGGAAGACACTTCAACAGAATAATAGACGAGGAAAACAAATACGTACAAACATATTTAACATCCGACAGTTCTGTTTTTACTGAAATGTTCTTAAAATTAAACTTTTCGTGATACCACATTTACAACAGAAAAAAATGTCTGCCAAGTTGGGTGGGCAGTATAGCTTCCTCACGAACAAAGATTTAACATCCGGCAGTTCTGTTAGTACTGTAATGTTCTTAAAACCAAACATTCCGTGGTTCCACTTGATCTTTATTGGATAGCCCTTCTACGCAGATGAATGGCCTATCTTTATTAAACCTAATAAACTTTTCGTGGTCCCTCATAGAAAACGCAGCAAATTATTACATAGTAATCAATTATTTTCGTTTTGCCCCTTTTATAAGATTTATATACTTTATTTTTCTTCTTTTTTTTCTTTTGGCCAATCCCTTGGGATTGTCGATAGAAAGGGATTGTAAGCAATTTTCAAATTGCCCACCCCCACCCGAACCATGGGCTGTACGTCTTTATGGGGACTATATCCAGTCGCATCTATACATCCCACACAGAGCGAGCGAAGCGACCGACACACGTCGGATTCCAACGGGGTTTTTCTACAAACTCGAGATGGACTATAGATCCCATTGCATCTATACATCCCCCAGAGAGTGAGCGAAGCGAGCAACATCCCCTACACATATCAAATCACCCTTACTGATCTACCGTTTCCATCATTCTACACGTCCCACTCAACAGTAAAGACCATTGGATCTAAACAGCCATACCGAGTGAGTGAAGTGAGTCCATGCTAAACGACTGAGTGGTGGGATCTGCTTGGATTTCTCCGAAAGGGGGCATAAGCGATTTTGAAAATTTCTACTCCCACCCAAACCATGGGCTGGTGAGCGGGTGGAAAGTAGGAGCCCCTTTTAATGCGCGTTTTTTCGCCGAGCGCTCGATCTTCTATCCGCCGCCACATTAAAATTTGATCAAAAGCACTTCGTATGTCAGCGACAGAGTTACGTTTCTGGACCTGTAGGACACGATGGTGCCATCGAAATTGCCGTAAGATGCTATATTCACGGAGAAATTAGCGAGAATATGCGGGAAATGAAAAATGCAATCTCGGCTATGGTTTTTTCCGCCTGAGACCCAGTAAATTTCAACGGTATTTGCTTGGGTCGGTCTTAAAACGTTCGTTGAAGTTCCGATTCGGTCCCATTCGAGTTTTGAAGTATGAAATCCTTTTTGCCGATTGTAGTGAACGAAAATGTAGGTGAAACCGTTCGTTTTCGAGCTAGCGCTCTTCCTATTCCATCGAAACTTATGCAGGTCTGAACTTTGCCTTTGAACCTCTTGAAAGAAGGAACCTCTCGCGTTTGAAAGATACTTCAACACTATTGTAGTCCAGTCGGTATAGGATTTGGACCTGGAAATAATTCGGGACAAAACGAAACTTTAGGAGGATGTGTATGGGTGCCTAGTAGTCGTAAATTCAAGGTTTTCTATTAAAAATACCCTGTGGAAAATCTGATGGATGGGTGAACTACAGCACAACGGGATCTTTCTGCAGATTTGGTGCTTTGATAGGTCGGGTCGTTAGGATACCCATCAAACACTACTGTGGTAGTCCATCCAAAGTACTTCAGCACGTAGTCCACTTAGGTCTGGCACACTGATTGAAAATCAGGATTTGTAGTCTTACTCCATACAACCTTATGGAGTAGGAACCCTCCATCAATTACAGCATATTTTGTGCTGCCAAAGTTTTTCACAACACAACCCGCATTCCTTCTCTCAATAAACAAACATGCCCATCCAGAAGTCTTATTACCATTATACTTCAGTTTTATTTTATTTTTCAACCCCGAAAAGTACTGCATCCCCCCTCCCCCCCCCCACCATTGCCATATCCTGGGTCCGCAAATGGTCAGGGGATCATTCATAGTACGTATAGTACGTATAGTATACATTGATACGTGGGAAAATAATTTTAAATGAGCAAAATGATTTACCACAAATTCTCTGGCACGACTTCATTTGGTTTAAACCTTGTATCTCAGCACTAGGGTGAGTAAAATTTCATGCTAGGAGGTTTTCCAACTTGAAATTTGATGCTCTACATCTTTCATTATGTGACATGTTTCGTTTGGGTTAGCCGTTTTTGAGATACAGGCCTTCAACTCGAAGATAACCCATTTTTAAGCCAAGTTGGTAAAAATTGACGAACTTTAACGATCGATTGCGGCTGAACGGCCGGACCGATTTTGACGTTTTAGAGGTCATTTGACGCCAAATGTTATGCTGTTTTATTTTGGAGGGAGTAATATTTTTTGTAGGATGCGTCGTTTCCAAGTTATAAGCGAAAAACTGAAACAACTGCAAAAAAATCGCGGTTTTTCGGCCACCTCAGATTTTCCACAGGGTATTTTTAATAGAAAACCTTGAATTTACGACTACTAGGCACCCATACACATAGTCTAAAAGTTTCGTTTTGTCCCGAATTATTTCCAAGTACCCCCCGTATTTCACCCTATACCGACTGGACTATTGGGAACACTCACATTTCCCAGCATGCGCTTGTTACTAAGCATTAGTTGATCTGACTCACTTAGGGGGTTTTCCCAATAAAAGCATGAATTCTCGGACGAAAACTATGTATTTCGGTTCCCAACCAACCAACATGAACTAAGGACCTTTAAAAAAATTATTTTAGCAACTGAAGACATCTTGAAAATTCATCAAGTCCTTTTTCTGGACTAAAGGACACTGGACTGTGTGTGACGAGACTAGTCAGTTTTTATCAATAGTGAGCCAAGTCGAATTTAAAATGGTATCACCATTATCGCAAGTAACAACTCTTTCCCAATAGAAATATCATAAAGTACTTAAGCTGTGGTACGATTCGGATTAGTAGAAAAATACTTCAGAACAGCTGCTTCTTACACAAATATACTTCAGAACAACAATATAGACATTTGGTCAAAAATAATCTCTTAGGTGGCACTAGTTTTATGCATGACCTTATCTATTTTCCCCCAAAAATCAATTACATCGATTCCCGAGCAATTCTAGAGAAATATACGAGAGCAAAAATGAGAGGGGTTTTTACAATCAGGAACGAAAGAAACTTGGAAGGTCAAGCCTTGACAAGGAAGAGGCTCATTTTATGATGCCACTTATCACTCCAAAAGTAGAAAAACTTGATAATATAAAATCTGCCCATTGCTGTTGCATCGTTCCGTGAATATTTAGTATCATTTCTCTTGAGACACCTTTCAATATTTTCAATCGACTTCAAGCGTCTTTATCCATTGCTCGGTTAACAGTATTTAAGTGTTTAGCTAATTTCACGAGGAACTCGGAAAAAGATAGGGCTTTGAGGTGTCTTCGTTGTCATTTGGAGTTTCATTGGTTCCAATCTTCTTGGGCAATATAAAAAAAGCGATGGACCAATTGTACTATTCTTGAATTTATGTCTTACAGTTCCTTGGGAAATGTCTTCTACCCTTTCTTAGTGCAATGACCTTGGATCACACAGTAAAGTCTTGGACAGTACAAAGTCATTCAGACCAGGTCCTTTTTGCAAATTTTATTTAATTCTTGTCGAAAAATAATTTATACATAGCAGTGGGTAAATGTAAAACTTTAAGAAAATTCTTCAACAATTAAAAAAAACGAGGCCCATCTTACTGAACATGTGTTAATTTTAGGCATAAATTCTTGGCCATATCACTCACTACTATAAGTAAATTTGCCATAAATGAATCATCCCTTTATCAATAATATGAGTCAGCGAGACCTACAAACATTTACGTTAAACACTGATGTTAGTCAAGCTGACTCACTATGTTTTAGATTAGGGTTTCAAAAATCATCCTCATGGATCCCCTTTTAATGCGCGTTTTTTCGCCGAGCGCTCGATCTTCTATCCGCCGCCACATTAAAATTTGATCAAAAGCACTTCGTATGTCAGCGACAAAGTTATGTTTTTGGCCCCGTAGAACACGATGGTGCCGTCAAAATTTCCGCAAGATGCTATATTCGCGGAGAAATCAGTAAGAATATGCGGGAAATGACGAAAAAAATGCGATCCCCCCTATGGTTTTGACGGTTATTGCTCGGGTTGGTCTTAAAATGTTCGTTGAATTTCCAATTCGGTCCCATTTGACTTTCGGGGCATGACATTATTTTTTTTTATTTTTTTTTTTCGAATGTAGTGAATGAAAATGTAGACAAAAACTTTCGTTTTCGAGCTAGCGCTCTTCGTATTCCATCGAAACTTATGCAGGTCTAAACTTAGGAAGGAAGGAACCTCTCGTGGTTGAAATACACTTCAACAGAATGATAGGTGCCGCCTTTGATAGTCATTTCCAACAAAAAAAGTCTACCAAATTGGGTGGGCAGTATACTTCCTCACATGGACGTATAGAATTAGTTGAAGTTTTATTAGTTCCACAAACTCTTTATTTGGTAGCCCTTCTACGCAAATAAATCGTCTATCTAAATTGAACTAAATATAAAAAATTGAAATAAATACCAACGAATTTTGTTTTCCATGATTTCATGTGAAAAAATGAACTGTAAATATACGAATCCTTGACAAAACTGGAACTACTAATGTAAACAGCTCGAGAGGGAACATACCCACGGTCGGTAACCCACTAAAATGACGGGGAAAACAAATACGTATGGTGAAAATTTAATATCCTAACGTTCTGTTAGAACTGAAATGATCTTAAAACTAAACTTTTCGTGGTTCCACATAAAGTGCCACGTTTGATAGTCATTTCCAAGAGGGAAAAATTCTGCCAAGTTGGGTGAGCAGTATAACTTCCTCACATATTGTAACATGGACGTATACAATTAGTTGAAGAATTGAAATGCTCTTAAAACTAAACGTTTCCTGGTTCCACATAGTTTTATAAGATTTTTTTTTTTTTTTTTTTTTTGCGTTTAGCAAAAATTTGTAGAAAATGAAGCTATTGCTCCAAAATTATAATAAATGCTCCAAAAATTTTAAAATCAAACTTTTCGAAAATTTTTTTTACTGAAATCCGTTTTGAAACGTTCTGAAACGAATCCTAGAGTTTTACGTTTTTTCATAAAATGTCCAGCCAGACGATAACTCTTCTTAGGATTGGGATAAAAATTCCGTTCTTGCGTCAAAAAATCAAGCTTTCCAAACAAAAGGACGAGTTTGTTGGCCAGCATTTTTTGAGCACATTAAATAGGTCAAATTTCAAAAAAGTACTGAAAAAAATCACTAAAAATATCAAAAAACGGCTAAAAATCGTTAAATTAATATTTTTTAGGAGGTTATTGCTCAAATAAAGATTAGTAACTATAAAATAGAACAATCGAAAATTGATGTATACAATTATGCTGAAAAATGTACCTACTTACATTCCATTAAAATGTTCTTAAAAAATGGTAAAAACTGCCAGAAAAGTTAAAACTCCAAAACTCCATTTTGATGAGCAGATAATTATTTAGAACGAGTTTCATACCATAAATTGGTAGTTAAAATTTTCTTTTCACTCTAATTGCTCAATTTTCAAAACAATGAAATATAACATATTACGATAATTTACGAAATTTCGCTCATACGATCATGCTGCATGACTGGAACTTTTTTGCCGTTCCCTTGGGAGTGTAACTGAAAGAGATTGCAAGCAATTTAACATCCGACAGTTCTGTCAAGTACCTACTGTATGTTCTTAAAATGAAACTTTTCGTGGTTCCACATGATCTTTATTGGATTCTATGCAGATAAATGGCCTATCATAATTAAACCTAATAAACTTTTCGTGTATACGCCACATAGAAAACGCAGCATATTATCACACAGCAATTTATTATATTCCTTTTGCCCTTTTTATGAGATTTTGTTGTTTCCATTCCCTTGGGAATGTCTATAGAAAGGGGTTGTGAGCAATTCACTAATTTTCCTCTCCCGCCCCAACAATGGGCTGTAGGTCTCGATGGTATGGAGTATATATATCCCATCGCATCTACACATCCCACAGAGAGCGAGCGAAGCGAGCAATATCCCCTGCACATTTCAAATCACCCTTAGTGAGCCACCGTTTCCAATCATTCTACGTGTCCCACTCAACAGTAAAGACCATCGGATCTATACAGCCATACCGAGCGAGCGAGAAAACTAGGCTAGTGTTATATAAGTGAGGAAGGTTTACTGTCTATCCAACTTTGTACACGGTTTTTGCTGTGGGTAAATTTTGATTTTGCGGCTTAAACTAGGAAGTGCGTTTACCTCACGACCTTTTAGGAAGTTGAACGTACATATCTTCTCCAGCCTTCTAGATTTAATAATTGGCAATATCTCAATCTAGGATCGCTGAAGAAGGGAACTCACAATAGATGCCCATAATGCAATATTATTAAAATGTTAACAGAACCGTTACTTTGAATGATGTGGGACTTGGTTATGTGGGTTCTGCCCCTTCGTCCGAATCTATCGCAATTCCCATTCTTTCAAACAATCTCAAAGGCGATGTTTCCAATACTCTAAACTTTCTGCGGCTTTATAGTTAGTCCGGACTTTCTGACCGTTAAACATGCTCTACATGTTGCCGAGAGATTCGTCCATTTTTCGCGTAACCGGGGAATCACGAACTTCGAATCATATCCATTCTATCCAAATGAAAATTCCCTTTAGAAACATTTTTATCCCTTATTCAAGTATTTTTAAATTTGTCAAAAAAAGTTAAGGGTCTAAAGAATATTCAAATGACTAATCATTTCGAAATTTCGTAATCAAATGTTTACTCAAAAGGGCTTTTCCAAGATCCTTACAACCTCTTCGATATCCTGTATTTCCCAAAACATTAAATGACATTGTTACTCAGCTCAGGTACAACAAGATATCATTTTCATGGTAGGATGGATAAGGAAGTAAGTATACTTAGATACCACTTACCTACCGAATCCCTGGAATCATGTGGAAACCTTTTTCATTTCAGGAAATCTTAGAAAACAATATTGAGCAGCTTTCACTTAATTTATTTTTATTGGGGTGTGGTCTCGAGCTATATTAATCTGTTGTAGGTACGTTCACCTATTTCTCAGGGGAAAGCGGATGATGAATCAGTGCAGTGCATTACGCGCTGGTGGCGACCTCTTGCGGTAGCTGTCAGAAGTGAGGATAACCTCTGCGGATTTAGAAATAATATCCCCGAGGTTGGAATACGAAGGAAACGGCTAAGGAAGGAAGGGAGTTATTAGTGCGGCCTCCAGGATTAATGTGATGGAACGAGCTAAGAGTTTTAGTTCGGGGGCCGAGTTAAGTTACAAATTCAGATAAACTAATGTTCGTTTGGATCCCCGTTCCCTCTGAGGCTGTGCAGAGACACCTCCCCTGTCGGGCTTACGAGAAACGTCTTCGTGATACCTATCTAATTAGAATGGAACTTATCTACTAAATCCTTTCGAGTTATCTCCTACTAAGTTTGTTCAAATCCAACTTCACGAGTTCCCAGGGCGGAGGAGCTGATTCGCGCTCAAGAATAGAGGAATGAGCTCTCAGATCCTGAAAATAGAACAGATCAAATGTTTATCACATTCCTAAACCCCAAACTGTAAAAATGGAGGTTATATAACCGGCTAATAAAACATTTTCGCCAGAACTCAGTGCTTGAGCCTAGATTGACCCTTGATTGTACGCATACGTTGGACAAACAGGACGCAGCTTAACAACTAGATTCAGTGAACATATGCGATCTATCAGACTGAACACTTGACGATACAATTACGCCAACCACGAAAATGAAAGAACTGAAATGAAAGGCTGTATGAAACTTTTACACCCGCAACAGAAAGGACGTAAACTCAACATGATTGGAAAATTTGAAATATACAAACAACGTAAAATTCGTATTACCAAAAACGTACTTGACACCACATCAGATACTATATTCACACCACTTAACAGACAAATGAAAAACGCAAAACACCCACAGCCGAAAACATTGACGACCACATAGCCAAACGACCTAGGAACTCATAATTTATAAAAGAGCCAAGTTGAGTGGGCAGTATAACATCCTCACTTAGAAAACGCAGCCAATTATTACACAGCAATTTATTATTGTCATTTTGCGCATTTTATAAGATTTATTATTTATTTGTTTGATTCTTACATTTCATGTAAGATAAGATTTATTTTTGTATAAGGTACCTACCTAATAGTAGAAATAGTACTGATATGTTCGTAAAACTAAACTTTTCGTAGTTCCACATAATCTGTCGTGGTTCCTCTTGAAAAACATCGCTGAAGGTGACGCGTTTGAAAGTCATTCCCAACAAAAAAAAGTCTGCCAAGTTGGTGGGTAGTACCTATAGCTTCCTCCCATATTGGAACATGGACGTATAGAATTATTGGGTAGCCCTTCTATGCAGATAAAGGCACCCTTTTATAAGATTTATTATTATTATTTTTTATTATATTTTTCATTAATGTTTAAGCCGCATCTCAACCAGAAGGGTCATTAGCGGCATATTATTATTATTATTACTTGCCATTTCCTTGGGATCGTCTATAGAAAGGAATTGTAAGCAATTTTCAAATTTTCCACCCCCACCCGAACCATGGGCAGTAGCTCTCGATGGTATGGGAACTATATCCGGTCGCATCTATACATCCCACAGATAGCGAGCGAGAAAACCCACCCCTAGCGAGCGAAGCGAGCAGCATCCCCTACATACGTCGGATTTCGACGGGGGTTTTCCAAAGACTTCGGGAAAGATTAATCCCATCGAATCTATACATTCCACAGCGAGCGAGCAAAGCGAGCAACGTCCCCTACACATATCAAATCACCCTTAGTAATCCACCGTTTCCAATCATTCTACATGTTCCACTCAACTGGACCCGTAGAACACGATGGTGCCATCAAATTTGGCGAAAAATGCTCTCTTCCCGGAAAAATAGCGAGGATATGCGGGAAATTACGAAAACAATTCGTTCCCCTTTATGGTTTTTTCCACCTTAGACCAAGTAAAATTCGACGGTTTTTGCTCGGATTGGTTTTAAAATGTTCGTTGGAGTTCCAATTCGATTCCATACGAGTTTTGAGACATGAAATTGTGTTTTCCAATTGTAGTGAACGGAAACGTAGACGAAAACTTTGTTATTCGAGCTTATTCCGTGGAAACGTTGTTATTCTGATCTTTTCCTTCGAACCTCTTGATCCCGGGAAGTTTCCCGTTTGCCCTTCTACGCACATAAAATAATGGCCTACCTTTAGAAAAATAGAACTGGAAAACAAATACGTATGACATTCAACATCTGACTGTTCTCTTAGTACTGAAATGTTCATAAAACGATACTTTTCGTGGTTCCACTGAAGGTGCCGCGTTTGATAGTCATATCCAACAGAAAAAAACGTCTGCCAAGATGGGTGGGCGGTATAACTTCCTCCGTATTGTAACATGGGCTGTAGGTCTCGATGGTATCCCACTATATCCTATCGCATCTATACATCCCATACCAAGCGAACGAAGCTAGCAACATTCCCTAAACACGTCGAATTTCAACCAGGTTTTTACTACGGACTCGGAATGGGCTATATCCCATCGCATCTATACGTTCCTCAAAGAGCGTGCGAAGGGAGCGAGACCACCCACCTCAAACGAGCGGAGCGAGCAACATCCCCTTCACACGTTAAACCTACCCTTAGTAATCTACAGTTTCCAATCATTCTACAAGTCCCACTCGACAGTAAGAAACCATTGCATCTATACAGCCACACCATATTTATATTCACCCAATTATTACAAAACCACTCCCTCTGGTACTCTCTACTGCTGGGGCTGGTAGTGAATACACGAACTCCCGTGCCGCTAACAGTAGTGACAGGCAAATTTAGTTGGAGCGAAACGCAACGCTTCTGGGGGACGGCCGGGAGTGAAACACCGATTATTGACTTTTTAGCCATTGCAATGGCTCAATCGCCACGAAAACTACAACACAATTACTATATGATTCAGGGGAAACAACCAAACCTAATTAATTGAAAGTAAATTAAATCCCAATTTTAACCCTAGAACTGCACAGTGGGTTGTTTGGACCCCACGCCATGTTGGAAAACTTTGTGAACTTTGGACCTTATCCCTTCACCATCAGCACCCCCATGTAAATAATCCCCTACTACCCTCCTCGCCTCCAGCCCTGAAAATTCGGCCAGTATTTCTTCAGCTTTCGTTTGGTTCATTTATCAAAGTCATGCGGGGTTGTTTTATAGATTCGTTTTTCGCCTCTTTTGCGAAATTAAGATGCATAATGACACTAATGGCTCCAAAATCCCTTCTAAGCAACTAAAAAATTATGGCAGGTGTTCGTTTTGCTGCAGTTGTAAGGGCAATAAGACAAAAGTTTATGCCAACGTGCGTGCTGGAGTCCATGTGCAATGACCACTGGATCGATCAATGCCTGTTTTGTTGAAGGCTGCCGACTTGCAACTAGTGAACATTTTAATTTGATTCTTTTCGAAAAGTATGCAGTGAACCCTGCAATTCTAAGTTATACAGAGGAAATCTAAGGAAGTACAAGTCGGAATTTTTCAAATCAATTTTTCTTAGTTAATTTTCAAGAACTCACATGTAAAACACTGACATGTATATATTGGGTTAAAATGTAGGTACATATTTCCTTGTTTTATCGGACCGTTTTCGTATATTCACCTCATTTCTAATCATACAAGAGTGCTGGTGAAACAGTTACGAAATTGATAACAGAAAAAAAATTGTTCGTGTTTTCACAAATTCGGGGTGTTACACACCTCTCTGCGCTGGAGCTGGATAGATAAACAGCTGTGCAGTTCTAGGGTTAAGCAACCAACCTATACAGATACACACACAGGTAGGTAAGATTCTCACCAATGATTCCTGGATTGATTTGGATTGATGAAAATTGATTTTCTTCTGTTTTGTTTGTAATAGGTGGCGGTCAACTGTAACACCCCCAGCTCAGTGGAGTCGGAATACTCGGATGACGACAGTGACTTCACTAGCTTGGACGCTCTGGTAAGTTTGATCTTGAAGCTTAGGTTGAATTTCATTCAAAGCTGATCTAAATTGAGACCTATTAGTAGCAACTGATTCGTAGTAACTCGAGTGCGCGTATTGTGAAGCAGCATACAAATTGATACTTTGTAAAACAACTTTGAGTAAGTATTGTACTGGCAATGTTAAATCAAGTATTTATCGATGAAGCGTCACGAATGCCAACAAATTTCAAAATCATATCAATTTCATCACGATCGTATCGTTGGCGAACGTGAAATCCTAGTTACTGCATTGGATACTTCGACGATGCCCATTGCAGTGCCTTTTTCTTGAAGGAATAGCTTGTCTTCATATTTAAAAACATTTTCGGTCAGGACGAATTTTGCTAAAGTTGTTATAAATGAAGTTGATGGTTTGTGTGATGGTGCTCTCTGATTCAAGAAATTCGTCATTGCAGCTAAATCTTCGTGGTGGGGGATTTCAGTGTAAAGTGAGGTTACATCCACTGACACTAAGATAATAATTGGATGTTCATCAACAGTCGGCACTCGTAATTCATGGAGAACATCCAAAAAGTGATTGGTATTTTTTATATAGGATGGTTGAATTTTGACAATAGATTGCAAGTTATAATAAACATTTGCTGATATCCTCTCTGTGAGACTACCAAAACTTGCCATTGGTCATCCTGGGGGTAACCGGTCTGGAAGTGAATATTCCTTATGAGTCTTTGGGAGGAGATAAAATTATAGACCCTGTGGAATAATCGAATCAGAGACCGTTTTGCATACTTACGTTTTCTGAGGAATATAGTGTAAGTTTTGCTAACGTAGGCATTGAAAAATTATATCCGAGAAAGATTGAATGCCGTTAAAATCAAATCAATATCTCGTGGAATTCAGCCGTGGAATCGTTGGGAAGGGAAATGATTGGTATCTTAGCCATTAGGTAGGTAACCTTCTATTACCTGAGGCTTCTATTACCTACTTATCTATCTATTACCTATCTATCTACTAGGTAGGTACAACCTACCAGGGGAGAAAACCGTCGCCATAAGGGGAAAGAGCTTCCTGGAGCGGCCTCGTCGTTAATCGTCCAGTCGTTTTCTTTCCTTATCGGTAGGCGCCGATTCCCCCTCGTGTTATTTACAGCGTTCTGAAAGAGCTCTCTATTTTCTGGATCTCCAGAACCGATTTAACTCTGCAAAAAACAAACTTTTTTCATTGTGAATGTTCATACTACCCGATACCCCCCCCCCCCCCCCCCCCCCCCCCCCCCGCCACGTTATCATCTAGTTCTTCTGTGAATAGATCGCGGGTCACTAAGTTTACGTTACATCCCTGTTAGTATTAGAATTCAGGTCCAACTAAAGCTGACCCACGTAAAAATCCATTTTCAGATAACTAGAAAAACTAGCATCCGTATTTTCGTTTCCAAGGTTTCCGTTTTTAGCGTATTATCAAAGATACCTATGCGTGTAATGCAACGGATCAAAATCGTGTAGTTCAACCAAACTCCAGGATCGATTTTTTTACCCAGAGTCAAAAATCCCATTTTACTCGGCGTTCAATTTCTTGTGAGATCTAAAATTTGTGGGCCCCCCTCCCCTAAATAATGTTAATCCCCCCCACTCCAAATTTGTTGGTTTACGTTTCAAGGTACGAGGTACATAGATTCCAAAGTATGCGGTTGCCAAGCAGATAGCAGGTGCTTTGTCATCTAGCGGTTGGGATGTTGAAAGGGAGAGACTATACCACATGCCGAGTGACCGGGGCAAGAAGCCAGATATCGTTGCAATCAAGCCCGATGGGTCTGCCATAATCCTGGATGTCCAAGTTGTCAGTGGCAGCGTGGACATGGAGCAGACCTGGCGGGCTAAGAAAAGTAAATATGATAGAAGTGATCTGCGACAAGCGATATCTGAGCTAAAAGGAGTGGCACCTAGTAACATCAAGGTCATGGCCGCGACCGTCTCATGGCGCGGGGTGTGGTGGGGGAAAAGTGCCACGGAGCTTCTCGAGTTGGGCATCTCGGCAGGAGTGCTCCGGGGTATCACCACCCGCGTCCTTCGGGGCTCTTATCTTAATTGGTGGTTATTTTATAGGGGCACTTCCTTACATCCCATTCTTCCTCCTCGTCCAGCAACTTTCCTTATCCCTAGAGCCGGCGTCGGGTACACCTGGGCGTCCTCCCCACTTTTTAATTTTATTTGTTTATTTTACAATTTAATGGTGTGCCCCCTCCGCCTTTGAGGGGAGTTTTGTAAAAAAATGTGTGTGTGTGTGTGTGTGTGTGTGTGTGTGTGTGTGTGTGTGTGTGTGTGTGTGTGTGTGTGTGTGTGTGTGTGTGTGTGCGTGCGTGCGTGCGTACGTGTGTGTGTGTTATACCAGACGATAACTCTCCTTAGGATGAGATAGAACTCCGTTCATGCGCCAACAAATCAAGCTTTGCAAATGAAAGGATGAATAGAATAGAATTGAATTTATTTCCACAAATAATTATACATTAACTTCACATTATACATGGTGGAAACTACCCCCCTCATAGATCATTGATCTGTGCCAAGGGGGGGGGGGGGGGGGGGGAGTTGCAAGTTTGATCAATGTTCGACGTGTACGTTTAGCAATATGGGAACAATATAATACCTATATAATTTCAAATACATAGTTCTAAATACAAGAGGTGAAAACAATTGATAACAAACACAGAATTTAAAAATAGTTGAAAATTTTTATGAAAAGGATGATTAACATATGGCAATAAGGAAGAATTATTAAACGCTATAGATGCTCGACGTCTTAGCTTCGCAATCCGACGGATTAGTATTAATAAGGAATGAAAAAACTATTTTTTTATAGGATGATCTGCTGATAGAAATGGGGCGGGCCAAGCAAGCAGGGAGGGATTGCAGTATAAATGGTACCTAAATTGTGGTAGAGATGACGGGAGGTAGAAACTAGACGGCTCGAAGGAATCGGCAAGACTGCTCTGGTCGTCGGTCTCAAGATGCGGTGGTTTGTATTTAATTCAGATGGACTAACGGCCAAAGTACTTGGATGTTTATGGTAGTACATCAGACCATGTTAATATAAAGCAGCTTCATTGTGAAAACCTTAGCTTGGCTAAATAATTCAGCCCTAGAGAACCTCTGTGATTTCTTGAGGAGAACCTTCAGAATTGCTTTTTGCTTAACTATAATTGGATTTAGGACAGTATTACAAGCATTCCCCACCAAAGAATACCAAAGCTAATCACTGACTGTACAAGCCCTTTATAAAGTGAAATGAGCGAGGCCTTTGACAAGCAGTTCCTGATATTATAGAAAATAATATCAGTTCGCAGCCCAACACTTTTTGAGCACAATAAGTTGGTCATCTTTCAAAAAATCACTAACAACTGCAAAAAATAACTGAATGTAGCAGAATTTTCATCAAAAGTTTCTCAACGATGAACTTTTTCCCATTTGTTTTTCCGCTCTTAGTACAGACTATTTTGGAAAGGCTCTCCACGGGAAAGACGTTTTCAGAATTTCAGCTCTCTAACGGTATAGTCAATTTTACTTTTACTTTGCTAAATTTTCCTAGTAATGCTTTAATGTTGAACACCCCCCCCCCCCCCCCCCCCCCAATGAAATCGAGGGTTTTTGTGAACAATATACTCTTTGTGAATAGGTATATGAGATTGCAGCCGATTTCTACGTATTTTTCACATTTTTCACGCATGAATTCATGCTGAGATCTTTCCATGGTTCACATTGAACTTGGATCCCGATGAACCGAGTTCCAATTTGTTGGTCAAAGCAGCCCTAATGTCTTTGTTGGTCATTAAGACGGCCATAATTCCACTATTTTCTCAAGTAAATTCAAGTTTTATAATGCCGTTGGAAAAAACATTAAATTTTCCATGTCCCCAATGAAGAACCAATTTTTTTTTTTTTTTTTTTTTTTTTTTTTTTCAAGCAGATTCAATCCGTAAGAGATGAGGTTAAAATACAAATTTTGAAATTTTTCCAGAAATTCCACTGTTTTCAATCCGTTTTAGTGAATTTTTGTAGAAAATGAAGCTATTGAAATGGCTCCAAAAATTTTTAAATCAAAATTTTCGAAAAATGTCTTTATTGAAATCCGTTTTTTGAGACATCCTCAAACGAATCCTTTAACGCTTTTTCATATATACAAATTTATATACATGTGTGTGTATATGTATCATTCCAGATGATAATTCTCCTTAGGATTGAGATAAAAATTCCGTTCTTGCGCCAAAAAATCAAGCTTTCCAAACGAAAGGATTAGTTTGTAGGTCAACACTTTTTTAGCACATTAAATTAGTCAAATTTCAAAAAGTGTACTAAAAAAATCACTAAAAATGGCTAAAACGGCTAAAAATTGTTAAATTTATATTTTTTAGTAACATTTAAGTCAAATAAAGTTTATTAAATATAAAACAGATCATTCGAAAATGTATGGACTTATGCTGGAAAATGTAGCTTAATTTCATTAAAATACGCAAAAAAATCAATAAAAACTGAAAAAAAGCAAAAAAATCGAATACCTTTTTTTGAATAGTAGATAATTATTTAGAATACGTTGTGCCATGAAATTATTAGTTAACAATTTGCTTGCACTCAAACCGCTCATATTTCTAAACAATTTAACATTATACAGCGAGATAATTTATGAAAATTTGCTCATACGATCATGCTGCATGACTGGAAAAAATTGTCCTTATTACATGTTGTTTTCCTTATTACATGAGGAGGGAACTCCACGGGAAAAAAAAAATTCAGAATCCCAGCCTTCCAAAGGTTTAATCAACAATTTTTTTTAATTGAATTTAGTGGAGGAGATCACGTTTGAATGCGAAAAAAACTTGTGATTTAACAGCAAAATCGAGGTGTGGGCATGAAATACAACTTTTTCGTTATTTGGAAAATGAGTGCAGTTTGGTATGAGTTTACACGTAACTTTTCACGATGAATCCCGAGCCTCCCCGCTGTTCAAAAACGGACTTTTTAATGTGTAATTCTCGTAGGGACTCCCCTCCAGCTTTTAGCTGCTTAAATTAGCACTCTCTAAAATACGCTGATGCCAATGGAGAACCCCCTCTTGTGCTCCGTATGAAACTGTTACTAGATCGATATGTAGCTAAATCCTACTGCAAAGATTTAGAAATGATGGTAACACTCACAGATCTCTCCAACTCCATTATAACCGAGTTTTACACTTTAACTAACAAGATTTACCCATAAAAAACACATAAGATTGAGCACTACAAGTGAACTAAAAACTGGTCTGTTTAAGTGTAAAACTCGGTTGTAACGCAGTTGGAGAGATTTGCGAGTGTTACTATTCGATTCAGCGTGAAAAAATACGTAGAAACCGATCCCAAACTTGTATTTTCTTAGAGGGTCATTTTTCACGAAAACCCTTGATTTCATAGAAAAAACCACGTTTTTAAACATAAAAAAGTCCAGTCATGCAGCATGACCCCATGGGCGAATTTTTGAAGAAATCTTCGACATTTCAGTCGCTATTGATCGTGTAGAGAAATTTTAGTTTATGATTTTGATAGACAAACATGGAATCAAATTACCAAAAATAATTAAGAGGTACTCATACTTTATTATTATTAAACTAATCTTGTAGATTTAAAGACAAATGTAGGTAAATATTCATAGATTTCGATGTCCAATGTGGTCAGTATTGAAGGCAGTTGAAATCTTAACAGTATCCTATCATAACGGCATTATTTCAATTTTTGACTGATTTTTCAACTTTGAAATTTTTAAAAACTTGATACATATTCTTATAGGAAATTTTACGCTGATTCCGAATATACCACATGTTAGATTGCTGAAAAAATTATTTCGCACAACAAATCGCAAAAAACAGGCTATTTTGAAATTTTTGACTACATTTTTGAAAATTTCAACCCGAAGATGTAATCCGATCATGCTGGCCAACGAACTTGAACTTTCGTTTTGTGTCCTTAACATTTTAAAATTTGTTTGAAGTTTCTAGCACAATTCTACAGACAGTTATCGTCTGGAATGACACATACATACATATATACATACATACATATATACATACATATATACATACATACATACATTCATTAAAAAATGCGTTAAACTTCAGAATATGATTCAGAATAGCCTGAAACGGATTTCTGCATAAAAGTTTTTCAAAAATTCACATTCTACAAATTTTGAGGCGAGAGCAATAGCTTATTTTTCTTCAAAAATTCACTAAAACATACTTTTCTCCCCCAATTAACAAAGTAAAATAAAAATCAATTATACCGTTGAAAATCTGAGATTTGGGGCAAGTTTTTCCTGCAACGCGTACGGTTTTTTACAGATCTTTTAAAATACTTAACGCACCTTAAAAAACAGACATTTTCAAAATGTGAGAAATTCACGTGTTCAGTTCATTTTTTTTTGCTTACGTGACCTGTAGTAATAAGACTTTAAATATCTTAGAGAGATAGGAAGTTTACCGTTCTTTCCAACGATGTATCTACTTTTAATATTACAATGTAAATTAGGGGAGATATGGCTATTTTAGTGATGTAAGATCAAAAATACGGAAAAAATCTTAAATCGTGAATAACCCGGAAACAATGCCTATAAAAAAAAGTCTAATGGGCACTTTTCTATCGAAAATGAGCTCTAGAATTGACACTATTCGATTGTGTCACCTTAAGTGTGTTCACCCTGTATACAGAGCCGCTGGCCCAGAAGCACAATAATCTACACTGATGATTCTGTTCAACAGGGAAGGGTAAGCTGCGCCTTTGTCATCCCTACACATTCCATTGATCAGGGATTCCGGCTCTGGGACCATGCGTCAATTTACACTGCGGAGACATATGCCATACAGAAAGCACCCGCGTTTGCTCATGAGGAACCCCTCCAGCATTGTACTCATGACTGACTCCAAAAGCTTCACTGCCGAATTCGGAAACATAACACTGTCATCAAAATTAACGCACATAGAAGCAGCCATACTCCGTTGCATATTTCAGTTGAAAGCATCTGGAATCCAAGTTATTTTCTGTTGGGTACGAGGGCACCGCGGTGTATTAGAAATCGAAGCAGCTGATCGAGAGGCTCACAAGACCATATCTTTCGAACTCCCCCCCCCCCCCCCCCCCTTCTCATGAGTTCCCTCCCGCTGACTTGAAACGCTCTTTGGCGCCCTCTTCAGCCAGTAGAAGAAGGACTTCGTAATGCATCCTGCAGGGAGCAGGTACAAATCCTTATTTTCCCCTACAAACATGAAACCATGGTTCAGAGAAATTAAAAACCTTCTACCTAAACAGTTCTATAAAACCATCGTGAGGCTCAGGAGTGGACACACTTGCTCATACCAACACCTATTCAGGTTACGTATAGTTCAATCTCCCCAATGCAGAGGCTGTGGTGAAGGCAGCAAGAAACAAACACTTAATTTTGGAATGTTCAGCCCATAGTTCGGCCAAACAGAGAAGAATTTTTGGAGAAAATCTCGAAGAAAATCATCAATCCCTTCTACTTGGACACAATAAAGGCATCTGGGAAATGTGAAACGCACGATTCTATATGAATTTATAAGAAAATCAAACATATCTTTATAATTTAGGTTATTTGTCATTATCAAATAATTAATATATTATGTCTGTAGCGGCTGTAATGTATTTATAGAAGCCAATAGAAAAAATAAAAATATTTCAAGTAATAGTTTACGCACATTTTTTGGCATAATTTTGTGCATACATTTTTTATGTTGTAGTTCATCGTTCTTAAACTTCTTTAGACTGAAATTCTGCTAAAAAAAATAAAAATTCAACAATACTGTTAGAAGCTTATGCCATTTTGAGTGATTTTTTACCACATTTTGTCAAATTTGAGTAATTTAATGTGCTCAAGAGGTGCTGGCCAACGAACTCATCTGTTCATTTCGAAAGCTTGATTTTTCGGCGAAAGAATGGAATTTTTACCTTAATCCTAAGGAAAGTTATCGTAATATATATATATATATATATATATATATATATATATATATATATATATATATATATATATATATATATATATATATATATATATATGTACGAAAAAGCGGTATAGGTACTCTAGTATTCTTTTCAGAACGCCTCAAAACGGATTTCAATGGTGAAAAATCTCGAAAATTTTCATTTAAAATTTTTTTAAACCATTGCAATAGCATCATTTTCTACAAAAATGATTTTGGTGGCCAAGAAACTCATGTAACGGTAATTCATGATCTCGTAATTGATAAGTTTCTCGTAAAACGTCAACTGATGAGAAAAAGAGATACTGGCTATTCACGTGGGAATTTTTGGTTTCTAACTAATGTTAGAAGGTCAACAAAAGACAATTTCTTGACCAATTAGCTCGCTAAGCACTGCATAACATTATTTTCATCTTTGTTTAGTGGGAAACCTTGGATATGGAGGGGGGGGGGGGGGGGTTCGAGTGCGGTACCCTCCACTCAAGTGCCACGCTACACTCCTGCCTAAGATTTTCATCAAAATTAGATGAAAAATATTATAGATTATTATAGGGCAATATGGAATGTAGGCAATTCATGGGAGAGACCATCTAAAGTTTGACTCATACATTCATAAAAATGTCTTCAAAATCGGTCTGTAATCTAGTATAATTTTTTTTGTAATCAGGATTAGAAGATACCCATACAGACACGAAATGAAAGTTGTTCAGAACGGACCTAAACGTAAAATGCGGTTGGAATTTGGAGGACTTTATCGAAATCGGATGAAAACTGTAGAAGTCATGCTTGTTACAACAGTTTCATAGTTGCATATTGCTAGCTACCTTTACTCCATGAACAACAAAATTCAAATGGACCTTTTAGGATCCAACCCGCACAATGGCTGAAAGTCCCATCGAGATCTGATAAAAACAGTGGAAATCGTGCAGCCATCAAACCAAAATTGTTAATTGATTAGGACGGAAAGTAGGTTTGTTGTTACGAGTATAATAGGGACCACTGTCCTGGAAAACCCGCAGTTGATGGAATGAGGGATACCTACATGTTTGTTTTATATTTTTCATCAAAAGTAGATAGAATTCCGAGAATGTAGACACCAACCACACTCGTCTACGATATGAAGATTTCTTTCTATGATTTTTCAATGTTTCGGCAACAAACTACATTCTCATGCCCCTCTCGCCATGGCGGCTTCGGCACTCCCCTGCCTAGTGTGACGTCACATTTGGCCAAAACATTGATAAATATAATAAGCAGACCACTAATCGTAGGAAATATATGATCAAAAATCTCTGGATTTAACATACTTTCTTTTAAAAATAGTTAAGACTAATGGGCAGTTCTTATTAGATAGACTGATGAAGGAAGACCTACCCACTTAATACACTTTTTGAGCCCATCTTCCACTTGGTAATCATTTTCTCCAAAATTAATGCATAGATATTTCTTATTTTTGTAACAGAGTTACCTCCATCGAGGTCCCGTCAGGGCTTCAGAGATAGCGCTGTCGGCGTCCCGTTGATGAAACAACGGGCGTCGCGGCCTGTGCTCGTGTTTTCTTGCAGCTGGGTTTGGCGTTGGATGGGCTTTCCAGGTCCCTGGAAACCAATCTACTCCGAACATGGCTCATTAAAAGCTATTAATAGGAGTGGTATCTCTCTGACAGGATGCTCTTTACTCTCCTCTGCCTTTTTATGAGGATTTAGGCCCCCATTGCACCTCTGGGGGGGGGGCACCTAAATTCCTTATATTTTATAGAACTCGACGTACTACACCACATCCTTGTTATTGAAATACAAAAGCGATAAATCGGATAGTTCACATTTCTGGAGCAATAATCCTACAAGTGTGTACCTATCTATTCTAACCGACGGTGACGGACGAGGTCAGTTAATACGTCGGTCTCCCAAATCTGTTGCTGGAAATCTATGGACCTATGGAAATCTATCGCCAACTTGAAACAAATAAACCCTAAATTGAAATATGCACGGCTTATGCAACTTATGGAATTTCTTTGTCAACAGGAAGGGTGGTCGGAGTGGTCGCCCTGCTCTAGAACTTGTGATGGTGGAACATCTTTTCAAATTCGGAAATGCCCGCATTGTTTGGGTCCCTCCGTGAGGTACCGCATCTGCAACATGCAAGTAAGTTAAATTTTTATCTACCCAACCATATTTGGGAATAAAAACTAATTAATTATTAGTTACTAGCAGTAACTAAATCGTGTAACTAAATTAGTTGTTAGTTACTAGGATTAGTTACTCTGAATATAATAACTAATAGATAATTATTTTTAGTTATTATTCGCCATTGCAGTAACTAATTTAGTAGTTGTTATTAGTCGTAACTACTTTTTGCCCAACACTGGCATATACTCACCGTTACTATGGTGGTCATAATTGGCTAGCAGCTGTTATTCTTAAACATTGCTCAAAATGACTTGTCATTTCTCTCAACGAAACAAGTTCTCTTGAAACCATATTCATCTTGTGAAGTATTGATGAAAAATGATGAAATTCAGCGATCTTTTTGGAGTGGTCGAAAAAGGATTTAGATTATGAACAATTACGGGAATCTCAGGTTCTAAAATTTTGAAGTCAATACAATAGTCAACGTTATACAATGTTATATATGATATTTGACAATGATATATATTTGTTTATTATATTTATTATTTAGTCATTTATTTATTTATGTATATATGTGTCCTTCCAGACGATAGCTCTCCTTAGGATTGAGATAAAAATTCCGTTCTTGCGCCAAAAAATCAAGCTTTTCAAACGAAAGGACGAGGTCATTTTTTGAGCACATTAAATTAGTCTAATTTCAAAAAATGTGCTAAGAAAAAATCATTAAAAATGGCTAAAAACGACTAAAAATCGTTAAATCTATATTTTTAATGGAATTTTAGTCAAAACAAGTTCATTATCGACGAACTAGAAAGTTAAAGAATTTATGCAAAAATTTATGCTGATAAATATACGTAAATTTCATCAACATATGCAAAAAAAAAAAAAAACAATAGATAACAACAGTAAAACAGAGTTGAAAATCTAAAATTTTATTTGAATTCCAATACACTATTTAGAACGAGCTGTTTGCCATAAAACTGGTAGTTGACAATTTCTTTTCACTCTAAGTCCTCAATTTTTAAAACAATCTGAAAAATATAGTACGATAATTTACGAAAATTTGCTAATACGATCATGCTGCATGACTGGAACTTTTTTTAATCATTGAATTGGTTTTTAATCGTCAAAAATGTTTATTGAGGGGATCTGGAGTAGGAGATACATGGTACACCACGGAAAAGTGAAAAATTACTAACATTGAGCACGTATTATCAATTTATTATGGGAACCCCAGAGGGCCCATTCTGAATAAAAAACGTACACGTGGTCAATATTTTGGGTAGTAGAACCCTCAGAAGAAATTTGAGTGAAATTGGCGATGTGATTGTCGTAAGGTCCCCTTGTAAGTTTAATGTCCCGCTTTGATTCAATGGTTCTTCCGCACAAATTTCCCTCTATGGTTCATGACACAAATTTACCTTCCCCACATCCACTCTTCAGCCTTCACCCAGAATTTCTAGTGTTTTGGGAGGTAACTCCGAGGAAGAAACTTTTTACTCCAACAACTGGAAGCGATTCCTGCACTTAGCGTATATATGTATCACACCTCGCGTTTCTGGAGCGGGTCAAGCGCGATTTTGGAACAGCGACTCAAGTGCGACATCGAGTGGGGGGGGGGGGGGATGATGAATTGATTGGGTAATAACTTTAACTAATCAGATCTGTTCTATTCAGACTAATCGATATGTTCACATTGTGGAAACCATCATCTCAATGTCATTACTGTATGTAATGTAATGTGAAGGGCATTTCACGGAAGAAAGGAAATAGTGGGTTCATCCATACCTTCAAATTCGGAAGAGAGATGAAATCGTTTGACGAACCGTATCTTCGTGGACCATATCTTCGAGAAGAATGTTTGTTCTTCAGGAATCCGATTAGTGCCGAAACTGCCGAAGAGAAGCTTAACGGTGACTCTCAGATTTTTTTTTTTTTTTTTTCCAAAATACCCACCTATTACGATAATATTATAATTCTTTAGGAAAAACCCCTAACATGCGGAAAACCATAGATATTTCTAGAAGTTCTTCTCAAAACAGTTAAATATCTGTCCCGCTGAATACCTACTCCATGAACTGTGATGTCTAGGGTGTTGCAGTTGGTTATGGAGCCCCACAATATTTCTACCAGCTTTTCCTTCTATTAACCCTCTTTTGGCCACCCATTGATTTAAATGGAGATTCACCTTTTTCGTTCCGATTTTTTCGGTTATAGGGCTCACTCAAATTAAGGAGAAAATCAGTTTCAAAGTCACAGCATTGAAACTGCTAACTAGGGTCAACAGTGGCAAGTTTTTTTAGAGTTAGCTACTTGAAAGTGTTAACTATGATTCACACTGATATGATTTGGTGCACTGCTCGGCGTATAGAACCTTTATGAACAACTTTTATTATTAATTAGGATTTCAATTTAATTATTACTATTTTCAAGGATCATATATTGATCATTTTTCATCAAAATTATAAAAAATTACATGCCATTTTTAAGGAATCAGGGAAGATAATGATGCCATTGCAATGACCATAAATATGACCATAAAAACTTCGAAATTAGATTTGCCAACTATTTGATAGATTCCTGGATTTCACGCTTTTTAGCGACTTTTCAAAGAATATTATGGCTGTTGCAACGGCTCCAAAAATTTTAAAAGAAATTTCGTTGGCTATGCTTGTTTAAAAAAAGTATTTAGTTTTATTTAAGTTAATTTATTGAGAAAATTTGAAGAAAAAAATCTATGAATACAAAATATAGAGAAATACATTCAAATTGAATCATAAGGTTGATCATTAATACAAATTATCTTGAGGCTCTGAGTCATTCTCCAACTCCTCTCTTTTGACACATTGTTTTTATAATTTATATCACTCTTTTCATAAACATGAAAGTTTTTTTAACTTCTTCAATTAACTGGTCAGTAGCCATTGCACGTGGCTTGGTCGCAACTGAAAAACACGCTTGGTATGTTTCGTCCCTAAAGCACATTTGAAATTCTCGTGGCTAGTTCTTAAGCTTCAAAGCAGCATGGTGGCCAATAGATAAGAGTTTATGACTACCCTCATGATATGAATTTCAACGGTTAGGTCTTCATCAGTAACAAACAATAACTAAAATAGCCCGTTTGTTATTATATGTATTGTCTTTCATTCATATTATATTGTGCGGGGCCCATAACCTATATATATTATCATGCTTCTGTATTGATTCATATACATCTCACAGTATTCAAGGTGAACACGATAGTGGATATATTTCTTGGAGTTATTTCTGGTATTCACGCCATAATAGTTGAATGTTGCTTCATGCAGGATGTTCGGTATTTATAATATTATTTTAGCAAACACTGGATCATTATTCATATATATATATATATATATATATATATATATATATATATATATATATATATATATATATATATATATATATATATATAAATAATAGAGATATCCATGTTTGGTTGATAACGTCCAAAAATATCTTGCTGGAGTTGAAATCCACGTTAGGATGAAAAATCTTGTTCACAAAACCGATAAAGGGGGATTTAAAAGGGCACCTACTGTTCAGGCAGATGAACTAACTCCCCATTTTCCTCCTTCGTAAGGTTCACCATCTGGTCTTGGGAATTCCACAATGTTTTCAGCCATGTTTCCCAATAGAGTGGCTTTCACATCAGACTGAATTAGTTCCATCACACTCTTATTCAACCTATTTAGCTGCCATTACGATACAACTCTAGCGCAATATTTTGGAGATTCAACAGGTAAAAGACAATAAGAAGGTGGAATTACCAGGACCACATGGTACACCTTATGGAGGAGGAAAATCGGGAGTTCGAGTTCATCTATCTGAACAGTACCCATTGAAATCCCCCTCTGTCGGTTTCATTAACTAGTTCTATATATATCTTTTGGCACAGATGTGCGATGAAAATGTTAACACAAATAAAGAATGATTTAATGAAAACTTACAGAATTTATATTTCACTGTTTGCCTTTGTCAAAATGAAGAGTATAGTGATACATAGTATATCATACAAAGGATAAATTGTGGTTTCTCACTTAATTCTACTTCATTGTTATTGAACTTCACTGCAAGATTACGACAAGTAATGAATTTTTGTTATGCTATGGAATCGATCTATCGTGTGGTAGGTACAGCTGGGCAGCATTCTGGTGGTCGAGAATCCATATTATATATATTGTTTCAGATGGTATCTAAAATATTGGGATTAGAATAAAAGTTGTTTATTTTTTGCCAAATGATCAAGCTCATTGTTTCCGAAAATGAGCAGAAAACTTCGTTAAAGTTCCCAAAAATGGTTAGAAATTGTTGAAATATACCTAGTGGAACATATAGCTATATAGGTACCTACTAGTAGTTATAGTGGAACATATTTTGGAAAGAGATTTTTGTGCATCATAATTTTGAAAAAATAAAAATAACAATGAAATTATTCTGCATTCCAGCCTTGCCCTGATTCTGTTGAGTTCAGGGATCAGCAGTGTGCAGCATACAACGAAGTCCCATACGACAACAAGCTTATGACTTGGGTTGGTTACAATGGTGCTGAAACTCCACTTTGCGAGCTCTGGTGTCAATCAGACTCAGGCGTAGTAGCCAAAATGGCACCGTCAGTCAAGGACGGCACCAGATGTCGTCCTGGGAGCCTCGACCTGTGTGTGGAAGGACTGTGCCAGGTAGGAATGAGAATGTAGTTGAACCAATAATTAGAATCTGTTAATAAAAAGGATTTAGAATATTATGTATTTAAAAAAATTCTTTTTCAAAGTACAAGTTAAACACAGACATAGTTGCGCACGTGTAGGGGGCTTGCTAGAAAGGAAGTGTAATTGAATAGTAATATTATTTATTCATAAATTAAATAAAATATTGAATACCTATATAAATCATATACATATTAATGTATAGGGGTATAAACTTATTATTAAATATTAACTTAATTTTGAAAAAATTATTTTTACATTAGCGCATACATAGATCGGCATAGCTTTTTATTTTATCTTTATAAATGTATTTGTGTTTGACCCGTATTCCGATATCCCAAGACTCGAGGAATGGTATACCGAGGATCGCTAGATCAACTTTCGTGATCATAAAATCGGTGGTCATGTCTCCGAGGCCGATGTTAATTGTCGTGTCAGCACGCCCTAGTGTGTCTATAGGGGCTCCGTTAGCTGCTGTGAGCTTTACGTTGGACTTACGAATTTTTAAGCCCAATTTTTTGGTGACATTGTGGGGCAGAATGTTCACTTCTGCTCCCGTGTCGATGAGAAATTCAGTGCCATTTAGTTTGCACTTGAAAAAAAGCCTGTTATACTCATTAGACTGCCGGTGTATAGGCTCAGATACACTGGCAGTTATTCGTTTTCCGAACTCTCTACGTCGGAGGTTGGAACGGTACTTTCTTGTACCGATCTCTGAGTATTTTCGTTTGAAACCCAGGTTTTAGGCTGGCTTATAGGCGCTGCCTTTTTGCTAGTTTTGGAGGCAGTGTTTGCCTTCCAAGTGCAGTGTTCTGGGTCTGCACATTTGCGAGTTTCGCTACCGAAACGTGCGTGGTTTCGACAGACATAGGCCGTCGGTTTGTGAGGCCTACTCTCTACTGGTTGGGGTTTGAACTCAGCTTGTTGTGAGAGGGCCTTTTTGAAACCAGTTTTTCATGGGTTTCGGAGTAGATTCTACTCCTCGTATGTTGAGAGAGGGGTTCTCTGTTTTGTACGCGTGTAGCGTATCAGCTAGGTCGAGCCGGGCGGTCGTGGTAGGCTGAGCTGCGACCATACCTCGTGCTTCGATAGGTAGAGTTTCGATCCACTTTTGAGTGATCAGAGCTCTGAGAAGTACCCAACAGCTTTAGAGTACATTTCGTGGTACTTGGTGCTGGGGTTTTTGGCGAGAGATGCGGGGTCCTCGAGTGCGAGGAGCCTGTCCTGTAAGGACAACCCATATTCTCGCTGTAGGCGCTGTTTGGCCTCTTCGTAGGGTGCGTGGGGTGCCGGGGTAAGGCTACTCTTAATCTAGGAACTAGATATATATAATAGTTTAAACATCTTGACACAGCTAAAATAAAATAAACGTCTGTCAAGTTGGAAGTAGTAATGAGGATTTAGAATATTATGTATTAAAAAAAATGAGAATACTTTTTCAAAGTATCACGTGTTCGTCAGGGGGCTTGCTAGAAAGGAAGTGTATAGAAAACCATCTTTAACAAAACTCGCACACCCCCTGAGAACTTTGTCGGAATTAGAACAAAACTGTAGAAAACAAATTATCATTTTTAGAATTTGAAGTTAGCACACGCAATAGTGGACTTATCTAGAGCACAACCCGCACAATATAATGCCTGAGAATTTTTAATAGTTCAACCTGCTTAATATTAGTAGTCAATATGTTAACAGTTAACAGTATTTAATAGGCGGTTACAGTTTTATCTGGTTCAATTATTAGTCAACACACAGAAACCAAAATTGATTAAAACGGACGGGCTAAAACATTGAATTCGAGCAGAAAATCGGGAATTTTTTGGAAGTCTTCACAATGATTTCGTTAGTTTTGTGGAGTAGAATAAAAAGAATTAAGATAAAATTTACTTTATTATTTTACAGTAGGAGATCAATAGCTTTGAAGATTTAACTACGATTTCTGTTCACATCCTGTATTATGAATTAATATTTGTCGAATTAGTTTCTTAATCGTGGGTCTCAGCTCTCAGGCTTACCTACCTTTATCTACTTACTATTATGGAACGGCAAACTTGTCGACAGAAACTGATAGCTAGCCTACCAAAAAAGAACTGTGAACTGATTTACCCTCGAAGGGTAGGTTGGGATTTTGAAAAGAAAAACGCTGCAAATTATTTCACAAAGGTTTATTATTTTTTCAATTGAGTATGACCGTAGTTTTAGTTGGCTAGCGTACGTCATAAGGCCCGCCCAGACTCCTCGGCGTGTCCTATTTCGAGTTGCCACAACCTATACTTCTATAATTATATACGCATGTTTATATTTCTCGATTTGAGCTCCTATCTATTCAAATAGTTAGTGCCTTAATAATGTCATTATCTAAGTACGTACGAAAAGTCGAGAGGATATGTTATTAAATATGCGTAGGAAAAGCTTTGGTATTAACACACAAATATGACCTTGAAAAAAACATATATTCATGCCTCGAAGGAACGCCGTACCCACCACAAGGTGCCGCGGCGCCGGCGCCTCCTCTCACTCCACCCCCCGCTCACCCACCCACACCACCCACCGTGACCCCCTGCCAAGCGTGCCAGGCGTGCACGCGTCGAAAAAGACACTTTTTCGCCCGTTTTTGGCCCATAGCATCTATGCGAGTAACGCGATCGGGATGGTTAAACGTTAGGACCAAATAGACCCCAAATGGAGTCTATGTGCGAAAGAACGGGTTTTTTAAGTCAATTCTTAGGCCTTTTATGGCCCGGACGGCGAACGGCAGACGGGGGACGGCGGACGGACATTTCAAATTTGGATTCTACGCACCTTGAAACGTAAAGTGACGAAGTTTGAGGGGGGGTTATAAAAATTTTTTGCTACACGATCACATAGGCTTATTATTGGAAATAATAAACCAAAAGTGGAAAAATCGTGTTTGTCTTTCACAATGCAAAACTGATATGATTGATTAACGAAGTACTTGGTTGGTATCTAGGTACTGCTTACCAATCCCTACTCCGTCAATTTTATCTTTAGAAAACACAAATAACATTTATCAACACGAAAGGGTGTTAAATTATTATTCTTCATGTTCTTTATAGAAAGTCGGCTGTGATCTGGTCATAGGATCAGAAGCCAGAGTTGATGTATGCGGTATCTGTGGTGGAGACGGAAGCACCTGCACTCAACCTCTCTACCATTGGGTCGTTCAGTCAGCATCTCTTTGTTCAGCAACCTGTGGCACTGGTAGGTTGTAATCAGTGGCGTAGGTAGCTAAGTCATTTCTTATGGAGGGGCAAGAATTGAGGATTTTATTTAATATTTTTAGTATTAATTTATAATACTTGAAAATGTATACCTATGCAAAGTTGTGTACTGATGGATGGAATGTCCGGTGATGAGCCAAGCTGCAGTGAACGGAAAGAAGAAGATGATGAAGACGATTCTGACTGTTCCACGTGCCTCACAGACGGATAAATGTTGTAATATTCCTTAAGAAAAAAATAGGGAAAAAATTCTGGAATTAGAAATAATCTTAATTTCCTGATATTGAGAAATCGATTTTGCTTGCAGCTTTTTTTTTTTCTTCTTTCTTTTATACATTGGTAGGTTATCTGACATTCGCATTTACATCCTGAATTTAATTTTGTAGGAGTAACTTCGGGGATGCCGTCGAAGTAAATAAAGAAGCTATTTGGCTTTAACTACAAGCTAAATCTGCGGTAACTGAGGTGAAGAGTGGTCTCCTGAGTATTCAGAAAAAAGGCTACCTACAAAAAACGTTTTTCTTCTTTTTTTTTCCAGTGTAAAAAAAGTCGAGGGTTTTTTCAGGAAATTTTTAGGTATTTCTTTTTTAATTGGGTCTTTCCCTTTAATTTTAGAAAAATAAGTAGTTTCCAGTTCCTTTTGATCTTTTATACCGAATTTTGAAAATGGTACTTACCTACTTACCAAGCTAGTATTTTGCTTGTTGGCAACATGTATTATTTGATCCTAACAAGTTCGTTTTACCACTAATGTTTGAAGAAAAATTATTCTTCTACGTTCGTTTTAATTCTTCTCATAACCTTAATGACGAGAACACCTTTTGTTAATTTGCTAATGACTTTACCAACCTTGTGTTTTGCTCATTGTCACATGTACACATATCATTTGTAGTCGTTAAGACTGAGTCAATGAATTATGTTTTAAAATTTACAGTTTTATCTCATTTACCTGCTGCAATTCTTGAAAATTGGGCAAATCTTTTCTTTTGATAAAAAAAGTTAATTACTGTCCGAAGTTAGTACAAGGCAAAACTATGATATTCTATTATATTATATTTATTTATATTTCCAATATATATATATATATATATTGGAGTAACTTCGGACACATTAAATTTTAAAAATATGTACCTACATTATAGGCCCACTGAGAAATTCATTGCTTTGTGGCTTGATAGCTAAGTTATTTAGAATTATAATTAGGTACCTACAGGTTTTGTGAAATTTTTTGAAAGGCATACCTACATACTTGAAAATGATTACGAAAAATTTCCAAATCGTCCAGCGTTAGTCCAGTTGACGGTAGGTACCAACTGCCATCCGTTATCAATGAATGGGGAACGATACTCTGTTGGTAGAAAACAATAATTAGGTAGGTACCTATGTTGTACAAAATAGATTTGCGATGTTAACGAATGTGATGTCTTTCAGGTTACAAAATGTCTCAAGTCGTTTGTAACAATATGGTCACAGGCCTGGAAGTGGATTCTAAGCTTTGTGATGCTTCGAAGAAACTAAAAAGCCACATGATTGAATGCAATACTCATCCTTGTCCATCAAAGTGAGAAAATTCTGCTTATGTATTTTTTATGTATATTTTGAAGCCACAAAGTATGTGATTTTCTGTAAAACAAATCTTGCTTTCTTTTAGGGTATCACCTGAGAAAAAAATTAATTGTCCCAAGTTTCTTTAGTCCCATGATTTCCTTTGATTTTAAGGATAACCTTATCTCCTCTGAAGAGTCTATTGCCCCTCAAAAACTTTTCCTATTTAATACCTATTATTAACAGCCTCATATATTTAAAGTTCTAGGGTCAAAGTATCAAACTTAAAAGCGAATAGAAATTCATTGGTTGACAACCTATGTTTTGTTGATGATTACGTATGTACACTCTTGTATGTAGGAAGGTTATTCAATGAGCGTCAGCCAGTGTGACGTCAACAGTGCAAACTGAAAAATCATAGAAAGAAAACTACTCAACGTGAGAGAGTGCTGATGGTATCAAATTTCTTAGAAAGGAATGCACTTTAATTTAAAAATATAAAATGAATTCATGGGTATCGCTCATTAGGTAGCATGTATGATATGACATAAATCACCTTTTCTAACAATATTTCCACTGCTCTTTATCAAAATCAGGGTGATACAGGCCCTAACAACCAGAGTATCAGTCCTCAGTTTTTAGTGCAGTATAAATATATTCATCTAGGATGCTTCATTAAGCCTGGCGTTGACTAATGGACTCATATATATATATGTATATATGTATATATATATATATATATATATATAATCGTAGGATTTTTAGAGGTAGGTACGAAGTTTTTCTGCAATACATTTTATTGTTCGTCTAACATCTTTTAGATGGGTAGCTGGAACTTGGAGTAAATGCTCTGTCAATTGTGGAGCTGGAGTGAGAAGCCGTACTGTCACATGTATGAAGAAAACAAATTCTACTTTAACGAAGGTGCGTTGATTTCATCGTAATTCTCCTATTAAATTAACATGAAAACCTGCATCATTAGTAAGTTGGCTGGTAGTAAACTTGGCACTTAAGCTCTCAACCCGGTCGGTCTCCTTTGAGCAACTCATTGATAGAGATGGTGGTTAAGCGATTAATAAATAGAGGATTGGTAGGTAGGCTTCGTATAAATATAGGGGTGGTAGGCTTCGTATCTCCTATCTTTGTAGTGCAAAAAAAAAAATCAGGGTCTCTGCGCCTTATCATTAATCTCCGCAAATTGAATAAATTTTTGAATTTCTTTCATTCTAGAATGAATGATTGTGCTATCAATCCTCTTGTGCTATCAATCCTAAGTAGGGGAGATTTAGGGGCCAGTTCAGATCTTAAGGATGCTTGCTCTATGATCCAAGTTGCGCCGGAACATAGCAAGTATCTAGCTTTCACCCAAGGCAGTACAGTTTGTCTTTTCGGTACCTACCGCCTATGGGATTGGCATCAGCACCATTTGTGTTTCACAAGCTGCTTTGCTCTGTTACGGCTAAACTAAGAGACCTGAAGATCACAGCAATAAACTACCTTTTTGGATGTCAGCTTACTTCTAGCACCATCAGCTGAGAGAGGCATACGCTCTGCGCAAATCGCACATCACTTTTTGCATATTTAGGGTTCATTGTGCATGAAACGGAAAGTCAATTGATCCCATCCTCAACTTTCAATTTTCTTGGGTTTGAAGTTGACTCACTCGCCATCACAATCAGAATTAACGGAAACAAAATTTCTCGGTTCATCTTCCTAGTTGAGAAAATATTGAAACCCAACTTCCTATCCATTCAGCTATTAGCCAAAATAATAGGGTAAAATATAGTTGTTGCTAGACGAATATAGGAATTTTGTGAACATCAGAAACCATGGATTCACGCCAGTTATTTGGCGACAGAGAATAACAGAGTGGTGTTGGAGTTATCCAAATTGGATCTGGGTTCATCTGAATGGGAATTCAATAACGAAACATAGGTACCATTACATGAACAGGTTAGGAACCCCATTCATCGATCTCTTCATCTCAGCATCTCTTCAAAAATGTGAGAGATATTTTTCCTCCTGTCCAGAGGTAGGAGGGGGGGGGGGGGATGTGTTTACCTACCCTTGGCAGGGCGAATCCTTCTACGCATGCCCTGCTCCTGTCTTAATTCCGAGAGTACTTAGGAAAATAAAGATGAGGGATGCTAGGGGTATTGTGGTCTCACCCATTTGGCCATCCTAACCATGGTAATTGGTTCTTCATGGCACCCTATGGTACTCCAACATCTCTCACTGTTGGTGGCAATATTATCAGGGAGGCATGGACAAGAAGAGAAATTCCCCTAGACATGGCCAACACATTATAAAGCTCTTTAGCTCCCACTATTGTAGCTCTTAGGCTCCCACTATCTTCAGACAATATAAGTCTTCTTACACCCTGTGGATCCGATTTTGCATATCCCAGGGCGAGGATCCCACTTGTGTCATGGTCCCAAGAACAATACAATTACAAAATAAGTAAATAAATAAAACCCCTAATCTAAAAATCAGACGATGGCGCTGATCCCCTAATAAAATTTTATCTGAAAGCAGTCTTCTGTCTACAGCCCCCAGCTGCAAAGTATAACAACTCCTGGGACCCCAACACCGTATTGCAATATTTTACTGTTTCCTCCGGTAGTTAATTGCCATTTCTAACAGCGAATTCGGCCACCAAGCTCCTTTGGGCGCCAGGGCAACGCCTACAGACTATTTTGGGCAATACGAAGATTGAATATTAAATTTGATATATCTGGTGTTAGCATCTTTGTATCCCCCCTATCAACAACGCCTCGCCCTACGGCAAAGGCTCCAACTCTTTTTCCCTTCTTACGAACGGAATTGTAGCTCTGTGTCCCTTTGGCCCTACAGCAATATGTGGATGCTACATCACAGGCTCAACACGTTGATCATCTCCTGCTGACCACACGCCCTCCCTTCCACCCCATAGCACGAGCCATGCTCAGTCATTTGGAGAGGGAGATAGACCCTTAAAGCAACAGGAATCAATGTAAATAAATTCTCTGCCTATTCTACTCGCCATGTGGCAGTATCCCCGGCAGCACGGAAAGGAGTCACCTTACAAGCCATCCTTCGATCAGCAGGGTGGACACCAAGATCCAGGATATTTGCAAATGCCTACAATAGACCCCTCTCATTTGAGGGACAGTACGTCTCCTCCATAAATAAATTGTCCACCTATTTTACTTGTCATGCGACAGTATCGGCGGCAGCATGGAAAGTGGTCACCTTACAAGCCATCTTTCGATCGGCAGGATAGACACCAAGCTCCTAGCTGTTTGCAGAGGTGTACAATAGACCCCTCTCATTTGAGGGGACAACACACCTCCTCCATAAATAAATTCTCTGCCTATTCTAATCGCCATGTGGCAGTATCCCCGGCACCTCGGAAAGGAGTTGCCTTACAAGCCATCTTCCGATTGGCAGGATGGACACCAAGCTCCTAGATGCTTGCAACTGTCTACAGTAGACCCCTCTCATTTGAGGGACAATTCGCCTCCGCTATTCTGCAGGAAGGCCCAAAGTCTTTCGAGGAGTCATCATATTTGGCAGCCCTATGGTACCATACAATTTATTTTATCACCTTCCATATGTCGTCGGGCCCTAATTGTGACTCCACATACCTAGCTCTATTGGCATCAATACCCAATGTGTTTCGTAGATGGTGACTCCATCTTATATTTAGCCACTTCATACGTCTTTCTTTCCTACGGGGATTCAGTTTCACACTCCCCAAGCAGCACATATTCTGGGCCCATATTGGGTTCCTTGTCATGCTACTACCATTTATCTCATTTTACGTTTTATATGTGCCATTTATTTGTGTTTACATGTGTATATATATTTGACTCCACTTTGTGGCTTTCATGATACATTCAGCATTAGCTGAATTTTCACGATTTTTTACATGAAAAGATACTTGTTTCATTTTTACTTACATCTCATAATACTATACTGTGACCTATCACTCTCCCCAAGCAACTTATTATTCCTGCGTTGAGTTCTATGTTTGACTCCCAGGGGAACAGCCACAGAAAAGAGGGGGGGGGGGGGGGCACATTCACTCACTAGTAGCACAGGTGGATATGAGGCCATAGAGAGCGTCACAGGGCCTCTGCACACAGACAGTGTGCACCACTACTGGAGATACAACGTGCGTTGTTTTTCTCGCTTTTACTCTGAAGAATTTTTCCTGCTGTTTCTTCTGGCTTCCTTCCTGCGCCCTCACCATATCCCCTTACTGGCAGATGAATGAAGTCTCCAAACGTGCTACATAAGTGTACATAAGTATAAGTCCTACTCTACTCTGTGTACATAAGTAAACAGTACTATAATTACTAACTCAACTTACCTTTAGGGAAAGGTTGAGTACAATTATAGTAGGTCAAGGAGAAGACTGTTTAGTGTGCACACAGGCTGGTGCCTTTTTTCTGCCACCCACTCATTCACTTGCAACAGCGGTCTTTAAACTAGAGTGAGGAACAAGCTCCCAACATGACGGGGCCTGGGAAGGGCACAGAATGGCCAACGTAGGAGAGCGAAACTTCCGTTTTTATTTCAAAATCCGCGCTTTCGCGGGTTTTACCAAATATTTTCTTTAAAAATTACCGGGCGCTGAGTGTAAACATCTCAGCTACAAAAATAAACAGTCTTCTCCTCGACCTACATAATTGTACTTAACCTTTCACTAGAGGTAAGTTGAGTTAGTAATTATCACCTAATCAGCTACTCTAATCACGAATTTTTGGCGCATGAGACCACTGGTGCTAGAAGCACCAATTATTATGCTAAAAATTAACATAGGTATGTCGGTAGGTATCGTATAATTTTTAGATTGTATAGTGTATGGTACCTTGGGGCCTGAATTCAACAATATGGAGTCGTGTTGTAAAAAGTTGTACCTTAGAACCACTCATCTATGTGACTTCTGTTACTTTATTTCATAAAATTAGGTAGGTACCTACCTACCTAAGTAAAATTATAGTAGGTAACTCTATATAACATTCCTGTGTCACTAATTGGTTAAGGTATCCACGATGTTGTCGGCATTCCTAAATTATGATATAAAATATAATAAATTGGATTATTTCATATTTTACAGGTAGCAGACAGCTTCTGCAAATCACCAAAGTTAAGGACTACAGAACCTTGTAACATGGTGCCTTGTCCACCCTCTTGGATAACTCATCCTTGGACCAAAGTAATTACCTACTCATCTCTTGTATTTTATTGCACAATCACATGATATTGATTAAGTACCTTCCCGTCATATAAAAATTGAGTTTCTATAAAAATGTGTTGTACAGTGTTCAGTCACATGCGGGGATGGCATTGAATGGAGAGATGTTATATGCAGTGATCCAGAATTGGGATGTGAAGAAACTAGTAAACCAGAAAGTTCGAGGTCTTGTAACGCTGGTGTAACTTGTCCTCCTCCTGGTAAGTTGATGTTCAACATAGCGAGCATAATCCCACCATTCACCATCCTGTATATGTAGGTACTTTCTAGTTTCCAATAAACCAATATTAGTTTCCCTCAATAGTTCTGCAGTGATTTATAATTCGTTCATCCCATTTACTGATTAAACATATTTACGTACCTACGTACCTGTCCCTGTGGAATAACAGTCGTTACAACTGTTAATCGATGATTATCACAATTAAGTTGGGTAGGTGCCTCGCGGAATGGTAGCTTGTTTTCCAGACGTTTGCTAGTTTTCTTAGGAATTGAGTCAAGATTTGTGGAAGTGCAGTTGCATTTTTTTTGTACTTTCATGTGTCAATTGGTGTTGAGATTAAGATCCTCTTTGCCTGTAAAGGGTAGTTTCATTTCTATACTTCCGCAAAGTAACTTAAAAAACACTGAAAGATTGGTATTGATGAAGAAGTTGTTGGTTCTTTGAACTTCCGCTAGATGGGATGCCACAGACCTACCTATTTATTATGTACCTGTTGGATTTGTACAATAAGACACTATATTCTTGAAACATTCACGTGCGAAACACAACATCGAAAACCAATTTATTGAATGAACCATGTCAATCAGCAATCATGGAGTTGATGTTATCCACTACAGATCGATAATGATCCGTCCCCATCATGCTTTCTTGCTGTCTCTGTAGTTGACCTACTATTCATTTTAAAAATACCCTTTGCACTCGGTAGCCACTTATCAAATAGGTACCTTGTGGCGAACATATTTTGTATGCTCGCGGACAAACTGCCTGAAGAATGACTCGAAGCAGGAAATGTAGTTTACACAATGGTCGTCGGGCTGCATCCCTGGAGACTCGCACCCCTTCCAAGATCTTTTCTGAGCAGTAATAAGTTGTAAGAGTTTGAGGTTATCCAATTCTGCCGAAGGGGCCCTTAGTGAACACTCCAGCATTTTGGGCATGTTTAGCAACGTTATTCAACTAATTTGATATGATTCAGATACAAGCTGATCGCTATCGGATGTGTTATTTTCTTTCAAATAGATGAATGATGGATGGCCTGAGAAAAAATATTAAAATTATTTTAATCCAATCGGAACCATTTTAAATGATGTATTTGATTTGTATCTTCAGACCACTCTGGGCCATCCATGGAAGTTGATGATACTATGATGAGAATTCTACAGCCATATCCCCCCTTCAGGCCAGTTGCAGAAAGACTTGTTGGAGATCCCATTCTTTCTTCATTCGCATCTTCAGAACCTAAGTAAGTTTACATATTTTCAAGAGTCAATAGAAGGGAATGTGATAACTGGTAATAAAGTAAAGTCTAAGGGGACATGCTGTTATATTTGGATATGATGATCATGTTGATTTGAGTAGTTTGATTAGGTTGTTACCTACTCAAGTTTGATTTAAATAAGCAGTCTCCTGTAATTGTGATACTGGCAGATAACTAAATTTGGTTTTGTGTTCACTATTTACATTGGAGTAATTACTTTTGTGCCAATGAGACCATTGGTACCCCGATTATTTCGACCCAAAAATAATAGAGGTAGGTAATTGTGTGTTCTTCAATAAGTTTAAGCGTCGCTCAGTTACCTAATTCTATAAATGAAGTGTAAAGATAGGAAATAGTGTTAAAATAGTATATTTGATTACGTTGATTACAATCTTACTGTACATAGATACCTATTCTCCATTTCTTATGTAATATCTCGTTCATCACTCATTCAAAACTGCTCAAATGTTGCTGGGAGGTAAGAGAACCAATAGTCATAACCGGGTAACTATAGTCCACTGCTAATCAAATTTCTAATTGAAAGAATAAGTGACAATCATGTTCAACATCGCTTGTAAAATCATGAATAGGAATGTAATGCTTCGTGGCTATAAATACTCATGTTAGTTAAATTTTGCTCATCAAATCACAAAACCTTGACTTTACTTGACTTGACTTTAGCATTATCAACTTCTAAGTCTCATTTGTTTCCACGAATTTTGTAGTTTTTAAGGTAGATAAAGTACCTGCTTATTTTGAAAATTCCTGAATCCCTGCATTCTATTATTTTTAGTTAAGTACCTACCTACCTAAGAGGAATATAATCATGCTGAGGATGCCTGATTGGTGTTGGAAGCCGAATTTGCATGTTTTTGATCGATGGGGTTTTAAGATATAGTAAGGGTATTGGGCACCTACCCAATTCTAATATAACAGATACCAATATATTATTTTTCTTGGAATTGGGTAACATCTAAATCACTACATAAAATTCAAGTTGGCAGTTTCCTAGTTGCTTATTCCCATTGGCACCTCAAAATTTGATCCCACAGCAGGCTACCACCGGGTTCTGCATTACAATAGTGACATCTCAACCACATTGTTAACTTTGGACTAGGTGATATGGACCCTGTCAATTATAAATTCAGGAAAACGTTTCCATTTCTATATTTCTTCAAGAATCCTCTGAGACAAATTATTAAACGTTTCCCGAGAGAGCAATCTATTACTCATGGTCCCCAAAGAAGGAAAAATTCGTCTGAATATCCAAAGTTGAGCTAATTATCCTTCTTCGTTGTTCCAATCAAAGACTGAAAATCTATCCTGTCTTCAATGTTACTATTATATTCCCAACTGCTGATACATACATCTAGTTATTGAGGAGATAAGACCTCCACCAGTAAAATTATCAGCTGTATGCTTTTCCAATTTACATTTATTGGATTGGAATCCATACTAGCTGCCATCCACATCTATATTTTTCAAATAATTATGATCTTAAGGGAAGGAGAGTGATGGGTTCCATCAGAAAGAAGATTGTTCGCCTACCCCACAACCTATCTCAATGTCGAGAATACGTTCTCACATATTTTTCGTGCATTGATTGGGCATATCTAAACCTTAAAATACTGCCGTAGGCAGCTCCTGATATTGGGACATTAGCACTGTTAAGGTTTAGATATAGCAATTCTGTTGAGATATCATTTTTTTTGGGGCCATTAGTGTACTGAAGCAACGTCTGGAATGTTGGGTGTGATGCTATGGACATTGTGTATCCATAACATGGTTTTTTAGATTATTGAAATGTGTAAATAGAAAGGATTAAGAATATATTAATGTACAAATTGTTTTGCAGAGGTATAATTTGAAGAATTGTGAAAACTGATTTACTAGTTATAATTGTGAAAGAAGAAGTAGAGTGTTGAGAGGATTTTTCGTTGGCCCGCCTTGAGTGGATTTTGGAGAAGCTTGTAAGCAACAACCTGCATAAACTAGAGGATTCACTCGAAATAGGTTGAAAACACTAAAGTTGTCCTCATCAAAAAACTATTACATATGTGCATGCATTAGCATATTTTATCAAGTAACTATGAAATTCATAAAGAAGTATCTCAGCTCCAACACTCCACCCACACCTGAGAGTACAATCGAAATTTGATGAAAACTGTGGATGTTATTACTGTTTCAAGGATTTTATGTTGTGCATGTCAAGAGGCTACCATTGATCTGGCAGCAATGAAATTCATAGGGGGACCCTATTGCGCCTGACCCACGGGATCTTAGTATGTTTTTAGGTATATGAATTTTTCCATAGTGCACGCTTAGTGGGTACAGGCGTATAATCTGGGAACATACACCCCAACCTCAGGATCCCTCTAAGTTTTTCAGAATTTGGTTATAATTATAACAGTAGCAGAGACAATTGTTACTATGATTTTATGGTTGTGCATGTAAAGAAGCTACCACCCATCAGTGATAAAATGTATAGGAGACTATCTAAAGCCCGACCTGCACAATCCTGAAACATGTTGTGGAAATCAGACTGTAATTTATTATAGTTTTGCTCTTCTCTAAGATCAGTCATCTCATTGACGGACATACACGAAACCAAAATTGTTCAAAAAGGTCTAAAATATTATGTTCGAGTAGAAATTATAGTTTAAAGAACATTTAAACCTCTTGAACGAGAAAAAATAAAGAGGTAAGACTGCTACGTCCATAAAAATTTGTCTTTATTTCTTTAAATTCCTAGTTTACAGAGGAGCCGATAAAGGCACAAATATAGGTAATCCATGACTTTGGCAAAGTTTGTGAAATTTTATTCCTTGGCTTTTAAACCTGCTTAGCCAGTAGGTAAATAAGCTTTTAACCTCACAATTATTATTATTTATTTTATTTATTTATTTTCATTTAATTTATTATATGCATTCATTTGTATTTATTTTTGGTGGAGATAGACATTATCACTGCAGAATACTAAATGAGCAATGCCCTTGTAGGTAAGTGCATGTTAGGGAGAAATGTACACTAAACTCGTAACTGATGAAGTAGTGAGCAAGTACATCAATTGGAAGCATGTCTGCTCAACTCATATTTAGCCAAATAGTGGACGAAGTGTAGACGATGAGTGACACTAAGCTGTCAGTGGGGAAATACCCATTTTCATATATTTGGAGAAATTAAAGCTATCAGTGTCACCAGTATGCTGGTATCCAACGGTTCAGCCATGCTTATAAGCACATTAAGCACATTCATTGTCAATTGGTATTTCCAGTCTTGAAGTAGTAGTGAGTCACTTGTATTTTACTGATTGACTATACTGACAGTCAAATTTTATATGAAAACAATCTATTGCTTTGCTGAATATAGTTGAATGGTGTGTATTTCAACTAGGCTCTCGTATTCACACAGAGCTCATCAAACAGGAGTTTCTGAGTTGAGCTGAGGTTGTCACACCTCCCAGGTTGTCACGAACCAAGCGCCCCTGACGGAAACTGGTGCAACGAACCTCACTTCCGTTGAATGAATTGGCGCCTCAATTTTTATTAATCTATGTTCGCTGCTAAAATATAGATTAGTTGGATAAATAGATCAGAATGATTTGTATAGTTTGGTGGTCTGGAAGCTCGCAAGCTTGCTTCCCAAAAATACATAACATCAAGTAGTCAATCCCTAAGCAAAATACAGATTAGTTAAACGAATAGATCAATATAAAGTTTTAAAATATTTAAAATAATGACGTTAAAAAATATGTTGAAGAGGTAGGAATCAAATGCCAAAATATTTTGTCCCGAATCTGGATCCCTCAACTCAGTAGTCTGACACGCTATCCACTAGAGCACGGAGGACTACAGCAACCATCGAAAAATCTTATGAGGGAGCTGTGGAGACTCTCCTAGATAGGCCCACATGGAAGCGCTAGTGTCGCGTGACAACCTCGGCTCAAGCCAGACACTTCTTCACCAAACGCATTTTTGATACCTACCTACCTATTTTAAACTAGATTCAATTAGGAAAATTATACCAGCAAGCAATAACCCCCTCCCACACCAAACATTCCAAACTTAGTAATAACTGATGGCTATGTGAAGTAACAACTGATAAGAAAACTGTGAACCCATTCCTTAAGGTGAGGATCCTTATATGACACAGGATTCACATCTCAGAGTTACCGAGTTGAAAACCCACAAGTGTGTGTTTTACTTGCAATTTCACAGATTTTGATCTATGAGTATAATTCTGTGAATCCATCCCTTGAGATGAGGATCATTAGATGGTACAGAAACCATATCTCGGAGTTACTGAGTTGTAATCCCACTAAGGGTGTGCTTTACTTTGAACTCCATAGATTTTGATCTATAATTATAATTAATATACAAGAAGTTTCATTTGAGCGTGTGGAAACTTCAGATTTTGATTCATCATTCAATTCCATTGTTTTCCAGAACCTGATGTTGATCATCTACGTGCAGTTTTTCTTGGCCTTTCTTTTTTATTGTAATGGCCCGGCCACGAGGATGCGATCTGAAACAGTAGGTAGTCCATGATCTAGTAGTCATCATGTTGGTCTGCGATATTGTGACACTACAAAGAACGCAACATCTGGTATGGTCAGTCCAGCCGGTTGTGGTACTTGTGGTTATAAGCTCTGATGAATCTTTTTTTTCTTCTTCTTCTTTTTCTTTAATTCAAGCTACACCTCAACTGAATAACTCTTTTCATTCAAGTACTTATATTAGCTTTGCAAAAAATAACAAATTGAAGAAAATACAATGTTGGGTACCAATTTATTTTATCCCATAGCTATTTTCTCTTATGCTTCAGACTTCTTCAATTCATTTCTATGTTTTTAATTTTTAATGTCATACAGAAATATGTACCCACGGACAGTTACAATGGCGGCCACGTGACTGACGTGGCCACAGACTGCCTCCTGTGTGGCCGACCCTTAAGAATTCGTCAGACCTGTCTCCACATCTATTAAATGTACAAATCACTTCAGTTAGGTTTAGCTGTAATCTGACATAAAGCTGTGTCCGCAGCGTGTATTACCGTATCTAGCTGATACGTATGCTAGAACTCCTAATAAAGAGGGGGGGGGGGGGGATCAGTGTGTCTATAATAGTAGTGACGCTAATCTCTTTAGTAGAGAAGCTAAGGGAAAACTTGGAATACATCAAAAAATATCAGAAATAGGTAGGTAGCGTTTTCGCCCTCTTGATGGTAGGTACTTGTCTCTAGATACTCTAGGTACTTGAACCCATATTCAATCTTTAACATTATTAAGTGATCTGTGTCTTCCTCCAATACCTGAAGATATTCTGTTTTGATTTCTGGTTATTGCAGTTGGAGCCACAGTTTCCTTCCAGGGGGATATATTATGATTTATTTCTTAAAGTAAAAAATTTCATGCCTCCAGCGCATAATCTTTGTACTTTTATTTTTACTGGGTGTTGCATGAAGAAAACCGATCACTGATATATGATTAATCAAAAAGATTTATTAAGAAGCAAATCTCTTCACTTCCGCAATTAAACTATTGTGAGTGCCTTGTTTTAAGCAGTATGGCTCTTCTATAGGTAACAATAATTACAAACACACACACACACACACACAGATATTTGGTTTTCCCAAGATGACAACTCTGTTGTGGCATTTTTAGAACAAACTGTTTTTATTTTCAGTGTTTCTCAGCAATAAATCCAAGAAACTACAACATTCAATATGTAGGTATCTGATTTCCGATTGTCGAAAGATTTCAAAGCTTGAAGATTGAGCTTGGTGAAGAAATTTACACTACAATTTGAATTTGTTCAACTAATTTGGAGGTTTTGTCCTGTTGAACAGTTAAATTGTTACGAAAATGTAAAGATTCTGAATAATGTCGATTAGGTTTTAATCTGCTTAATAGATTATAATTAAGCACACTAAAACGTATAAATTGATTGAAGGTTTTTTTTTTATCATGTACCAACATCACTACTATGCAGTTGAATTGTTTTAATGTATAATAAGGGGAGATGTTGTAGGTATAGTACGAGCATCACTTTGATGTATTCCTATCACTTCGGTCCAACTAAAGCTCAATCACAGCAATAAATCGTTTACTATTGTGTGTTTACTGTAATTTTTTCTTGTATACTTACACTAAGACCAATGAATTTAATGGAGGGTCTCTGTTATCATTAGGTTGTTACCCTCTATGATATAGCCTACTGGCCCTATTGATAACACAGATGAGCGCACTCTCACACATGATATCTCTACACTTCATTTTTCAGACGTGCCACTATTCGAATGTTCTTTGCGTGTGGATGGTTGTATGTAAGGTAAACATGATTTAAAGCTCACCGTTTCGCACGAATATTTTTTCTTACATACCTACATTTTATAACATCATTCATCAAATCATTCCAATAATAATATTCACCTCAAGGATCCAACGCCTCAAATTGATTTTTTGAACACACACATATATATAGACTGTATATTGGATAACTATTGCTCTAGATTCTAGTATTTATCATTTCAACACACAAAAACAGCAGATCAATATTGGAAATTGTTGGAAGAATCAATCGGGTACTGACCTGGCATTATGTAAGTACATTGGTAAATACCATGTTAGAGTGAAATTTTAAGAACAAAGTGGGCATACGAAATATCAATGTAGATGCCGATTAAAAGTTCATATGGAATGAGAACATTGAATGATATGGCCACAAAACAATTTAAATCGCCATTTAAAGCATAGGTACCTACCTATTAATTTTTTTTCTTTTTTCTGTGTTCCAACTACAGCCATCCAATTTTTTCTTATATGTAACTAATTTTTTGCAAGAAGGACTCTCCTCAATATTGAAAATCCTAATCTTAGAAATGAGGTATGTCTCTTTTTATGATAGAAATAGGTGGGATAGGTAGAGGGATTCTAACCTAAAAATGCTTATTTTTAATAGCACTTTCCTGCAAAGCAGATTTTATAAATTAGGCTCTCTATGTTATTGACATTATTGCCATCGAAATGGGTATCGTTACCTAGCCCTGGTTCAATAGAAATCAAAATGTTAACTTACAAAAAATCTATGAAAACTAGTTATTTCAACAATATGCCGTTGATAATATTGATCTGGTCTTATTTGAAAAGTGCCCATCATCAATATTTCTGGTAATAACGTTAGACACTCTGTGTAGGCAAGCAGTTGCGACCAGCCAACTCTGATATGTATTTTATCTCAGAAACAGTGAAATATATTATGGCCTCTTCACTTGATTAAGAGAAGAATAGCGTCAGCCTTTCAAACAAAGTATCAAAAATTAAGCTAAGATGCATAAGCCTGAACACTGGTCAAGTTGCATTTACAATCTGTGGCAAGGTGATACTCATAACCAAGATACTCATCTGAGGAGAGGAAACACTGGCTAGTTGGGTCAAACAAAGGATTAAGTTCCCTGTTATGGGTTGAATGTGTAGTGTAAAGGTGTGATGAATGCACTGGCTAGAGAGTAATTCTGAAAATTTCCAAACCATCTGATATTGAGGGAGGAGTCCTCCTCAAACTATAATTTGTGGTAATAACAATGCCTTTCCATGAAAGCTGGCGTGCTCAACAGGTCTCTAAAGTTTGCTTCCTAAGAGAGCTGGTGGTTGGCTGAATGGGAACTTCTTGTGTAGTTGGATCCTGGTGGTTAGATGCATTAGATATTTATGATGGTTAGCCCTCAAGGTTAGCCACATGCTCTTCCTAGTGTGGGGGGGGGGGGGGATCACTGACTAAGGATTGCTGCTTGTATCACTAAAGGTTGACATGCGTGAGGGTCCCATGTTCCTCACTAACCTCAGTTTGCTCTGGAAAATTTTTTTCCCATTGGTTCTATATCAGTCATTACAACATAGGTATTTATTTCCTGATAATGGCATTACATAAAAGTTTCATGTGTATTTAATTGCTCAGACTGGTTTTTTTATTATTTGTGTTAAAGATGAATTATTCTTGGTAATTGCCATTTTTATGTCACGTATGTCAACAGCATCAATAATTGAGCTAGATTTAAAATAAAATAAAGTGAATAAATAAAATCATGGTCAAAAATATAGGATGACACGCTAACCATGATTGCTTTAGTACGGTTAGACTTAATTGCTAAAGAGAGACAGTGTGCAGAATACTATGAGTGATAATGTAAAACTAAGGAATTTACTAAAATCAACACGTGCTTATATTAATTACAATCAGATTCACAAGTATTTATGTATGTTCAAAAATTTGGTAAATAGTTGCTGAGCAAGTTGCAGCTTATACTCAACAGATTTAAAATATTTATATATACCTACCATCCATTTGAAGAGTGTACCTATCTCTTTCCATGCTGTTTAGTCAATCCCCCTACGTTTCTTCATTAGGCCATTTACCTTTGATTTTAGGGCTATTTCGACCTTTGTAGACTGATTGTAATATAACACCTAGATAAAAAGGATTACAGTGGATCTTGTTTGGTTTGTTTGTATGTTACTTACTTTAACTTTGATTTTGGACGTCTAGAACATTATCAGTGGTTCTCTCTATTTCCTGAGAGAGATAATGATCAGTTACATTCGGCTTGTGTTGGTTGTTACATCCGTCATCGATATGTAAACAATCTATTTCAAGCAAGCACTTTCGACGTAAAGACATCCACATCAGGCCATTGAAATAGTTCTCGTAACTGTACTGCACCCGCACTATGACACGGTCACAGCTATGACCTTAATGTTGTTTGTCTCCACCTCCTCTAGCTCAGATACCACTTGCTGCTGGTCAATTCTGTCATACTTACTTATCTTAGCCCAACAAGTGTGATCCATGTTCACACTGCCACTGACAACCTGGACATCCAGGGTTATGGCAGATCCATGGTGATAGTCATGGTCCCCAATGCCCAATGCGGAGGGGAACGTAGTTTTATGACAACAATGTTGCCAAAAATGTCGCCAAAACCGCATATTCTCGTAGATTTATACGGATTTCCATGCTAAAGCTATAAATCCATGGAGTATCCCCGAATAATCAACAACCACATTTTGGGGTTATCCAAAATTTCGATCCATCGAGGGGGTTACAAGAAACTTAAGAGTTTCCAAGTCATGTCAAACGGGTAGGGTAGAGCAGCTTATATTGCTACGTTCTTCCCTGCAATGGCCACTTATGTTTGAGTAGGTACAACTTCATATTAAAGCTGTTAGAACGGTTGGAACTGATTCAAACTTCCAATCTAGCCTGAAAACATTCGCCAAGATTTTCCCTGAAACAAAAAATCTTGAAAACTGGTTGGAACTAATTCCAACTTCAAATCTATCTTGAAAACATTCACCAAGGTTTCATCTTTATTACCTACAGATATTATTGGGTTGTGTTGGGCTCAAGTACCTACTGCAACAAGTCTTGGGTCACCATTTCCCCTCATCGTTTTTCCAAAATCGAAACTGGTCATGAAGATGATTCATTTTGTGGTTTGAGTTGGCTGTAGGTTATCTTTTCCACGTCTCCGTTACCTGCTTCTTTTCTCACAAGAGTAAGGTTAGATAGGTACATACCTATGTATATGCTCTCTCCCAGCTTGTGAAAGAGAAGATGGTTTGTTTTTGGTTCTTCTCAGAAATTCAACGGTGTCAATTGAATCTGAAAATCAACTCAAAGGTCAAGATGACCTTTCTGTAACATATTATTGTTGTTATAGGTCTTGTTCTCCAATGAAAACTTCATATCCTCCATATACCTTATCCTCAAATAGGTACCTGTATACTATTACGATGCTCAACTGTTTCCAACGTGCTTTTGATTTCTTGTTTCTCACACTACCCCATTAAAAATTATTCTCAATTTTCAATGTAAAATCTGAATTCAATTCAAAGATTTCGGATTTGTTTCTCATACATGAATGATTTTATTGTCGAAAATAATTCATCTACTGGGTTTCAAGGAAATTTGACTGAAACCTGCATCTCAAGTTTTGTCCATAGGTATGAGGTAGATATTCAACATAATGTTCTTCAAATTGCTAAGCGATGTGCCTCTCAAGCTTCAATTTCAATGGATTCTGAAAAGAAACTATTTTCTAAAGAAGAAACGCTTCTCATATCTTAATTTCCGAGGAACCATAAGTTATTTTTGGTTTTCTATTCTGCATTTTGATCATGGGTTCAATAGTTACCAACCTCTGCCAACCCAAAGGTAATTCCTACAATCCATAGGAGTGCCTAATCCATCGTAAGCACCTATTTTTGTCATGTGTACCTGTTAGAACTTTCTTACTTCTATTCAGGTAAAAGATTCTGTTATACATACCCTTGAATGTGTATGGATGTGCTGAGTTCATATCAATGCTATCTGTGTAAACTTATGAATAGGTTGTATACTCCTGCCTTCCTTCCCCCTTGATTTTTTTCTTCTTGGTTATTGACCATACCAATTCTGGGATTTGGTTAAATTATAAGCCTCATTCTCATAATCTATTAAGATCATATAGGTTCATAAATATTTATAATGTGCTTCAAATCGCTAAGTTGTTCCGTGTCCCAATCACATTTCCTGACCTACTTCACTCTTTGGAATGAAACATTTCAAAATCTTCTTTCGACTATTGATGCTTGATCCACACGCTCAGTAGAACTAAGCTAGCACCACCTGGTTGGAAAATATGAAGTTTGTTTATGACATCCACTTTATGCACGAAATATGAGTGACTGATCAATATTATTGTGATTGACTGCACTTGGAAACGGAAATGGCTCTCAGGAATTTTAAACCCAGTAGATTTTACTTCTTTACACATCAACATGGTATTAATATTTTCCAGTATGCAAATAGATACAGTCACAAAAATAGACTGTCTTCCTTTATTCTCCTTCAACTGAAGTTTTTCTTTTTTAACACCTCTCGTTTATTCAAAGCACAATATTTTCCAAACCCCTACTTTTGAAGCTCAGTAGGTACCTCATTTATGTAGTCTGGTTTCTACTAATTTTGCTTTTCTTTTTTCACTTTCTGAAAGCTGGTATCTACCAGTTTCTCTTCAAATAATTCTTTCAACAGTCTGGGCTATAATTTTTTGCATGTAGTTGCTTTGCAACCAACTTTTATATTGATCTTATGCTGGCCCGAACCAGCTCTGTAATAGTATAACAACATACAATAGTATGAGCCCCTACGCATTCAGCACTAAACCACGATGTTATTTTCTTTAGTGACAGGAAAATTCGAAAGCTCCACTTGCAGTTCTATGGCAAAATTATTAACTTCATGTATAGGCCACAGATTATGGCTGATTATGGTATTTCGGATTTTAGCTTTTATTGTACAAATGCGGGATGAATTAAATCAAGTTTTTATTATATTATTCATTTTTTCACTTGTTGGTGGGTTCGCTAGCTTAAACTACTCATACTAAACTATTGTGTGTTCAGGATTTTAGGCTCATAGCAAGTAGGTATAGTCACGAATTAAAAAATTCAGAGACTCGTTTTCATTACTGTCCATAATAATAATAATTAGTCAATATATTCCAGTGCTGAGCTATCACTGATATCATAGCACAACGTTTTGTAAGTAAGCTAGTTTAACTTCATTTCGTGAATGGGCAGAAATACTCAGTTCAGGAAATGCGGTAGGTAGCATAACTTCCCTGTGATAGGAGACATTTTTTTGTGGGGGAGAGCTCAACAATTACCAACACGATATCACATAGGTATGACCTCACTCAACAAAAAGATGGCATAATGCCATATGACATCATCCACACTGAGAGTGTTGATAACTGGAACATATAACAATATTATGTAATTTCTAGTCATTAAATATGTGAAGTAGCTACGAATGAAAAAAAAAGCCTGAACAATAAATTAGTGAAGATTTTCCAAAAGGGCTCAATAAAACGAAGAAAATAATTGTGATGCATAGCCTGGCAAAGATGACTCCAAGCTCGCCCAGCACTGAGGTAAGCTTTGGGGGTAAATGTGAACTGAAATTGGATTTAAGAAAGTTGCTGAAAGGTAAGGCATTTGTTAACATTATTTTGGTTTTCAGACGTTTTGTTACCTGATACATTTTTTTAGCAACATGTATTTTCGTTTGACGTTTGTGATAGATGGTTAACTGTCATCTCAATATATTCTTACATAAGTATATGTTTGACATATCGACTGCAAAAGCTTTAGAAGCGACTGGTTCTCATAGGGCCATCTATTGGTGGGTGAGGAGCGTTGCAACAACACTGTCATTTGAGAATGTGGAAAGAGGGGTTAGTAATCAATTTCCAAGATTCGAGAATGGAATCAGCTGATGTTTCAGCAGGAAATATGTCAGATATCCTCAAGGAAGGAAGGAAAACCAGTGCACTAACTGAGGAAGCCCCGTTTATTAACCTTTAAAGCTGAGGTTAGAATCTGATCATTTCAACATAGCTGCACTTTTTTAAAAATCGAGAATGGGTTATTCTTGTAAGTCGGAAATGCATTCTTTTGACCTGACATCTTGGGTACAGCATCCTTGAAATGTACTTAATACACATGTCAGCTCAAAATTCTAGATGGTTTTGTTCATATAATTGGTGGAAAGGATGTGCGCCTGAAAAGGAAGTGAGACACCACTGTGCCTGGGTGCTGTCATTCCCCTAGGTAGGAGAGAGCAGATGACATAGACAAATGCCACTAAAATTTTTGCACATTAATGTGTGTTTCAACATTTAAACTTTAGCAATTTGACACACCAACAAATTATAACACTTGCCTAAATGTTTGCTCATTATATGAAAAATCTTCACAACATTTTCGACTAATTAGGTATAACTTTTATAATCTTGCTCATTCATCAACCTGTATGATTAGAATACTATTTCCAAGTATATACAGAAAACCGCTGCAAATTATTATACTAAGGTTTATTATTTCTATATTAGATAGCCCTTCTACCCAGATCATTAATCTATAATTATTATTAAGCCCCATATATATCTAGCAGATGATCAAAACTTGGCGCATCGTGCCTTCCAAAAGGGTTCACAGCTTTACAGGACCCCACAATTGTACAGCTAATAGTTTATGAATGTTGAGGAAATTTTTAAAAATTTCAATACAAAAAACTTATAAAATGGCAGGTTTAAAAGGAAAGAAATTAACCTCCGAGGGTATATATGAACAACCGTTAAACTCTAGGATTCATTTCAGAATGCTTCAAAACGGATTTCAATGAAGAAAGTTTTCAAGAAATTTGATTTTAAAATTTTCCGAGCCATTGCAATAGTCCATTTTCGACGAAAATTCGCTAAAACTGCAAAAAAGCTAAACATTCAAAACCACTATTTGGATAGTAGATTTTTGTCAGGAATACTTTTTTTTGGTCACAAAATTAATAGTTATCAATTTCCTAGCACTCAGAAAGCTCAAATTTCAATACAATACATCATTATACAATACGATAATTTATGAAAATCATTCTGCATGACTTGAACTTTTTAAAAATGAATTGATGTTGATTCTTTTCCCATTTGAGAAAAATTATTGAAGTCAAATGATTTAACGAGTTAAGCGATGTAGGTATATTTCCTTATCATTGCAACTGATAGGTACGAATTTGCCATAAATTAGCTTTGTATTACTTGTGCAAATAGAAGAGTAGGGCAATGGTCAAAAAATAAATCGTTACAAACAATAAAAAAAAACGACAAAAGAAAAAATTTAAGATTACGGAAGCTGGTACACTATGAAAACTATCAAACAGAAAAGTCAGAAATGCAGTAGAGCTCTCTCTTGACCAGGTATGCCCTCAGCCGCCTCTTGAATATAGTTAGTGGGGCATCAGCGGAACACAGTGTTACCTGGAGATTGAGCACATAATAATTCCACATTTCAATGGCCTTATATGTCAAACCACTCCTGAAGAATTCAAGCCGGTGAGATGGAACACGAAGTAAATCAATCGATGACGGGTGTGATGGTCATTGAACTGAGCAAACAGATGTTGATGCTTCTTCATGTTAGAAGCGTCTCGAGGATGTATCGAAGGCAAGGTGAGGAGCCCTTCCTTGGCAAACTGCCCTCTGCAGGATGATAAAGGCTCTTTTTTGGAGCTTGAAAATTGTTTCCAAGTTAGCTCTGTTTCCCCAAAAGAGGATCCCATATCATCCGTGGTATGCTGAGAGCAAGCCTGATTTGGATACTACAGGACGCAGTTTCCACAGGCAAAAGCAGGAACTACTCAACCTCGATGCCAACGAGTCAACGTGGGCTCGAAATTTGAGTGTGGAATCCAACTGGAAATTTGGCATCCCCCAATGTGGTTTGTGGCCAATCCAAGCTGAAAGTTCTCGTGAGTATCGCCCGTTTCTTCGAAACAAGATGCAGTTGGTTTTACCTTCATTGAGTATGAGCTCATTGTCGTTAAGCCACTGCTTGAGTCTCTCAGGAGGTACCATTTTGATTTTAGGGCTAGGGCATCTTGCTGTACTGATGATAGAATCTGAAGCTCTTCAGTCAAGGCATCTTCCAATGAAACTCTATAAGTCCTATCGCTAAGAAATGACTTAATTAATACCTGGCCAGGAAACAGAGAATGGTTTGCACTGTCCAGATGTGATCAAAGCTTAGGAATGGGGCCCCACGTGCCATGTTCTAGGCTCACCGGAAAATGTTTTTAAGCATCTAGGCATTCCAAGCTCTTGTGCTACCTCGGCTGGTAGAATGCGGCGTAGACTTCTCAGTTCTTCGAGCTTTCGACGATCGCTTTAACAGGATCTGCGTCTCTTTGTATCGCCTTCGCCGTGGTTCGTTGTAAAATCCATCTGTTATTATGTTTCAACGGGGGTGCCCACATCATTCTGGTGGTACCTAGGTATTGTAGAAGTGGAATTTGCTTGTGAAAACATCATTTTCGGATTTAATTGATATGTCTCTCAGGAGGTACCATTTTGATTTTAGGGCTAGGGCATCTTGCTGTACTGATGATAGAATCTGAAGCTCTTCAGTCAAGGCATCCTCCAATGAAACTCGATAAGTCCTATCGCTAAGAAATGACTTAATTAATACCTAGATGGTTTGCACTGTCCAGATGTGATCAAAGCTTAGGAAGGGGCCCCACGTGCCATGTTCTATAAAATGTTTTTTAAGCATCTAGGCATTCCAAGCTCTGTGCTACCTCCGTTTCTTAATGTGTTCATAGAATTCGACCCAGTGCACGATGAAGCTGCCAAGGACAGCAATGAAATTCCCTGAATCCAAATTGCGAGCTAGGTATTGAGTGCCGAAGTGTATGCAGATTTTCTCGCCTTTGAGAATCTTTGAAAATATCGATAAAAAGCTGATGGGTCGATATTTATTCACACCGTCCGACCTTTTCCCCACGTTATGGTTCATAATTGCATTTGTAATCTTCCATACATTGAAGAAATAAGCAACTCTTAGTTGCATTATATAAATTCGTCAGGAACACAAAGATTTCCTATAAATTTGCATGAGGTTCTTCTAGCTAACTTTTTTTAAGGGCAGAAGGTTTTTCTACGATAACCTTCCACCATTCCCTCATCATACTGGTAGTATAGTGGAAGTGGAATTTGCTCCTGAAGACATAGTTTTCACATTTGATTGAATTGTCTCTCAGGAGGTAGATTCATCTTTCATTTTCATTTTTTTGGTTGGGGGCCATGTTTCTTTCTCATTTTGATAGGTTTTACCTTCTCCGCTACTGGTATAGTGGAAATGGAACTTGCTCCTAAGAACATCAATTTCAGATTTGATAGATATGTCTCTCAGGAGGTTCCACTTTCATTCTTGTTTTTTGCTTTAGGGCTGGGTTTCCTTCTCATTTTGATAGGTTAACTTTATCTTCTGGAGATGTAGTGGAATGAGAACTTGCATATGAAAACATAATTTTCAGATTTTATTGATATTATAATTATTTATTGTAATTATAAACTATTGGTATTGATAATTATTGGTTTATTATTTTCAATATAATTGTTTTTTGTTTAAGGCCGTTTTTTCCTTCAAATTTTGATAGGTTTAAACCCTCTCATTTCCATTATTATCACACAAAACGTATTGTAGAGCGGTTACTACATGTAGCACCTATCACATTATGGTAGTCATGTGTGGTTGGGTTGCTAGGAAGAGGATAACTTTTTAAAAAAAGCTATTCCAGATTTTGTGTTGGTGTTCGCGGTTCTTGTCAGATACTATTTTCTGTCCTAGCGATTAATAAACCGTTTCTTTAATATCTTCTCGTTGAAATCACTACAGTATCTTCCCCTTGAAAGTACCTGCTATCAACAATGTAATTTTATTTTATGTGCCCGGTGTAAGTATGGATGTAACGGACGACACGAACTTTCCAACTCCATGACAACCCTCTCATTTCCATTGACGTCAAACAAAAATATCTCTCCTAGAAAAAATAGATTAAAGAATATTTCTTCCTTCTTTCGTCGATGTACATGGGAAGAGAAGACTTCAGCAATACTCCTTACCTCAATAAATCGGTGTTTGAGACTTTTTTGGTTTTTGATTGCTTGAGTCTAAAAAGTACTGGCAGTTGGGAATGATCTTGATAGTGTGGACCCAACTATGGGTCACTTTCCCAAGAATTAAACTTCATGATGATGACTAAAGATGTATATATATATATATATATATATATATGTATATATATATATATATATATTTTTATTATTTTTTTTTATTTTTTTTTATTTTCAAAGATCTTCTTAGTCTTTTAGTTTGTAGGTAAATGTCACCAGTTTCAAAGCCCGTGTAGATCATAGCAGGCCACCCAGAAAAACTTCTATGTTCGGCTACTACAACTGAATCAAATCAAGGTTGGATGTTTATTGAGTCTGATTAACCTTGAGGAGAGGAGCCACTTACATCTGCCATATTGTACTCAGAAAATTCGTTGGCTCGATGGTTGGCTGAAGTTTGGAGCGAATGGCTGTTTCAATCACAAAGTACTATTTCAGTACCCACTGGAAAAATAATGATCTATAGTGATTTTGAATAATCGTTTTTCAGTATTATATTTCTAGAAATAGAAAAATGTTGCTGAGAGAGGGTATTGGTACCTAAACAGGATGTGGAATATATATATATATATATATATATATATATTTTTTTTAAATATCCACTTTTTTTGTGTATTTAGGTCGTGGGTTATCCCGGCCAGGCTTATTTATTTTGGAACACAATAAATCAGATCAAAGACTGAAGTACACGCTACGGGAACTACGAACAGTAACTCGTGAGGCAAGCATCAGAGGGAAACTCCGATAAATGTATTGATGTTGATTTTTTTGCCCCATATGAGAAACAATCCTTGAAGTTAATTTATAATAATGAGTTATGTGATTAATCTCATTTTGTGTTTCAGTTTCAAAGCTGAGGAATGGAGTGAATGCAGTGTGAGTTGTGGTGACGGGGTACGCAAGAGAGAAGTTTCGTGTACCATATTTCTAGAGTTTAGCCGAACTTACGCCAAGTTGCCAGATTCTCACTGTCAGGGAACAAAGCCTACTGACACAGAGCCTTGCACACTACCTCCTTGCCCTCTCAGGTCTCTTTAAAAATGTCTACCCTTCACTTGGTTTCTAAGCACTGTGCACTCCCAGCCGGTCTAATATTAAGTTTGGCATGTAAGGGTCAATTTTAAATCATATAAATAGATTTCTCCTTATGTAATATATAAGCCTACATTGAACTCACATCTGAGAAAATCAGTAGGTACAGTCCACATGCTTTAGCTTCATGGCTAGGTGAGCTAGTCGGAACTATGTACCTTCATATCACATTCAAAAACACATAAATATTATACACAAGATTTTTAAGAATGGGAATTAACATTAACACAATTGATTAATAGAGTAATGTTGGCTACATTGCTTCTATTTAACAGAAATAACATAAATTTGCTTGGCAACCTTGTAGCTTGCAGCTTAGATCCCATTGCACCATTTTCTACATTACTGGAATCGTTTATTTGCTTCTTAGTTAACTGTATGATTCTCTACTGTCTCAGATTTTTAACATTCGTTTTATTGGAGTAGGTGGTTCATTGTTTTTCGTTGGTACATTTTAAATGTTTACCGATTTCTCATTTCGCCTTTATTTCATATTTATGTTAGATTTTCCATGCTATCCCTATCCATCTCAGTAGTTTTAATTTTCTATTTGGTATTGAGGCTCGACAACAAAGTCTTTGTTTCCTTCGAATGAAAGTACTTTTCACAACTTGCATAATGATCTTTTCAACTTTCAACAGGGTGGAAACTGTTCGTGATGGATTCAGTGATTCTAGTGGCTATGCTGACTCCTATAAGAGGATGCAGTACAGTGAATCTGGCATACGAGTCGCCCCTCATCAGAGTGGGAAAACTTACACTTGGAAATTACAGGGTTACACGCATTGTAGCGCCAGTTGCTTGGGGGGTGAGTATTTCATGTATATATTGTGTTTATTTTGTTCCACATCATCTGGTAATATTGTATGAGCGCATCCTTTCACATATATATGAAATTGACAATCATTTTTCATAAGCTGATTGTGCAATGGTAAGGCGACAGATATGATGTGAGAGTCATCCAGAAAATGAGTTCCGTTTCGGTCGTAAGGTCAAACAGTGGGAGTCAGGCCAAAACTGAAAAGGCTTTCTGGAATAGAAGCGTCTCTTGAAAATAATGTGAGGTAGTTGGAGTATGTAGCACTTAACCTATTAGTGCCAGGGATTTAAATGTTTACTTTTTCGACTTGCAAAACTTCTAAAAAGCATAAAATGTTCAAAACTCGCCCAAATTTCACCAAATTTAGAAAAATTGTTCGTTTAATTCTATATCATCTGATACTGTTAAAATATCTAGGTATAAGTTTTTTTCTCTAACTTTTGTACCTATTTTGTATGGTCACTATTTCTAATATTTCTTCATCCATAAATGCACGCATACAACTCCTGCGTGACATATTTAGCAAAAAGAAATAACAGAGAAAACATAAGTCAAAACAGTCAAAGGCTTGATGCAACTAGTATCCTAAAAAATTGCAAATACAAAGGGTGAGAGCACCTAGGAAGGGGAAGGGTGAAACGCCGCCCAATAGACGGCAGGTGTCCAATGTAAACATTGCCACATGTAAATGGTCAAACACCCTCGTATCTACTGTTCTGTGCCAAAGAAAACATGAATGAACCGAGGAATGGTGAATGGAATGACGTAGTAACTAAAAAAAAACATCAAACCACATATATACAGACCCTGGAAGAAAGGTACTCTTGGGTAAATATGCTAGTGAGAGTTTTTTGGAATGATCTTGTAAATGATCTTGTTTTTCAACAAGTTCCTACTTTATTTTCGTGCAAGGCTGGGTTTTAGTCAAAAAGTACATAGTTATCCAGGCTGTCGGGTAGATGAGCTAAAACAACTATCGAAAATGGTCCAGACGTGTAGTTGTGACAGGAGCAGAATGAGGCTGAGCATTGTCATGAAGAAACCACACACCCTTTCTTTTGTTTTAGATTGCTGACACAATTTATTAGGGGGATTTTTTTTTCTTTCTCGGAAAATGACCCTCTGTAATTTATGAGTTTAGGGTCAATTTCTATGTAACTTATCGCACTGAATTCAGTTGCGGCCCTTTCAGATCATTGTACACCATTATGTAAGAATGGTTTACGATTTGAGAAATCAAGAGAGGATAGGATCAGTTAAAACTGATTTGTCACGTTCAGTGGCCAAAGTACTTGTGAATCATCATTGAGATAGGAGTATCTCCCTTCTTATCTTCTACCCTCCCACATCTTGTTAATTAGCTAGCAGTTTGTTATTATCTTGTCTGTATGATCACTATTTACTTCTGCAGTATCTAATTCCTTTCTTAATTTTGATACCTACCTCTTTTTGCTCGCAGGTGTACAGGAGTCCATTATTATGTGCGTTCAAGAAGATGACGAAAAAGTAGTTGGGCCATACCTATGTTCGACCAACACAAGACCAGAAACACTTACTAGGACCTGCAATGACCATCCGTGTCCCCCTCGGTGGAACCATACTGAGTTTCAAGCATGCTCCAAACCATGTGGTATGGGCATCCAAACTCGTGAGGTTTACTGCATTCATGAAGTCACTAGAGGGGGTAGTAACACTGTGATTGTACCAGACCATATGTGCCCTCAGCCTCCTCCACCTGACAGACAATATTGTAACATTCTGGATTGCCCTGTCAACTGGCATACTTCCGAATGGAGCAAGGTAAATTCATGAAAATTATTTCCTGACTAATTACATTGACACCTAGTTTTAACCGAATGCAACAGATTATAAATACAATGGCATCAATTGTATCCAATTTATCTGGCTTGAGATCACATCAATCATAAGTTTGATAGACTCTCTTTTAACCAGTCCCACTTCAACCCGCCACCCATTATGTTTTCTTTTTCTTTATTTTCCCCCTTTTAGTCTTCACCTCTTCACTCTCCACAACTTTCCTGGAAGGCGAGGAGGAGAAAACAACATTTTCCTTTCCCTGTTTTGTGCATTCAGTTAAGATGGTCAGTTTGATTTTTTTATATTGAAAAACTAAAAATGAGGAGTTTCTAACCCTCTGGGTCAAAAGTTGAAAAAATGGCACAAAATCAATTATTACGCCTCTAGAGCTGCTTCTCTAGAAGTTGCTGCTATCTGCACTCTTTTTTTTAGGTCGCCAGGTGGTGTAATTTGTGCAAAAAGTTTAAAAAAAGCTATAGAAAAATCGTCAAAAAACCACTTTTTGGTAGATATTAGACAAAAGGCACGTTAGGGAGGCATTTCAGGCCCATCATGTGTGGTATAGGCATGTTCAGCGTTAAATTTCCTACAATAATAGCACCTTTTAATTGAACATAAATTATCCTAGAATTTTAGTGATTTTTTTTTCAAAAATGCAGGTGCCGTACCTCAAAAATTAGACGTCAACATAAAAAAAAAAAAACGGGTTTCAGATTCGGATTCAGCACCCTCGACCAGTATGTACCAGATTCGTGGGAGCAAGACTTCGATTTTTTTTTTTTTTTTTTTCTGCATTGTAACTAATGTGATGAGGACTAGTGAAAATTAAGTGAGTTAGAATGTTAATTATCCCGTTTTATGTCTTTCCAGTGTTCCAAACGGTGTGGAGGAGGGCTGAAAACTAGAAGTGTGGAATGCAAGCAAATTATGGCTCAAAACCACGTTAGGCCTCGGCCAGACAATCAGTGCCCTAAAAACAAGCCACCAGATCGAAGACCGTGCAACACAAAACCATGTCCTTCAGAAGAACAAAGACCACCTATTATATCAACCAATCAGTCTTACGTCCAAAGTAATCCTATAAAAAGAAAAGTTTCGTTGAAGATCGGCGGCAATGCCCAAGTTTTCCACGGTTCACAAGTGAAAATCAAGTGTCCAGTAAAAAAATTTGACAGGTAGAAACAGATATTATTTCTGAATTCATATTAGAAAAAACCATCTAATCCAATATTTTCTTACAAAGTATAATTTTTCGCTATAGATAATCACACTATTGATAACTCTTTGTTTATTATGTATTGCAGATCAAAAATTCAGTGGGCAAAAGATCATAAATTATTGTCCTCGTCAAAGAAGTATAGGATTTCTAAGAAGGGTGCTCTCAGAATACAAGAAGCAAGCTACGGGGATACGGGTGTTTTCACCTGCTTAGGTACATGTTTTTAGATACGTAGATAGTTACCTTCTTATTTTTGAATCTAGAAAACAGTTTTTTTAAAACCCATTCTAATTACTTTTAGGTCATGTTTCACCATCTAAGTGTTACAGTGGGAACTAGCAAACTCCTAGAGTTAGGAGAATTGTGCTAACTCCATTAGTTAAGGTTGTTTCCATTCCACAATTACATTCAAAGTGATAGTTTCCAATTCATCAATTAGCTTCACAATTGGTTGCCCATGATAGGACTTTCCGCTGATAACAGGTTGTTATATTTTGGTGTATCTACTTTGCTCATAAAGACATCTGAACACTCTTCTTCTATCGTTAGATACAATAGAAATATGATAAGTACGTAGTAACAAAAATACGAGTTCTCTCTTATGAATTAGTAAATCTAGGGATTCATGGTGTTAAATGGGATGCAGTTATTTTCTACAACTTTTTTTGTGAACAATAATAGTTTCGAATTGTATTTATCGGAGAAAAGTGGGAGAATGTTGAAAAACGTGGTTTTGGACATTTCTTCACGATTAATCAAAAAGGATTAATTTTGAATTAATTTAAATAATAATTTCTACTTACTTCAGTAAGGGACAGTCATTCCAAGTTGATATAAGGTCGTAGGAACCAATAGGACCCCATTCAAAATAATACCCTTGTATTATTGATTACTTCACACACTGTTGATTAATACAATGACAGACTTTTCGAATAAAAACTAATATTTGATTTCTCCTGCAATGTGCTATTCTACTCAGGTCCTTGGGGTTCTAGCAGGTGAAAACAATCCATTTTGATTACGTTGACAATTCGAATTTTTTCGTGCTGTAATCAAGTTCTGGACCATAGTGCGTGAAGTACAATTTTGATGGCTATTTTGAAAAATAACAAACTTTTCTTTGACCAAGCCTATTGTCAGGTTCATCCCTACTCGTAGACAACGAGCACATGAATGAGCCTATTGTGACATGAATATCTTTCAGAAAGGGAAGAATAATCATATCCAATACAGTGTTGAAGGTTGGCTTCGACCACTAAAATCTTTCCTCAAAATCATGATCGTCTAGTTGATCCATGTGATTGATAAAGTGTTTCATCATTCGTAGTCACCTTACCATTCTGATGATCTTTTCAATCTCGTCATCACCCTCGAGGTTTTGCACAACTGAATTCCATTCTCACAAACGTGTGAAATGAACACTGTTTCAACAAAGAACGAAATCCCACCTAATCGAACCAAAAAGATTTTGTGGTGATAAAACAACGAGACGTCAGTTTTATAAAAACAGTTTTGGTAACTCCTGGAGTTTGCTCTTACATCAAGAAAAAGTGTAGAATAAAATCTGGGAGTTAACACAGTCACTAACCTTGAGCTTATGATTTACTCGAAGGGGAGAAACCCATCCCTTGGCTCTAACTCCATGATGTCAGTAACTTGGACACTAATTTGAGATGGTGAAACCCGCCTTTAAGGTGACTTTTTACAGAATAGGTACCTCGTGTCTTTCTTGAGCATGTTACTTTATAAATTTGTTAAATTCAGTTTCCTGGTACTATTAGCTAAAATATGTCCCTCTTCGTCAGTCTTGGCCACTCGTATTCTTACACAACTTAATCGTTTTCATAACTTATGACGTTTTCCTTTTTTTTCTAGCTGGTCGGTCATCTGCAGACATTACAATTACAGTGAAAGCAAGGCCTGGAGAGTTCCCTAGCTCTGAAGAAATAGAAAAGCATACTAGCAATCAGCTTGATCCAGGTACATAACACCATGCATCCCTTTCCAGGCAATTAAAACTGTATAACCAGGAACGAATCATATTTCTTCCAGTCAGTGTGAGACTGGCTGGTGGAAATACACAGCAGTAATCCGGGGACTGGAGTGTACAGAATTGCCTGTGCCAGCAATCCCACGTAGTGTGTGACAGAAGATGTAAAAAACCAATTATTCAATACTGTTCCCTTTTAACTGGCTTCGTTATTTGCAATATTTGCCCCCATCAATACAGTTTATGATGATATAATAATTCAGTAAAATCATAGTAAATTCCACTTCACCTAGGGCACCTGATGTATCAGTTTTGACCTATAATCGCCCACGTCAAATGTGATAACATAATCTTTACTTGAGCTCATTTGTAATTTTATGTGAACTATGCAACATTCAAAGTTTCAAACTATACAAGGTTTAATGGTTTTTGAAGTGACATTTGTATTGCTTTTGATTCATACAATATAAAGTCTAAGAGAAAATATCTGGTGCACGGCTCTACTCTACTATCCAAAAATGTATTCCATTGTATGGATTCTATCAGTCTATTTCTGCCTCTGTTACATGTGACTCATCTCTTTGAAATAGGTAACATTAATTTTGTCCTATTGGTCATCCTGGACCTTTCTCTTCTTTTAGTTGTTTAACAGATGTATTTTGAGTGAGAATCAAATTCCATCTCAACAATCAGTCAATGTCGATCTTTTTGTTTGCTTTTAAAAAGTACTATTCGTCGAAAAAAATCTCATTATTGACTTCTTTGTAATATTCAATATTAGATAGGTACCGCAAAAAAGGGTGAATACTAAAGTCAAAGTGAAGAGTTACTAGAATCCACCCACCAAATGTACGGAAAAATGTGGTAGGTATTCACAAATGCTGAATAACTGACACTGCCATACAACGGTAAAACCGTGATTACATGAGCGTCAAACTTTCTAACTCCCTATCTGAGATGTGAAAACATTAGATCTAACCAGTTTTAAAAGACTTGTTAATCATTATGTATAGTTTCCCCCTCTCTAAGATGTCAATGGCATTTTTATACTAACTATAATGCTGACTATGTATTTACCAATTCACTAGTGTTGTACAATAAACATGTCCATATTCTATTCTAAAACTTTTGGTATGTTATTTTCAAAATTGAACCTTTTTAACTGCTTAAGACAAAAAATGTAGACCTTCCTCGATATTTGATTTCTTACGAGTCAAGTGGATTCTTAGAAGTGATTAAAAAACACCCTTCTACCCATTTTCGATCTCCCAAACTATTGAAACATCCATGGTTCTCAAAATTTGGCTCAAAAATTGTATATTCCTATTTTTTATGCTTCCTCACTATCAATGGTAGGGAAGCTATGTATCCGTGCAGGAGGTCAACATTATCTTTATCCTCTGAAAACAAAATTTCCACTTGCTCATATCAAACGTTTTTGAACAATCAGCGAATTTCCGTATAAAATAAAATTATTGTATTGGCTCCAAAAAATGTAAAATAAAAATTTTTGAAAATTTTCTTCATTTAAATCTGTTTTGAGGCATTCTCAAATGAATCCTAGGGTGTGTATGTTTATGTACTGTTGGTGTTTTTATCTCTTTGAAGCTCCCTCATATTTCTATCCAAGTCAAGGTCATACATCCCTGTTGTGCAATCCGGACACCCTCTGAGTGAACAGAGGGTGGCAGAATGACCCGCTGGCGGTTAGGGGGGAGGTTTGTGTCAACGGGTCTCCCATCCCTTCTAAATGTGTCTCCTCCATTATGGAAGAATCTGGCAAAGAGCCTCATAACCCTGCCAGCCCATTGGCACATGGGGTTCTAGGGGAGACACTCGGTGGCGCTCCAGGCAGGGGCCATTATCTTATTATGCCATTATCTTATTATGTAATGAGGGGCATTATCTTTTGCCGATGATGTCATCCTACGGGCTGAAACCCATGAGGGCTTGCAGATCACCCTCAATGTCTTTGCTGACCTGCTAGCGAGGTTTGGTTTGGTGGTTAACCCAGATAAGTGTGGGTCAGTCTCCTTGGTCCTGTCGGGTTGCTAGCATCAGGTGAAGGTGGTGTATGAGGAGTGTTTTGTTATAGGACAGTCACTCATCTCCACCCAATCCCTGCTGGACGTTGGGCGGTACCTTGGAGTTGACCTTATGGGTGTGGCCACCATTGCTGCAAGCCGTGTTGACCTTGGAGGAGCGCTAGCTCGTATCACCAAGGCTCCATTGAAGCCACAGCAGAAGCTGCCCCTCCTTTGAACCTACTTACTGCCAAAACTAACCTATGTGCCAGTCTTTGGTAGGCTTACTGCGGAGAGGCTGCTTGAGTCAGATCATGAAGCTCATGAAGCTGCCCTCTTGACAAGGCTTCCCACCTGGTGTCCCATATGCCTATATTCATGTACCGGTCAAGGCCATGGGCTCAGTAATGTCTGTCTCTCTCAGCCAGCATTCCATCTTTACGCTGCCAGTGCCTGCTCTCAATTAGGCGCTTGAGCTGGGAGGTTGCCCACAATGCTCCTGACCTGGTCTTTGTCAGGCAGCAGTAGTGGTGTGACCAAGCAACACCAACTGCTTCAAAACCCAGCAAGTTTGCTGCTGCACTGCATGAGTCAATAGATGGTAAAGAAGTCCAACAGTGCTCTGAATCCCCCATTTGTTCCCGGTGGGTTGAATGGGCTCCAGAAGGCATTAGACTATAGCAATTTTCACGCCATCCAGGTAGTAACTTTAGCCACCTCGGTGGGGTGTTCAAAGAGTAGTTGCGGTACAGTGGACAACCTTTGACAAGCCTGTTGGGGTAAAAATGAGAATCGTATCATGTGGTGCAGCAGTGTCCCCATACTCCCAGTGGCTGCGTTCTAGGTCATGATGCGGTTGCCAAGCAGATAGCAGGCATTTTGTCATCCAGCAGTTGGGATGTCGAAAGGGAGAGACTATATCACATGCCGAGTGACTGGGGCAAGATGCAGGATATCTTTACCATCAAGCCTGATGGGTCTGCAATAATCCTGGATGTCCAGGTTCCCAGAGGCAGTGTGGACATGGAGCAGACCTGGCGGGATAAAAATAAATAATTATGAGAGAAACAATCTGCGGCAAGCGATTTCCAAGCTAAAAGGAGTGGCGACCAATAACATCAAGGTCATGGCTGCCAATGTGTCATGGCGTGGGGTGTAGTGCGGGAAAAGTGCCACGAAGAAAGTCTAGTCGGGCATCTCGGCAGGAGTACCACAAAGCATCACCACCCTTGTCCGGGAGGGTTCTTACTTGAACTGGTGGTCACTTTATAGGGGCACTTCCTTTCATCCCACTCTTCCTCCTCATCCTTCTGCAACCTCCCTAATCCCTAGAGCTAGCGTCAGGTAAACCTGGGCTTCCTCCCCACTTCTTTTATTAATTTATTTATTTTCTCAAGTTAATTGAGTGCTTCCTCTGTCTTTAAGGGGAATTTTGTAACAAAAAAAAAGTGGCTAACACTTAGGTAGATTACATTAGGTACATTAAATTGGTCAACTTTCAAAAGATGTGCTTGGAAAAAATAATAAAAAATGAATAAATAAAAATAAAATGTTTCAAAATTGTTAAATTTATATTATATAGCCGAATTTTTGTCAAAAAAGTTATCAACAACGAAATAGCAATTATCAAATTTATGTGTACAGTTGTGCTGAAAAACGTAGGGACTTAAATTTCATTATTATTTACTAAAAAAATCAATAAAAACTACAAAAAAGATAAAAATCCAAAAATGATGTTTCTAGGATGATGTTTCACTGAAGTTTTTGATGGATTAGATCGTGTGCATATATGTGCAAACGTGAATTTCCTAAAACATCTATTTCCACCATCTAATTATCCAAATTTGCTCAAAGTTGGAGGTTAGTTGGAGGGCTGACTCAAAGTAGTTGCCCACGAAATTCATTGTGAATGGACCAACTGCAACTGTAGTTGGTGCACGTGTGCAAAAGTATAATTTTGTTGTTGGAGACAAAATACAGAAACTAACGGATTGTGCGGAACGACTCCCAGATGGTCTCCCATAGGTTTTGTGACTGTTCAACCAATATAAGCAAATGTGCCAACGTGAATTGCCAGAAATATATTTCTCACTAACTAATGGCCAGAAATCGCTAAAAATACCAACAGTAGTCGAAGGATGAAAAAGGATGAAGGTTGATTTCCATGAATTCCATAACAATTAACTATATCTACTGCACATATGCAAACATATAATTCGTTCTCAGAAAAAAAGTCGAAACTATAGGCACAACTGATGACATTTTCTGGGACCACTTAGGACAGCGTTTTCAGCTTTCATCATGACATGTACCATTTGCAAATGTAAAAAAGGATTACTTTCAGGAAAATTTTGATACTATAATCAGGAATTAAGTTAATTAGCTAGTAAGGAAGCTGTACTGCCCACTTAACTTGGGAGATGTTTTAAAATTTCTTAAAAGCTAATGAGACTTGCCAGGTAGCTAACTGTTGGTTCAACTCGTTTCCTATAAGGACAACCTCTCAATGGAAAACATAATTTCAACTCGTAAATGAATGAGAATAGGTGTTAATATGGGTTATCATAGTCTTAAGGCCAATCATCCCTAATTTTATTAAGACATTTTTTCAGTAGATGGCAGCACCACCGAGGTCAAATTTAGATTACAAACTAAGCTTCGAGATTACGTGAATTTAATATTTGATTTTAATTATAATTCTAAAAACGGATTTTTACTCAGAATAAACATAGGATTAATTGTACACTCGGGTTCTAATTTTAAAATTTCAATTATTGTGCGAGAAAACTGTTGAATTTAACATTTTTTCAAGTTTGAAATAGGACGATCAGAACAATTGTAATATGGTATTGAAGCAAAATCCTTTGAGCTTTTAGGAGGTGCGCCTCCCCCCTTGTAGCACCACCCCCTTCTGAGAAACGTGTCCCCCTTCTGCAAAACTCGCACCCCTTCTGATAAACTGGCCTACATATAGGTAACAACATGTGGCCTTTCAAGTGACGTCGATCAGAACGATTGATACAACATCTGCTGAGTCCATTCCTTGTTGAAAACAAATCTTGTCATTTGTAGATGTAGTATTGACAGTTATTTCCTTTTTTCGTTAATTTTATTTTGGATCAACCTACCCACGTTACATATAAAAAAATATATGTATTAATAATGTAGATGCCTAACATAGACATTGTAAATAATGTATGGCATGGAGGGTAACTCCTGTGGTCAGTGAGGTTTGGTTAATCAGCTCAAGTAGTTGTTTGTCATTCTGACTGTTCCCCAAATTTCTGGTATCTATCTATAATTTTTGCCAGAAGAGCTGATTACACATTCATGGCTTTACAGATAACTCATGGTCAATAATGCTTTCATTTTAATGTTATTTTATTTTGCATGTCCCTCAGTCATTGAACTATTGTACAGACCAAGTTCGTTATTTGGGTATAGACAGTTGATCTATATCTCTTTAGTGAGCCTCGTCCTGAGATTTGTTGTGTGGTTAATTTGTTTTTACATTTTATCCGTGATATTCCCAGCAATGCATTCAAATGGTGATCCTCCACATCGACCATTTTTATTGCCTGGAGATGATGAGAGCCATGAGCAGCACCCTGGAGAATCAGCAAGCCCTCGGAGAAAATCACGCCCTCAAACAGTGTCACCTCCAACAACTCAACATCAACAACCATCTACTGCGAATGAAAAGGTACCTAACTACTACAAACTTTATGAATCAACATTCAGCTTTATTATGGATTCATATTTCAACTTGGTATATTCAATCAAAAGTTTTTGGGATCTCCTAAAAACCGAATTACTCCATCAAAGTCAAGATCAGCTGAACACTGCGGAGAATAGATCAATAATTCAGTAATTGAATCCAGGATGTCTCAAACTAGAAGTCATGTGTAACTGCATTGTGTGTTTTGGGGTCAATACCTACTCCTTTTCGAGCTGGGCTCCGTTTTCGAGATAGATATCAATGCTCCTGATCGAACATCTGATTTCATCACCATCAAGCAATAAAAGCAAAGTTCTAGTTTCTGTTTTTTTTTTTTTGTTTTTTTTTTTTAATCAAATTGATAGTTTCTGAAATTCATAAGAGTTTCTAGAATGAAAAGGCTTGAAGCTCTCTTGATCAGATTTATGGTTATAGAATTTTAGGTAATTTTACCTTCACAAATGAAGGCTAAAAATGGCAATTGATGGCATTATTTGTTTAGATCTGTTGTGGAGCATGTTATGCAGGATTACTCTTGAATGTGTTGGTCAGTTATTGAAGTGATTTGTTTGACCAACTATTGTTTCAATAGTGAGATGACGGTCATTTTAACTCATTTCATATTAACTGTGTACTCATCAGAGCAGCCGAAACTTTGAAGAAAAAAACTTAACCCCTCTGGAATAGGAGACAGACAAAATGTAGGCTCAGTGGCTATCAGTTTAGTCACCCTAATACTCGTAAAAACCACTGCAATTATGGTAAAAACCTATACACGTACACACCCATCTTAACCCCTCTGGAATAAAAGACCATAAATGTAGGCTCAGTGGCTACCAGTTATAGTCACCTAAGTACTCGTAAAAACCGCTGCAATTATGGTGGCTGTAGGGTCCAATATAACTGCTCCTAGAGAGTATTATTTACAATATTAAAAGACTTCTAGTAACTTGGATTCTACAAAAATCAGAAACGTATAACAACCCCATAAGTTTTCATGTTTGGGGACCAGAATCTCCTCCCTGAGATTTTCCAATCGAGATCAGCGTAGCATGGTAAATATATGTGCATTTCATTTTTTAAGGCTCTAAATTCAATAGAGATTAAAAATGTAGATATCCGTCCTTTATTAAAACCATATCAATGGCACTTATTCTTTAAGAACTTGCTTAAAACTACGTACCAAGCATTATTTTTTCCAAGCATACCAATGTGACCTGTGCTCCACACCTATGAATCATTATTTAATTTTATTATCACTGATGACAAGAAACTCTTACAGTGACTACCAACCTTCTATTGATTTAGAATTCAAATTTCTATAAATTCAATAGAGATTAAAAATGTAGATATCTGTCCGTTATTAACACCGTATCAATGGCACTTGTTCGTTAAGAACTTGCTTAAAACTACCTACCAAGCATTATTTTTTCAAGCATACCAATGTAACCTGTGCTCCACACCTATGAATCGTTATTTTCATTTTATTATCATTGTGATGACAAGAAACTCTTACAGTGACTACCAACCTTCTATTGATGTAGAATTCTAATTTATATAAATTGTGCGTAATGTGTTTATTATTTGCATAGTATATGTCTCAATGATTTGTGAGATGAGTTATGGAATGTTTATGCAGTTTCCAAAAATTTTGCTGCAAAAGAAAATTTTAGGTGTTACTTCAAAATATTTTGTATAACGAATTGCAGCAAGGTAGGAATGATAAAAAATAGAAATGGATAATTCAGTGGTTGTTAAATACCTAGGTAGTTTTCCCGTAGACAGAAAACTGTTTCTGGAACTCCCCCAAAATATATGCAGGTCTCATATCATAACCATTCGGGGAAGATTGCAAATATTTGTACGTCACTCTGGCTATAGTTTGTGATGGCCATCGTAATCCCTAGGAACGAAAAATCCATAGGACAAAAATGGACCAAAGTTAAAATATACGAGGTTTGTCTTAAAAGTAAGCGTCGACTTTTGTTTTCAAATTAGCGGGAAGCAAAGTAGAAACAAAAAACGAATGGGGATATTTCGTATTGGACATCTGAACACCGATTTTTTTCCGGACCGATTACAGCTGATTTGGCCCTTCCTTACGCATTTCGACATGGAGTTTCCCATCAATAATCCGTCAAAATGTTTAATTTTTTCAGTTAGATATTCAATTTTGGGTCGACAAAAATGTATTTGTGACAGAACTTAATTGCAGATCCAGTGCGGTTTGGACAACTTCCTGGAAAGAGGAACCACCATCAATGCTGTCAGGCACTGTGAAGTCCTAAAAAAAATTAAAGAAAGCCATCAGAGGCAAAATACTAGGATTTTCATAGAAGAAAGTGCTCCATGACAATGCTCTCCTAAATTCTGTTTTTAAGCCACCTGGGTGGAAGAAGAGGAGGTGATTATGGCCTACTTCAGCTAAAATGACGAAAATCGGTATGAGGACAGTCTACGAAAAATGAAGAAATATGGTTCATTCCCCTTCCTCTCACCTTCTACAGAGAAATATTTAAAAATCCCCTTGAAGATTGTTTAGTTTTTTCTTCAGACACCATCTTGTTTTTCCTAGCATGTTGACATTGATGCCGCTTACTTTGGGACATCCCTCATAGTTAAAAAAGATGTTGAACTCTACGAATTTATTACAGAATGTTCCCAAACGGATTTTCTCAATGAACATTTTTGATGATTTCATTTCATAAAATTTGTTATATACCTATGTAAACATTTCACTTTCAAGAAATCGGTTCTACATTAACTTCTTATGTTTTGCTAAATAGAAGATAGTGGCTGTTCTATTTCATGCTCCGTCTTCTTTCTCGAACTAATTCGGTCTTGTTGATTAGAGCATCTCTTGCCACAGTTCGTATGCAGTCTTCTAACATCAATTTATTCCAACATTACGACCCTGTCTTCAATCCACCAAAGAAATATCTTGGTGGAATATTTCTCTGGGGTTTTCAGTAACTCTGCCTATCACAATTTTCGGGAATGATTATCCAGAACGGAGAGGAAGATATCAGTATCGGGAAGGGTTCTGTATCATAGTGTGACATGTTTTTCCCAGGTGTTCTTCCATCTACTGGATGTAATGAATATGAATTTAGATGGCTTGAACGTGTTGAGGGCCCCAGTGAAATTTTTACCACTTGGGCAATGAGTCGACATGGGTCATGAAATTTTAGAGGGGGTTAGTGTACTGGTCACCATTTCCTCTTGGCTCAGTGAAAGAACACATGCGAAATCGTCGTTGTTAGCTTGAAAGTAATGTTGTTAGTATCGTGTTAGTAACTGAATACTACAAATCCTGTGTTTCTGTTCCAGGATACTATATGCTCAAGAGGAGGATTGTAATGCTAAGTGTATTTATATTTTGTTGTGTTGTTGTCGCCTTTGCAAAACTATCATTTGAAATGTTTGCAATCATTATACGAAGGTACCTACATTTATTATGATGTATTCCATGATTTACATGAGTATAAGGTTTTAAAACCATTCCAACTATAGATCAGTTAACTAATAAACTGAATTAACAGTAAAATGGTACGGCCTCCTATGGACCGATGGCTATTTTAAAAACGTCCGATGGTGTCTTTCTTTACACAACTTCCCTAATGTGTGGGCTGCACATAGATATTATTGTAGTTTTTCACCAACAAAAACCATCGGAGTAGTCATTCTGAACGACATTTTGATTGTTTGGTTCCTGTTTTGTTGCTACCAAAGATTAGTCATTAACATTAAATTAAAACTACTGGAACACTGTTTTATTGTTAACACATCGTACAAAGTTGAAGTGAAGGGTGGGCTGAAGAGGGGTCTTCCTGGTATTTTGGCAGTCTAGGGAGTGGTGTACTCTTCAAGCATCGTAAAATGAATCTTCCCTGCCAACCCCACCAAGTATGCCTTTTGAAGCCTGCTTCACTGGGTGACAAAGTGGAGAGCTGATTAGCGGGAAAGTGAAGAGAGGGAATGAGGAAGTGATTCTCTCTATTGCAGTACACACTTTTTGAGTATGATACTCAGCTCCAGTCTACTGTTAGCTTTAACAGGAGCTTGTTTTATATATTCTCATTGCACGCGCCTGTTTCTATTTTCATGAGGCCTTTGTGAGGTGGATTATTTCGCTCTTATGTCTCATTCTGAGTTGTTTGCTAGGATTTTCTTCACAGCCAACGTACTGTTGAGTTACAGTAGCTACTTAGTTTTTAGTCAATTATCTTCAGGTAACTAAATTGGTCTACACGAATATAGTATATCTCTGTAGGTAAAAATTATATTCAATATTTGTTGTGGCAGTTCAGGTTTGGTGTTGTAATTAATCATTTATCTCCTGTGGTTAGCAAAAATATAAAACGTCAAGTATGGTGAGTAATTGGATGGATGACTGCACAGACAAGGGTCCCTTTTAGCTAAAGTTGCTTTTTAGCTAAGTCATCACATTAAATACTGACCCTCCCTTTGGAGGACAGCTGATGACGTTTGTGATGCTGTGGCAGATGTACAAAAAGCCCCAACCTGGAATAGTTGCATATTTTATCTTACTCTTTACTTTTACGTTGAGTATGGTGAGTACTGGGATGGATGACTGCACAGGCAAGGGTCCCTCATCCAAGTAGTTTTCACGCTCCTGTATGTCAAACTCCTCTCCACTCGAGAGTGAGGCAATGAGCTGCTGTTTAGCAAATTCATCACACCAAATTGTGTTTCTCCCTTCAGAGGGCAGCTGATGATGTTTGCGATGAACTGGCAAATGGACATAAAGCCCCAACTTGGAATGGTTGCATATTTTACTTTACTTTTTAATTCCATTATTTGTTCATGATAACATCAATGGAAATTGGATAGCGTGTAAGAAACTAGTGTGAAGCATTGCACTAGATATCCTAGTCATTCACAAATTAGTCTGTCACTTCTGTTATCGGTACTCTTGGGCTATGCGTTTTTATACGACCCTTGAACATTTTTTCTTTCACTTATGATTGTCATATTGACACTTGTGGATAGATAGTGAGGAATATTTTGTGTCATATTGACACTTTCGTGCTAGTTCATGCCCTAGGTAATTTCTAGGATATTATAAATTATCGAATCATTCTTGATATATATATTCTATTTTTGCATCAGTAATTACAGAACATAGCATAATTTTGTTAAATAATTGTTTATTCATTTGAAATAATTGGAAAATGGTTAGTTTTCTTCAATACAATTACATTATAAAATTATTATAGTTAGAATTACTATAATCATTTTATAATGTGAGTTTATAAAAGAAAAACTAATTGTTTTTCCAGTTATTTCAAATGGATGTACAATGGTTTAAAAAAATTATGCTATGTAGCATTATTTTGTTAAATCATTGTTTGTCCATTTGAAATTATTGGAGAATGGTTAGTTTTTCTTCAATACAATTACATTACAAAATTTTGTCGTTAAAATTAAAATAATTAGATATGCTTATTAATTTTGAAAACTAGTTAGGTACTACCATTCATTCATAAGATATGAATGGGTATTTCTATTCAAATCATGGTAATTTACGTTGATATAAAGTAAGTACCCACACAAGAAAAATGATCACAATCCTGGAAATGCTATGTACTTCTCTCCAAAGTGATATTGTTGGAGGCAGATTCATGAGGAATCAAAGATTCAAGATTTACTCCTCGAGCCGCTATTGCTTGTATGCAATTCACTAGACTTATAGGCTTCTTTTTTCATTGTCCAACGTTGATCTTGCATAAGTCACTCCTTAGGGGTTAATTTTAAAATTTGTTCTCAAAAAATAAAATATTTAATAATGTTATGGATTTTAAAGATTGGTAATAACTGGATTCCATCCACCAGTTATACTTATCTAGATTTGATTTTTTACTCAGTTGAGTTCTCTCATGTGTCAAAAAAACAAGTTCAGTTTAATATTTATATAAAATAATAAAAGGCTCAGTAAAATATTTATTCCTTGGAAAATCGTTACATTTATTTGATAAATTCCTTACACTCGTGTCTTTATATTAATGATGAAGTGTTGATTAGTACACCTTCACAGCCAAGAAGTTTATCACAGCAGGTAAAAATGTTGAGTTGGAAGCTTTTATCAACATCCCTTCTGGTGCCAACCTACTTCCTATCCCCTACTCATACACACCTCTTCCCACCTTTTTCTCATGTTAAGTGATGAAGTGGGTACCCAATTATCACTAGCATTAGCTCTCTTAGGCTGCGTTAACGGCCAAACTAAGGTTGCCAGATTCGACCATCTAGGGTGGTTACATTGGACCCCGAATTCACAGACTTTTTCACCAGCTGGGTGATGCTTTCCGTACCTGCATGATGGGATACGTTCAAGCTACTATTAATATTTTGAAATAAAACTTTTTTTTGTTTAGTGGCAGTGATGAATAGGTGAATGATATTTCCCATCATAACAGGGATGTAGGTACCTACCTATACAGTGAATACCATACGTTTATTCTACAACTCCTTGGACAACCTACAAGATTTGATGAATTATTTCAGAATGAAGGTTTTTAGATAAGTACATTCTGGAAACTATTAATCCGAAATAAGAAAAAAGTCTGAATGACCAAGCACAAAACAACAACAACAACAATACAATACAATTTAAAAAAAAAACAACAATTACAAGTACCAAGTTTTCCAAGAACCTAATATTTTTCTATAAAATGAAGATTTTAAACCGAGTATGCCAGAGGCAGCGGAGTTCTGGCGAGTGGGTCAGTTCTAATGTAACCACCTGTACCGAAGTCCACATGTTTGCTCGCTTCGCCGTGTTCAGCCGTTGACTGCCGAATTCGGCTGAGTTGAAAATTCGACCAAAGTCAGTTCCAATGTAAGCGCAGCCCTAACCCTCCATTCCAATCCAGAAATCGTCATCTTAATATTTAATGGTTACGTATATTGACAATATGTATCATGAGAAGGCATTCAGGTCGCACAGTAAACACGCTCAACGTTTGTATTCGCTAATTATGAATTTAGTGTTGTCTTTGTTAGAATTCCTGAGCACGATAGAAACAAGTTTCCATTATCTACTTCAACTACGTTTCTTCAAAATAATTAATACACAAAACTTGGAAGGTTGGTAGTTCACTATGTATGTTGTTAACTTAACCCTATAACATACCTATTTACCCTTTTGTGTTACCATTTGTTGATACTTTCATCTTTCCTGCCCGCACTTGTCTCTTAATGCCCACCCCTTAATCATAGGTTGCTTGCTACTAACATCTTCAATTTTCCAACCTAATTATTTGCAGTGGTTGGTGATGGTTGCAAGTACAGATGTTCCTGAATTAAGTCCTACCTATATTTGGCCAGATTTGATGCCTCCACCTACCTCTTCCTCAGCTTCCAGACCTCTCCCACATATTCAACAATTAATTAGTAATATCCAGGTAAGGACTGGTTTGTGGCCTAAAATAAGGACTGACTCTCTTGGCAAAGATAATTAATTTCACAAGTCATGTCTGTAGCTATTATGTTAGTGTTGGTGCAACTTTTATGTACATGAATGTGGTTTTCAAAGAAGGTAGTGTACGTATACTGATAAACATCCATTTTGAGCCTCATTTGAGTTGGTGATTCATCCAAAAAGAGTTCCTCCATGGATACCAATGTATTGTGCCCTTTAATGTAGCCCCTTCCCCTAATCACATGCCTCCTCCCACCACAAACACTCTTCTCTTTGTATTACTCAAATAATGGTTTACAGTGTTTTATGTCAAACTAGTCCGACATCCACAAGTTTCTTTCTATGGTTGTCATCTAATCAGAATGGGGTTCAAGTTCTTCCATTTGTGAGAAATAATGAAATGAGAAATAGTTTTTCGTTTAAAAACTGGAATATGTTCACTCTGCTTAGCTGTTTCTCTATATTTTAATTGAGTTAATTGCGGTAATGCAATACGTCTGATTATTCCATCAGGAAATTGTTGGCTGATCGCTAATTGTATTTCAGACACAGGAACATAAAATCCTCCATATTCACTGTTGGCGTATCGACATAGACACCATGCAAATTCTTTTCCATTCTTTCCCTAAATGGGCAGTTCTTTTTCAAATCTATGATCAGCCTAGAAATGTATATACACATTATCATTATCTAAAAAAGAAAAACAAATTATATCTATAAAATGCTGAATCTCTCTTCAAATATAGGTAGTGGCACCACATTTTGCAGGGCGCATTGGGCATGGGATCTACTTTGGTGATTAGGTACATGGAAATGCATGATTGCCCATTCTTGAATTTCCTCCTTTTTTTGTCATTAACTCAATTTTCGTATTGTAGTGTTTTTGCGAATATTATTTGTTCTGTGTTGCTTTGTTATGAGTGATTTAGTGTGTTTGCACTGTATTTTTGTCAGTTTCTAAACAGTTCTTACAGTCCTCATTCCATTGAGCAGTATTGATGTAGTAGGTATAACTGGACCATCACTCTAGCTAGTGAGAAAGGTTGATTTATACATTGTAATAGAAACTACACATGCACACATAGTATACTAAAATGTTGTGTGATTCAGCAATGATATTTAAGCACTAAATCAAGTTTGGAAAATAATCCGGAAAATTGTGGCAGACGGCATTACTGCTCCCATTCTCGTGCCAGCGTGGGCAACAATAGATCTCACTATTTAGTTTGATGGATCCTACCATAAAGAACGGTATGGGAAAGAACCGCAGAAGGTGGCCTCCCCAGGGTAGAAACCATCCCCACTTCCTCTGGCACTGAATAGAATGGGACATACATAGAAATCTTCTAATACCCCTGACAAAAGTGTACAGGCGGAAATATTAAACTAAAAGTATGCTAAATTAGATAAATCAAGTAAATGAGTGGAGGGAGGGGGTTCTTGACTTGAGAGTCGAATTGGAGGGAAAAGCGGGATGAGATTGTGGAGAATGTGCAGGAAAACAATGAAAGGTAAGTATTTGAGAGGTAAATTGATAAGTACCTGTGTTCCTGAAGGAATTAATACCTGGGATACCCCAAGATGCAGCAGGTGGTGGCGCGGCGGCAGGTCTTGATTCACAGGTTCTTGAGCGGGTTTTGTGGGAAAGAGAGGAAGGAAAAGGAAGTGCGGGATTTCTAATCCAACTGTCAAGAATATTTTGACGGTAGGAATGCGAGTTTTATGACTGCCAGAAGGGTCGATATAGCAGTAATATAAGTTTTCAGGATCAAAGGGATCAGATCAAAGAGCTTATAATAGGATAGGAAGACAGCTCGTGGAGGGGGAAGAAGCCACTTGAGACTAGGTAGCCAATGAAATAACGATAGCAGTATCGATATTTTTGGATCGATAACTACTATCGATGGCTTCAGAGCATCGTTGTACATTACTGAAATTTCAATTCGAATTCGTTTTTGAAACCGAAATGTACCCGAACCGCTAAATTCATAAATAGGTATTCAATTATTTCATATATTTCCCATGTGATTATTTATGTCTTCTGTTGTTTCTTCTCTCAACAACAAATTATAGGTGTACATATTAGCTGTGTATTAATTTGTTTCTTGCATTCTAGTTGTTTTTAATTTTCTGGCTTCAAACTTCACTCCTTTGATTATAATCAAACTGGGCAAAGTGGGTTAAAATAACGATTTTCCAGTTAAAATCCTGTTATATATACAGAATGTTACATGCCTATGCTTATGGCATCCTCTAACATAGCATAGCTTCACCATCCTAGGCTCAAAATCAAGCACAATCAAAATAATTCAGTATACCACTGCTAGCTTGTTGAAGATACAGATGAAAATAATATAATGATCTTGTAAAATGAAAATAACAGAGAAGAATAATAAAGCCTTAACTCGAACTCAGATCTTAGTCAACCGAATTTAGATCGACAATCGTTATTCCGTGGCAGGAGCGTTCACAAAGTTTAGAATTTACGATCTCAAAACGGGAGGGTGAAGCTGCGACAGAGGCAAGTTTTGAAATGAGGTTTTATAACAGGTGTTGGAGGTTACCCCCGACCATAAATATGATTGTAGGCTCCGCCCTTTCGAGAAAACTGGCTTGATGAGCTCCCACAGTTTAACAGAAACATGCCCTCTCTATCCTATTATAAGCTCTTTGGATCAGATAGAGGATGAGACTCGAAATAGGAGATCAGACTGTGAAAAATGTTGGTGGTCTTGAATCAAGGGGGGTAAATGGAGGGGAATGAAACAGTGTTGCCCTGACAACCACCTGTAACATTTTATACAAACCTTTCTCATCAGCTAGATTCATTTTCAAATTATATCAGGGGAGACCGGGGCAAGTCGAATCAAAATTTGTTCAAATTGAATTTTTGGTCTTATGACTTGATTTGAGACTATGACCAAGTTTGACATCTTAAACTACAACTATTCACCTACACTATACATCTTGAAATTGTCTGAAAACGTCATTTAAAGGGTACTTATTTCAAATCAAATTTTTTTTATCAAACGGCTCATTTTGCCCCAGGTCCGGGGCAAAATGAACCACACCTGGGGCAAGACAAATCAATAATAAATATAGTTCAAAATATTTCATTTTCGTTAAAAAATGAGTCTTTAAATCGTAGCTGTTAAAATCACAGTTAGGAAATAATAGTTATAAGAGGAACATTGCATTACTACCTTGCATAATATCTAAAGAATGACAAGACAAAATAATAGGTAAGTAAAGTACATATCTAAGAATAAAAAACTTACGAACAAAATATATTCTTTTGAGATCAAGTAAAATTTATAACTCTCCTGAAAGTGAAATTAAAGGCAGTTCAGTTAACTACGAATGGTTAAAAGAATAAAATTCTAAGAATAAAATACCTTCTAACGAACATATAACATTCTATCGAAATCAAATTACTTGAATCATCTCTCTCCTAAAAATGAAATTAAAGGCAGTTACCTACGAATGGTTAAAAGAAACAAAGAGATTAATCAGTTTTTGAAAAGAATATTGGAAAGAAGCAGACATGAATTCCCATTTAGAACATAGAAGTAGGAAACTAAGCATTTCAACGAACATTCATGTTTTCAAATTGTACATCAAAGGTAACATAGCTTTGTTGGCGCTTCGTCCCTTTTTTAAAAATTGGCTTCAAAATCCTCACGATGTCCTTTGACGACACAGAACATAGGTAGTATTTCGTCAACTTGAGGAAAGTGGAAATGATCTTTCAGCTTATGGCTTCTTCGCATGTATTTTACTTTCAATTCATTCTCACATCCAACCCTTAAAACTTGAGCCACGTAAAAAACAAAATGCCCTCCATCCTGGAATTGCTGCTTCCATTACCACAGGAGGGACTGTTCCCCTATCCGTCTTCTTGACATAATTCCGAACCATTATTGACAACTGGAATAGAAAAAATATAATAGTATATCAAGATCCAAAAATACAGTACTATGGGACAAGAAGAACCACTATTAATAGTGGTTCTATAATAGGTATGGGGCAAGATGAACCATCTTTGTTTTGGTTCATCTTTCCCCGAATCGAGTGGTTCATTGTGCCCCTAATGCTAGGTGTCCGGAAAAGTGTTGATAACATCATCTTGAAAACAATCGACCAAAAAGTTATGAGTGCAATATGATCCTTGATTCATGGTCTACCAACACTGAAAGTACAGATTGTGAAACTAAACAAGTGATGAAATGAGAAAGAGCCAAGTAGAAAATGAATAACTTACTTTGAGGTTCCAAAACCATTCCCTGTCAATGGCAACTGGTGAACTGCTGGTTTTCCTCAATCAACAACTTTAGAAGGAAGATCCAGTGTTGACAACACCACAATGAGGGGGAAATCAAAGTTCCCTCCTTTTCAATACACAAAATGGCGGTTGATTCGTCTTGCCCCTGGCTCACGTTGCCCCGGTCTCCCCTACGGAGGTCAGGGAGCCATGCAGTTGTTTGAATGTAACCATCCCAAAGTCCCCTGAATGTGGAAGAGCTTCCAAGGTCTCCCTGGCCTCATGAACCCTGAGCCACCGAGGAAGGGAAAATGAGGAACGAAATATAGCCAATTTGGTGGATATAGGATCATGGTGGTAAGCATGTCTCATCCCTCCTAGATGTTGAAACTGCACAATACCAGTGTCTTGAGTACTTGATTTAACTGTTGTAAATGACATAATGAGCCCTTAATTTCCATCCAATATGTATAAGTATTAAGTGGTTATATAAGCTAATAAATAATGAATGTGATATACATACATTTATTAAATAAGCCTGAGTAAAAAATATAAATGGAACAAACGCAAATTGACAAACTTTGAACTGATAGGTACTAACAGGCAAACCTGTAGAAACAATTGCCAAATTTAAAGTAATATATAAATAATATCAGCAATATAGATTATTGAATAGACAATTGTGTACCGGCCTTAGCAATGCCCTTATATGCTCTCACTGAAAATACGACCCAATAAAACATGAGAACCAGTAAGATAGATTGCTTTCTATACTGAGCCATCAAACCAACGCATGGACAAAGAAGTGTTATGGCCCAACAATTATAGATACCTCTGCTGAATTGGAACTCGTGCCGTTCCCTGAAAGACGCCTAGAAGAATACTGCTGCCTTAAACCGTTCAGTTACCAAGGCCAATTTAATCAAATTTTTTCGACTTTGGGAGTTTCCCTGTACGTCACACAAATGGTGGGCTGTGGGCTCCGCAGTTTCTTGGTGGAAGAAGCCTCAGTCGAGTGAGGTCATTGTCACAGTGTGCTTTGACTCAGTGAGTGAAAAAGTGAAGATGCTGAGTCTGGGAATGTGATGTTTACAGTTTGGCTGAAGAGGGATTACATATTGAAGTTGGGTGCAACAAATGGTACCTACCAAAATCCCCTATCCCAAAATTTATAAGAATCATGGCAGAATTGGAATTCATACATTTCCTGAGAGAAATCCTAAAAAAAGGACATGCCACCTGCACCACTCGGGAACTAAGGACAATTTATTCAAATCTCTCTTTGACTGGGAGTTTTCCTGTATGTAACACAGCCCATTGTAAACTTAATGAAACATCACCAAATGGCATCCACTGGCATTAACCCCCTCACAGTGATAAAACCAGTTTGGGCAAACCCCTCCCTGACTAGCTAACAGCCTTTATCTAATACAACCATGGCACTTATCTGGCAAAGTGGCTCACTGTTTGAGCACTTTTATAGCATTATAACCCTTCATTCAAGGGTGTGGGAGAACATACTTTCCAATCCCTTCCAGGTAGAACATGCATGTAGGAAGGTTATTTGGAACACAGAAAACCTTTTTAATTTTTTAATGAAAAATTTGGATTTTTGATCTGGAAACATTTTAAAGCATGACTAAATCTGTGTTCTGTACTCAATCATCACCAGAACAATGGATTTGAACACCTTGAGCTTAACTGATAAGGGTACCTTTTCCTTTGAAGTCTCTCTCTCTCTCATGTTGTGCTGTGGCATATTGTGCAACACTTGGACAATTAAGAGAGATTGTCATTAGTCATGAGATTACCCCAAAACCCCTGACCCATAGGCCATGAACACAAACGTGAGCCACCAGAGAGGGAGAAACGCTAGCATTTTCTCTCATAATGGGCATTCTCTCATTTGCCTACTTCTCATCATGCCAGCCTAGCCATTTCCCTACTAGCCCACCGTATTTTCATCATACTCATTGGCTCTCAGGACCCTTTTTTCTTCGATGCCATATTGCATGGCAAGAGCATAGGCAAATCGAGAACAAGACAGGTCAAGACCATCTGATGTAATAGGGAGCACTGTCAGCCATGAGAAGCGTTTCCTTCAACAAGTCGGTGAACGGTGGTGTGGCTGTTAGGTGGTGTGCTTGAAATTATTTGCCCACTTCTTTCCTTCAATCTTGGTTTCCTTGCCAATCACGTCTAGATGATTACATGTTGAACCTCCTGAATGTTCTGCTCATTTTTTAGTAATCCTGATCTGATGACAGTGGACAAAATATTTGTCTCTCATTTAGATAAGATAATGGCTTCTGTAGCTGTTAACTAGGTTCTTTATCACTATCCTTCCTAATTTTCTAGCAGTTCAAATACGGCATGCTCATCTTCAGTGATTGATCTAGGGACTCGTCCCAGTATTGCTGATGTCAGGGTCCTACCGTCAGTCGGAGGTTGAGATTCGTTCTTACAATTATTCATCAACCTTTGCATAAAACTCCATTTATTCTGATGAGATTTAGTGAAAGCCAAGAAAACAAGGACGTTTTGTTGCACATTTGGCAACGCTGTAAATGTATTTGACCCACGTATCCATCTCTTCTCTTCCATATTCTTTCTTTTCCTTGGAAGGTCGTATGAATTCTCCCAAAAATCTGAGTCTGTACAATTCGTAGCTCTATTTCCTGAAATATTTCGGAAGTCTTTGTTTCCAAGCCAGGTTTAATTACAAGAGACTGTAATAATTATCTGATCTCTCTGACTGTGGGAAATATCCAAACTTTGGGCCTTCCTCCTTTAATTTATCCTACAATTTTTTCACGTTTTCCAGTTTTTCCCCCAAGTGAAGCATTATCCCCATACCAATTTTGCGCCCATCTTGGGTCTTTTAGTTTTCAAACTAAGGGTAAGATACCTATAGCGTAAATGTATGATACCTAGTGGGTCTCCTAGGGTGGTCCCCTCTTGGCTAAAAATAACTTTTTTACTTTCTCTAAACATGATCATTGGAGATGACCTTTTTGTAGTTATAGATACAAAACTCTGACACATAGATGCCAGAGGATCAGAGCGATCGATATGGCCAAGGAGCGATTTAATGCGTTGAAATCATTGTCTTCATCGATCAGAACCTTTTTGAGACACCTTCTTGATTTTCATCCTCGACGAACAGGGGAATTTGTTTATGCCTACCTCAACTGCAGCTTCAGTACTAGCACATAGCTGAATGGCTGAAAGTCTTCTCAAGAAAATTCTGAAAATTTTTTAGATCCTACTCTGTTAGCATCATCATTGATTTTGAGCAAAGTCATTGTAAGACTTCACCCATACCGTTTGGCCTTCTGGCCCCTTATGCAATGTACAACTTGACGAGCCTATAGAGCCCAAATTTTGTCCCATTCCACTACCCTATTCGCCAGCATCTTTGTTAAATTTGGGACTAAGTCTCTCACTATGGGCACCATATCGCAAGAGCATACTCCTCCATCAGTCGGTACCACTGGGGCCAGCATTCCCTTTGAGTTGACTGCCCTTTCAATGTGGTTTGCAACTATGTGTACATCAAGCATCAAGAGCAGTAGCTTGTCTACAAATCCCTCCAGTGCTGTATTCATCTGTGATGAATGTTTGGTTGTAAGAGTGATCATTGTCCTAGTGTCATCAATATGTGATTCAGGATGTAACACACCTTCTCCTGAAGGATCTGGTTGCCCATCATGTTGCATTTTGTAGTTTTCATCTCCCAACTTATCTGGCAAAACTCTAGCCACATGTTTTTCTGTATCATCTTTCTTGGGTAGTTTTTTCAATCTCCAATCGCATCCTCTGCTTCCTAAAGCAGTTTGTCAAATTTTCTGAACATTCTTAATTCTCCTTCTCCTGGTCATATTCCTTTTTCTCTGAAGGACAGAACTACAAATTAAAATTGTCCTTGTCCATTCCTTTGTCTAGCCTAGGGCGCTACAACTCCCATAATTTTGATGGTGAAAGAGTTTGAGCTCGACGCTATCACAGCAGTGAGCTTTTGAACTAGGTACTTAGTAACCATCCACTACCCAACCACACTTCGCCATCTTCTCCATTCCCCCAAACTGTATGTTTGGCGATATCTTGTCTGTTCAACCATATGGAGGTTTAAAAACGTTTGAAAGTTGCCTAGAATTATTCAAAAATGCAGCTTTTACTGCTGAGTAATATTTTGAAGATTGGGGAGGACTACTTTCCTCTTACGTTACTTGACATCCGTTCGTTCGGTTGCCTTTTTTGACCCATAAACGCCTCAACAACTACCACCGTCGATTTGTTTTGTGTTTATGAATATCATCTACCAAATTGATCGCCATCATCTATTTCAAAAGTAATTTTCATTGCTACTACGACCCTGTACCATGAATCTTCAACAATGGTAGGTTGCGTTCTTATTTCTATTAGATTATGAAATGAACTGAACAACCATCTGTTGATTGTTTCCTTTATCGATTATTCCTTGTGATTATGTAGATGTTTCAAGCATGTATTTTTGTTTGTTGAGTTGACGAAAGGGTTAATACCTCAAATGAATACGTTATATCTCGTTCCATTGGTCTGTTATATAATTTAATTTGACCATTTGTATTCTTATTATGGAGTAACGATGTTTGGAGAACCGATTCGTTAATTTGTGGTGGTGTTGTCTTGGTTTTAGTCTAACAGGTGGAGGTTGCTCCATCTCATAATTAATAGGTACCTACATAAACAATAAGTACACAACTTGCAATTGTTGAAGATTCCAGGTACAAAGTTGTAGCAATGAAAATTGCTTTTGTAAATATAACAAAATAGTTTTAGAGAATCACTGCCGGCGAGTGCGGGTTCAGTGCCTTCCAGCGGGAGTAAGGAGAACTACAGCCTTCCTCAGGCTGCAGTTTTGCACTGCTCACCATGTGGTGCGCTAGTAACCCTTCAATTTACTTCTTCGTCTTATTCTATTGCTCGGTGGTGGCACAAAATGGCACAAATTTTCTCCCCATTACTCCTTGAGATAGATCAAGACTTGCCATGTAGTCACATCACCCTTTGCCACAACATGTTCCATCTTAATGTAGGTAACCACCTAGAGAGTTCATCATTCCAGTACTGAAGCTCTCATGAAACAGTTGTGAAGCAGATCGTCATTTAACAAAGGTTGCTGCCTTAAACTTTGTGTAGCTATGTCATTCCCATAAGCGATATTTAAATGCCTGGAACGTATTATTTGTAGGGGAAGCCCTCTTCTTGTACAACTCCTTGGGCAATGAGGACATTCTATCGCATTATTTGCTTGACAGCTCACCAAATAATCATCCATATTACTATACTACACACATTTCTGTAGTTTTAACGATATATCAGCAATAACAATAGCTAATATTTTAATATTTAACAATTAGGAACTGGATTCTGAATGAGACTAAATTAGGCCCTTGACTAACTTTGGGACATATAGGTAGGTACCTAATTATTGTATGACAGGCAACTAGGGCTAACTGCTACATTTTCACTCCCTTTCGAGTTGAACAAACGCGATTTGACACTTCAAACTTTGTTTTTATTATCAACTGTAATTTATTGGATTCTTGAAACATTTCGACTCTCAGCATGACAATCCCATCCGACCATTTATGTACAATGAAAATTACAATGGCCCCCTACTTGTTTGTCAAAAGCTGAGAAGAATTTGATGAAACATCTATAGGTACCTTGGTAGGTGTATCCCACAGCGTTTCCTCATGTAATGTCACTATAATGATGATAGTCAAAGTAAAAATGTTGTGGCACATCTACTCTTAAATCTTGCATGTCCCGCATAAATAATCTTTTCTTGTTTTTCTTCCTCACTCGGCAATCGTTTATGTTAGAAAACCTGCATACATTTTCAAAGATGAATCAAGACACGAAAAGGTTCTAAAATCTTCATGGTCTCCAGGGTGAACCTTTAAATATTATTGGAAAAATAATTGAGCTCTTTAAAATTTCAAGCGGGATCCCTGTATCATACACCTCATTATACATGCCCGTTATGGGCTCCAGGAGGTTATTAGGGTCATTTTAGAAGAATTCTGAGGGGATTCGGTAAGGGCCTTGTTCTGTTCCCTTTGCCTTTGTAAAATCAACCTCACGTTTCCCAACAGTAAATGGATCATCGAGTCTTGAAGACACTGTGTGAGGGAGTGCATATGCACCTGGGGATGACAAATCAATAGGTCTTGAAATACCCCGCTCATTCTTCCAGCCTAATATCCCCATATTCTCTAGCACAGGACATTTTAAATGTTGCTACAATGCAGTGCCAACTACTCTCCTGAACCAAAATACTTCTGGCATTACAATAAACTTAGAAGTAATCAAGTTTCTTCGTCACTATAAACATATCAAGTTCTGCCTTTATCTTAACACTGTTATTGAATGTACTTACCTGTGTTAATGTACACAGTAAAATTATATTAATTTCTAATACCATTTCAAAATCTATTCTTTATTGAACTTCGTCTAGACTTTTTATTTCTGTTTATCCCTTCTCTCTTTTTAAGAAATGATTTATTTTATCTTTATGTTATGTTTTATAATATACTTTCCTTTATTTGAAGGTATTTTCTGTAGAACGAAAGAATTACGGAGTAGAAAAATCGGAACAGCTTCTGAATAGCTCAGTTGACATATTTCAAAACGACTGTATTATTTCGAGGAAGATAATTGAACGCTGATATTGTAATGACCTGCATACAAATTTTACCAAAACAGTTTGAACGAGTATAGGTTGGCATACAAAAAGAAGAAAAACGGAAGTTGATGAAGAACATTGTCTATTTCCACAAAAAAATAAAGAGTTACAATATTATATCGGTTTTGAATGATATATCATTAACTCATTGATAAGTTATTCTTTGTTGATGATGATGACATAGCCGTCAAAATCTATTCAACATTGTAACTCTTTATTTTTCGTGGAAACGGATTACGTTATTTATTAAGTTCTGTTCTCTTTATTGAAATGATTTTCCACAGCTTCGTCACGATTTAGTTGTTTGGTTTACATAATTGTATAGGAAGGTAGGTACTTGAACTCGTACTTAGGTACTTATAATAAACTGAACAGAACTGAACAAATCTGGAGAAAATTGGAACTTGTCTTCACATTAACTTTGCAAATATAAATACTGTTGGTACCAGAAAAACCTTTCGAAGCATCGAAAAACAGCTTGCCCTTATAGATCGATTTTCCCACTTTGATATCTAAATGAAAATGAGAAACAAGTATTAACCAGGATTTTCAAACAGAATTTATTACCGGTGTGTTTTTTATTGACATATGCAGATAATGCCTGCAAGGTGCCTTAGAGTGACGTCGATTCTACAAAACTTTTCAGCAGATGCGTGGAACGTGTTAAGTACCTATGCTAAGGTCGATTATATGCGTCAAAGAGGCTTCCGTTCCCGTCGGGGGCTGGACCCTCCCCTAATTTATTATGTCTTATAAGTAGGTAGTTTTAGTTCGGCTCAAAGACATTGTAATAGTAAACTAGACCCACTCGTAGCGCTAGTGTCGCATTGCAAATTGAACGGTCTGTAGTCGGCCATATTGGGAGCAACATCGTTTATTTATGTGCAATGAAGATTGTATTATTATAGTTCATCTACTCATGAAATTTCTTTGATAATGCACAATGGTTAAAGTGTGTGCGGTATTTAACTGCATAAATCGCAAAACTGAAGACTGCACACTCTCATTTCACAAGTAAGTATAGATTTTCACGATTTCCTAAAGATTATTTTGGTCCGTTGTAGGCCTCTTGATGTGGTAACGCAGTACCTATTGTAGTTGATAATAATTTTCTTTTTACTAACTTATCAATATGCATGAGCTACAAGGTTTCAAATTAATCTAAATTTTGTTTTGTTTTTTCCACAGATTTCCTTTAGACAAGAAATTGAGAGAATTGTATGAAATTGTTCTTTGTATTGACATTGTATTGTACTATTGTGTATTGTATATTGTATATACTATATACAATATACTATTGCATATTGTATGTAAAATGAAAAAAATATAATACTTAACATAGAAAGTGCCATGAAGTAGTTATTCATTTATTCAATTGTTCAGCTCCTCTGATCATACTCCTTGCCCCATCCAGGTGAACCCATGGTGTTTGTAAAACTGTGTCCTATGTACAAGATATTGTCTCAATATTGAAATGCAGAGCGATTCTTCTGTTACTTTGGAAGAATGGTTGAGATAATTGCTTTTGAATAATGGAAGGATCTTTCACTTTAAAATACCTAACTAACTTATGCCCCAACTATTATAAGTACAGTATGAAAAGTACAATATCGCCACTACGCAAAACTACATGAAATCATATTGGTAAGTAATGCACGCATTACACGGACGTCCCAATGAATGGATTTTATATATATTTGGTGAGAGTTAAAATAAGAGAAAAAACAAATACATCATGACTTCTCGAACCCCCCCCCCCCCCCCCCCCCCAATTAACTACCTTCACTGACAGTAAATTCAAATAATGAAACTTCCAGTATGAAATTTGAAGCTCCTGACATATTTTTATAACCTAGACCGGATTTATAATCGAATTTAAAAAAATGATCTCAAAAATCTGACTTGAATAGTTTTTTTTTTTTTTTTTTTTTTTTTTTTTTTTTTTTTTTTTTTTTTTTTAAGCCACTGAGGCCGCAATGGCCTATTGTAGCTGGAGGAGGAGGCCGTACCTCCTCCCCATCCCAGACACTAGATCGGCCCAATACCGACAGCCCTGCCAAACCAAGCACTATCTGCCTGGTTCCGGCACTCCTGCCAGCCAACAGGCACTACCTGGGACCCGAGTGCTCCACACTCGGTTAGTTACTGGGTCGCAGCCCCAGTCTGGCTTGGCGCCATATCACCAATGCCAGCCACAGCTGGGAAGTCAATCCTTCCCCACCACGTTTTGGCAAAAGCGAGGAGAGTCTTAATCTCCCCCGTCTTAATGTCTTGGGGGTCGATGGAGGTTTTGCCCCAATTCAAAAAGCGATTTCTTGCCAATATAGGGCAATGGCAGACCACATGACTCGCCGTCTCGTCTTCTGCCCCACAAAAGCGGCAGAGAGTGGAGTCTGATTTGCCCATTTTATGGAGATGGTATCTAAGTGGGCAGTGCCCAGTTAAGAGCCCCACAACCATACGCAGCTCCCTTCTCCCCAGGCTGAGCAGCTCCTTAGCTCTCTTCCTAGAGAAGTGAATAAATTGTTTCGCCTGCCTCAGGCCCTTGACGTGGAGCCAGTGGGCAGTCCTCTTCTTACTCTCCCATTTGGTGAGCTCTCCAAGGAGAAAGCTCTCCGTAGTGGCCAGAAAAGGTTCTGGGCCCATAGGGAGAGAAGCAGCACCCTTCCTAGCAAGAGCGTCAGCTTGTTCATTCCCCTCCACCCCCTGGTGCCCTGGGCACCACAGCAAGGTAACCTTATTGTTCCTGGCAAGGGTCTTGAGGTTAGTCAAGCATTCCCACACCAGCTTCGACGAGATGGTGAAAGAAGCTAGTGCCTTCAAGGCTGCTTGACTATCTAATAAAATGTAGATTTTTGCTCCATTCACTTGACAACTCACCAGTCTGTCAGCGCAGGAGTTTATGGCATATATTTCTGCCTGGAAAATGGTGGCGACTGTTCCCAGAGATTCTGAAATCTCAGTTCGTGGGCCAAAAATACCCGAGCCAGCCCTACCATTCATGACGGAGCCATCTGTGTAGAACACTATAGCCCCACGTTCGCATTGGGGCCTCCCTTCTTACCACATTGATCTACTATGAATGTAGACCTTGAAGGGGAGATCAAAGTTCCGTGTCTCCGCCATGTGGTCGGAAACACTGAGCGATGACTCATCCACTGCAACCTCCTTCAAGATGGCATGGTGAGTACGCCCAGATTCCCGCTTTAAAAAGCCATTCCTCCACGACCTCACTCCCTGCAGGAAGGCAACCTTCCTGACATGGATATGCAGAGGAGGAAGGTCCAAAAGGACCTCCAGTGCAGCTGTAGGACTTGTGTGCATGGAGCCTGTAACCCCAATGCACGCCATCCTTTGCAGCCTTGCCAGCTGACTCACAGCCGTTGCCTGGCTGACCTTTGTCCACCAGACAAGGGCCCCGTAGGTCAGCATCGGTCTGACCACTGTGGTATATAACCACATGGTCATCTTTGGGCTCAAGCCCCATGTCTTCCCTAACATGCGTCGGCCCGACGCCATAACAAAGATGGCCCTGTCCACGGCCCTCTTAATGTGAGGCGTCCAGGTTAGCTTCTGATCAAAGTTGACTCCCAGGTATCTGGCCCTGGTGCAGAAGGGAAGTTGCCTGCCCCCCAGACAGACCACCTGCATGTCAACCTTTCATCTTCTGGTGAACGGAAGAAGGGCCACTTTATCAGGGTTCACATATAGCCCCTCCTCCGTGCACCATTGCTGTACGACATCCAACGCCATCTGCATCCGTTCACGGACTGTCTCCTCGAACTTGCCCCTGACAATGACCACAATGTCGTCAGCATATCCTACCACCTCAAAGCCATTGTCTTTGATTTTTCGTAGGAGGCTATCTACCACGAGTAGCCATAACAGAGGGGAAAGCACACCGCCCTGCGGACATCCCCTACTTGGAATAGCACTGACGGTTGCTTCCCCCAACTCCGAGGATACAACCCTGCCCTTCAGCATGGTATGTATCCATTTGGTGATTTGCGGATCGACATCTCGATCCTCTGCTGCCTTAATGATGGAGTCATATGACGTGTTGTCAAATGCCCCACCTATATCCATAAAGCAGCAGAGAGCTACTTCTTTGGCCTCCAGACTCCTGTCAATCAACACCGTCAATTCATTCAGAGCAGTCTCAGTAGATTTCCCCCTCTGATACGCGTGTTGTGCCGCCTGGAGTGGTACCTGGGTTAATTGCTCTTCCCTGATCACAAGGTTCACAATCTTCTCCATGGTTTTCAGTAGGAAGGACATGAGACTGATGGGGCGGTAGTCTTTTGCATGGCCCTGTCGGCCTGCTTTCGGAATAAAGACCACCCTGACCTTCCTCCACATCCTAGGGATGTGGTTCAGCGTATAACTGGCCCTAAAGATCTTGACCAGCACCAGCACGAGAGCCCCCCCCTCCATGCTGTAGCATGGCTGGGATGATCCCATCCGGGCCCGGAGATTTATAGGGCTTAAATGTGCCAAGTGCCCATTTAACTCTATGGGGTGTAAATATCCTGCCAGAAGCTGCATACAAGGCTTTCCTTTCATGGCAGATGTCATCAGTATGCTGATGTGGAAAACTTTCACTGTGTATGCGTGCAGACCCCGGAAAGTGCACCCGTAGGAGCTCCTCCAGGGTCTCTTCCGAGCTTCCAGTATACACCCCATCTGCCTTTTGTATAGTGCCCAGCTCAGCTGGTCTGTCCTTGGCAAGGATCTTCTGCACTTTGGACAGCACAGACAACTCTGTAATGTCCTGACAGAAGTTCCTCCAGGACAGTTTCCCGGCCTTTCTAAGGGCACAGGTGTAGGAGTTGGCCATAGCTTTATAGGCCTGCCATCTCCCATCCCGCTTTGCCCTGTTGAAAAGCCTTCTCGTCTCTCTGCGAAGGAGACCCAGGTCCCTGTTCCACCATGGAACAGACCTGTTTGTTCTGACAGTCTTGACTGGGCAGCTTAGCTCGTAGCTTCGCTGAATGGCTGCCCAAACGAGTTCATTAACTCGGTCAAGATCTCTTGTTGTCTGGATATTAGTGTCCAGGTCCTCCAGCTCATCAGCTAGAAGAGTGTTAAACAGAGTCCAATTAGTGTTCTTAGGACTCCGATATGTCTCAGTGAAGCAGTTCGGATGCTCCAGCCGGAACCCGATAATCCGATGGTCCGACAATGAAGCCTCTTCCGACACATGCCACCCTGTGACCCTATTTGCATAGAAACTACTTGTCACAGTGATATCCAAAATCTCACTCCTTGCCCGAGTAACAAAAGTAGGCTCACTGCCCCTATTCAAAACCGCGAGATTTTCCGCGGTCAGAAACTGGACAATGGACTCACCTCTTTTGTTGATGTCGTGATGTCCCCACAGCAGATGATGACCATTGGCGTCACATCCAATGATGAGATGCAGCCGTTGTCTCTGGCAGTGTGACACTAGCTGCCGCACAATCACCGGAGGGGGCTCGTCCTCATCGCCTGGAAAGTAGGCTGAGGCGACAACACATCTTCCTCCGTTGCTGTCCTCAAGCAGTATAGTTGTGAGGTCTCTGGAACAGAACTCAGGCATGGCCAAAAACTTGACTAGGCTGTTTACTAGGATGGCCGATCTTGGCCTATCCTTGCCACGGTGGAAAATTACCTTTCTGTTCTGTGCAGATAGTCCCATCACCTTGCCCTCAGAGGCCCACGGCTCCTGGATAAGGGCAATGTGGTGGTCTTCAGATGTGAACTTGTGGCTCAGGACCGCCGACGCGCCCCTTGCCCTGTGCAAGTTCACTTGAAGAAATTTTAGATGTGTATTATTCATTTTTTTCTATGTGGTCCATTTTGTTCCCACAAGAAGCTAGGGAAATGAACAGTCCACCCGCGCAGAGCCCCGCATGCACAGGTAAGCCTAATTACACCCAGGGGGTCGGCCGGTACCCTGGGGCAGCCGTTTGAGGTGCACTTTACCCTCTGCACCATGCAGACCATAGGCACGGCGTGGACACCTTTGTCTTGAGGGTTGGTGTCTGTACTTAGTTGCCAGTGCAATGGCTCACATTGCCCAGTATACTCCTAGGAGATACTATCGTGCAATAGGCAGTGTGAGCCGTGGCTTAAGCCCTCCCACCACGACAAGGTAACAGACATCGGGAGGGGACTTGAATAGTTAAAACATCATGATTTATTACTATTACCTCCTCCAATCTTCCTCGTCCATAATGAAATTTGAAACTCCTAATATACCTTCCAAAACTAGACAAAATTCTTAGTTGAACAAAAAAGAATCACAAAAATCTGACGATATTAGTTAAAACATCATGATATTTTACTGTTACCCCCTCCATTCACCCTTTTTCATAATCAAATTTGAAATTCCTGATATAAGATCCAAAACTAGACCAAATTCATAGTTGAACAAAAAAAGAATCACGAAAATCGGACGAGAATTGTGGCCTAAATAAGTTTGTAAATCTTCATATTTGGTTAGATATTCCAAAGACAAGCAGCTCCCACAGTTTGTCTCTGTTGAAAATATTGCTTAAAATTCATTTACAAACTGTGTTGTGATCATAATAATTGAAGTTTTTAATGATTTTAGACTAGTTTTCATCAAGATAATACAAAATATGTTTTCTACGAACACTTATACACAAACTAGCTAGCCTTACAATTCAAAAAGGGCGCGTGAAGCTGACCCCAATATGTCCGCCAATGCTCTCTTCAATTTGCATTAGGCGGCCTCTGAGATCCACGTACAGTTGTAGGGCCTTGGCTCGGCTTCACACGAAGATTCAACTAGTACAGCACCTATAGTGAATTAAGGAATTTTTAAACATTATTATTATTATTAATTCATTTATTGATGTGCCTGTGCTCCTATCAATTATGCTGAGAAGTATAATACAATATCAAAAAACTCTGGGATTAACAACGAATAATATTTTGAAGAGCAATGTCCTCTACAAATTAACTAAAAATCCCCTGAGTAGGTACGCGAAGGAATACACAGGCGATATTCTTTTTGCCATCCAGCACCAAGAATCCCCAGGCTCAGAGGACTGGAATACGGGGGTTCCTTGTTACTTCCTACCACAATGCTACAGAGAATTAGTACGCATGCATCCATCGTACAACACTGATACCAATACAGCAATTCTAAGTACTTATATTGTAGAATTAGATGACAGACGCCTTTTTTTTAACCCTCGGTGGCACCTCCCGGGATCATGGTGCCCAAGGTGACCGACCGCCTCAATCGCTCCACCGGGCCCTGAGAGGAAGTATGACCATGTTCAGATTTACTTGCGTGAATTCTAGACTAGATTTATAGTTATCTATTGACAGTCAGCAAATGTCAGTGAATTCTGAAGCTGGTATGACTGTTCCAACTCTTGTTTTACTCCTAAATATTCTTGAGTAACATTGACACATGTTTGCTAGATACCTACCTAATTGTCTCTATCCTGGCACCAAATATAGAACGTCTAAGTTTTATCGATGATCATCCATCTTTTCAGATGATACTTTAGAATGGCACTTCAGCATTCCTAAAGAATTACGATTACAGCCAACACTAAGCTTGATATTGAGTTCATTCCATTTAGCTTAGAGACTAGAATATAAATTATCAAACATGGATGAACATGATATCCATTATTTTACCCTCCATCCATTAGATACTTAAAAACGGAAGTTAGCGAAAAAACGTTGTCTGTTTCCACGAAAAATAAAGAGTTACACTGTTACATCGATTTCGACGGTTAGGCCATCATCAGTAACAAACAATAACTTATTACAATGAGTTATTGTTTGTTACTGATGATGGCCTAACCGTCGAAATCGATGTAACAGTGTAACTCTTTATTTTTCGTGGAAATAGACAACGTTTTTTCACTAACTTCCGTTTTTAAATGGGTTTCCACAACTTCGTCGCGAGTGATTTAGTTCGCATTAGGTACTTGTTACCTTCTTTAAAGTAATAATTTGCTTAGGAACTTTGAGTAGGTACCTATCTATCTGAATAGCATTTAGCATACCACCTAACCTAGATAACAAGTGGAATTTGTTTCTTCTATGTCCCTGTCTATTATTTTGAACACCATTTAGGGTTTCCTTGTGATGTTTTTTATTTTTTTCCCCCTTTGTTAATATTAGAGTTTTGGTTGTTTCTCTATTGCGTTACCTATTTCAATTGTTCTATCATATTATTATTTTGTGTTCCCTGATGTAAATAATAAAATATATCAATTTTGTCTGATTATGACTTTCATCTAGTGATGATTTTGTATTGCAGAGGCTCAGTGGGATGCGCACTGTGAGAGAACTACCAGTAATGGATGAACCATTAGCTCTTGGATCAGGTATTCCTATTGAAATCATGGGCTGCACCTATCTTTAACAAGCTAATATCACATTAACTTTTTGACCTTAGTTTGGTCAAATAAACAAATTATTGAAAGTAATAAGTTTAGAGGTATATTTCTGAAAGTGTTATCACAATTACGCTTATCCACGCTTACTCATAAAATATGTGGGTCCTACAAAGATGAGTAATTTTGAGTAGTTACTGTTGTGTAATCCACGCATCAATAAAAGTTAGCAAATTGATCAAGAGTGATAATCATCATTCGCTGATTTGAATAACATGAAATATAATACCTACCTACCTATTTTGAAAAATAAAAAATTAGTTCCTACGTCAAGTGGTTGAAAGGATCTCATTGAGCAGGGAAACATAATATTTATAGCGCAGGTAGTAATGATAGGTACTTCGTCACCCCGAAACAAAACTCCACATTCCAATTTTCATAATTTTGAAGTTGACATTTTGGGGACCCCTTCAGGTAGGATGTTGGCAATTTTTATCAATTTGATGAAAAGGGCGTTTCATATGAAATTATGAATTTAATGATGTTTTAGTTATCACTTTCAGATTATCTGTAAAGAAGGTTTTATGTAGTTGGTAGCTGCAAAAACATTCGTGTTTTGCTTCCTCACTACCAACGGTAGGGAAGCTTTGTGTTCATGATAGAAGACGAAAAAATTATTTTCCTCCAAAATCTCCTGTCTGATATCTGTCTGTCTGTCTGTGGTAAATCCTTGTCACGCCCAAAACTATAGGTAGGTACCTACTAAGTTTCAGTCAGGTTTCGATGAAATTTTTAGGGATTGTGCGGGTTAGCTCCTAGACGGTCCCCTATAATTTTCAATACCGTCGAATTCTCGAATTCGAATAATTTTCGAACGTTGATTTCTCATCATGTCGGTTCGATTTCGTTCAAACGAAAGATGCCCAAAAAATATATGGCGATTAGTAGTGTAATAACCATTGTGTAAGCGTGAAACTAATATCGATTGACAAATGCAAAACTTGAGTCGAATGGAACGATTTTGATAAAATTTCCATGGATTGTGCGGGATAGCTTCTAGATGGTCTCCTATAACTTTCATTGCCGTCACATAAATAGTAGTCTGTGCGCATGCGCAAACGTTAAATTATTAAGACGATTCCTTATCATCTATAGGTCTGATTTCCTTCAAACTCGTTAGATGCCCTATAAATTATATCACGGTTGGTGGATTAATAACTATAGCGAATGCGCAAACTAGAATTGATCGACATATACAAAACTCAGAGACTAATGGACTGGTTTACGAAATTTTCAAGGATTGAACAGTCTAGCTCCTAGATGTTGCCCTATAAAGTTTGGAGTAACAGTAGCCTGTGTGCATGCGCAAACATGAATTTTTAATAACGTCAACTTACCAATCTTTTCCACTCGTAAATTGATCTCCAACTTATTCTATGCGTCAGTGTTACAATATGTGAGGAAGCTATATACGTTTTTAAGATAAGAACAGAATGATTACCTATAATTGTATTCATCCAGGTATAAGTTGGCCAAGGAATTGAATATATAATTGTGAATTTTAAATAAAATTCTATAAATATCACTTTGGTATTTTATCACTTGGAATGATTATGAACTCATCAGCAATAGTGTTTAGTACAGACCTACCATATCAAACCTCTGATTCATCTGTAACATGCGAAAGTGGCAACTGATAACATTTTTTGATAACATTGCCCAGATGATCCACCCATGCTTGAGACCCCCAAGTTTGAATCATAGAGTGGCTGGAATTCCGATTCTTTTTTGAACATTGTACTTTTGGTCTAAGGTTTCAGCTTTATAGTTCAGTACTATCCTTGCTATTTCTCCTGGGCCACAGAACAAATCATACAACATGTTGTGAATTCAATTTTTTTTGGTTATCCTAGACGTTTGGTATAAATTTGGTATCACTGGAGCATTTGGGTAACCTGGTTGGTCAAGAAAAATATGTTTGTAATGCATAATCATTCAATAAAAAAAGAAAGTTAAAGAGAAACGTTGTATAATTCCATGAAAATAAAGAGTTACAATGTTAGATCAATTTCGATCGTTAGGTCATCATCCGTAACAATCACAACAATCATAACTTATATTGTGAAGTTATTTATTATATTATACGAAGTTCTATAATTGAGGAGCTGACATGGAAAAGCAGCTAAGTCCAAAAATCGAAAGAAAAATTTTTTTCGTCGAAGTGCGAGTAAACAGTCACGCCAACGGCGTGGGAAAAGCCTTAGGTCCTCCCGTCCTTGCTAGATCGCATCGTGAATAAATGTGTGACCTTTGCATGGAAAAGAGATTATGTCCAACAAATCTGATAAGAGTTCAGAGGGAGTTCCTATGAAATTTGATTTTTGGACTTAACTGCTTTCCTATGTCAGCTCAATTATTATAACTATAATATAATATATAATAATATAACTATAATTGCCGCTAATGACCCTTCCGGGTGAGATGTGGCTTAAATTCTAATAAATATATATATATATTAGAATTTAATATATATATATATATATATATATATATATATATATATATATATATATATATATATATATATATAGTATACACAGTTCCTCCTCTAACTTACATTTCATTTTTATTTTATTTTTTTCTAATATTGAAATGGTTTCTTGGTCTTGAGTGATTTAATTCGTATGATCATTCTATATTGGCCATTGTTACTGTGCCTTGTTTAGATTCAAATACAATGTTTGTTCTTATTCAACCTTAATAGCATTTGTTTCTTGAAAATTTAACCAACAAATTCTGTTGATTCAAATGCTGACTTTTATTATTTTACATTTCATTTCTTAAATTATTACCTACCTACCACAGAGTTCATGATTGAGTGCAAGATGTTCAAGTAAAATAAATAATATTTCGTTTAATGAAATCTGTTCAAATAGGGTCAGTAGACAACGTCGAATTGGAATGGATATTGTCTGATTGGTCTCCCTGTTCTGCAACATGTGGTGATAATGGATTCCAGGTGCGTTCAATATACTGATAACAAGAGTTTATAATACCCATGGCATAAAGTTAGTTTGCTTTATAGTCTTTATTTCATGGTCAAGATGATACATTCTCCATAATGAAATAAATCTTTCATGTCTCAAAGGGTTTTTTTTTTTTATCAGTCTATAACGAAAGTGATAGGTAGGTGTTAGGTACTCCTAAAGGTGCCCATATAGAGATAATAACTCTTTGCATTTATTTTATCTATCTCTTGAATATTATTTCAAGTCGTGAAAACAGTTAGCAGTTAGAGGGACGGGAACACAGCATACGCAAAGGCAGTCGAATTCCGGAGAATCACTGTTGCCTTTCACTTGCCCTATATGGTGTGATGTGAGATGAATCAGGAAGTGATGTTCATTTATTGATATTTGCAATACTGTTAGCAATAATTGATATTGGAAATTAGTTGGACAATGTGTGGATCAATTCTCAGTGTTTTCCTAGTTGATAACGCGAATTTCAATAAATGAACATCATAATGGGAGTCCTCATGAAATGTTTCATCCTGAAACTAAATTTTTCGTTTTCCCACTCTCAAAAATTCAACTGATCCATAAAATCATTCATTAGTCATTTGTTCCACAAGATGTCTCGTAGATTTCGACTCAAATCCACAGAAATGGGGAATTTTCATTGGAAAAAAACAAAGGTTGTGCATATTGCTCACGTTTGTGGATGTGCTCAGTGCGCCATTTCATTGTTTTTTAATTCTACTAAAAAAAAAATATATATATATATATATATGTTTTCCGGTTTTGAATGCAATGTTGTGCTACTTTCTGAACCCCATCAGAAAGTAGCACAACATAACTGCAAAGTTCGCAACGGTTTCTATTGACCCAGCTTTACGGTACGTACTTAGATAGGTAGTTAGTTTTAATTACATGAATTCAATCCGAAAACCAAGAGTTTTAATTGAAGAGTTTTTAATTAATTTTTTAAGCTTTATTGTTTTGCAGGCATATTTGTGTAGGTACCTATTAAGTTTTGAACACATAGATAGGTAACTATTTTCTGTTTTATGGAAAGTTTCATACATTCAGTTAATACCTATTACATAACGTCAATCAATTTTAAACAATTTTTTATGCAAATCGAATCCATAACGCATTAAAAATAGACAAGATGAATGTAAATGTACTGTAATATTAGTAGGTAGTGGGCCGCCCGTCCCTCAGTGTCATGAGGGTCCATCCTAATATAATAATCCGTCCCTCTAGGAGTTAACCAATGATCATTTTTATTTTGAGGAACAAGCTTACAAAGTAGTGGATACATACCTACTTATTATCCTCTTGTTGAAGCGTTTTAGCAAAATAAATGTTTTGTTGTAGATCAGGACTGTACATTGCATGGCAATGCTGCATAATAATTCAAAAAACGTTGATGCTAACTCTTGCATCAATGCTGGCCTGGTTCAGCCAGACATAAAACAGAAGTGTGGCTTTGTGGCATGTCCTCACTGGGTACCGAGTGATTGGCAGCCTTGTATAGAAGCTAGATGTTTTACATACAATACTGGTACGTATATTCTTAGTGTTCATAACGTTATTCCGAAGGTACCTAACAGTGTTTTTTTTTTTTTTTTTTTTTTTTTTTTTTTTTTTTTTTTTCAATATGAGAGCTGATTGTCTCGACTTTTGTTAACATCATGACCAGCCAAAGAGGTGGAGTCAAAATTAACAAGATAAGGTTTGGTTGTAGCTACTCTGAGATGTTGGTGTTTTCCAGCGCTACATCACTCCACATTTGGGACCCCCCCCCCCCCCCCCCCCCCCCCCAATGTATCACTATGCTTCCACTAACTTGGTAGATTAAGAAAAACAATTATTATTTGATGTTTGGTGTCATCAATGCCTACACACTTTATTGGCCAAAATAGTGTAATAACTTCTATTTTATTCTCATGTATTTCACTATACTGATTGTTGTTTATTTTTGGTAGCAATGCAGCGGAGAAGCGTTGAATGTCATTCTGATAATGGCACGATTTTGGAGGATAAGTTTTGTGACGACTTGACTAAACCAGTACTAAGACAAGAATGCTACAACGATAAATGTAAAGGGACTTGGAGGGTTGGTGACTGGTCAGAGGTAATAATCAATAATTAGTTACAAGTAGGTAATCATTCACCTTAAGTATTTTACATTTTTATTTAATTTTCCATATTTGAAGGATAGAGAAAGGAAATATTAGTAATCGTGTATTTAGTATACAGGGTGGTCACGACTTAATGGATCACTATCTCTATCTCCGTTAATATGGGGGCTAGAAAAAACTTCAAGAGGTAATCCCCCTTATTTTTTGTGAATAATTCAAATATTACCTACACTTTTGAGCACCGGGCATACGCACAAATGCGCAAAACGCGCATCAATTTTGTTATTTCAAATGAAACCCCCCCTTTTTACTGTAGATTCGGATTTTATGCGAAGTTGCATGAAGAATTGACCCATCACTCGATTTTTTAAGTGCGAGTAAACGGGGGCAAATCCACTCCAAATATACACAATTCCGCTCTAAAAGTAGGTACAAAAATTGTGAAATGCTGAGTTTTGAAGATATTCAATCGCCACATGTAATACATGATTTTGGGGCATTTTTTCTAGCTGAACCTCGTAATGATGTTCATTTGTTGATATTTAATACACCAACTTGGGAAAACACCGAAAACTCGACTGGAATTGCACTTATCTTACTCACTTCCACACAGCACAAAGCGTACTAAAGTGCAGTTTTTCGGTGTTTTCCCAAGTTGGTGTTGCAAATAACAATAAATGAACATCATTAAGAGGTTCAGCACAAAAAATACCCAAAAATCATGTATACATATGGCATATGAATATCTTAAAAACTTAGTATTTCAAAATTGTTGCACTTTTAGAGCGGAATTGCGCCTGTTAGCCCGCACTTGAAAAATCGAGTGATGAGTCATTTCTTCATGAAATTTTACGTTGAATCCGAATCTGTAGTAAAAAAGGTGGGTTATCATTTGAAATAACAAAGTTGATACGCGGTTCGCGCATGCGCGATGCGCGAATGTGTGATATTTGAATTCCTTACAAAAAAATAAGGGGGTTACCTTTTTCTCTATTAGTTACTTGTGTTCTAGTCAGATTTAGTTGAAACTGTTTTATACATTGACCCACCAGCAAACCAAAGTATTGGTATGCGTATGCACCCTATATGCATCTGTTTAATTTGACTCATTTTCGTTAAAGATTGTTGTGTGACATGTTTATAGTGTGCAGCAAGCTGTGAAGCTCAAGGCGTCAAGTACCGAATCCTCCAGTGTGTGTGGTATGGGACTAAAAAACCTGCTGGGAATGCGTGTCGAGATATACCGAGGCCTTCAGTTATGAAAACTTGTAAAGGCCCTACGTGTAGTGACAGTAAGTTTCATAGTTTTTGATTTACAGAACTCATATAGAGTAGAAGTCAACTCTTGTTGAATAATTGCAATCTGTACTTTTTACAGAATCAGATTGCCTCGATCATTCGAAATATTGCCAAAATATACGTGCCATGAATATGTGCCGGATGTATAGATATCAAACTCAATGTTGCCAATCGTGTAGCAATAGTAAGCATTAATGTTGGCTTTAGATTGTACATATACCATAATGTAAATGAGACTAGTTACCTATTAATAATTGATTGAATTGTCATGCAAACAGCTGTATAATTCGTGTAAAAAGGAGAGGTTCTTGGTGAAATAATACACATTGCTACTTATGAAAACAAACAATTAAAGTTACCAAGAGTTGTAAATTTTGTGTAAATAATTCTTATCATCAATTTGACGTTTTAAAGTATGCTACTGTAACCACTAATCCTTCCCCTTAAACTAATTGTTTGAAAGAGTTTTACAAATAAAATATTTTGACTAAGTGTTTTAATTATTATTATATTTTATTTTTTGAAGTGTACAATTTCATAGCACTACCTCCACTTTTTTCTCGTTTCTAAGGATTAGTGTTACATATGCAGTTTGAAAAGCTACTATCATAGTACCTGGTGGACCATAAATAAGTGTTGATGTAACATTATCATGTTCCAAATGAATGATCTCTTTGAACCTTCATATTTAAAGGCAAGACCTAAAAATAGGTATCTATCAACCTACTTCAGTAGGAGAGTTAATCAATGACAAAAAAAGGGGGGGCAGCATAGCATGAATAATACGAGATATCATTCTTTTTTTCTGGCTGTTTTACACTGGAGTTGTCTTTAAAATCTTTAGAATTTGTCCGCTGAATAAATATGTAGATACTATGCAGGTAGTACAGAAAGAAATTACATTCGTATTGTGTCTCCTGGGTATGTCATGATTATATTCTCTAACTCCATGAAACCTTATTTTCATAGTTTTCTCTAATTCTTCATTCATATAATTATTACCAGGGTTCACAACTAAAAAATAGGTAATAATAATACAATTTTTTGAATAGTGAGTCAAATTGCTTACCTATTTCACAAACGCCACAAAAGAAATTGGTTTTTGCGTGCATTTGTATATTATAGGGATATGCACTCCATCCGTAACATAAACCCACGATATACCTCCTTACCTGTTTTGCAAGGCCTCGAAATATGAATTTGCTACAAAAATCCACTTAACAACAACACATAAGGGCTTTCTTATGCACTGGCTTTGCTCATGCACCACCATTAGTTCAAGAAGTTTGGTATAGAGATTTCACTAATTGTCTACTTCCTTGCTATTTTGCATGCACCCTAGGAATCGGACATCTGGTTTTTATAGTTACCTGAGCTTCCTGACAGACCAGTTAAGGTGATATATACACTAGCAGTATTTCTTCGTTGTTTCCACGCTTTTGAAGTAAAATGTTAAAGTGGATTAAGTCACTAAAGAACAGAAATTAACGAAAGAGGATATTTAAAATACATCACAAGCTGGTGTAATAATATTTTCCTAATAACTGAAGTCTGACGGAAGTCAATGGTATCAGATTCAGGCTCGTAATATGCATTCTTTTCTTGCATACATACTGTGGTGAAATCCACCACCTCTTTTCAACAGCCCTTTTCAGGGCTACCAAAAAGAGGTAGGCACACCACAAAAATATTTACAAGACGTCGAAGTACAACTCCGTCAAACAAAATATTTCACCGGAGAGAAAATACTAAATTCTCTCCCAAAAGTGAAATATTAAAGATTAACACGCAAGGCGACCTCCCCAAACATTTACTGGGCGAGAGAGATACGACAAACATCTCGAGACAAGTCGCCTTGAACGAGAACACGCAAGGCGACCTCCCCAAACATTTACTGGGCGAGATAGATGCGACAAAAAGTTCGAAACAAGTCGCCTTGAATGAGAAACCTCAAACAGGAAAACTCAAGGTCGTTCAGCCACCCCCGGGGACCCCGTCAAAGCAACGGACGCAGGGAAACCACCTCGAAAAAACAACTCAGCTATCATATGCCCAGATACTGAGAAAACACTGTGCGAACCAATGAGATTGCACAGTCGAATTTATGAAATTAAGCGGACCAACCAGGAGGCGGCAGGAGGCGGCCACCTCCCTATAAATACCCCGCTAGGAGCCCTCCGAAATTCATTCCACTTTCCGCTCTCGACGACGACACCTCCGAAGTACGAAGAATTCTACACGCTCTACGCTGACGAACCTTCTGCATTGCGAGTTCATCTCAAGAACGGCTTCCTACTGCTTTCTACAAGCCAGACCTTCTCTCCACACAGATTTCGCATTGGCATCTACGAGTCCAGTGATTATTCATCCTGCTCATTGCCCAACGTAGTTCTTCTGTTAGGACGCCACCCGGTACTTCTATCGATATTCTCTTTAGACAGTACGCCCGAGGGACGTTCCGAGCCGTGTCACCCGGATTACATAGCCTTAAGCTCGTAGTCGACCGCTGGGGCACGCCGGTAAATTACTCAGCTCCTCCGCTCTAATTTACCGTCTACGGAAGTCTTTTTCAAGACTGCGAGGTAGGACCCTGCCGTCTGAGCATTGGAAAGACGCTCCGGCAAGCGAGTCCACTTCCAAAACCCTCTATTTTTCACACGTAGAGGCATCGAAACGAGCCAAAAACTCGATCATTTCGATGGAACGTCAGCCTTCTTACTTCCCCTTGCAGGGGAAGGAGGAAGGCGGCAAGGCCGGGCCGAGTGACCAACGCAGTGCGCCCTACCGGCCACACGGTGAGCCCGCTGAACCAAACATCAGCGCAAGGCGCGACCCTCACGTCCGGATCGCCTTCTCGCCCGACGTATTCGTTCGAGAAACTTTCGAACAAGACTCACCTACACAAAAGATCGAGCAAACCTTTCAGACTCGCTCTGAAGCCGATCTTTACGATTCGACCAAGCTGTCCGACTACCCACGATGTCCGACGCAAGCTTACACGGTCGATCCGAGTGTCAAATACACTCCAAATGCACAAAAAGCAGAGGATACTTTTCAGTACCTCAACCAAGCTCAATATATTCCCCTTTCAGATGTAAATCTAAGGCCGGAATATTACAAAACGGCTCAGTACGAAACTGATCGAACCCAGCACTTGGTACACGAGCCTAGCGCTCCGCGCGGCTGCGACACGGACTATCCACCCTTCCAGCCCGCGAAATCAGTTGACCTTGGCGGCTCCGCCCGCATTCCTCGCGGGGGTGGCCTAGAAACCAACCCGCATAACCGGGATATAAATGTCCGACTTGGTCTACCAACGTCAAGTCAAACCTATATAAATCCACTACAAATGGTGACCCCGCCTTTGAACAGGCTCAACACGGAGCATTTCGTTCCCTCTTATGAAGCTAGTGGATTTCAGGGAACCACTGCGGGCGTGCGACCCCCGCCGGGCCTCTACGCCCCACATCTCACGCAACATCCCTCTACAAACAGTGGCTTTCAAGCACTTTTAGAGGAGATGGGAGATTATCAAAAACCAGTCTTCCAAAAGAAGAATATTGATCGTGCACTCGCCGAGTTCGATCAATACTGCGTGAGAAAACACATGAGAACGCAAAACGAATGCTTCTCAGCTATATACAAGTGGGTACCAGAAGAAATGAGGGAAGCTATCGACTCAGCTTACCTCACGGCGCCTCACGCACCCTACGAAGAGGCCAAACAGCGCCTCCTACGAGAATATGGGTTGTCTTTACAGGACAGGCTCCTCGCACTCGAGGACCCCGCATCTCTCGCCAAAAAACCCAGCACCAAGTACCACGAGATGTACTCGAAAGCTGTTGGGTACTTTTCGGAAGCTCTAATCACTCAAAAGTGGATTGAGACTCTTCCCATCGAAGCACGAGGTATGGTCGCAGCTCAGCCTACCACGACCTCCCGGCTCGACCTAGCTGATACGCTACACGCGTACAGAGCAGAGAATACTTCTCTGAACATACGAGGAGTTGAATCTACTCCGAAACCCATAAATACTGGTTTCAAAAAGGCCCTCTCGAAACAAGCTGAGTTCAAACCCCAACCAGTGGAGAGTAAACCTCACAAACCGATGGCCTACGTCTGTCGAAACCACGTACGTTTCGGTAACGAAACTCGCAAATGTGCAGACCCAGAACACTGCACTTGGAAGACAAACACTGCTTCCAAAACTAGCAAAAAGGCTGCGACTATAAGCCAGCCTAAAACCCGGGTTTCTACCGAAAATACTCAGCAGTCGGTACAAGAAAGTACCATTCCAACCTCCGACACAGAGAGTTCGGAAAACGAATAACTGCCAGCGTATCTGAGCCTATACGCCGGCAGTCTACTGAGTATAAAAGGCTTTTTTTCAAGTGCAAACTAAATGGCACTGAATTTCTCATAGACACGGGAGCAGAAGTGAACATTCTGCCCCACAATGTCACAAAAAAATTGGGCTTGAAAATTCTCAAGTCCAACGTTAAGCTCACAGCAGCTAACGGAGCCCCTATAGATACACTAGGGCGAGCTGACACAACAATTAACATCGGCCTCGGGGACATGACCACCGAGTTTATGATCACGAAAGTTGATCTAGCGATCCTAGGTATCCCATTCCTCGAATCTTGGGATATCGGAATACGGGTCAAACACAAGTACATTTATAAAGATAAAATGAAGTGCTATGCCGATCAAAAAATAGCTGCAGTCATGAACAAAAAGTTCACTGACGAACAAATTGCAGCTACTATCCCTCACCGTGACAATACACCTCAACCAGAGGACGTGCAAATCACGGAGGACGAAAACATTCGCTCTATCATTAACAAATACAATGATAAAATGAGCAAAATTCATGGTAAATGGAAGAACAACGGGGTTTACCACCGTATAACCACGGAAGGAACTCCAGTACACTTCCGAGCGAGACCCATGGCAGGAGAAAAACGGGCTCAAGTCAAAAAAACTTTTGACGAAATGCTTTCAGAAGGCATAATTGCACCATCGGATTCCGAATGGGCATCTCCGTTACACTGTGTGCCAAAAAAAGACGGGTCATGGAGAATCACCGGCGATTACCGTTTCCTCAACGCGAAAACGAAGAAAGACGCCTACCCTCCTCCTCACATTCGCTCGTTCCAAGCGAATTTACATGATACGCAAATCTATTCAACAATAGATTTAAAATCAGCGTATTATCATATCCCGATGCACCCAGATGACGCTCATAAAACTGCGATTATTACACCTTTCGGTCTTTATGAGTTTAAGAAAATGAGCATGGGTTTGGCCGGAGCGGCTCAAACATGGCAAAGATACATGGACAGCATCATGCGAAAATTTGATTTCGCATTTGTATACCTAGATGACATCCTGGTGGCTTCGAAGAATTATAACGAACACATGAACCACCTCAGACAAATTTTTGACAAACTAGGGGAACACGGACTTCGAGTAGGTTTTGATAAATGCATTTTTTCGAAACCTACCGTCGATTTCCTAGGTTTCACTATCTCGAAGGAAGGAATAATTCCTAAACGAGACAAAATAGAAGCCATAGAACAATTTCCTAGGCCAGTAGACGTACGAAGTCTACGCAGATTCCTGGGTATGTGTGGTTTCTACCGAGCATGCTCAAGCAAATTCGCTCACACGGCACAACCTCTGTATGACTCCATTCAGTCAAACAAAAAAAATGACAGAACACCTATCGAATGGACATCAGAAAGAGAAAAAGCTTTTAACAGCTTAAAGCAAGCAATGATCAAAGCAACATTGCATAACATTGCTCACCCACACCCTACAGCGGAGTGGAGATTAGTCTGTGACGCGTCCGACACACACATCGGAGCGGCGCTAGAACAAGAAATTACAGACAAACATGGCTCGTAATCGTACCAACCATTGGGATTTTTCAGCAAAGAGATTCCAGAACAATGGAAGAACAAAGCATCTTTCGACAAGGAAATGTTCGCCGTTTACCAAGCGTGCATTCACTGGCACAACGACTTGGACGGCAGATCCTTCCATATTTGTTCGGATCACAAGCCTCTGCTAGGCACGATGCTTAAAAAGAATGCTCATTTTTCTAAAATGAGATTAAGATGGCTAACATACATCTCTCAAATGACGAGTGACATTCGTCATATTTCAGGAGAGAGCAACGTCGTCGCCGACGCACTCTCCAGACCCTTCGATCCGGTTGAAATTCAAACGAAATCGATTTCAACACAGACGGACGAGGGTCCACCCATAGCTGAAATTTCGAAAATTACGGCTGCAATAGAATGCAATCTTCTACTGCACATTTCAAATTCACAAATTCGCTCTCCCCCTACCGCGGAGGACAAATTGAAACTCACACGAGTTGAATTCTCTCAAGGAGAAATTTGGTGTAACCTAGACCTAGGACACCCTAGACCTTATATTCCAAACGAAATAAGGGAAGAAATAATAAGCCAAATTCACAATTTGGGACACCCAGGTATACACTCTACAGTGTATAAAGTTAAACAACGATATTTTTGGCACGGACTACGTGCAGATGTCTCAAACTGGGTCCGAGCGTGCGAAACTTGCCAACGAGCAAAAATCACGCGCTCCGTGAAGCTCCCTTACTCCGAATTTGAAACGGCAAACAAATTTTCACACGTACACGTGGATATTACCGGACCTTTACCTTTAGCAAAAGGAGGGAAACGTTACATTTTGATGATGGTTGATAGAGCAACGGGTTGGCTAGAGGCAGTCCCTCTCAACAACATCGAAACAACCACAATCACAAATGCCTTTATCAATATTTGGGTTGCTTCAAAAGGCGTACCTAAATACATCACAAGTGATCAGGGCACCCAATTTGAATCAGATCTGTTCAATTCCATTATGGAACGTCTCGGAGTAAAACATACTCACACGTTACCATACAAACCGTCAACAAACGGTATGGTAGAACGCAGAAACAGATCTTTGAAAGAAGCTCTCAAAGCTCAAAACGAAAATTGGCTCGATGCACTTCCCAAAGTTCTACTCGCCATGCGTACGGCAGTAGACCCGGCGACTGAAACTACGCCTTTCCAAAAGGTTTACGGGATTGACGTACCACTCCCAGGAGACATTTTCGTAACTTCTACGAACCTTTCGGAACCTCTTTTCTTCCGACCTACGCATATTAAACATAATAACACGAAATATGCCGTGAACATGCCCAAAAATTTGGATACATGTACTCATGTCTATATCAGAGTGCCCACGCAGCTCACCTCTCTCCAATGTCCTTACACGGGACCGTTCAAAGTAGTTAAAAGAGATAAGTTTTCGGTTACAGTGCAAATTGGCGAACATACTAAGAAAGTTCCCAAACAGCAAATCAAGCCAGCTTATACTCTACACTCGGAAGAAGCTGTATCGCAAGGACAATCTCTGTTACAAAATCAGACAGGAAGTAAGGGGAAAACTCCCCGAAAATCCGCCAGAGGGCGCGTCCCATCTACCAAATTTGACGAAAAGTGGGTAACTGCGCTCGAAACAAGCCACGCCCATTTTTCTCGGGTAGGAGCAGTGGGAAGTATAAATATGGAACGACCCACAGCCAGAGACCATAACAATCTCAACCATGGCTGCTTCTACTCCGAACATGATCACAGACGATGTCGAAGAGTTCCTCCTTGCCGAGGAAGCCCTCCCAGCTCCGCTCGGCCCACTACCGCCTTCGCCAAAACGGGAGACGGGGACCAACGCTCCCACGGAGGTGGTCTGGACAAGGCCCCAGCCCTACCAGCCACCAGCTCCACCCACCCAGCCACTGCCTACGCCTCCGCCCGCTCACCAGCTACCAGCACCTCCCAGGCAGTGGATCTCCTCGGGCGATGTACCGGTTCCTCGCTGGGAGGAGATGAGCACCGCGGGGTGGTCAGAGCCCAGCACCTCCCGGGCTCCTCCGCAACAGCCCAGCCGCGGCCACGGGCCAAACCCTCGCGGGTTTGGTTCCCGTCGGCAGAGCTCGGGCCGGCCAAGGCCGCCCCGCGACGCTCGTCGAAACCGGCGAGGCCGGGGCGCACCACAGGGACGGGACGCGAGGCCTGCACCTCCGCCTCCGCCCCAACTGGCGAGGTTCTCCTACGGAGAGTTCCGAGTGGACCTCCCAGTTCTCCCCCATCGGCGTCGTCGTTGATAACACGACGTCTTGGGGGGGCCCCTGTGGTGAAATCCACCACCTCTTTTCAACAGCCCTTTTCAGGGCTACCAAAAAGAGGTAGGCACACCACAAAAATATTTACAAGACGTCGAAGTACAACTCCGTCAAACAAAATATTTCACCGGAGAGAAAATACTAAATTCTCTCCCAAAAGTGAAATATTAAAGATTAACACGCAAGGCGACCTCCCCAAACATTTACTGGGCGAGAGAGATACGACAAACATCTCGAGACAAGTCGCCTTGAACGAGAACACGCAAGGCGACCTCCCCAAACATTTACTGGGCGAGATAGATGCGACAAAAAGTTCGAAACAAGTCGCCTTGAATGAGAAACCTCAAACAGGAAAACTCAAGGTCGTTCAGCCACCCCCGGGGACCCCGTCAAAGCAACGGACGCAGGGAAACCACCTCGAAAAAACAACTCAGCTATCATATGCCCAGATACTGAGAAAACACTGTGCGAACCAATGAGATTGCACAGTCGAATTTATGAAATTAAGCGGACCAACCAGGAGGCGGCAGGAGGCGGCCACCTCCCTATAAATACCCCGCTAGGAGCCCTCCGAAATTCATTCCACTTTCCGCTCTCGACGACGACACCTCCGAAGTACGAAGAATTCTACACGCTCTACGCTGACGAACCTTCTGCATTGCGAGTTCATCTCAAGAACGGCTTCCTACTGCTTTCTACAAGCCAGACCTTCTCTCCACACAGATTTCGCATTGGCATCTACGAGTCCAGTGATTATTCATCCTGCTCATTGCCCAACGTAGTTCTTCTGTTAGGACGCCACCCGGTACTTCTATCGATATTCTCTTTAGACAGTACGCCCGAGGGACGTTCCGAGCCGTGTCACCCGGATTACATAGCCTTAAGCTCGTAGTCGACCGCTGGGGCACGCCGGTAAATTACTCAGCTCCTCCGCTCTAATTTACCGTCTACGGAAGTCTTTTTCAAGACTGCGAGGTAGGACCCTGCCGTCTGAGCATTGGAAAGACGCTCCGGCAAGCGAGTCCACTTCCAAAACCCTCTATTTTTCACACGTAGAGGCATCGAAACGAGCCAAAAACTCGATCATTTCGATGGAACGTCAGCCTTCTTACTTCCCCTTGCAGGGGAAGGAGGAAGGCGGCAAGGCCGGGCCGAGTGACCAACGCAGTGCGCCCTACCGGCCACACGGTGAGCCCGCTGAACCAAACATCAGCGCAAGGCGCGACCCTCACGTCCGGATCGCCTTCTCGCCCGACGTATTCGTTCGAGAAACTTTCGAACAAGACTCACCTACACAAAAGATCGAGCAAACCTTTCAGACTCGCTCTGAAGCCGATCTTTACGATTCGACCAAGCTGTCCGACTACCCACGATGTCCGACGCAAGCTTACACGGTCGATCCGAGTGTCAAATACACTCCAAATGCACAAAAAGCAGAGGATACTTTTCAGTACCTCAACCAAGCTCAATATATTCCCCTTTCAGATGTAAATCTAAGGCCGGAATATTACAAAACGGCTCAGTACGAAACTGATCGAACCCAGCACTTGGTACACGAGCCTAGCGCTCCGCGCGGCTGCGACACGGACTATCCACCCTTCCAGCCCGCGAAATCAGTTGACCTTGGCGGCTCCGCCCGCATTCCTCGCGGGGGTGGCCTAGAAACCAACCCGCATAACCGGGATATAAATGTCCGACTTGGTCTACCAACGTCAAGTCAAACCTATATAAATCCACTACACATACCGTGGTTGAACTGCAGTTAACTTCAATTCATTAAATCGTGGTCAGCTTTTGCTCGACTATTGTTCAAACCACAATAGTGGTTGCTAGAACACCAGAGGTCAGGGCTAAGTGATTAGAATGGCATATTTTGGGTTTCATCCCTGCCCTACCAAAATCAAACCATAGAAGGGAAAACAGAATTAATATATTCCATTATCAAATCAAGAAGCAAAGCTTATTTTCAAATAATAGGTTATTATTTCAATGTATTACCTTGTCAACTGTTAAAAGAAACATTTTGAAACTGGTATGAAGGCTATCCATCATTTGACTGAATGGTCTTAGGATTTTCCCCGGGATTTTCGAGATTTAAATTAATTTAAAAAAATACAAACTATTTATGTTGTTGTTATGAGCATCATCTAATAGAAACAAAAAATCCTACGGCAATAGGGAAAGACAGATTGACACCAAATCTGATAAAAATTACTTAATTTGAACTGAATAAAGTTATAGGTGATGTCAATAAGAGATAGCTTTCGGTAATCACTCCTAATTGAGTACTTTCATAACGTTTTAAATTCATTTTTTTGGTTAATTGAATGAAACGATACTAATTTTCAATAATAAGAACCAATGTATTTTTCTCAATAAAAGATTTTCACTTCCATTTTTTATTCACTCCCCATTACTCCATTCCCTCTTGGTTTATTATTTTCAATGATGGCCCGTTGTATCTTAATTTTATTGAGCTAAACGGATAGAATTGGGGTCTTGGAAGAAAAAACGTTCTTACTAGATAACTTCATTGTGTTGTTTATTAGGTAGGCACCATTATTCTATATCAGTTAGACAACGTTAAATTATTTACTATGCAGATAAATCAACGTAACAAGAGAATATTTCCAACAGAAATGTTTGAAGATTGGTCTAAATTTGGGGTAAAACAGACAACATTGAGTGTTAGTTCAGATACATCAATGTATAGAAGATTAACCAACAGTTAAATGGGTTACAACGCTAAATGCTAGGTTATGTTTTATTATTATCTTGTCAGTTGTAAAATTTTATTGAACACTATTTTTTGTTAATATGCACAATTTGTGGAACCATACCATTTTACTAGATGAATGTAATGGTTCTTATTTTTTCAAACAATTAGGTAATTATTTGACAAACAGTTATACGATACTCCATGCCACACCCTTATTGTGAATTGCACGTGCTAGAGAGGATTAAATAGAGATTTTCAAGCTGAAAAACTTTCCTGAAAAATGCATCCAGTAGAAGATGGGATTCATTCATTGTTCACCTATTCATTATCTTTCATTTTGATATAGAAAATATGGCAATAGGATTCTGACAAGTTACCTTCACAACAGTTACGTTTTAACCCTTATACGCCTGTAGCTCATCTAAATCGGCAAACCTTGTCTTAATCGGTTGAGGTCCCACAGCTTCCTGTACCTGAGGATAATGGCCCTTCACACCAAGCAGGTCTCTCGCAGCACTTTCCATGCTTTGATTCCAACTTCATTTGACCACACTAAATGACAAATGACAGGGATAATCAGTAGGTATATAGTAAAAGAACAATTGTTTTTGAGAATAATTCCAATACTTTCTTCTAGTGGTCGTTTATGATTTAGACGGATGGATATTTATGGATGGCACCAGAGAACAATCAGCAAAAAATATGGATAAATACGTTTTTGGGATCTTTGGTGATTCAACTCAACATATACGTTGTTCAACAACTCACATATACGTTGTTAGGTGATTTTGCTCTTATGCCAATCACGTATGTCTTTTATATGTTTACCTTCTTCAGCATGTATGGGTTAAGCCTAGAACACATTAGGAAACAGAAGCAAGTACAGTGGCAGCCCAAGATGTTGCATTCGTTTGGGTTTGAATGTATTTCTGAGTGAATAATAGTGGCCCAGGATTGTTGTATGAATGGAATAGGGTGTGTGCACCTGATCTCACAGGGGGCAGTACATGAATATTCGGCGTATCCTATGTGTTCAGGTTTGGATGGGTTTTTATGGGTCCCCTACATTCCTCAAATCCCACTAAATTTCAAAAAATGGCGTTGAGTGATAAATTAAAACTTTTTCTAAAAACCTCACTGAGTTTGGGAAATTCTCTACCAGAATATGAGGGACTGTGGAAGTTGACCTTATAAAGTGCCGATAAAAGGACGCTTCGTTTTAAGTCATTATATCGCACACAAGGTTCAATCGAACCATGGCTCAAATCACTAAAGTTGGTCATAACCTTCATCCTCTACTGTATGACTCATTCAAATAGATCCCTCTGTTTCCAGGTTGAGATTAGGGAGTCTATAGCCAGAAGATGTTACCAGATACTTATTGTTAGCCTTCATCTCAACAAATTGTTCCTTCATGTTTCACATTCATTGGATGAATTTGCTCAGCTTCTGTAGGCAGAGAAAAACTGTTTCATTTGAAGAATGGGTTGAAGAGAATATCTAAATTGGATTTGATCCGTGTTACTGCAGCCTGCATCGATGGTGTGTCCTGGTCAAACTAAGGAAAAAGTATGACTGAATGTTGCAACAAAGGTAGCTACCAGGAACCTTAAGATTGATTTTTTCCTTCATCGATATAAACCAACCAACATTTTTTGAAACACCAGATTTGGCTTTCTTATTTGCCTCTCTCAAATTATTTCTTGCTCAAACGATCATTTATATTTATTTATGGAAGGTCTAAATTCAGGATTCTATTTGGAGGAGTCATTTTTTGAAACACCAGATTTGGCTTTCTCATTTGCCTCTCTCAAATTATTTCTTGCTCAAACGATCATTTATATTTATTTATGGAAGGTCTAAATTCAGGATTCTATTTGGAGGAGTCCAAAACAGATTCCCATTGAAAAACGTTTTGAAAAAGCAGCTACTAAAGTCTGTAGCTCCATCACGATAGCTTCAATTTTTACAACTAGCCTTAACAAAGTGGCCTGAGTAATGTGCTTTGCACTCACCGTCTGTGGGTTTATTGAAATTCTTCATAAAGAAATTTGGATGAAATACAACACGGAAAAAAATAACTATAAAAACAATACCTAAAATGAATTGTTCTTTGGATGTGTTTTAGATGTTTCAATGTAGCTGTGCTCTTTTCTCATTCCTTTATCATGACCCCTTAATGCAGATCTAGTTCTTAAATAAATGTTTTACTGCCATGAACATCACAATATGATAGAGCAAACGTCAGGGTTAAATCTAATTTGATCAACTCATCAGCGTTTTTTTTTTTTTTTTTTTTTTTTTTTTTTTTTTTTTTTTCCATGTAAAGGATGAAATGATTCACTATGGAGATCACTTTGTAGGACGGCAATTTTTTAAAGCATGCTGTGTTATGGTGAGGAATCCGTAGTAGAGGGAAGCCGGCTCTTGTTTAGTAGTCATGCTCGAACTTAGCATCACTGAATTGTGCTTTGTGCTTGTGGTAGTACTGCAGCGACTCAAGAATGAAAAGGGATTGGTTGTTAAGAAGCTTTTCGGTTTTTAAATGCCCTCTGCATTATGTGATGGCGCTAGTCCCAGGACAATGTGAATCGCCCTTTCTGAAGGAGAAATATGCTGCCCAGGTTTGCCGGAGAAGACCTGGCAAGGGATAAGAAGATGCCATGGTATGTGATCAAAACGACTTCCTTGGAGGTAACTGAAAAGATCTTACATCGGCAGAAGCCAATTAATCTCAACTTAGTCTTCAGCTCAGAAACATGGTATGTGAAAGTGAGGTTTAAATCAATGTAAAAACCAAGGGATTCAGTCTGGTTGGGCACCGTAACTGTTGTTGAGGTTTGGAGGGTTAGAGCTGTGGAGGGGCTAATTTGTCCCCTTAGTCAGAAGGACAACCAGTTGACTTTGGACTTATTGTGTCTGAGCTGATTTATTTCAATCCAGAGTTCAGTTCATTGAATTTTAGGCTGAGGGCATCAGAGCAAGCTTCTTCAGATGGGCCTCACACCAGGAAGTTGGTGTCATCCGCGAAATTTACAACTGTGGTTTTACGGTCTACCAGCATGGAAGGTAAGTCGTTCACAAGAATTAGAAAAAGATATGCTGGTGCAAGTAAACTTCCCTGTGACACCGATCGTTGCAGGTGTTTTATGGTTGAGTTGTGTTACCTTCAACCCACATCATCCATGGTCTGTGGGTATGGTATGACCTGAACCATTCATAAGTTGCTCCATGTATGCCCAGTTTGTCTATCGTCAAAAGTCTTGGCCAGATCAGCCATATAGCCCACCACACTGAGGCCACTTTCCCACAGGTCTAATTGTTAAGCAGGTTTCTGTTAATTTATTTTTTAGAAAGCCATGCTGATTCATTGAAAAAATCGAATGAATTTCGGTAGGAGGTTAAGTGTGGAAGCATGAGGCACTCCAAGAGCTTCCCCAGGAAGTTGATCAGGCTGATAGGCCTGTAATTTTCGGGGTCAGTCGAGTCACCCTTCTTTGGAATGGGAATGACCAGTCTAACCTTCAGGGCTTCTTCAGGAAAAATGCCTCTGGCAAAGGAGTTATTGAAGATGTGACACAGGACTGGAGCAAAATTTCAATAACATATTTGAAGACCAGCTGGTACGCTGTCGGGGCTTCCAAAGGTATTTTTAAGCTTTGTACAAGTTTTGATGATCTGGTCAACAGTCAACGGATTCAAGGAGAAACTGTCACGTCGACGAGCCAAATTTTTTGTGGCAAGTTCACAGTTGGTGCTTTGCTGTGACGCTGTTGAACTGGATTCCCCAAATAGAGTGGAGAAGAGTTCTGTTAAGCAAGAGGGATGCTCTACTGTGACACCATTCACTACTACTCGCAAGGGAGCATGAGTCCAATGTTCCAACAACATCTTGTCAACATCCATTGAACGATCTTGTCATGTCTTTTAGGAGTAACGAGTGGTTCTTCAGTAGTTGGTGATAGAAACGTTTCGTGTCAGGCTCTCCAACTTTGATATTTCCATAGGCCTTTCTAAGATGCTTCCATGGTGCAATGACAGATGACGAGTTATTGATGTATCGTTTCAGATGATCGACTGGGACTTTACTCTATATCTGTTTAATTGGGAAGTGGTAGTCATACATGTTGAAGAATATTTCCCAAGAAGATGCATATTGCTTGTTGACTCATGGAAGCCCATAGATCAGAGACCAGTCCGTATCTCTAACGTCCGAAGCAATGTTTCCAAGGTCATCCAGTCCATAACAGCGTTTCAGCTTTAACTTGTGGTTGGTTGGCCCAATTTGCGTCGTCAAATAAGGTAAGTGTAGCTGCAGGGATAAATGACATGGAAGATGATTTTCAATATAAGAGCCAAGATATCCGATGGGTCCTTAGTGAAGATACTATCTAAGCATGTGTTGAATACTGGCCATCTTATTTCATTCGTCATAGGGTTGGGGAAGAATGAAACGAGTAGTGATAGTAGATCCCATTTGTTCTTAGAGTCAACTCTGAGGTTCACATTAAAGTCCCGAGACAAGTAGAGTAGTCCCCACTTGCTGTTATCACCAATTATTGCTCTGGCAAGGGTCTCATCAAGGGATCAAACGTAGAATTACATGGGCGATAAGATTATAAGTGGAGGCATGGTTTGGATATCTGAATTCAATGGCAGAGCATTCAAGAATTTGTGCAACAGATAAGTTTTCCTTTACGTCAGGACGTGGCGTTGCAGACAAGTTGTTTCTAAAAAAAAAAAAAAAAAAAAAAAAAAAAATTGAACCAGCTTGGAGGCGTTTTGAGCAACAGAAGGACGACGTCAGTGAGAATTCGTCCAGTTTAATCAATTTCACTTCATTGGCACACAGCCAGTGTTCTGAGAGGTAAACGATGGAGATGGTGGTGGAGTTGAATAAATGATAATTTAGTCCAGTTACAGATGTCTCCAAGTGGCCTTGTATATTCTGCAAGAAGATTCTCCTTTCTCGATAGGATGGTGAACGGAAAAATCAGTTGTCGGTCCCGTTAGAACGTGGTTAGGTCTGCGCAAGTCTGATGCCAGAATAAAAGATGTTTGATGAAGATTCCAGAGGGCCACAGTTCCAGCCTTATGGCCTCTTTTTGGTAGGATTTGTCCATTCAGACGCAAGCTATCAAACAAGCCTTTACTGTTCAAGTTTTCCACCATTGGGTCCGAATCTGGGAATTTAGATAAAATGTACTTTTTCAAGGTTGCAGCATCTGTTCCTTATTTCATCTTGCCCTAAAAGAGCCAAATCCGTTTGTTGGCAGTGGTGAGTTTCCTTCAGATATTGTGGCACTGCCTAGTATGCCACTGCAGGAACACATGGGTTTACATGCTGGCTTGACTTTCTTCCACATCCCCCACTGTCAGCCTCCTCGTCATCTCTGCCAAAGCCCAGGAACGATGGTGAGCATGGCGAGAGGACCTGGAAATTGAGTAGTGGTAGTGGAGTATCATTACTGTTTTGTGATGGTTCTGATACAATGGACTTTTCCTTGTCTTTCTTGTCCAGCACTTTTTTCATTTCATTGGCTAAGGGATTGGGGCGGACATTAAATTGCCTGCTGATCTGATGGTGGGTTTATCATAGTTGGATGTTTTGGGGTCACCCTTTGGATTTTCACTCAAATCTAAAAGAGGTGTCTTAGTTGTTCCGGAAAAGTTATTATTTTTGCCAGGTTCTGGAATGAACGTTGTAATGTAACAACTATTTTAGATACCTTGAACAGTTCCGACGATATGCTCGAGTTGTTTGGGACAGTCACAATTGTGATTGGTGTTGATGCTGACTTGGTGCAGCTTGACGTCACACCCGTCGCAGAACTACTTTGGGTCCTGGAACTGGCAAACTCGCCAATTCATTGGCATTGAAATTCAAACAGGTATATTGGAACAGTCTTGAGTAGAATCCTTCACATCTAATTATGTTGTCGTTTTCGATTGGGAGGTTATATGGAGGGTAGATAGGACGTTGAAGGAAAAACATATTTCCTGGCGATATTTAGCTTTCCCAATGTGAAGTCCTGTATTCATCAAGAGCCTTGGATGGTCACTGACACAAAATTACACAAACATAACACAAAACGTTATTAAAACATGGTAAAATCATATAAAAATACAGAAACGATGTGACACTGATGAGAGCTGATAAAATGGAAAAGTTATTGGTGCTTTAGTGATTTCTGTTTCTATTGTATTTTTTGTAATAGAACAATAGTAGGTGGTAACACCGTCTTGCCTCTTCTATAGTCTGTGAGCCGCTCTCAACGTGTTCTGTATGTGATAACGGCATCTCCTCTTGTAATGTTCAATACATTAATATTATATTCGCATTCTTCAATACCGTGTTATCACTTTACACTGGGGGCCATAACCAGTTCAAATTGGTTAAACATTTCTTGACGAGCACAGTAATGTGCAGTAGAACCACGCTCTGCTACCATGTTAGCAGAGCTGAGTCTAACAGCAGAGGATATGGGACACGAGTGAAAACAAACAGTAATTAAAGAATGCGAATATAATATTAATGTATTGAACATTACAAGAGGAGATGCCGTTATCACATACAGAACACGTTGAGTGCGGCTCACAGACTATAGACGAGGCAAGACAGTGTTACCACCTACTATTGTTCTATTACAAAAAATACAATACTCTCCCTTAATAGGACAACTCATAATTTCACATTTTGAGCAGGTTGGTAACAAAATACCTTAAAATTACACACCTTAGAATCCAAATTAAGAACTTGACACAAAATTGATCAAGAATACAACACAGAGCAAATCTAAACTTTCAAATTTATGTCAGAACAACAGCGAGAATATTTGGTAGAACCTAAACCCTTAGTTAAAACATCAGCAACCATTTGTTCTGTAGGCATGTAATCAAGCTTAACTACAGATTGTTGAACCATATCACGAATATAATGGTACTTGATTCGTATGTGCTTAGTTCTCTTATGATAGACTGGGTTTTCACAAAGATTAATTGCACTCTGGTTATCGTTGTATAACTGGATTGGCTTGCTAAAAAATATAGAACAGGCATGATATCTTGAAAAAATTTTCGTCAAAAAGACCATCAAAATAAACAGCCTCCTTGACAGCTTCACAGATACCCACATACTCAGATTCAGTGGATGATAACGAGACACACTTCTGCTTTTGACATTCCCATGAAATGGGGTCCATTAGCTCATTCAAAAATAAACCTTTCTCTCGATAAAGCCACTTATCCCCACGTAATGAATGCAAAAACTGCGAGGGAAGCGTGGAATGCTTTACAGAAGGCTTTTGAAGACAAAGGGTTACATAGACGTTTACGCTTGTTACGTCTTCTTTGTTCTATCAGACTCGTCAAATTTACGTCCATGGAGCATTATGTAAATGAAGCTATGTCTCTTTCTCAGGAGCTTGCTGCTGCTGATAAGGCACTTGACGACGAATTGCTTGCTGCAATAATGCTTCAAGGTTTACCAGAGTCATATGAGCCTATGATTATGGCCTTGGAAAGCTCCTCTACAAAAATAACTAGTGATTTTGTGAAAACAAAACTTTTGCAAGACACTAAATGGGGAAGTTCTCGGCCACAAGCTCAGGAAAATGAAACTGCTATGTATACCAGGCAGAAAAATAAGCCTTATTGTTTCCGGTGTCGTAAAAAGGGTCATTGGAAAAGAAGGTGAATTTCCGGCCAATAATGCGCAACCTCAGGTGCAATCACAAAATTATAAGAAAAACAATCAGAATAATAAAAGTAATAATCATAAGTCAATGATTACGTCAGCTCTTGGTGTAGGTATGACAGATGACTGCTGGTACATAGATAGTGGTTCTACTGCACATTACTGTGCTCGTCAAGAAATGTTTAACCAATTTGAACAGGTTATGGCCCCCAGTAAGTGCGACGGAAAACTGTAAAGTGATAACACGGTATTGAATCGGATCTGTCTCGTCTATAACCTCTCGTCATCGTTCCAACATGGGTGAGTCAAGTTTGTCTTCTCTCGCGAGTTTAAAAAGATTAAAAGGTCGTGAGAATTACAATACTTGGAAATTTCAAATAACTAATCTGTTGAAGCATGAAGGTCTCTGGAAATATGTTGAGACTAAGGATGAAGGTACTTCGGTTGAAGATAAGACACCTGCTGATCAAAGGGCTCGTGGTGAAGAAAAAGCTCTGCTAACAGTTTCATCCACCAACAATAAAAAATAGGATGATATTAAAAGCGAAATCAACTTAGTTTTTCTCAACAAACCATTACAGAACTGAAATGGTAATTTCCGAACAATCATAACCCCACAGCGCTCATTATAGCAACTGCTAATTTGAAATCATTATTTGGGTTGCATTTTGCAAGATAGGTACCTACCATTGGGTTATTTAAGAGTATTTTTTTCATTATTTTCCTTTATAATGAGTAAGGAGTTTGTGAATGAAGATAGGATTGCAGTGGAAAGGACCCAGAGTGCCCAAGACAAACCAGCACAAACAAACTAGATGGAAAACAATTACTTACTGTAATCAAGGATGATTGTCTGGAGGATGACCAAGGACGTTACATGTATTGGCTGCTGATTGAATTTCATTCAAGCAAAACCTTTGGTTCTTTTGGGAAGGAAAATGTCCATCTACTGAAGAATTACTAAAAACTACTCTTTTTTTCGGGATTAGATTTTCGTTTTCTTCCAAATAATGGACCTTAAATTTTTCTTTCAAGGAATGACATGCATCTCACTGCACTATTCAGTGACAGCATAACTATGTAGGCCTACACCATAGCTAGGTATCACATCTATTACACATATATACATCTACATGATACAGATGTGCATCAATTGATTTATCATAAAACAATTCTTTATTGGTTGGTTTGCTATTGGATAGATGATGCACTTCTGTTGAACAGTCCATTTTCATCAAACAATTTAACTTTAGATAGTATGAAATTGCCAGTCATTCAAGGAGGGGGAAGTCTTTATTGCCATTCTACCTACAGTTCCTACAGTTTTTAGTCTTGGGATGAGAGCATTCATAACTTGTTCACCTCTTCTAAATACTTTCTTCGAATATATTGTCATGTAATTTCCCTTCTACTGCCAAATAAAAGGTGGTTTTAAGTGCGTGGATGGAGGGGCTGGAAAATGTCTACTGTTTTGCAGGAACTATTGGCGAGAAAAGTTCAAATAAACATGATCAAGCTGGTCAAACTCACTCATAACACGATTAGCTTTATAAGGCAAATCACACTAATTAGGTAGGTACTTTATTAACGAAAAACTTTATTTTTAATAGGTACCTAATTTAAAAAACTGTTTTCACAAGAAAAATTATACAAATAAATCCAATCAGTGTAGTGGAGCGAAATAATTAAGAACCTACTTTTGGTGGCTGTCCACTTCTTCATTAACTCATCGACACAGTGACTCTTTACATAGCTTGCCAACTATTGAAGACATCCAGAAGAGCTTAGTAACAACTGCTCAGTTCATTGTGCAATTTTCCGATTGGTTGGGATTTGAAAAAGGTCAGTCTGAAGGCTATACAATTCTGCAAAACAAAATGGAATGCTGGCCTATAGTTCTAAAGACCCAATCCCACCCCCTGATCTTCCTGTGCAAGAAAAAAAAGTCTACCCACTGATGTCGAACAATCAAAGGAACAAAGTCATCATGATAACACACGAGAGCACTGCTTCCTTTGGTATTGTAAGTCCTTGTGTTGTTCGTGTTCCCTTTGGATCTTCTCCATTTTGTAATAGTTTACCTACTCTCAATTTTCAATAATTATATTTATGCTGATGGACTAGAGCGTAGTATTCAAATGTCTACATTATTACTACTTTCAATTAATTTCCTTAAAGATGTCTACCTAATAATGCTTTAAGCTCATATGGAATACATACCATACATACAGGAATACATACCATTTAATCGATTCTCAACTACAGTTCTGTATTGAAGATATGTACAGGATTATTCAATGACAACACTTGATACAAATTGGTTGAAAAAAATAATTACTAAAATTTGTATTCACTCTGTTTGAAAACAAACTAGATGGATGTGATTGTTCACCATATGCCAACCTATTTTCCTCTTAAAAAATGATGAAGTTTGTAGTCATCGCACTTTTTATTTGAAGATTGACTGATTTTAGAAAGAAAAGTCGGTGTGTGTACATAAGTAGGTAAGTTGAAATGTTTCATGGCTAGTATATACCGATTATCTCCATTTTCCGAATGCTTTACCTACTATTTAATGTGCTGTGAGCTGCATAGAGTGAAACACGTACCTAATTAGGTAGCTACTTACCATTACCTACTTAATATTTATATTGGCAGAAACAAATGAAAAAGCAGTAAAAGTAAATGACTATCAGGAGGAGAAGCCAACCATTTTTATTTTATCCCCTATATCCAATCCCTTCCATCCCTACTCATCCTTTCTGGTCCAATCCCCTTTGATCTTCCCAGCTCCATCTTCTTAATCACCCATTAAATTTGCTGTTTGGAATAAAGTGCTCCCTTCGTTGATGAACATAAACTGCTGAGGTACTGTTGACCTGTTATTGTACTCTGTTACTGTTGAGGCAGAGCATCAGAGGAGCATAAAATCCTCCATATTATGTTTCACTTCTGAACATTTTTTGTTTTTATAGCCTTCGGACGAAACCATTTTATCAACATATTTCGAGATGTCAATCACTACGGTAGGTATATATATGGCCTTTTCATCCAGAGAAAACTGATGAAAAACTGGGTTTCCATGAATATTAATTGGCTGAAATTAACTTGTGAATGATTCATGTAATAACAATTATAGTTATTAAATGTAGTAAGTAACAGTTCAAAAATTGCCAAAATCACAGAAATTGAAAATAGTATGGAGGATTTTAGGTGGCGTTTTAGGGTTTCCAGAGCCACTGTGTTAATCTACTACTAGAAGTTTTCCCAGCTCATATCTACGGTAATTTCATGATTCTGTCTGTCTATACATTGAGCCTGCCACCCAGTTGAGGAAGGATTCGCGGGGGTAGTAGGTTTCACGCCCTTGTAGTTCTCCCCTATCTAGGGGGGCGGTGGCTAGGAAGTAGAGCCTTGCTGGGGTTGATTGTCTCCTTCAAGGTGGTGTTTCCCCGGCCTCGACCGGGGGATTCGTTAAGAGGCCCTATGGTCTATACGTTTACCATCGAACAACTGTCTGTACATTGATCAGAATCATGAAATTCTGCGTTAATTTTCTGTTGCATGCTATTTAAATAAGATTGGCATCATTAGCTAAGTTTATCTTGTCCGACTGTCTGCATCCTAAAGGCTTAGAAATAGTAGATACCTCAACCCAGTTCGAACTCATGCTTTTAATTTTTTTTTAGAGGGAAGCTCTTTAGAAACAGCACTCTAACCAAAAGCGCTACTGAGGCAAATTTAATCAAACCTCTTCGACTGTGGGAGTTTTCCTTGAATTTAACATTTCCCCAGAGTCAAATACCAGCTGTATCAGCTGGTTTGGGGTCGGACGAACTACGAAGTGAAACTGCAGGCTGCTGGCTCAGCAAGTCCAGCAGTCGAGTGAGGCCATTGTCACGGTGTGTGTATAGTAATTATAGATCTGTAACTACAGTTCTACTGACGGAAAATTCTCCAATCTGTACCGCTATGTATCAAGAGCCCTCTCCAAAGTTCTAAAGTCCACTTACGTACACCTCATGTGTAGTAGACTTAGATTATGAATAATAAAACACTTGATGAATGAAATTTGATATAGACCGAAAATCCAAATTTCAGTAAGTAACTAAATTGGTGAGGTGAATGGTAAGAGCTAAACAACAAAAGAACATCAGAATACCTTTGGCCTTGGAAAAAAACTGGTAAAGCTTCATCCCGTTTTATCGATCTTATTATATTTTATCTATTTATAATTCAAGTATTTTCCTTTTTCTCAATTATGTTGAACTCAAGATACTTACTTACTTAAGGAACGCATACAAATTATAATTTTTTACAAATAGTATTGAAAAATGAATAAATTTTCACAATTTAAAATTTTCAGCAGAAAGAAAAGTCTATACAGAACGACAAAGTCGGAAACTTTCTGCGTTTTCAATTATTTTCAGTCATCAAGAAAACTTCAAATATACCTGGAATACCTACTCCCAGTGAAAAATGGCCTGTTAAGAAAATGTCATCGACCGCGGCATGTTGAAACTGTACAAATTAGTGAGCAGAGGGCTTTTAATACATAGAGGCACAGTTTGGTGAATTTTGCATCAATGTCACTGTAGTTAAGGCACAATAACTACAACTACTAGTTTGTAATTGTAGTGGCAGCTACTTTTCGGAACGACAGAAGTTATAATTGTGCTTTCCAACTACAAATACAACAGTTGCGGTGGACAACTAACAACTACCAAAAGTAGTACCTAGTAGTTACAACTACTTACTCCTAGAATACTGAAGTTGTAGTTACAGTGAAACTACTTTTTGCCCGATTCTGCTGTGCACCTTTGTGATAACATAATAGCAATATTAACTGGAAACACCCCCCCCCCCCCCCCCCCCCAAATTGAGTTTTCCGTTGAACATCATCTCTACAATGATTTATTTTTTCTGTTATTTATTCATTTATTTCTCCGAGTTCAAAATTTCTAGTTTCTAATATCAATTAAGATTAAAAATCAAAACCATTGAGAAAAAATAATTTGACTCCTATGGGTAAGTTGAAGACGTCAACAAATGTTGGTTGTAACCAACAGTTATAAGAATTGTAATGCAATATTCTTCAAAACCGGATACTTCCTTTTTTTTCTCCTGCAACTAGGTACTTCAACTTTACTATAAACATGAAAGTTTATCATGAAACATTTAGTTTTCAATGGTGATGGGGCGTTAAAATCCCCATGGTAGATACACTGATGCGATAATTTTACTACTGTGATGTCCTAGCGTGAAGAATGGGAAAAAGTTGAAGCAAATTCACTATTCTACCTGAATTTATCTTTTTATTAGAATCAATAGTTAGGTACCAGTTGTGATATTGTAGTTGTTGACATCGTAACAACTCCACCAGTTAGCAAGTCCTTTGTTTTATATACCCCATCTTAAAACATCAGGTGTAAGGTGTTACGGCCCAAAAATATTTTATACCTTGACAGAGTTCAAAGGAAAAATTTGTCTTTGGTTGCAACATTCCAAAGGGGTGAGCTATGGGGCCGATTCAATCAAACCTCTTCGACTGTGGGAGCTTTCCTTGAATGCAGGATTTCCCTAGAGTCAAATACCAGCTGTCTTGGCTGATTTAGGGTCGGACGAAAAGTGAAGCAGCAGGCTGCTGGCTCAGCAGATGCAACAGCCGTCAAGTGAAGCGGTTGTCACAGGTGTTTTTGACTCATGTGAGCAAGGAAGTGAAAGATGCTACATAAGGGAATGTGATGTTTACTGTCTTTTGGCTTGAGAGGGATCAATTAAATTGTTTCGTATTATTTCGGGTCCTACTGTTTGTGCCAACTGTTACAGCCCAAAAATATTTAATACATCGAAAGAGTTGGAACTCATGTCCTTGATTACGAAGGAGAAATTTCTCTTTAGTTACAACCTTCCAACGAGGTGAGATATTATGAGGCCGATTTAATCAAACCTCTACGACTGTGGGAGTTTTCCTTGGACGCTACAAAGGTTTCACGATTCTTGCTTAACGTATAATCAACTTTGATGGGTGTCATTGGTGGTTTTTAGTGTAAAAATATGAAAATTACCTTGTTCAAGATTTCAATATGCCCACACCTCTCCATAGTTTGATGAATGAGACAGAAGATAATTGATGTAATTTAAGCCCTGTTAGGTTACTAATGTAAGTTCCATAAATTTGTTTAGTTTTGTTTGGGCAAAAAAGTAGAAAAATGTGGAACATTAGAAAAAAATCTATGGAACTTGGAACGAAATTTAGAAGAAAGAAACAGCAGAAATTTATGGAACTTAGAAACGGGCAATTCACGAAGTGTCTAGGCAAATAGCGTAGTTGAAAAATGATTTATATGTATAGTATGGTGGTCTGGATGCTCGCGAGCTCGCATCTAAAAAAAAAATTGAAAATACACTTTCACTAATATAAAGATTAGTTGGACGAATAGGTCAGAATGATGTGTATAGTTCTAACGATGAGAAAATGTGAGGACTTTGCTTTCTGCCTTGACACTTCGTGAAAAGCCTCGTTCTGCAATGTGCCTGCAACATAAATATCATGTGTTATTTTATTTTGTGTGTGACATGAAATATTTCACACACGTCAACGGTTCTACTGAACTATGTACGAATGATTAATGTAGGAAAGAAATTTCACAGATGAAAGAAAAAAGAAGAATCTGATATTTCCAACTTTAATCTTGGTTACAGATATAGAAGAAGAAATTCATTCAAATTGAGGATTCATTGGAATGATAACATATGATTGAACATTGCACATAATTAATCATTATTTCAGCCAGCATACCAGCCTTGGATTCAGTTTTATCAAGCAACCAGGGACACAAGCTAAATTTATTTCTTCTATATCTGTGACCGATATTTTGTTTGAAATATTATATTTTTCTTTATTCTTTTTGCTGTGAAATTCCTCTCCCAAATGAATCATTCATATATAGGTATATTTTCCCCCTTCTTTTTTGCCCCTTTCTCACCACCGAAGATGGAGAATTTTCGTATTCGTGCAGGAGTCTTTTGAATCGTTTGCTCTCCAAAATATACTTATGCCGAATTCGTTCAAAATCTGAAGGTGGTTCGAGGTTGAATCATTGGAGTGGATCAACCAGGGCTACCAACACAAAACTCGTTGACTGACCAAATCTAATGAAATTCTCGGGAATTGCTTCTAAAAAGTTCCCTTTATGTTTGGATTTGTATTATTCGTAGCGTGTGAGCATGCCCAAACCCCGTTGGATCAGAATTTTACTTTCCAATTACAGACAGACTTGCACTCATACATTTATATTGATTCGTGAAAAAATGGTTTCAGTTTGAATCTGGAACTTAGTTTTGGAGAGTTGTAGAAGATATTTTTTCAGGCTTACTGGGTACATATGGCTTCCCCTAGCTCCTTAGGACAAAACGAAAGTGAAAAGTAGGTTCATAGTTGCAAAAAAAAAGAAAACAATAAGTTCAAAGGTATTTAGGAGTTCACTAAATAATGAAGATTAGGTTGGCCAAGTACAGCAATAAATGTCATCGCAAAACTTCCTGTAAATATTGACTCGTCATTCGTTGAAAAATATGTTTTGAACTTGAAGTAATGTTAGGTTGGTACCTACCTAGCATAAAATTGCACCTAAATTATTATTTATACATTTAAGTTATGAGCTTTTATATCTGTCTCACTTTGTTCACACTATTCGAAACGTTGGAGGTAAATCCTGTAGAAAAAAGTAGGTTAATAGTATGTTCCTATCTACTTACAGTTCTAGAGGATTTGTGATACAAAATCAATGCACTTCTAAAATTATATAGTATTTATTGAAATTAATAACGCTCACAGAAGAAACATTTATTGATTTTTGGCGTTGTGAAGTAGCTTGCCAGTTGCTTTTTGTTTGTGATTTATCAGTAAAGATGTTTTGTCATGCTATGCCACCACCATATTGTCAATGATTTGGGTTGGCGCAACGAAACTCAACCTATCAGCTGCTCAAGTAGATACACATACCACTAGTAAACCATTCGACTTATTGAAGGAGAATCTAACACTGACTGGTTCAGTCCTAGAATCATGTTCTAGGTAGGTAGTTAAAAGATGTCTATAACCTCCGGAAAATATTCTCTAGCGCATGAGAGTCACTTTCAATGGCTAAAAACTATGATGATATATTTGGAGTATTGGCAAGAAGTAGTTATACCTATCTACATACTTTGTAAAAAGAGACTTCTTATTTCCTCTGTAAATGATGATTTCCGTCCATGAAATGTCAGGTTTTAAGGTACTCAGCTCTAAAATATTAACAAAAAATGTTTCTTTGTACATTGAACCTATTTTCAAATGTAATGCTGTCTTGAGGCCTGCATTTCATATTATACCTATTGTATTGTTGTATAAAAACCGTTTGTATATAATTGTAAAATCTTAACCCTCGTTTTAAGTATTAATCTCGGTGTATTATTTATTATAACTCTGAAAAGAAATCAGATGATGAACTATTGTGATGGTACCTACTAAAATAATTAATTGATTCATAAAAAGGGAATCAAGCAATAAAGTACCTACGTGTTTACTCGAAATAAATTAGAATGATTAAAATGCTGAAGATGAATGACTTACATATCATTAATTCGAACTACAACATTCATCACAATTGTTATTGTTTTGTAACCTGCTGCATTAATTTGAGCATAGAATATAGTTTGACCAATCTTAATTTTGCAAAATTCAGGAAAACCCTATTTTTGGAATTTTCCAATATTCTTGCTTAGGAAGGATAATAATATTTCCTAAATTATCCTTGGAAATTTTGACTATTACCTAAATTGCCTTGCTTGCTTTAATTGAATAACCCTATCACATTCATATATTCATTCTAAGAAATAGAAATAAAAGTGTTACTCAATTATCAGTTAACAAGCTTATTTTCAAAATGTAATTACCCCCAAGCTGAGATGTTTAGGTACCAACTACCTACCAACCAACAGTATTATTAAACTTCCTTCTTTTTATTTGTTAATGTGTTATTATATAAATAAAAATTGATTCTTTATTGGGCTGGTTGATTATTTCAGAAAACCCTTCCAACACTATTGGTGTATTCAAAATGATACAGAAGAAACCCCTACCAAAACATTTTGGAGATTTAACGGTGCTTCACTTGATAGTAAATAGAGAGGTGAAGAGTCAGTATATTGTCAAAAGCTAAAGCCTTATTAATCTTCAAAGGATGGAGCTTTCAATATAGGTACCTACCTAATAGGTACATATCAGAGGAGCTTTCAATATAGGTACCTACATATCAGAGGAGCAGTAATGATATAGATTGGAGTAATCTGGAGAGATTTAGGGCAGGGACTTCCACCTAAGCCCATTGAGCTGTCTTCTGATGGATTTATGGAATGAGGTCAGTGCCCTTAGAAATGTTTAGCAGACCTCCAACTAGGTCCACCTGTTCAGCTGAGGTCAGAATCTCACCCTGGTCAATAGATCCCTTTTACGTTCCTGACCCACAGAGAGGTGATAATCTGTTGCCTGCTCATGCAAAACCTGTAGTCGGGTCTGTTGCTTGACACCCTGATCTACGTGTTCTTGTCTACCATTGAGTTACTAGTAAAAAGACCTAAAATGAGCCTCAGCTGTCACTAACAAAGGTGTGTCCTGCTATCACATCTTTGGCTGTTAGATCCTGTTGCTGCGGCTTTTGACACTGACAGAACTCCCCATGGAAATGAGTTCTAGAGATCCCTAGGCAAGGTTCGAGTCCAATAAAGCCTCCATTTGCATCTTGGTGTCTAAATAATTGGCTCTAATTGCCCTCTATACCTACATACATGTCTTGGCACCCTCCAGAAGGGGATATCATTTCAAGTCACCTTGTGCTGCACAGCTTTCTAGCAATCTAATATCTGTTTGGAGTAGATCATAATCTTTGTTAATGCCTTCACAAATAGAAAAGAAATGGATGAAATATTCATCATATTTGGTGAAAACAAATGTAAAACAATGTTTTAAGTTCGGGCTTGTCCACACTCGACAAAGTTGCGACCCAGACTGGTTTGATTTGTGTTTGTAGTTGAAATCAATAGAGATATTCTTAGAAAAAAGGTGGTGGTAAAGGTAAATTAAGTTTTTCACGTGATGAACAGGAGGTTGCGTAGTCATGGATTAATCATTTAGGTGACAGTTTGAAATTCTGCACCCAACCGCATTGTGACCTAGACTTGCTTGGGTTTGTACTTGTACTTGAAATTAATAGATGATCATCTTAGAAAAAAGGAGGAGGTGGGGGAAACTTAGTTAATTCATATTATGAACACGAGAAGGCTCAAAGCGCCATCGCGAAAAGTCTGCTCACAGCTAGTGACCTTGTGGGTGAGCAGAAAACTCGCCTCTAAAATAAAGTTTCAAGTGGATTTACACAAACACAAATCATGTTCAATTAATAAATCTATTATTTTAATAAGTATCTTAGAAAAAGGAGGTGGTGGGAGCAAATTAGGTGTTCGTAACCTGATGTCGAGGCGTCAGTTCAGTGTTCATTAAATAATATTCGTATGAGTTAATTTATTTGGAACTCGAACCCCGTGAATGGACAAAGCTCGTTGGTTTTTCATAATGAATCGGTTCACAAGATAGAATTGATTGTACATCGATTATTTATTTTACATGGTCCATCGGATCTAACTTTACTCACACATCCTTTCTTCTCGGCATATTGTAGCTTTTTTTTTTTTTTTTTTTTTTTCTTGACCAGATATAAATTCACGTCAGACTTTTTAGTCATCATATCAGATTCTTAAAATCGCAGTGCGAGCATTCACAAATTGATCCTTCCAGCGATTAATGTAGTGACATACCCAATCTCTGTGGTAAATTTAGATGCTTAAGATGATGGCACGACCAAGTGGACAGAATTTTGACATGCGGGTGCAGTGCATGGTGCATTTGTTCATGCAAAAGTTATGGCAGAAAACCAAAAAATTAGATTGCTCATAACGAAGCATTTCAGAAAAATGTTAAAAGAAATGAAGAAAAATTCAAATTAGACTGGAAATGATACCTTGTCTCAAAAGAATACCCCCCTTCTCCCGAGTGAAAGATAGAGACCATTTTTGCGAATCTCCACCCCCTCCCCCTTACGGGTTGTGGTCAAACGAGCCCCCCCCCCCCCCCCCCTCCACTTTTGACAATCCTCTCCTCCCACTAGAGGGAGTGTCCAAGGAGTAGAGATAAACTTGGGAAAATTTCAAGTGTATTGAACCTTTACAACCTCCCACCACCACCTTAGGGGTGTTATTAAGTAAGAGTGGGGTAAACCCAATCATTTCATTGCGTCCCCTCCCATTTCTTCCCATCTCTCTCCTCCAAAAGAGGGAACAAATTATTGAGAGGTATTGGGGGGTGATTGAGGTCTTTAGAATATATATTAACGGAGGAGGTGTATCACCTATCATATTTTACTCAAGTTTAATAGGTCTAGTTAAAATGGTTCATTTCCATTTTTCACTAAAACTAAATATCTTAGTACCTATTGAGAAAAATTATAAGTAATCTATGTATTAGTTTCAATCAGAAAAAAGGTAGTATACCTACTGATGTGTCAATTTGGGCTAAATATAATTTTGTTATGATTGAGAAAACGGAACAATTACTCAATTCTAAAAGATTACAGCAGCAAGGACACAGAGAATGCCATTCACTCGTTATAGGAGATCAGTTTCCTTCGGAATTGATCCCATGGTTGAATGGAGAAGCGGGGTTAACTCAATTTTATTTACATGAAAAGACATTGCACTGCTACATAGAAATATGTTCAATATTTTAAAATCTATTTGTGATATCACGGTTACAGAACCAAAAACCAACATGTACAACTAACTACATCGTCGAAATGAGAGAGGAAGAGGGTCCATACACCCGAAAGCCAGACTCCACCACCACCGTCACTGGACCTGATGTCACCACTACCGCCAACTACCTTGCTGCCACTTCTCCACCCATGCCAACTCCGCTGCCCACCTCTGCCAATCCTGCCACCACCTCTCTACTGTTGCACACACCACTGCCCACTTCTGACAACTCCGCCAACCTTGCAGCACCTCTCCACTGTTGCCGACTCTGCTGCCCACCTCCGACGGCTCTACTGACATCACTGATTTTGCATCCAGTGCCGACAACAACGTATCTCAGTCCAACATATCTGCTTCTGTTTAATCAAAGCCTCTGTCTCAGCAGCAGTTTCATCAGCTGTTGCTGAGTGCATAGCTGACCCTGCCATCTTCTCTGGTCCAACCTGAGTCTGTTGCTGTCTCCACCTTAGTGTACATTTATGATGAGGACATGCAGGACGCTCTGGCCTACAAGAGCCCAAAGTGGAGCCTTTTTCAGCAGGGAGTTGTAGATGAAGAAACACAGAGTTCACTTTTGTTGGTAGCGGCAACGGCACCGCTAGTAGTACTGTGTCTTGATGAAGAAGATAAATATAATTCTCCACCCAGGATTGTTTAGATCTTATCAGGTGTCACTCACTCACTCACTGCTCGGAGTTACCATTGGAAAAGAATTTCAGGCACCATGAACGGCTTATACTCTCCTTCAAAAAGAGGCCCTTCAATTTAAAAGAGGATTCCCCCGGTTATCCCGAGTTGTAGTCGTCGCAAGCAAACCTTTTGCTTGGATCAGCAAATTTTTTGATTCTTTTCCACTCAATATCTCTGAGGGAAGCACGTTCAATTATATGATGCCCAAAGGCCTCCGTTCTGGATCACCAGTACCGGTCGCATCTGTAAGAAAGTGCTCTACGGAATCCTCCTCGAATCCGCAAGGGTACATAGGTGAGATGTTGTTATCTATAATATTTAGCATCTCACGGAAATCATAATGTCCGGTGAGGATGCCAATCATAGTTCTAATTGAATTTCTACTTTTACTTAGAAGCCAGTATGCTCGTTTGGGATCGGATGAAGTAACAAGCATTCTGGTTTGTCTATATCTAGCTGTTTCCCTACTCCAGAGAATGTTGAGGTCTTGTGTGACCCAGTTTTTAATTTTAGTTTTACAGGCATTTTTGGAAATTCAGATGGAAGGAGATGGGCCCAGAAACTGTTGTCCTGAGCCAGCTCGTGCTAAACCGTCCGCATTAACATTGCCTTCATGATTCTCATGACCAGGAATCCATTTTATGGATATTTTGTTGTTGTTAAGAAAAAAATTGTTAATATATTTCTTTGTTTCCCAGACCAGTTTTGAGGTCGTGAGGGGGTTCAGGAGTGCCTTGATGCTGGCCTGACTATCAGTAAAAATGTGAATATTTTTGTTAGAAGTCTTGTGGTTTTGTAAGGTGACCAGGCACTTATTGATAGCAGATATGCCCACAGGGGGGGGGGGGGGTCACGACGCAAACTGCGTCGTTAAAATTTTTGGGGGGGGTTAGAAAAATGAGTATTTTTTAAATTTTTTTATGAACAAGTAATAAGATTTATACTAACAATTTGCTAGCGTCAGCTGTTTTCAATTCTTTATCACATCAGTGTATCATTTACATTACCTATTTAATAAATATTTTAGTTGGGGGGGGGGGGGGCTTGAGTCGTTGGGCTTGGGGGGGGGTGGGCACCTCTGTTGATAGCATATATTTCTGATTTAAATACAGTTGCATATTTGTCAAGGCTGTAAGAATCTACCACTTGAAGGCTGGGTATGAACACACCAGCACCAGAGGAAGGTTCAGATCCCCTATCTATCTTAGAACCATCAGAGTAGCAATCTAAGGTGTCTATAGTGTCAACAGGGGTTTGTTGATTGTTACACTCATTTCTGTATTTTATTTCAAAGGTGGATTTCAAGTTCCAGAAAAATCTCCTCTTCATTTCATTGGAGGGCATGAGGGTTTCTGGAGCGTAAGCATTAGTAGCTTGTTTGATGTAGGTGTGTCCTACTTGTGTGTAGTGAGAGAGATGACTTGTGTCATGCACCCATTCTCCCAAATATTCAGCCTGACCACAGCTCGCATGGAATAGACCATTGCGAGAGTATCCAGTGGTGCTAGTCCAAGGATAATTTGAATGCTCCTAGTTGGGGTAGTACGGAAAGCTCCACTAATAAGCATGCAGGCTAATCTTTCGATTTTGCCCAGGTATTTACTGTTTTTAATACCCGGCCACCACACCACCACTCCAAATAGGAGTCTAGGCAGAATGATGGCTTGTTAGATCCAGTGGGCTATTCTGGGGAAGTCTCCACTTTTTTCCAATCGCTCTTTTGGCACAGAAAAGGCTATTGGTGATTTTTTTGACCTTCCATTCAATATGTGGTTTCCAATTGAGCTTGGAATCCAGTATAATACCGAGATACTTCACCTTACTGGAGGGTGAGAGGTTAGTGTTTAGGTATGACAGACCTGTTATTTGTGGGGGACGTTGTTTTCTTGAGAATGTGATGATTTCAATTTTGTTGGGATTAATGAAGAGTCCCTTATTTTTACACCATTGTTCAAGGAGTCTCAGTGTGGTGTTGGCATTTCTCGTGATATCCGTCGGGTTTGAGCCCCTAATTAGGACTACCCCGCCATCCGCAAAAAATTGCGCATGATGGCAGAGAGTGAGCAAAGCATTCAGTAGGTCGTCAACTACTAGGCACCAGAGGAGGGGAGATAGTGATCCCCTTTGTGGAGCGCCTCTTTGAACTTTATATCTTTTGGAAGTATTACCTAGAGAGCAGGTGATCTTTCTATTTAGTAGATACGATTTGCACCAGTGAATAATCGGGGAGTCAACTCCTCTGGTTTCAAGCCCTAGTTGAACAGCTGGCCACGACAGATTGTCAAAGGCCCCGCCAATATCGAAAAATATTGCCGTGGCACAATTACCGGTGAATATGGTTTTTTCAATGTGGCCTACTAAATTGTGTAGAGCCCCTTCGACAGATTTACCTTCCATATAAGCATATTGAAGGTGATTTTGGGGTCTTGTATTTAATATAGAGTCCCATATATATCTATCTAGTATTTTCTCTAAGATCTTGATGATAACTGAGCATAGGCTAATAGGTCTAACTGATTTTGGATCTGTGAGATCAGGTCTGCTAGCTTTAGGGATGAAAATAAACCTTGTTTCCAGAAGGGAAGGGGGAACAAAACCCCACCGTAGCATGCCTCTCAAGATGTCTATGAGATATTTCTCAAGAAGAGAGTAGGACTTCTGTAGGCATACAACACATATGCCGTCGCCTCTGCATGCTTTGTATGGTTTCATCGAGAAGGTGGCCCATTTTACCATCTCGTGGGTAATGTTCTTCTACTGAAAGAGTCTGAATCATAGTTGTAGCTGTGGTAGTCAGTGGTTGTATCTCCCTCGCTATAAGGTATAGAGTTGGGGAAGTGAGTAGAGGCAAGTATGTCTAAAGCTTCTGATTCATTAGTGGCAAAATTGCCACTCGGGTGACTTAATAGTCCTGACTTTGGAAAGAATTCATCTTGAAGTGTTTTAAAGATTCTAGCAGAGTCTTTAGTAGTTTCTATTGTTTTACAGAACTCTTTCCAGCTTTTTCTTTTGTTTAGGTTAAGAAGGGTTCTGTATCTCGACCTGCTTAGGTGGAAGGCATCCCTGTTGGGTTGTGTCTTAGTGCGCCTTGCCTTTCTTTGTAGGCGTCTACATTTCCCGGCGCGCAGTTTTCAACTCCCCTGGTGGTCAGGGGCCAAGGCTTATTTTTAGCCTTTACCATTTTGGGTGGACAGGCAGTGTTAAAAGCGGTGTTAATGTGTTCTACTAAAGGCTTAGTGGAATGGGGCTAGGGAGTTTTTGTTGTTCATGTCCCAAGCTAAGGAGGATAATAGTTCCCTGAGTTTATTTTCAAATAACTCCCAGTCTGTTTTGCGGGGATTTTGAATTGTAATAATAGATGGTTTTGGGATATCGATCTCAAACGTAATTAACCGGTGGTCGGACAAGATTGTGTCTGGTCTGACAGTCCAATGGTGAATTTGGTTATAGATACCTTCTGAGGCAAGGGTAATGTCTATTATGGATGACCCTCTACCCCCACTAAATGTATGAGTGTCCCCAACATTTAAATTTTTAAGATTGTTTGAAAGTATAAAATCTTGAAATGCCTCACCATGAGTGTCCGTGTACCTTTCACCCCATGCAGTGGAGTGGGCGTTGGTATCAGCGCCGATGACGCTGTGGTGGCTGTTAGCCTGACTCCAGGCTGTGAGTTCGTCCAGAGAGAGGTTCTTGAATAAAAACAATATCTATGTTGTTTTGAGTGACGTATTGAACAATGTCGTCAGTAGCAGTCTTTGATTGTTGTAGATTTATTTGACAGACTCTCATTTTCATTTTCATTTATAAAAAAAAGATAGGAATATTTACCTGAAAATTTGAAATTTACGTTAAGTAATTTGTAAATGTTTGTTTTCTTATATGAAGATAAGAAAATTGTGAAACATTTAAATTGTGTTGATAAATTGGGTGAGGCCCATTAATTATTAGGACAGAAGGTCCTCTTCTATATCCGACAGAGTCCGATTACCCCCTGTCACCAGGGACTGGATAGACCCAGATGAAGCGGAGCCATCCGACTCTGTGGGAGAATTATGATGAGGAGCATCAGGGGTAGCAGGGGTTTCTTTGAATGGGAGTTCGACCTGAGCTCCTATTAAGCTACACTCCATACCCTGTTTTTTATCAGGGGGGGGGGGGGGGGTAAGGAGTGATTTGGTAGCCTCTCGTTCTCGTTTGGGAGTGGAGGAGGGAGGCTTAGTAGGTTTCATGGCCTCCTCCAGAGATGGCCAAGATGAAAGAGTTGGGGGGCAGCCAGGGTCTCCCGGGGTTCTCCTCTTACTAGGAGCGGAGCCTTCCCGGAGGATCAACCTCCATATCGGTATCGACCGCTTTTTCCCAAGAAACTTTGAAATCTTGAACTCTAGAGTCAACTCCTAGACATTTGATGGTTTGAACAATCTTACCATCAGTTTCAGGGGTTTTTTAGGTAGACACCTCCAGTGGGTTTCCTGTCCCAGATTCTAATATGCCACTGGTCAAAGTGGAAACCAAGGCCTCTATTTTGGGTTTTAAGAACAAAGAGCATGTCCTCTTTATCGAAAACCACCCTGGGAATGTAGTCGGAAATTTGGCAAGGTTTCGGCATGTTTTGGTATTTCCTTACTCGGACCCCGCTACCTTCCCATTTATCAGCCATACCTGAGGTAATAACCTCAATGGTATAGCTGTTAGCACAGGTTATAAGATACCAAGTGCTATCTTGCGTCAATCTGCACCAATTCACTCTGAAGACCTCTAGGGGAGAGGAATGAGATACCTCTGATTTGTAGCATGCAGCCCTCCACAATGAGATGTTTTTCAATTACATCGGCTTCATCAGAGGAGATACGACTATCATCCACTTTTGTAATCACAACCTTAAGGTCAATAGCTGAGGGTTTTTTGCTGACTTGTTCAGCATCCTCACTAGCGCTCTTTAAGGCGTTTGTCAGAGAACCCTCCGGAGAGGGTTCCTTGATTGGTAAAGGTTTCGCGGAGGGACCTAGGGCGCCGAGGCGTGAATTTACGGATGGGACAATTGCCTTAAATTGGGCAATCTTAAACCTCCGTTCGCGAAGTTTTTGTGCATTTTTGGATAACCCTGTCTTAGCGATGTAGGGTTGGGAAAATAGTAACCCCAGAGGGCGATTTCCTGAATTAGTAGAACAGGAAGCACCTGTGTCTACCTCGCTTGATAGAGCCAATGGTGCGCTACCCGAGGGTGCGTTCCCACTGGACTCCATGCAAGGGGGGACTTCTTTGGTAACTCCCAGTGATGGAAGGGCTTGATTGCCCTGAATGAGAGAGTGGGGTTGGTTGCTGTATACCCCTTCGCCCGCCACCGCTAGTGCGCCCGAGGGTGCCAAGCGAGCTTTGGAACCAAGGATATCAGTTCCCGCATCCACCTCTAAGGGTTTTTTTGTCCCCTGAGGGACAGGAGTTCCTTTTTTCCCACCCACCATGTGGGAGGGAGAAGGGGTTCCGTAGGGGCTCCCTGTCTAAAGACAGGGGCCTTTACACTAAAATGAAAATTAATAAATGATAAATTAAATGAATAAGAGGGATAAATGATGGGTTTGAAGTTAACAGGGATGGGTTTAATGAGAACAGAATAACTAAATCGAAAAGTTAAGCGCCACGTGGAACCAAATAACCTATAAGACAAGGAGGCACAAGAGGGATAAACTAAAAGATTGACGTAAAAACAGAATAAAAGAAATGGAAAATGTGATAGAAATAATGAAAGTAATTTAGATTGTATAAAAATGGAAGTGAAATGGAAAGGTAGGTACAACCTTGAGCTGTAGACTTAGTCGGTGAAGACTTTAGGGACGACCCTAAAGCCTAAAGGAACGATCCGTTATCGCCAAAGGCAACCAGCGGAATCCCTTATCAGGTGTCTTGAGTCAAATTCAACAGACATCTGATAACAGTGCACAACCTCCCATCCCAGATGCTTCTAATGTTGATGTTAAACATCAAAAAAGGAAAACTGGGGTGGGAGACTATCCAATATCAAGAAAACGATCAAGTTTTGATTTAGAATTAGTTGTTCAGCATTTTTAAAAAATAAAATTTAAACTACCTACTCTGATTTTATTACTCCATACTCGTTCATTGAATCCAAACCATTGTCATATTATTTATTTGGTTTAGAACGGATTAAGTTTTCTATCAGATAAATGTAGTCAAATTTGGCCCTTTGAAGTTCTCCCTGGTAAAATTTATCTTTGATAATTTCACTTTGTTTATCAGCAAAAGTATAGGTAACAGGAGAAGATGAATGAACATATTTAATTACAATAATTGTGGTGACCAATTGCCAGTAAAAACCTTGTTATTGAACTTCAGTATGAAATTGGATTCCTGTATTTTAAGTTTCGTTTTATATTACCTACTTTTAGTTAAGTCGTCTTCTTTGAATCGCCTTCAAGGTAGGTACTTTACCAAGCATTGTGGACCAGGACGTGGTCGCGCACGAGTATGCAAACAATTTTGAACGCGATTTCTCTTTTGAACCGTGTTTATGATGTCTTGGGATACCTACTCATAAGTGGATGACGCCACCGCTACGAGTGGTCGTGGAATGGGGGGGGGGGAGGGGGGTATAAGAGCGCATCACATGCATGGGGGGCATAAGGTGCTCCCTTTTGACCTCAATAGTTTACAAAAGGCCCATCACAAACAATCGTTTTTAGGCTGAAATCGTTCGTTTTCAAACAAGCCACACTTTTGGTTATTAGCATAATAGGTACCTAGGTAGGTACGTGTAAAATTATCAGGTCTAATTTAAAATACGTTTAAAGTTGAAAAAAATCATTTTTTCTTCTCCTCTATTAACTGGAGATAGGTAATGAGGCATTTTCGGTTTCTTATTATATTGTTACTATATAATCAGTTATTTATAGTTTTCATCACCATTTATCACACTAATGTGAAATTCTCGATTCTCGAGAAAAATTGGCAACGAGAATCCACTCAACTTGTTGATGAGAAACTGGAGAAATTAAATTTCAACTCAAACATTCATTAGATCTTGACTTCCGATGAGTATGTATATATCTTATAGGTAAGTTCGACTATATAAATAGGAAGGTATCAACATATACCAAATGGAAGAAGTAGTACGAGCATGTATAATTTTATAGAAAATATTCGAGTAGGCGCTGAATAGTTACATACCAAAATGTAGTAAAGCATTGCTATAAATTTTTGTAACATTATTACAATTTCATTTAAATAACTCTTGCCCATAAAATTTAAGAATTGAAACATTTTTTGGAGTACTCACACAGAACAATGCATGAAACGTCACTTTTCCGACAAGAGTAAGAAACCGTTCCACGCATTCCTTTGCACGAACTAGGTGGGATGGGATCTTAGGGCGTTGTTGATTTCGTTGTGAAACGAGGTGAAAATTGCCGTTTTGGATTTCGTAAGGAGACAGGACTGCTGACGATCAAAAGCACTCATCCAAATATGTGTTTGTAAAAATAGGTACCCACTAACAATGAAGATGCAAAGCGTCTAAAGGTGAAAAGACACGGGAAAAGTTTAAAAAATACATCGAGAGTTTTTGTCAGCATATTGAATCTTGTCTCAACATCTGCACTGTTCGCTTTTTCCCAGTCAATTTTAAGTACAAATTATCAAGATTTTTTAACCGTGTTTCTGTTATTTACCCTCCAATTCCCAGCCTATTGTTTCACAACGTTTTAAGGCATTCGCCAAAGATATTTTAGTCGTAACTTTGCTTGTAGAGTCACACCCTGTGAAAGCATGAAAGGCAGGTAATATCGCTGAAGCTGAGCAGTCTAAGCTTCTAGCAACGGCGTGGCAGCCAATCTCGAGTGATTTTGATATTTAACCGTAAACCTTTGCAACCGTGAAGTCTCATTTTGTTTCAATATTGAAAAGCCAACGCAATAAAACGTTATTGTCAATACATCATTGCTCATTTTTCCTCCCATGTTCACAGGATTGATTTTGTTTCTGATCAAAAATTTGAGTCGAAATTACGAGCGAAATGCCACGAAATCAAATCAATAAAAATAGTAAACCCAATTACGGGAATCTCTTAAAATCAATTACGGTATTACCTGCTTTCATGGTTTCACAAGGTGTGACACCACAAGCAAAAGTAAGACTATAATATCTCTTAAAGCCTTCAACAATAGACGCCTTAGCCCCACAGGGAGTTGGAGGACAAATAATTGTTATTTGAAATAACAGAAACTTGGTTGGAAAATCTTGATAATTTGTACTTAAAGTTGACTTAGAAAAAAGCGAACAGTGCAGATGTTGAGGCTAGATTCAATTTGCTGACGAAAACTCTCGGTGTATTTATGAACTTTTCCCGTGTCTCTTGCACTTCAGACGCTTTGCATCTTCATTGTTTGTGGGCATTTTTACTAAAACGTATTTGGTTGAGTGTTTTCGATTGTCAGCACTCCTGTCTTCTTTCAGTAGATACAAAATCAAAAACGGCAAATTTCACCTCGTTTCACAAAGAAATCAACAACGCCCCAAGATCCCATCCCACCAAGTTCCTGCAAAGGAATGCGTGGAACGGTCTCTTGCTCTTGTCGGAAAAGTGACGTTTCATGCATTGCTCTGAGTGAGTGCTAATGTTAAAATGTTAAAATTCTTAAATTTTATAGGCAAGTGTTAATTGAATATCTCTATCTCTATCATTATCTCTATCTAAACTATTTTTTATGAATGAAACTCCGCCTGTTTGTCTGTTTGTCCATGCTATGCACGGCCAAACGGCTGAGGGGCGGGAGTCTACGAGTGTGGGGATCTTCTTGGGATTTTCCAAAAGGGTGCATATGCGATGTTAAAATTTTCTAATCACACTCGAACCATGGGCTGTAGGGCGGGAGGGGGGTGGGAGCCCGTTTTAATGCGCTCTTTTTCGACTTCCCCGCTTCCACTACCCCTCTGAACGGCCGTCAAAAATTCCGGAAAAATATCTGTTTCGTAGGTTTTCCTACGAGGAAGACGACGGCGCGGATCGCGAAAAAATTATTGAGAAAGGCGTCAAAAAAATGAAACAGTACTTACAGACCCGTTTTCAACGAAAAACTTGTTTTTTTTTTTGTTTTTTTTTTTTTTTTCATTAAAATATACCCCATAAAGGCACGTTTTCGGGACGGTGTTTGTGGGCGAAATACTGTTTTGATTCTGCCGAATCTGAATCCGAAATCGGATATCGAAAAAAGTGACGGGAAATTGGTCAAAATGCGAGGGGAAGGGAGGCGAAGCGATTAAAATGAGAAGTTGAATGAGCCCGAAGGAATGTTGCGACGCAGGCCCGCTTTACGTGAAGAGGTTCGGTGACTCAGGGGGGGTTTCCCATTTGCCCTTCTACGCACATGAAATAATGGCCTACCTTTAGAAAAATTGAACTGTAAAACAAATACGTACAAACATTCAACATCTGACTGTACTGTTAGTACTGAAGTGTTCTTAAAACTTTACTTTTCGTGGTTCCACATAATATGCGGCGTTTCATAGTCATTTCCAACAGAATGAAACGTCTGCCAAGTTGGGTGGGCTGTATAACTTCCTCACACATTGAAACAGGGACGTATCTTTATTAAACCTAATCAACGTTTCGTGGTTCCGTAGTTTTATAAGATTTAATTTGTTTGTAAGTAATTTCCAAGAGAAAAAAAAAAACATCTGCCAAGTTGGGTGGGCAGTATAACTGTCTCACATATTTTAACATGGACGTATAGAATTAGTTGAACAATTGAAATATCCTTAAAACTAAACTTTTCGTGGTCTCAAATAGAAAACGCAGTAAATTATTACACAGCAATAAATAATGGCCTCTCTTTATCAAATCAATAAACTTTTCGTGGTTCCACATAGTTTTATAAGATTTAATTTGTTAGTAAGTAATTTTCAACAGAAAAAAACGTCTGCCAAGTTGGGTGGGCAGTATAACTTCCTGGTATATTGTAACATGGGCTGTAGGTCTCGATGGTATCCCACTATATCCCATCGCATCTATGCATCTCATACCGAGCGAGTGAAGCGAGAAACATTCTCTACCCACGTCGGATTTCAACGAGGGTTTTCCTACACATATACAGCCATACCGAGCGAGCGAAGCGAGCAACATCCCCTACACACGTTAAACCCACCCTTAGGGATCTACGTTCGCGAGCGAAGCGACGTTAATAAAATATTTATATTATTAATTAAATTTTACTCAGATCAATCTACAACGAACCACATCAAGCAAGTGCAGACATTATTAATGAATGTGCCACGGGTAAGACAGATATTTATATAATTACAGAACCATTATTATATAGCGGTAAAATTGTAGGATTGAATTGAAATTATTACCATTTAGCTACTCCCAATGAAAATAATCCAATATCATGCTTACTGATTTCCAAGAAAATAACTTTTACTTAAATCAATGGATGATGTGACCGAAATACGACGTCAGTACGAATACAGGATAACACTAATAGAAATATGAAAACAATGATAGTTTCACATTGAAGGAATTTATAAATAGAAAATAATGGAGTCACATGTTACATCCACATACTCATCATCCTTAGGCCAATCGTTCATATACATAACTATAACTAAGCAACAAAGTGCATGAAAAATTTTCAAGGTGGAACGGACATGTTGGGGATATATTATCAGATCATAGAGCTATAGGATTTGTACTTGATTATGATATTATTTAAAAGTACACCAAGTTATAGTAATCCCAGAAATACCAACGGGGAATTATATGAAACTAAAATCAATTAACTGCTAGAAGAACATCCAACTCTTAGTTACTTCAACGGTAAACACAAACGATGGTGGTAACAAGAACTTAGGAAAATCACGAGACGAATGCACAAAACAAAACGCCCCTTTAATACCCTTTCTAAACAATGTATTGTCCTTTAACATGGGGATTGTTTATAAACGGTCTTAGGGCGGAAAAATGATATCCGCACCATAATGGACGAACCTCATGTTTTTAGCGTCACGTCGCGCCGCACAGTGGTCCAAAATCCCTTAAGAGGTGCAAAAACCTCTTGCCCTTGGTACTAAGACATGGGAGACAGTTGCCTCAGATTTGGGTACTTGTTATCAGGAGTTTATTACTTGAACTTGGTATGGTCAAGATTCGGAAGAGGGTAAACCCCGGTTCTTTATGACATGATAAGCCCTGGTTTACTCGAGATTGCAGAGAGATGAGATTTATTTCACGCAGAGCTTACAGGAAATACAAAAGGATGAGATACGAACAAGTTCATCTTCATGAATATCTGGTACCTACTTATTGAAAAGTAGATATAACAACTTATTGTTAAAAGCAAAATTTTAATATGAACCGGAGATAACTGGAGTTCTAAATAACTGCAGAGACATAAGGGGATTCTGGAAGGATGTACGTAGGCTGAAAAGAAATGCGGGATCCACCAGCGCTAAAATCTGGAGGAATGGCAAAAACTCTTCAGGGACTTTTATGGCGACCGTTTTATTGGCCCGAGTCTTAATCTCGTGGTGTCACCCTTTTTTCCGGAGTTAGACGCAGGCTTCACTGTTCGTGAACTGATGGCTACCATCTGTGGCCATAGGCTTGGAAAGGCTCCGGGTCCTGACGGGGTACCTAGTGAACTGCTAAAGGTTCTCCAGAACGGATTTTTTTTTTAAATTGAATTCTTGATAGTGGTCAGATTCTTAAAGGTTGGAGAAATCTTAAGCTGCACTTATTTCACAGAAAGGGAGACAAAACCGACCCCTCTAATTATAGGTCACTCGCTCTCATGAACACCATGGTAAAGCTATTTACATTGGCCCTCGCGAAATTTATAGGATCCTGGGCTGGAAAACATGAGATTCTCTCAGAGGAACAGGGAGGCTTTAGACCGTGAAGGAGCTATGCGGATCAAATTTTTACACTGCTGGCACTGGCATGTCTCTACAATGCTAAGAAGAAGCGTTCTGTAGTGGGAGTCATGGTAGATCTAAGACGAGTCTTCAATTTGGTAAACCACGACTTATTATGAGAGAAGTTGGGGTTGTTGGGGCTCAGTTACAAAGTAATCCGTATTTTGCAAAATATTTATAGTGTATCTAGATTTCTTCTTTAGGACTTTCTAACGGGAGTGACTGCAGTTCAGGATATAACGTTGGGCGTATTGTAGGGTGACTTCCTCTCACCTTTAATTTTCATATTGTTTCTGGCTGACCTAGCTGGGTTTATAGCTGCTAGTGGCTGTGCTGGTCTGATGATTGGGGCTAGAGAGCTGTACTTTTTGATGTTCGCTGATGGTATCGTACTCCTTGGGGACAGCTAAATTGATAGCCTGAAAATAGGTAGTGCGTGTATTTTATGATTACTGCCAGACCAATTTACTTCAAGTAAATGTCAGCAAAACGACGGCCATTGTTTTTGGGAAGCATGTCAAAAGGCGGAAACTGGATATAACGTATGGAGATGAAAAGATAGATTTTGTTAAGACGATACCTACAGTATCTGGGAGTGTTGCTTTGCAGTTCATGTAAGTTCCTGGCAGCCTGCGAACATGCGGTAACAAAAGCAAAAATTGCGGTAGGGACAACCCTGAGCTTGCTTGACCGTGAAGAGTTTCGGGTTGGCACTCGAAGATGAGTTTTTTCCAGTTGTTGGTTGAATCGGTGTAGTTTTATGGGGCCGAGGTATGGGGTGCAAGATGTGTGGATACAGTTGAATATGCCCAAAGCAGATTCTCAAGCGTCTCCTTAACCTTCCAATGTCTATACAAGGGCATTACCTGAGAATGGAAACGGGCTGCATAGCACTTAAAGTACCTACCCATATTTCGGAGAATGGTTAAGTAATACTTGAGAATCAGAGGAATGGGAGAGAACAGACTTCCTGGGCTCTGCCTGGAACAGTTGATGATGCAAGACACCCTCAAGTGTAACTTGCCGGATCTAAATTGGATTTCACGGCTACGTACACTGCTGACAGTGATTGGCAGCAGTGAAATATTGTCTCTAATGGATATTAAGATGATCAGATCTAGCTGCAAATACATACATATGAGTGATGGGAGAATCATTGGTTTTGCATTGATGCTGAGAGTTGCCTGAACTCGAGTTATGACACGTATTTCCCGAAAATATGCAATTAAGGCTCGAGCGCTGCCCACTACATTGGTTTGTCTGGATATATATGTATATATATATATATATATATATATATATATATATATATATATATATATATATATATATATATATATATACTGGAAAAAGTCATTGCACAATTACGATTGGCATACAAGGGAAAACTGAAAATATATCATAAAAGATGCTTGTATGAGTTGGATTGTTCTGTAGTAGGCGGGAGCAGGAGTCTGGCTCATTTTTTGGACGTCCCTCTGAAGCTATGTCTTATAGGCTAGGCTTCGTTAATAAGAGGGACGCCTATTGGAATTGATCCAGGGGGTGGGGGACAACCCAAGCACATAAAAAAAACCGCATATAAATCCTTTTCAGACAATTCTAATGCCGAATCCGTGAAAGAAAAAAAACCATAGGTGTATGTACCCGAATGTGTGTGTGTATGTGTGTGACAAATTTTGTCGACGCTGCCCAGGCCACAATTCTCAATCGATTTTCGATATTCTTTCCTTGTTCGACCCCAATTAGATTCTAGTTGTGCAACGAACCCAGGAAATTTTGAATCCCGTGATAGAAGAATGGGTAAAGCCGAAAAAACTTTTTTTTTTTTTTAACAAGTGTTGTCGACGCCGCCGAGGCTACAATTTTCAACCGATTTTTGTGGTCTTTGTCTGGTTGTGAAACAAACCTTGGGAATTTTAGATTTGCTGTCACGGTGGGAGGTGGAGAGGATAATTACCGATTCTTTCAAGAGCTGCCCAAGCTTACAAATATCGACCGATTTTCGTGATTCTTATTTTGTTCCATTACGAATTCGATATAGTTTTGGAACGTATGTAAAGAGTTTCATATTTCATCGTGGGAAGGAGTGAATGGAGGGAGTGATGTTGATAAATCATGATGTTTTAAGTAATCTTGTAACATTTCCGTGATCTTTTTTTGTTCAATTATGAATTTGATCTATTTTTGGAAAATGTGTCAGGAGTTTCAAATTTCATGCTGGAGGTTTTATGATGGGAATTTACTGTCGGTGAGGAGGGGAGAGATTTCGAGAAGTCATGATATTTTTGTTTTTTCTCTTTTTGGCTCTCACCAAAATTATATAGTACCTACCTACTTACCATTCATTCATTGGGACGTCCCTGTAATGCAATCATTACCTACTTACCAATATGTTTTATTCCTATGTCCGATATACAAGCCATTTCGGAATCATTACCTATCTGGCTAAGTATATGCCGAATTACAACTTGAAACTTGGCACTATACCTACAGAGTATTTTCGGTCTCAGTTAGAAGAACGACTAGATTGGGATGGCAATCCGAAGAAGTTTGCAGACATCTTTGGCTATTGTATACAAGCTCTAAAATTAACAGCTTTTCTCTGAATGATTAGAATCATATTTCTCCCCCAGTTTTCTAATTCCCTGGTAACGTAGATTCAAGTTTTCTTTATCTATAATACCGCATTGCATTATATTTTCAGACCTCATACTTAATTTCCATTTGAACGATGAGGGGGTAATTGATTTCGATTCGCATTACAACATTTTGTATGATATAATATAAATATTTATATAATTAACCTAATTATACGCTCTGTCGTTATTGTAATGTAATAGATGTATTGTTTGAAGAAAAGTGGAAGAGGGATTCGATGCTTGCAGATGGACTGTGATGTAGTAATATTCTTATTCTACGTTTCTGTTATCACATGTGAAAGTTTAAAAAAAATCATAAATCCTTTAATGCTTTATACAAATAAACGATTTAATTGATTGATTGATTGATTGATTTTATTAACTTATTATAATTTTCTTCAAAATTATATGCAATCTATTCAAAGGGACGTCCCTGTGATGCACACATTTCTTATCATTTTTTCAATTAAAGCATTCGGTCTAGTTTAGAACATATGCCAGGAGTTTTAAATTTCAGTATGGAGGCCGGAGGGGGTAACAATTTTATCAATCATGAGATTTACATTTGTCTCTGATTTTTTTTTTCTCATCATCTATTGGTCCAATTCCATTCAAACTCGAGAGGTTGATGGGTCCAGAATGATGCATTTTGTATTTTATCGCGTTTGCTTGAATAATAGGATACTATTGCACATACGCAAAACTGATATCGGTCCAAGAATGTAGGATCGTTTTAGGTGAAATTGCCAATTATTTTGTCGGTTAACCTTTAGGCCATTTCCACGCCTACAAACATGAATTAGAGCCCTATTTTTCATAGTAACTTGTATTAGATACTGCTATATTTTGCATTCAATAATTTCGACTCGTACTTTGTTTTTAACTAATTTTATACGTCCATGTTCGTTCATGTTACGTAACGTAAGCAAATTTTCGTAAGAAATGAAGTTATTGCAATGGCTCCAAAAATTTTAAAATTGAAGTTTTACAAACATTTCTTTGAGGCATTCCAAAACTATTCCTGAAATTTTCCGCTTTTTCATCTGTATATGTGTGTCGTTCCAGAGATAACAAATAGGACATCTTTAATTCACTAGCGAATTATCCTGAAGTCAACTCATGTAGTATTAATCCTTTGAGAAGTAGGTGTCGCTTCCCTTTTGATTGATGCAATTTGATCCAGACACCATTTGACGTCCTTTGAGTATTGCATTTCTAATGAATCTTGTGCAACTCCTTTAGATCCAGTTAGCTTTGCTATTTGTTTGTTGTTTGGGTTTAGCACTCCGGCATATTAAAATTCATCGTTTCCGATCAATATAGCCCTAACTTGAATAATCCATGAGCCAAAGTTTGTTCGCCATCTTCGTTTGCTGGTTCTCGTAACCTCTTGCTGGCTCGATACTATTATAACAAAAAATTACACATTCGCTGGTTGAACTTTTCGAACGGAATGAATAAATACTTATATACAGTAAGCCACCTGTGTTAATAAAAACAACTTGATTTGGCTATTAGGTATCAAAAAAGTGTGTTATTAAAAAAAGTTTTGAGCTCCAAAAATCATTTCAGTGCCTACCTCAAATCGAATTTCCAAGAAAGAAATACTGAAGGCATGAGGTGTGATAAATATTTCAACGATTTATTCAAACGGTTCTATCGACGTGTGTTCTTTGATTTTGAGGAAGGAGAATTATCTCATGATACAGCCACATCAGCAGCATCGCACGGGACGGATTCAGTAAACAGCCACATCGGCAGAAAACTTAATCGAATACTGCGTCTCAACGACCAAAGATGTTGACTCACATCCGGAGGAAGGCTTGTGAGTAAGATAAGACTTTATCTCCCAAATTCCTCACTCTCATCTCGCCATCCAAGTCCAAACCTCGCACTTGTAGCTTTCATAAGGCGGCCTCACTACAGATGCTATGTATTTTAGTGTAGGACGAGGACAATCGTCTTTCCTCTACTTGCTTTTCTCGTTTCACAGTATACTGAACAACACATTTTGGTTCCGTGTAGGTATGTCTGTTTGTGTTAAATCCTTATCCCGTGTTGAACAATACTTGATGACACTACAATAGCGACTTCCCATCACACTCCGACCGCCTACTGCCCGGTTAGACATTGAGTTCAGAGGTGCTTTTATATATTTTGCCCATTCCGAAAGTTGAACTGTACCGTCTCGGAGGAGTTCATCAAAATACTGCTTGGTTTTCTGGAAGAGAGCAGGAGTGAGTCGTCGAAGTCAGGCATAGCACGGAGGTCCGGTTGTTTTGATGTGATGGTAGAAGGGGATGTGTTCAGGGAGTAGCGAGGGCTGGTATTCGTGAAGGAATTTCGAGAATTGAAGGCCAGTAGGGTGAAAAGTTGAACAGCATGACTCGGAAAACTGAACTAGGTCGACTGTACCACAGACGAATTTCTGAATAGCAGTGTCAATAAGGCGTTTGTTGTGAAGGTCGGCGAGCAGTCCGAAATGATCTAGGAAGTCAGCTCCCGATATAGGAGAAGTAACGTCTGGTACAATGAATTTTCATATGCTGGGAGTGAAGGAAGATGGACTGAGGCGAGATGTGTGCTCAAGGTGGGGATTGCTCCACTGTTGGCTGAGTAGAGTGTGTGTGAGGAAGACTTATATCGGTTGAGGATAGTATTTGGTAGGCGAGAGATGTCGCTGCCAGTGTCGACTAGAGAGTGTCGACACTTGATAAATAAATGGTGTTTCTTAGTGGAGAGCTTGGACGTTACCCTTGGTCGGACCGTGCTAATTTGTTTCCCGTAGGCTGATTACGTGTCCATGCACAGGGTTGTTGAGCCTCTGAGCCCCATCGGAAGTGATACCATTAGTATCCGGGTAAAGGAAGAGGATATGAGAAAGATCGACGTCAAAGACGTTGTCTAGGGCAAGGAGGAGAAGCTATAGGTCTCGAATAAGATCGACTTGGTAAGAGGCGTTCTGCTCTGAGCCCCATCGGAAGTGATACCATTAGTATCCGGGTAAAGGAAGAGGATATGAGAAAGATCGACGTCAAAGACGTTGTCTAGGGCAAGGAGGAGAAGCTATAGGTCTCCAATAAGATCGACTTGGTGGGGACGTCTAGGCGAGTAGTAGGCTGCTCTAGGAGAGGCTGGAGGCGTGTAGAAGGTCGCCGGAGGTGAGCAGAAGGAAGGGCGTGTTACTGGGGTGATATCGTGCATCTTGGAAGCTTCATCATGGGGAGAGGAGGAAGTAGCGTGAGGGGCGAAGCATCTTTTAAACAGATCAATTTGGTGAGAGGGAGCCCCAGGAGGTGCCCCCACCAGACCGAGATAAAGATTTATGATTCCATGGATCCGTGTTTACTACATTTTTATTATATGATTTTGGCCGTAGCAATCGATGTTTCTTTTAAGTAAGCCCATTAACGTAGATTTTTCCCTGCAATTACAGTCATAATCATAATTTTTCCTGTGATTGCAGCCATCATCCTAGTTTTTCCAGTGATTACTGTCGTAATCTTAGTGTTTCCTGTGAATACAACCGTAATCACATAACAATTGTAATCACAGGAAAAATTAAGATTACAGCAGTAATCACAGGAAAAACTCTGGTTACGGCTGTAATCACAAGAAAAATTATGTTTATGGCAGTAAATATGGCCCTGTAACGGGCTTATTTATATGAAACAACGGTTGTTACGGCCAAAATCACATTAACAAACTTCTGATTACAGTCGTAATCGCAAAAAAAGTTGTGATTACAAATATAATTACAAGAAAAACTGTGATTACGAATGTAATCATGATCACAATCGTAATAATAAGTGTAATAATAATCATATCTCCAAGTTCTGTGATTATAATCGTAATTGTAATCAAAACTGTAAAACCCTATTATTTTAATCGTAATTAGGACTACGATTACGCCCAACTCTGATTAAACTCCGGATTGAGGCACAATGATAACGCAGCGCTATGGTGGGATCAGCTCCCCAAGAGGTGCTGGTAAAAATTCGACAAATAATGTTGGAGTATAGTTCTGTTCTTCGGCTGATTGGTTTATCATGATGGTTTCTATTGAGTTTAGTGGTTATGTTTAAACCTAGAAATTTCAAGTTTTCGTACGAATGGAAACGTGATTCCGCCAAGATATATGGTGTCATCCAGCAGGATCCTCCTTCTCCGAGTAATAGGACTAGCCATAGATTTCGAAGGAGAAATGCTCAATCCTAAGACTAGGCAGAACTGGATTGTTTGTCGCATTGCAAGATCTAAGGGTTTTACACTGTTCTAAGCCCATATTTTACTTCCAATTATATGAGCAAGATCTGACAGTAAGGCAATGAGAAAATGACGATTGATGGATTTTACGCTTGCGCATGGCAGTGAAAACGGTTAAATTGTAAGTGATGAAATTCTTAGGGTACTACCCTCAGCCAAAGCCGCACACTCCCAGAATACTCCAGCAGATCGGAATAAAATCATAATAACTATACAGGTACCAATGTTCGCCACAAAGATTTCAAATTCGCGAGGTACGCGCAGCAGCTAATAATGATACAATCGTCTTGGAATTGATGAGGAATGGTTAAATTGTCTTCCTCCAACTACCTTCCAAATTTTAACAAGAATCGACGATTAGAACGCGAGAAAATGTTGCTTGAAGGATTTCAAGTTAACGCGTGCGTAGAGTGAAGCACCTATCAATTTGTAAGCAATGAAACTGTTGGGGGCAATCTTCAACGTAACCCGCATATTCCCTGAAAGTTTCATCAACATCAGATGAAATCTGTGGAAATTAAGCTTGTTGCAAGGATTTGAGGACACACAGGCACAGATAGATAAACACGAAAACAAATTTGTTCAGAATGGACTAAAACGTAAAATTAATGCGGTGGGAGGTTCGATTTTTGAGGAAAAAAATAATTTTCATCTCCAGAAAGTGAATAAATACTTCCGCTATCTATAGGTAGACTTGGAAGCAAGTTGGAAGTTACTTTTCACTATACTTTGCGTTATAAGACTGATTTGGATTTCAACATGCTTTTTCCTCTGATCTTTGAATTGAATACCTACTAATTGTGCTGAACTTTCGTATGTTCAAATGAGCAAAGGATATCTCTCCTGGGCTCTTTGCATACGATTTCGTAACGTCCGGCTGGATGAGGGTGTTTCGGAAATTAATACTCGGACAGGAAGACATTCGGCTGGCGGAAAAGAAGGAAGCTGAGCCAGTACCTGCGCTTCTGAGGCCTCACAACCCCACAAATGAGTCATGCTAGAAGGTCTAGATCCTCCTACCTTCCCATAAGAAATGCATTGAACTCCTTGATCTCTCACACTATTTTCAATTTCTTCCTAGCCAGTTTGAAATATCGCCAATAAAATATATGAGATATGTCCGCCCACATTCACAGGGGAACAAATTAAAATATTCAAGATGTACTAACAGAAAAAGTTCAAGCCATGCAGCATGATCGTATGAGCAAATTTTCGTTAATTTCGTATCTTATAACGTTACATTGTTTTGAAACTTGAGCTATTTGAGCGTAAAGAAATTGTTCATTACCAATTTTATGGCAAAAAAACTCATTCTAAATAATAATCGGCCATTCTTGTTCAAATTTGGAAGATAGAGAAAGACAATTCAATCATTCCACATCAATTCCAAGACGATCGTATCATTGTTAGCTGCAGCCTATACCACGCGAATTCGAAATCCTTGTAGCAAGCATGGGGAAAAAAGGTCGCACCTCCTTTATGTACTTAATAGCTTCCTTCATTTTCACACATGGATAAGCATCTTCCCCTAAACCACATATTCACTCTGGTACACCACACTTTAGAGCCACCAAATGTGATTATCCCCACGCATCTGGAACGGACAGCCTCCCATTACTTCCCACATGCTCATCAGGAGAAGCCTGGAGGCCGAGGCATATAGGTACGCTGATGGGTTCAGAATGAATGATAGAGTAGGAAGAGGGATCTTCTTTTTTGACACAACAGCAAACGTGACTCGAAAATCTCGATTGTGGGAAGAGAGTTCAAAATATTCAGTAGAACTGTACGCCATATTACTACGTGAAATCTATTCCAAACTTCACTCAAATCGTGGTGATGATTTTTGATTGTCACATTGCGCTAATGAAACTGAAGTCTGTTGACATAATGAGCCCACTAACCAAAGTTCCAGTCATGAACGAATTGTCTTAAATTACCTATCGTATTATAATATGTTGAATCGTATTACAATTTGACCAATTTGAGTGCAAAAAAATTGCTAAAAACCAATTTCATGACCAAAAAACTCATACTAAATGAAATTCGGACATTCAAAATGATTTTCTATCGAGGATTTCTATTGAAAAAGATTTCAAAAAACTTGCTTCGAAAATTGGTGAACCCATAGCAACAGCATCAATTTAGAAAAGGGGAGAAATTATGCAACAGCATCAATTTAGAAAAGGGGAGAAATAATTCTTTTTGATAACATTTGTAATATGTTATAGGTATTATATAGGAAATTGGTTAAAACTTATAAAATCCGCTATTAGACATTTCTTTTTATAAATTATGACCGACTTTTAATTCGGATTCTGCGCCTCAAAAACATGAGAGTACTCAGTGTCGTGCAAAAATTCTGGCGGCAAGAGGTTTTTGCACGACACTGAGGGGGTTTTGGACCACTGTGCGGCGCGACGCGACGCTAAAAACATGAGGTTCGTCCACTATGGTGCGGATTTCATTTTTCCGCCCGTAGACCGTTTATAAACAATTCCCATAGTTAAAGGACAATAAATTGTTTAGAAAGGGTATTAAAGGGGCGTTTTGTTTTGTGCATTTGTCTCGTGATTTTCTGAAGTTCTTGTTTCCAACATCGTTTGTGTTTACCGTTGAAGTAACTAAGAGTTGGATGTTCTTCTAGCAGTTCATCGATTTTAGTTTCAATGAATTCCCCGTTGGTATTTCTGGGATTACGATAACTTGGTGTATTTTTAAATATATCATAATCAAGTACTAATCTTATAGCTCTATGATCTGATAATATGTCCCCAACATGTCCGTTCCACCTTGAAATTTTTTCATGCACTTTTTTGTTAGTTTTTATTTTATTTTATTTATTTTTTTTTTTTTTTCTAGAATTTAAGCCGCGTCTCAACCGGAAGGGTCATTAGCGGCAATCAAAAAGGGGTGTCAAAAGGACACTGCAACGGGCACGATTCTAAGGGGAGCCATGCTGACCGTCCGTCACTAAACGGATTGCCAACACGGACTCCACTGGCAGATCGGAGGGGGAAAATAATAATAATAACCCGCAAAACGAGGCATCGCTGCACTCTGCCTCAAAGGATACAGCGATGACCGCTCTGTAACCCCTACAGCGGATAAAAATACCCCGTAATAAGAACTAAACTACGACTAGATGATCCTATACATAATAACATCCTATATATGATAACATCCTATATATGATCCTATACATGATAACAAATACATAAATATCCATTTTTCAGCATTATGTTTTACCAAAAAATGTCAATGTCCTAGTTAATCGTTGATAGTTTTGGTTTGAATTCTGCGAAAAATTATCAATTGAAAATTTTTAGCCGTTTTTAGCAATTTTTAGTGAACTTTTTAGCATATTTTTTGGAATTTGATCAATTTAATGTAGTAGGTACCTACTCAAAAAGTGCTGGCCAACGAACTCTCCTTTCCTTTTATTAAGCTTGATTTTTTGCACAAGAACTTCTCAATTTTAAACTTTATAACTTATATATTTTCAATTTCACGAAATTTTCCATTTTTAATTTTCAATTTCAATTTTAAATTATAGCTGTATAAGTATAGGCGTATGCTATGCAGGAGGCCTCTTTACACTGACGTCGAATCACAGAAAAAGTTTTGTTACAAGTTTTCCAAACGACAACAAACAAATGTAAATAACTGCATGGTGATGAACACATCATTTCTCCCCATAAAGTCTTTGTCTAAGGGGAATATCGCTGGACTGGTTTGCGTATCCGTGCAAACCGTCGTAGGACCTCAGGATGGAACGTCACCCGTCTTGTGGAGACCGATGTTTGCTGATCATTGGCTTGCTCCGTGTCCCCTTCATCTTCTCTTGTGGTTATTGGCTGACTGCTAGACGTGTCGCTGATAATGCAACAGCATTGCCATGCTTTTGTGTCACACGATAATGAATTACAAATTGATATCGCATGAGAGTTATAGCCCAACGTTGGAGTCGTGCTTATGTGTTCACAGGTAACTGCTTGTTTGGATGATACAGTGAAACCAGTGGCTACAACTCGAAGGGCCTATCATAGAGATAGTGATGGAATTTTTTTACTCCAAATATGATGGAGAGTGCCTCCTTTTCAATCTGCCTGTATTGTTTTTCATGTTCATTCAATCAATGTCTTTGAAGCAAATGCGATAAGGTATTCATTTCTATCAGGGTGTCGAGTTGAAAAGACAGCTCCAACTCTAAATGAGGACGCATCAGTTGCTAAGATGAGGGGATATTCACTTCGGTATAGGACCAGCCTTGTAGTACTAACAATATGCGCTTTTAACTCTTGGAAAGCGTTATCCTCACGTTCATCCCAACTGTAGGGGACGTTTTACTTCCGCAAAGTATATAAAGGTGAAGCGGTAGTTGCGAAATTTGGAATTAATTAATGATAACAGTTTACTTTAGATAGGAACGATTGCAGTTCAGAAATATTTGTTAGTCTAGGAAGCTTCTAGATTGCATTAACTTCCCCTTCACTTGGCTTCACTCCATGTTCCGATAGAATGTCTGGAAAAAAAATGCATTTATCCAAATTGCAACGAACGCCTTCATCCAATAATCGTTGGAAAATCGCTTCTAAGTTTGACTTATGCTGTTCCATTGAGGACTCTGTCACAAGTATGTCGTCCAAATGCGAGTAATTAGCACAGCTCAGAACACCTGTTATGACTTGCTCTAAAAAATATTGGAATATAGATGGAGCACTTGCTGTTACAAAAGGTAAACGTTGATATTGACAAAGGCCAAATGGTAGGTTAATAACAGCTATCTCCTTTACCTTGTCTACTAGCTCTAATTGAAGGTTTGCTTCAGAAAGGTCTATTTTTGAAAATTGTTTACCATCCCTTAATTTGTAGAGAAGCTCTTCAAATCGAGGAATAGAATAATGCTCAACACCCAACTGGGCTTATAACCTTAAAATCACCACACATGCGAATTTTACCGTTAGGCTTTGGAACAACAACATTGGGAGCAACCCACTTACTGAATTTTATGGGTTTTATAATACCAGCTTGAAGCAGCCGATCGATTTCAAGTTTAATTGCATTGTGCTGGGAAAATGGTATTGGGCGGGATTTCGCAAACTTTGGAGTTGCACCTGATTTGAGATGAAAAAAAAAAAAAAAACCTTGAAGGATTTTGCAGTCCCCAACCCAGAATTAAAAAACGCTTTTTAATGTTTGCAAACATTGTTTACGTTTGATCTCATTGTGATTTTGGAATGCATGAAACCAAGGTGTTCCAGAAATGTATGTGCCTGCTGGTGAATCAGTTACCAGCAACCTCAATTTCCTTGTTTGAGCGTTGAAAGTAACTTCCACTACAAACCAGCCTTTCAGTGGAATGCTCCCTCCACCATATCCTGAGAACTTGGGGAATGAAGTGGTGGGGATCCTAATTTTCGATAGATTGACGTCGTAATCATTGAGCATGTTGCTCCTGAATCTACCAACATCTTGAATACAAGGTTCATCAAAATACTTGAAGCCGGTGTGAGCAAAATTTCGTCAATTAAAAGCGTTTGAGTTTGATTGGAAGAGTGTGATGGGGAACAACATACGGTTGAAATATGACCGTGCTTCCCACAATGATTACAATGTGATTCATAATAGCAGCAACTATTTCGAGAATGTTTGGTCCCACAACCAGGGCACAATTTGCGAAAATTGCCATTTTATTCCGAAGAATCTCGAGATTATCGACGATAAGGAGATGTACTGCGTGAACGTTGGCTTGCAGAACTATGCCATCTCGAAGGGAACATAAGTTATTATCCTTTTGGCAGCCTGAGTAATTTCAAATGTTGGTGCTATTTTTAATACATCTATTAATGAGGGATTATAATTTGCAAGGCTTGAGTCCGTACTTGATCGTGATGGGTGTGCAGCACAATCATATATCTCTGATACTCTCATCTACAGCAGATTGTTCGCAATCCAAATTGGAGCAGATAAAATTAAATCCTCTAGCGATACCACGAAGTTCGGCCACCCATTCTGCATACGTTTGCTCTAATTTCGTATTAGTTTTGAAAAATTGATATCTCGAAGATAAAATGTAAGAACTTGATTTGTAAAAATTATTCAATCTGTTAATCAATGTCCTGAAAGGTTGCTCTCCAATTTCCAAAACGCCTAACAGTTTTTGCAAAAGCGAAAATGTTTCGAGACCAACCCATGATAAGAAATATGACTTCTTTTCGTCTTCATCTGTCACTTTATAAGCTCTGAAATGTTGTTCTAGCCCTAAATAGTATGACTGCCAATCTTCACTGCTAGGTAAGTAAATCTGAAACGCAGGGACATACTATTTAACATGGGAACTTACTACAGTAGTAATAGGATCAGTATTCTTTGATGATTTCTGTTGCTGAAGCATTTAAGCCATCATATCGGTTTGCTTTTGAAAACATACCTAGTTGCATTTGTCGCATGCACTGCACTAAATTTTCATCCTAATCCTCGTCGTCAGGATTGTGTTTTAAGAATGCTTGTGTTCACTATTTAAGAATATACGATAATAAATTATTGTTATTAACAATTTTTCCAAAAGACAGCAAACAAATGTAAAAAGTTCCTAATAACTACATTTTGGTCATCATCACCACATGTATAAAATTTCTCATACCAGGACATTTTCTAATTATGCGCCCCATCAACGACCCAGCTCCTTCCAGTTAACCCTTTCCACCCCTTCATTTCGACAATACTTTAAACGACAGTCACAGACCCGGAACACGATACAAACTTGTAATCCAACTTGCTAGGGCTTTTTGGAAACGTTGGACAGAAGAATACCTAACTAGATTCTAACAACGCCTAAAATGGTGTGATCATCGTAATGACATCCAACCAACCTCCGGGCAATTAGTCATAATCATTGATTCCAACCTCCCTACGACTGAGTGGCGACTCGGACTTGGAAAAAAAAAATTTAAAAAAAAAACCATGCCTACTACCCTGCCAGTAGTCATCCCATTAATCTACGTATATTGTTCCTGGGGGGCAGTATGTTTCGATTGCTCACAAATCAAAAAACGGGTTTGTTGGTTAGCACATTGGTCATATTTCTAAAAAAAAAATTAAAAAAAAAAAAAAAAAAAAAAAAAAAAATCACTAAAAATTCTTGTATATATATATTTTATAACAGAACTGTTGTCAACAGACGTTCATCAACAATGAACTAGAACATTAAAAAGTTTATATTCACAATTATGCCAAAAAAATGTAATCATTAAAATTTGCTGGAAAATTAATAAAAACTGCTGTTCAGAGCACGGGATATCAAATAAAAGTAAAACGAAGATGTTAATCGATGTGGTATATTGAGAAGAAAACTAAAACTACTATTTACACTTATATATATATATATATATATATATATATATATATATATATATATATATATATATATATATATATATATATATGTATATATATACAATAAGTTCTTCTTTCTTATACAGTTTGCCACTAAATCGAAGTTGAAGGGAATATTATATACACAGGGACGTTGGACACAATATAACATGTAGAGTACGGAGCACTATTATGTTGCAAGGTTAGAGCAGAAGTGGAATCGACAAATACGAGTATGAAACACCTCCAAAGTTCTGTTGGTAATTGGCTAGGAAGGGGTAGTTTGACGGAAGGGGAATGAGAAAAACTCAGCGTGAGAAAATATTCAAGGATTGAGTTGTCAGAATTGGTGACATGAACTAAGAATCAACAAACCTATTTGAGGGATTGGAAGTTTTGAGCATTGGTGAAAGTAATGTTGGGGAAAACCACCTTGGTAAAATATTCACGTTTTGTATGATAGAACTAAGCGTTTACAGGTCCTTAGAGGAGCGAACGCCTAGTGGATATTTGAAAGTAACAAACCATTGAGGTAAATGACACTCAACGGTATCCTAACTTTCAGCAGGGTGGTTAGGGAAATGCCCAACGCAATCAGCACATATTTCGAGCTAATGCTCGAAATGTACTGCCCCCCGGGTTCAACACAGGTAGGTAATTAGATTAATGGGATGACTACTGGCAGGGTAGTAGGCATTGTTTATTTATTTATTATATATATATATATATATATATATATATATATATATATATATATATATATATATATATATATATATATATATATATAAATTTTTTTTTTTTTTTTTCCAAGTCCGAGTCGCCACTCAGTCGTAGGGAGGTTGGAATCAATGATTATGACTAATTTCCCGAAGGTTGGTTGGATGTCATTTCGATTATTACATCATTTTTGGCGTTGTTAGAATCTAGTTAGGTATTCTTCTGTCCAACGTTTCCAAAAAGCCCTAGCAAGTTGAATTACAAGTTTTTATTGTGTTCCGGGTCTATGACTGTCGTTTAAAGTATTGTCGAAATGAAGGGGTGGAGAGGGTTAACTGGAAGGAGCTGGGTCGTTGATGGGGCGCATAATTAGAAAATGTCTTGGTGTGAGAAATTTTATATATCTGGTGATGTTGACAACCCTACAAGGGGGCTAATGCTCGAAACAACAAACAACAATTAGTACCAATAGAACAATGTTGGAAGCACTTTGGACCTGTTCCTGACTAACTTACCAACGTTCGAGCTGAGATCAGCCAAGCCTTTTTTGCCTCTGGATGTGCATCAGCTATGTACTTTTTGAATGTGATTTTTTCAGTTCCGCAAGAGCGTTTTTCACACCTAATAAGTTTTCTTTCAACTTCAAGCGAGCAGATTTCGAGGGTATGAATTCACAGGTCTTTCTTCGGATTATGACCGAATGTCATAATTTACGATGTCTGTAAATATATTCTTTGAGAGTGTCTTTTTGTCTTGCTTCATTAATATTTCAACAGTTTTTTCAAAATGCCTCAAAACGAATTTCCATGAAGAAATTTTAGAGAAAAAAAATTGTATTTTACAATTCTTGTGGTCATTTATTTACTTATTTATTTTTGTTGTTGTACGCAAAACATAAATAACATACATACTTATATTTAAAAAAAAAAAAAAAGCTGCATTACAACAAATTGCTAGGCTGAAGGCAAAATCGCCTGAATGACACTGCCAGAATTGCTGTCTACATCACCTTACATACTGTTAAAAAAGTAATACTTGACTGTCCCACTACAACATAATACAAGATAAATTCAAAACTTTCTCACTATCACATTACAACTTAATACGAAGACACTAAATACAAGGAAGTATTAGTTCTAAATGGAAATGTACTGGACACAAGGTATCCACTAAGATACATGATCTGATAAACGTTTATGTATAATATTTATAATATTCTCACAACCACGTATAGATACCAACTTCAACATTCACAGAGTTTGCTTTTGTAAGAGATGGATAAAATAACCATAAAAATCGGATCTGCACTTAGGGCTTTGTGAGAGATGAATGACACGTAGGGTGTCCCACTAGTTACGCCCCCCACACCTAACTTCCTAATAAATGGGTTAAAATAAAAGTTCAAATGGCAACCCTTCCATATCTTTCCCATAGATCTCAAATAGGACTTTTTACGCACGTGCGCAGTTCGGTCTAACTTTGTTAGTTCAACCCCATTTTTTATTGCTGATATGAATTTTAGGTGATATTTCATGAAGAAATGGCACATCACTTGATTTTTTGAGAGCGCGATTTCGCTCTAAAAGTGCAAAAATGGTGGAATAATGATTTTTTTAAGATAAAAAATTACCACATGTGATACATTATTTTGGGATTTTTTTTTTTCTTTTTTTTTTTTTTTTTTTTTCATACTGAATCACGTAATGATGTTCATTTATTGATATTTGCACAAACTTGAGACGCCGCAAAATTGGTCTGAATTACATTTTTTCTCACTCATTTCTACCCATACCATTGTAAACCGTACAATAATTTTGTTTAAAAAAAAAGATATATCCCAAAATAATGTATCACATGTGGTAATTTAATATCTTCAAAAATCCAGTTTTCACAAACTTAAAAAAATCTAGTGATGGGTCATTTCTTCATGAAATTTCACCTAAAATTCGAATCAGCGATTTAAAAAAAAAGGTTCCCGTTGAAAATAACAACGAACGCACGTTTTGGGATTTGAGATCTACTGAAAAAATAAGGGAGGATTACCATTTGAACTTTCTTCTAACCCATTTATTGAGGAAGTTTGGTATGGTGGTCGTAGTTAGTGGAAAACCCTGTGTACATGATGATTCCCTCATAACTTAAAATAAAAAATTGCGTGCAACTAAACCGAAAATGGGCTAAAATGCCACCAGCCGCACCTTTCAATCTGAATCCATTGCCAAGATATGATTTTGTTTAGTTTATCTCGAGAAAACCACGTTTTTGACATAAATCCATACATTCCTCCTTTTTAAATCAACATTTCTCAATATTTGATCACATTTCCGGATTCAGCGCTACAAAGTTTGTGGGAACAAATGTTTTTCAAATTTATTTAATACCATTCAGATTTATTTATTATTATTTAAAAAAACTTGGATCTTTTAGAAATTAGGAAATTAAAAAATTCTACATTTAGGGGACTAATAAATAGGCGAACAATTTTGTTTTAATGTTTGAAAACTTTTTTTTTAAATGAAATCGTTGGTTTTCTTGAAAAATGTACCAACGAGTTTGGGCATATTTTTTCATGCTGAATCGAATGGCAACACTTGCAGATCTCTCCTACCCCTTTATAACCGAGTTTTACACTTTTGTTACCTAGTTTTAACCATAATATATATACAATTGAGCATAACAAATGAACTAAACATTTGCGAGTTAAAGGGTAAAACTCGGTTATAACAAAATTGGAGAGTTCTGCATATGTTACTATTCGATTCAGCGTGAAAAAATACGTAGAAACCGATCCCAATCTCGTAGGTTCATAGACGGTCATTTTCAAGAAATCCATTGAAAAACCCACATTTTTTCAATATTGAGACACAATTTCTCCCCCAGTTGGCAATGTAAAAGTAAAATTGACTGAACCGCTAGAAAGAGCATTAAATGAAGTAGTTTTATGAAATTTGCATATGGGCGATTCTCCCAGAAAGCGACATTTTGATGTCCGGAGCGTTTTTCCAGCCCCATTATAATTTTTTGAGTTGATTTTTTTTTTAATTATTGTATTTGACTTTATCTAGAACCACTTGTCTCATTTTTCCGAATAATGAGTTCATTCAATAGAAAAAAAAGTTTAAATACTAGAGGGACGGAGGATGACGATTTGACTCTAAACTGACAGAGTCGTCATTCTACGGACATCGCGTCATCCTCCGTCCTGGGCGTTTTCATTTTATTTTTTCTTCTTCAAAATCAGTAGTATTCATGAGTGGATAGGCATGAGTAATCATTAGTTATGGTTACTTGAATGTTCCAATTTTTTTCTTACATTTAGGTGCAATCCCATTTTTTTTTTAACATTGAGATTTGAAAATGTCGCTTTCTGGGAGAATCGCCCATATCTCAAACATTAATTTTGGGGGAGTAGCTAATGTTTAATAATTTTTTGAAATTCTTAATTCCTTAAAGAATAAACGTTTGTCTCTTAACGAATGAGTCTGAATGGTAATAAAAGAAAATCGTCTTTTCGTAAAGACAATTTAACTCTGATTCCGAAAATGTGTTCAAAAGTTGAGAACATTTTATTTAAACAGGAGAAATGTGGGCTTTTATGTCAAAAAGCGTGGTTTTCTCGAGAAAAAAAAAATCTTGCCAACGGATGAGATAGAAAGGTGCGGTATTCTACCCGCTTTTTGGTTTATTTTCGCAAATTGTTTTATTCTAGGTTCTATGAATCACCCTGTATATTGCGGGCTACAAGTTCAAGTGCAAGGGAGGGTTTTGTATGAACTGCATTACCCTCCAGACTCAAATGGGTTGGAACGTACAAAAGTTTCTGATACAAGAATTTTAAATCATTAATTTTATACGAAAATTCACTAATTAGTGTGGGAGATCGTGCAGCCTCAACGCATTTCTTATGGGGAGGTCAGAGAATCTGAGCAAACCAACATGAGACATCGTCTCTGGGTGGAAAAGAGTGAGGCCTTACGCCCATTTCACACCAAATTAATCCGACTCAATCAGAATCACTCTGAATCAAGTTGAATCTGATTGACCAAGATTCGGCTTCGAGCACTCCGTTTAAATGTGAAGGGACTCTTTTCCTGCCTTCAGACCGGACGAATCTGGTTCAATCAATATTGATTCGTCGTCGCACTTGATTCAACCGGTCAGATTCCTCGTCCGGTCAGTCATGAATCAACAACCATACGAGATGGTGGTGGAATTATTAATTTTAAAAGGAAAAGAAAATAGTGCGTCCACAGGTCCCACCAAATCCAGCAGTATTACGAACAATTCCTCACTCATACGGAAAAAGTCATAGAATTTCTTCTAATCATTTTTTAGGTCAGGATGTAAATGATGAAACATTCCAAAATCCGGCCTTTTCCTATTTATGTGATGTATCCACACTTTTCTTGTTTTCTGTATCCGCTGTTGCCTCTTACGAAACACTATTGCATTTAAAACAACAGCGTCCATGATGAGGGCTCAAAAGTAACTAAAAGAAGGAAAAAAAAAGAAGATGAAAGGATTGGTTGATTCAGGTTGATTCAGCTGGTGTGAAAGCGAGGAGATGACGAATCGGATTCAACTTGATTCGGATTGATCCAGATTGATTTGGATTCGTTTGGTGTGAAAGGGGCCTTAGAAGCGCAGGCATCGGCTTGGCCTGAGTTGGAGGGAGGCGAGTGGGGATCCGCGAGCGAGGCCAGTCCAGCTGATTATGTGCATAGCAGCCTCCACCTCAAGGTGCTCTACCCCAGCGTCGACGCCTCATTCTCCTGCCTCCTGCCATCCTCTCAGCACCTCTCGAGTTCCGCGTAGCGTCAACATGTCACGTCCTGCCTTTCTCTTCTCCGCGTTGCTCCTCATCGCCGCTGCCACTTGCTCTTCCGTTCAGGCCTCCAAAGTCCTCAAGTGCAAAGGTGAGTGTTTCACAGCTTCCCTGAATCTTAAGACCACGCAAGATGTTGTCAAGATTTACTTCTTGCCCACTTCATTTGTTTTGCTTCCAAATCTACCTATAGCTATACGTGTTTTGTTGCAATGTTGTCACTTTCGACGGATGAGAATTTTTTTTCTTCTCAGAACTCAAAATTTCCACTTGCATTTTACGTATATATATTAGGCCAATCTGTACAACTTTCATTTTGTCTGTTTGTGTTTGTGTTCGCCGTGTGTCCGCAAATCCTTTAACAAGCTTGATTTCAAACATTTTGTATCCGATTTTGTTAAAATGTTCAGGAAATGTGTGGGTTAGGTCGTAGATGGTCCCCTATCAGTTAGATGGTTCCCTGGTCAGTACATCACTCAGCGCATGCTCAAACGTTAATTCCATTAAGCTTCATTTTCTCACGCCCTAGTCGGCCGATCTTGCTTACATTTCGAAGATAGTTGAGAGAAATCTATCGTAACATATAATTTATACACAATTGTATTATTAGTAGCTGTTGCGCATGCGCCAATGTGAACTCCTTGTAACAAGCCTAATTTCTACAGTTTTCATGCGATTTTGATGGCATTTTCATTGGATGGACGGGTTAGGCTGTCGATGGTCCACAATCGGTTTCATTGTTCCTAAGTCATAACTTCCCTCTGCGCTTGTGAATACGTCAATTCTATTAAGCAACATTTTCTCACGCCCTAATCGTCCGATCTCGCGCTAATTTGAAGGATAGTGGGAGAAAACAATTTAATCATATGAAATATCTATTTAAACATGATTGTGTCATTAGTAGCTGCTGCGCATGTGCAAATGTGAAATTTTTGCAACAACCTCAATTGCCATAGCTTCCATCCGATTTCTGTAAAATTTTCATGGAATGTGCGAGTTAGGTTGAAGATGATGGTCTCCTGTCAGTTTCATTGTTTCTAAATAATACTTCTCTCTGGGCACGCGCAAACTTTAACTCCATCAAGCGCCATTTTTTAACACTCTAGCCGCCCGATCTCGCTCATATTTGGAGGGTATTTTGGGAAAGACGTTTTGATCATTTTATTTAAATTTAAACACGATTGTATCATGAGAAAATTTCGCGCAAGCGGGAATGTGAAATGCTTGTAATAAGCTTGATTTTCTCAGTGTTCATTTGGTTCTGATGAAATGTTGAGGGAATGTGCTGGTTAAGCTGTGGATGGCCCCTTTCCTGTTTCATTGTTCTCAACCTTCACTCTGCGAATGCGCAAATGTAAATTACATCAAGCATAATTTTTTCGTTTCTTAATTGATTCTGAATTTTGACGTTTTACGAAACATCTTAATTTACTACTTCCACTCAACCGTAAAAATTCCTTATTGGGTTCTGTAAGGGATATTTAAAACATTTTAGAGATCCCATGTTATGGGATAAACATAGATTCATGTTATGGATACGAGGAAGCTATGTGCCACACCCAACTTGACAGAAGAGTATACATGAATTCAGAATACAATGTTTGGATGATTGCAATTTTGCTTCCTTACTACTTCCTACGAAGGTAGGGAAGCATTGTGTTCGTGACTGAAGTCGATAACATTTTTGTCCTCCAAAATCAAAATTTCCACTTGCTTTTTGCGTTTCAGAGCTTGCTGATCAATTCTGGTTCCGTGTCTGTCTGTCGGTGGTAAATCCTTGTCACGTCCAAAACTATACCTACCATATTTCAGTCCGATTCCGATGAAATTTTCAGGGATTATGCGGATTAGCTCCTAAACGGTCCCCTATAATTTTCAATGCCGTCGAATAAACAGTAGCCTGTGCGCGTGCGCAAACGTGAATTTCTAATGACATTTATTTATCATCATCAGTAGGCCCGATTTCGTTCAAACTCGGCGAGTAGATGGGTTTATGTTCCAGAATAATCTCCTATGAATTATACCGCAATTGGAGGAGTGATGAATATAGAGTATGCGCAAACGAAAATTGATCGGCATAGACAAAACTCCGAGATTAATGGACCGATTTTTATGAAATTTTTGAAGATTGTGCGGTTTAGCTCCTAAATGTTCCCCTATAAATTTCATTGCCGTTGGATTAATAGTAGTCTGTGCGCATACGCAAACGTTAATTTCCTATACGTCGATTTATCAATCATTTCGATTCGTACTTTGTTCTCCAACTAATTCTATACTTCCTTGATACAATATGTGAAGAAGCTATACTGGCCGCCCAACCTGGTAGACATGTTTTCTTTGGTTTTTGTCTTCCTATTTCATCAAACGTCGCTCCAAAGAATTCCCGAACGCAGTGGGGCTTTACTCCGACTTAATCTGCACATTTGTGTTTATTTGTGACACAATAAAGGCCACAATTTTTAGGACGTTCCTCTGAAGCTACTTCCTATAAGCAAGGCATCGTTAATAGGAGGGACGCCAATCGGAATTGATCTAGGGGGGTGGTGGACAACCCTAGCATGAGAAAAAAATAACCGCTTATAAATCCGTTTCAGACCTTTCTAAGACCAAATACGCGAAAAAACCAAAAGTGTGTATGTGTGTGTGTGACAAAAATTTGTCGACCCTGCACAGGCCACAATTTTCAACCGATTTGCGGGATCCTTTTTTTTCTCGATCTCCATTTCGGTCTGGTTGAAACAAACCTCGGAAATTTTGAATTCCATTATGGAAGAGGGAGACTGGAGGGATAAAGCCGAAAAACACTTCTTTTTTTAACAAATTTTGTCGATGCCATACACAACCGATTTTCGTGATTTTTATTTGGTTTGATTTCAATTTTAGTCTTGTTGTGCAACAAACCTAGGGAATTTCTGATTTGCAGTCGAGGTGGGGGATAATTGCCGATTCTTTCAAGCGCTGCCCAAGCTACAAATCTCGACCGATTTTCGTGATTCTTATTTTCTTCCATTCAAATTCGGTATAGTTTCGGAATTTATGTCAGGAGAAAATTTCATCAGGGGAGGGGGTGAATGTAGGGACTAATACTGATAAATCATGGTGTTTCAATAATTCATGTCCGATTTTCGTGATTTTTTTTTTTTTTTTTTTTTTTTTTTTTTTTTTTTTTCTCATTTAACAATGAGTACGGTCTAGTTTTGGATCGTATATTAGGAGTTTCACATTTCATTATGGAAGGGGGTGAATTGAGGAGGTAATAACCGGGGTGTTTTAACTAATTTCGTCAGGTGTTCCGTCTTGAACTACCTATGAATTCGGTCTTGTTTTGGAAAATATGTCTGGAGTTTCAAATTTCATTATGGAAGGGGGTGATGGAGGGGGTGATAGCAATAAATCATGTTTCAACTATTCTCGTCAGATTTTCGTGTTCATTTTTTTGTTCAATTATGAATTTGTCTGGTTTTGGAAATTAGACAGGAGTTTCACATATCATGCAGCGATTTTTATGATGGAAATGTACTGTTGGTAGAGGGGGTTAATGGAGGGATGGGTAATTCCGAGAAGTCATGATATTTTTGTTTTTTATCTAATTTTAACTCTCACGAAAATTATTTAAAATGCATTCAGAGGGACGTCCCTGTAATGCATGCATTACTTACCAATATGTTTGACTAATCGACTTGAAATTCGGAGGGTAGGTTCGATGTAACTATTCACTGAATTTTCTATATATTTTCTGGAGCCGATCCTATTATGGTGCCAGAACTGTAAACGTGGCACCAACGCCACACCAATTTTCAATTTTTTGCCTATAAATCCTGAATGAAAATGTTTTCGAGGATTTTGGCCAACCCAAAACTTTGAGAGAATCAAATTTCCTACCACATGAGTTTTTTTGTTGGACGTATGGTTTCGTAGGTACTGCCGTTCAAAGTTCTCAGAATGGGAAAACTGTTCGTCAATTTGTGCTTATCTAGCATTTGTTAGAGACATAACATCTAGAGAACCAAATTTCCTACAAATTAGGTTACCATTTTTCTTGTACAACCTATACTTTCCGGGATGTTCACACAAAAAGCTAATGCATATCAAGTAAAGCGTTAGTATAAACTGAATTCCGAATACAATTTTAGGATGATTTGATTGCATATTTCTTCAAATATCGCTCCATTATCTATGTGCGTTTTCTAACTACCATCTTCGTTGAAATTGATTGATTCGAATACAATTCAAGTAACGGTAACAAAACACCGCAAGGTGTGAAAATCGGGGAAGGTGAATATAGCAAATGTAAATATAAATTTCAATTTAGAGGAATGTTAATCAATATTTCCTATAGCACGCTCAAGAAACATAACCTCTCAACTTGAAGTCGAAACTAGTAAACCGATTCGGTGACAGCTCTCCTGCGAAATTTTTCCGGCGTTTTTTCCGGTTAATTGATCATTGATACTATAAATTTTACGTTAGAACTGTTACAAACTTCTAATATCATACGACTAGAACTTGGAGACTTTGCGATATTATCAATAAACAATAATCGACTGCCTTTACTACCATTTATCTAAATATCTATATATTCTATATCGATCATTTCTTTTGACATTTCAACGTTATTGATATTTCTTATTCAGTATTAGAAATATTGCAACAGTTCGATTAATAATTTCTTCCAATTTGGAATAATATGCAGATACAATTTCACATTGCACATCGCACGGTGGGCCAGAATCCGATTTTATGAGCTATTCTTATAGGAAATTTTGCACTGAATCCGAATATACCCCATGTTTCTGCACCTAAAATCATTCATTAAAGTGGTTTTCATCGAAAAACCGTTGAAAAACACGTTTTAGCGAATTCCCATAGAAAATGAAGCTTTTGCAATGGGTCGGAAAATTTTAAAATAAAAGCTTTGGAAGGAATTCTACATCGAAACCCGTTTTGAGGCATTCTGAAACGATTCCTGAAGTTTGTGCTTTTTCATGTCGAAAAATCAAGCTTTCCAAACGAAAGGATGTGTACGTTGGCGAACAATTTTTGAGCACATTAAATTGGTCAACTTTCGAAAAATGTACTAAAGAAAAATCACTAAAAATGGCTAAAAACGGCCAAAAATCGTTGAATTTATCATTTTTAGCAGAGTTTCAGTCAAAACAAAATTATCAACGATTAACTAGGACATTAAAATATTTTTGCACAATATTATAGTGAAAAACGTACTTAAATTTCATTAATATTTGCTGAAAAATCTATAAAAACTGCAAAAAAAAACCTAAAAATCCATAATCTTTTTTGAATCACCGAATTTCATTCAATATGATTTTTTTGCCGTATAATTGGTTTTTAACAATTTCTTTCTACTGAAATCGCTCAAATTTCAATACAATTTAGTCTATTTATAATATGATAGGTAATTCAAGAAAATTCGCTCATACGATCATGCTTCATGACTTCTTATTCTGACATATTTTGCTAAACAGAGTTATAAAAGACTGACTTAAAAACTGTCAGCTCCATAGTAAAGTTGCAAAATTTATTGCAATTTTTTTTCTAAAATTTATTGAAAAATAAGGTGAATACGGAATTTTATAGTTTTGTTGACAGAAAAGTGCCGATTTTTGCAAATTTGAAGAGGAGAACTTAAATAATCAAATTTCTCATAGAATAAAAATGAAGGTAATTTCTGGCCCACTGTGCACCAGGAAAAAAATCATCGTAGAAAAAGCTCAGTTCAAACTATTTCAATAAAGCGCAAAAATATCATCTTATTTTTTATAAATAGTGTTATTGAGTTACTTCGATATTCAATTGAAAAACAAAAGTGTTTGTATGTACACATTTTTTTTCCTCTTCCCAGGCTACGATTTTTAACCAATTTCCGTTGCAATTGTGCAACAAATCTCAAAAATTTTGAATTTCACATTAGAAGGGAGAAAACAGATGGGGTAATGCGAAAAAAAAAGAAGTTATTTTTTCGACAAATTTTCTCGACGCTACTCAGTCTATAATAAATCTTAACAGATTTTTCGTCATTCGTATTTTTACGGTTCCAATTTTAGTTCAGTCGAGCAAAAATATTGGAACTTTGGATTTGCCATCGAGTGTGGGGTGGAGGGGGTAATTACCGATCTTTTTGGGTGGAACCTAAGCTACAATTCTCTTACCGATTTAAGGGATTATTTTTTTGTTCAATTATAAATTTGGTATAGTTCTAAAAAATTAGTAAAAAGCTTCAAATTTCATCTTGGGAGGGGATGAATGGTAGGAGTAATTCTGATAAATCCTTATAATTTTCGCTATTCTCGTTATTTTTGTGATTCTTGTTTTGTTCAATTAAGAATCCGATCCAGTTATTCAAAAAACCTTGGGAGTATGAGTTATAAATTCAATCCTGTTCTGAAACATAAGCCAGGAGTTTCCATTTTCGTTATGGTAAGGGGTGAATGGATTAGGTGATACTGATGAATCTTAATTGTTTTCGCGATTCCCAACCAATTTTCGTGTTTCTTTTTTGTTCGATTTTTTACTATTTTGCTGGAAGTAGCAACATATCTTGTTTTCTCCGTGGAAACATCCTCAGTAAATTGAAATTTCATTTCATTTCAATTTCATCCGGAGAGGGGGGATACGGATATTTCACAATAAAAGCAGTTCATACTTTATCACGATTGTGAAAGAAGAGGGGGGATGCTTGTTGTATATTCATGTTTGGTTATAATGTAGGGGATACATCAAGTAAATCATAATCTATGAATTCGCCTACCTATCTCACCAAAATCATATACTACCCGCTATGCTTAGGGACGTTCGTGTAATGCATGCTTTACTTACCAACGTGTTCTATTACATTTTTAATCTTCCCATCGTATATGATTGATTTGCATTTTATTGTTTGGGATTAATCTGAATCGTTAATAATGATATAGGAAAAAATTACGAGGTACTTTTTCACATACATGATAACAACACTAAACGTTATTACTTATAAAGCTAGTTTTTATAGATTCGTTAGGACACTTTAATGAAATTTATGTAGGGTAAGGTGCTGCACTTGGATCCACTTTTTGGATCATGATTTTTCTTGAAGGCAATTATGGTTCTTAATGGTCCTTGTCTACATCATTCAAGAAACTATTTAGCCACGATATCCTGCCATTTCAATTCTTCTATCTGTATTTCTCTACATGCAGCGGCCATTTTACCAAACCCTCCAAAACTGGCTCAAGGTACAAACATGAAGTATGTGGAGTTATCTACGTGTATACCTTCATCCACCTTAACTAATTCAAGTTAGTTTTCCAAAAACTTGAAGATATTAAGCAAGAAATATAGTACCAACTATATCTTTCATTTTAGTGACAAGAAAATATAATTATGCAATAAACAATATCAGTCTCTAGTCTCTTGTAATGTTCTAAGAATTGGAATGAGTTGCCCGAGAATAAATCTAGGAAACCTTAACCCTTTCATTAGGTTGGAGCGGTCAGCAGCTTTCTTTGAGTCATGACACCCCTTTTCGTGACGGCCTCACCCTGTGGCACCCCGCCATCCAAACACAAGATTTCGATAATAAATTTCGGTGATAAATGCGGAATAGAAATAAGTTTTCAGTAAGGAGTACCTTATTCTTTCCTCTAATGGTGACTTAAATCAATGAGAAATTTTTCCTTGATGTTTTGGGCAAATGTCTAGGATTCTAGGAGGTAGTTGGGAAAGGCAAACCCTCATGTCGTCCTCTAATGTGATTTCCAACATTCTTTGCCGTTTTTTCGTTTTCGATTTGTTAGTCATGCGTCGATCTACAGTTGTTTCTCCGTATTTGATACGTTGAGTGATGGAATGATGGTTTTGGTAACTTGAACTTGGTATATGGCGCCACATTAAAGCCATTTTATATGATCCCATCTGTAACATTGGTCGCATTTTCGGCCACAGGACATCGCATACGCTATAATAGCTAGCAATTTGGTAGAATTTTAATATCGAATACTGCAAAATTTGTTTGGAATGGGAAAAAAAAACTGCATCATGTTTTGACATCTAGACTAGTCGTTTAATTCGTAATGGTTGCACTGGCGTTTCTATTTTTCTCAAAATTTCCTCATGTTTTTGAGAGGTATAACAAAACAAATTCCTCCAGTCTTATGCAAGTATTTAAAAATCGGAAATGTACTCTAGTATTTTTTTTTTTTTTTTCGAAGAGTTTGACGAATTGATGGATTTTTCTGTGACTGTTTTAGTCTTGTCTGAATTTTCCCGGCTATTTTGAGATACGAAATTAGTTAACAGTGAATAATTGTTTTAAAGAATAGTGTAACCTTTTGGCGAATTTTAATATAAAATGAATCTATTTCAATGGCCCCCCCCCAAAAAAAAATTAAATTAGAATTGTCATTGAAATCCGCTTTGAGGCATTCTGAATGGAATGCTTGAATTAACGCTTTTTCATATACTAGCTGGTTCACCCGTGCGTTACACTGGTTGACTTGAATTTACGCAAGCCCCCGACCCCTCACCCATCTCATTCTGGGACACTCCTATGGATCAGATTCAAAAAATTCCTTAAATAAAAGTTCTTACTCCAAGTACTTACTTATAAATTACCAACTAGATGTTATCCATGAATCCAATATCCCATTCATGGCCGTAATTGAGAGCCGTATCATAGAAAAACCCGGAGTTATTTGTAATCCTCCACAGTTCCAAGACTCGAGATCTATTTCTATTTTCATTATCCTCTAAACGTGATTCCCTATGGGTAGCCGACACGATGGAACGGGAACGAACCCTAGAAAGAAATCCTCAAACCCCAAACTCGTATTTTCATAGACGGTAATTTTTAAGTAGAACCCTCGATTTCGTAGAACAAACGTATTTTTAAACATACGAACATAGTTTTCTCCCTCAATTAGCGAAGTAAAAGTAAAATTGATTATACCTTTCAAAAGCTGACAGTTTGAGAAAGCTTTTTCCGAAGAGTGCACGCCGGAAAATCCCCAAACTGGTAGTAGAGAAACGGAAGGAAAAACGTCGATTTCAAATATTTTTTCTAATATTGTACTTTGGCTTTTTTCACCCAATTAAAACTAACCAGAACAACTTTACTTTATATTAGGATTATAGGAAATTTAACGGTATTTCCAAAGGTGTTCTTAATTTTGAGTTTACTGTGATTCTAAAGGGAGTTATGGCCGTTTCAACATCATAAGATACCAAACACGAAGCGTTTAGAATGAAATCTCTGCAAGTAACTTTCGATCAGAAATGAGCTCTAAAATCGGTTTTTGTTCCATCATTTTTTTAGACACCCTGTATATATGAAAAAACTCCAGGATTCGTCTCAGAATCTCTCAAAACGGGTAGTGGTGATGACAATTTTTATTTCGATTTTAAAATTTTTGAAGCCATTGCAATAGCTTCATTATCTACGAAAATTCGCCATAAAATTGATGGTTAACAATTCTTTGCCCTCAGTGCTCAAATTTCAAAACAATGCAACATAGTATAATACTATTATCTACAAAAATTCGCTCATACGATCATGCTGCATGATTCGAACTTTTTTCAAATGATAGTCCTATATAACTTTCGCTACCTTCAACATATAGACAAAGATAATATTATAGACTAATGTAATAGTGTATCCATAACACCATCCCAATCCCTGATAAAGTCATTTCAACCGATAGGTATTTGTAGTTGAAAATATCATGTTCAATTAGGATGTTCTTATCAAGAACGTCAGAGAATACCATCAAAATCGAATAACTATTTTACTATACTAATTACTACTGCTATATATCCATGTAGCTAGCAACTATCTGGCGCTACAGCATGCGTAAAAGCTGACATTGGCCAGGAAGAGAAATTCATTGTCTTCAACTACTTTCTTATTACTTCAAGTTATGTTACAATTAAACCAAATTTTCAATTTGCCTAACTCCGAAGTTTCGAGTCCTGACCATATGAGTGGATCTAATAATTAAAAACAATGAAATATAATAAATACTGGAAAACATTATATCAATAATAAATTCGTATTTCAAAGCAAAATCTTGAAACTCTGTCTCCCAGAAATCTGCCTCACAGTCTTATCTCTTCCACGTAGCATTGGCATTTTCTCATTCGATGTATTATGTCATCTTTTATGCCCTCGCAGCGATTGCATAATAGAACTTGTTCACCAAACGTCGATAAAGTTGACTCAATGGTATGAGGAGGCATTTGCAGCATAATAAAGATAACGATGAAGAGTTCGGACGTGAATACCAGGCATCGATAACAAAGATGCTGACGAGTATCACGTTTCCGTTTGAAATCATTAGGTAGATATCTTCTAGATAACTTCAATTATTCATACTTTATCGAATTTCTCAAGTTACGTTGAAGTAACGAAAAATACCTTCACAAAATGGTGATGTAATGTTGGAGCTCCTATAATAATAATATTTTTGAGCACTATTTCATTCCTGACTCTATTTGCTGATGTATTCAACCATTTCATACAATCATAGGAAACATTGCTATTATTCATTTCTATACGTAGGTAACAAACTTTGATTGGAAAAGCTTGCTGACCATATGGCTTCCCTACCTGCTAATAAAGATCCGGATTGTTCAGGACATTTTAGTAGTTTCAATGGCAAAAAAAAGCAAGGACGAGTTCGTTGGACAGTATATGTAATATCAGAAATTTAAATACAGTCATGCAATATGATCGAATAAGGGATTTTTTGTAAATTATAGTTCTATATTTGTTACATTGATTTGAAATTTGAGTACTTCAAGTGCAAAGAAATTGTTGACTACCAATTTTACAGCAAAAAAACTCTTTCTGAATAATATCCTACTATTCAAAAAGCATCTCGAGTTTTTAGCAATTTTTTCAGATTTTGTCGATTTTTCAGTAAATTTTAATGAAATGAAATCTAATTATGATAATTAATTTAAATGAAACCTATATTTTGATATTATGATAATTAATAAAATGATAATCAATTGAAAAAATTATTAAATAATAATAAAATAAAATAAATATAAAATAAATAAAATAATATAAATATAAATATAAAATAATAATATAAATATAAATATAATAAATAAAAAAATAAATAAAAAAAAAATAAAAAAATAATATGAATATAAATATAAAATAAAATAATTCAATTAAAAAAATTAAAATGATAATTAATTAATCTAAATAATGAAACCTATATTTTATTTAAGTTTATTATTAATTTTTATTAAATAATTTAATTTAGTTTAGTACCTATTAATTATTTTATTAAGTACCTATATTTCGGTATAATTTTGGTCATACATTTTTCAATGTTCTTGCTTTCGGGGATAAATTTCTATTACTAAAACTCCACTAAAAACATAAATATATTATTTTTTAGCCTCACACACACACACACACACACACACACACACACACACACACACACACACACACACACACACACACACACACACACACACACACACACACACACACACACACACACACACACACACACACACACACACACACACACACACACACACACACACACACACACACACACACACACACACACACACACACACACACACACACACACACACACACACACACACACACACACACACACACACACACACACACACACACACACACACACACACACACACACACACACACACACACACACACACACACACACACACACACACACACACACACACACACACACACACACACACACACACACACACACACACACACACACACACACACACACACACACACACACACACACACACACACACACACACACACACACACACACACACACACACACACACACACACACACACCCACACAAACACACTCACACACACACACGCACGTACAAACACTCACATAGAGATATGTAGGTATGTCTGTATGTGTGTGAAAAGCGTTAAAGTCTTTAACGCCAAACTCGTCTAAACCCGATGAGCAACAGTGGAGTGGGTTCAACCCAATCAGAGCATAAATTGAGAAAAATAATGAAAAACACTGACATTTAGTTATGTAAATGTTCCTACAATTCGGGCGCGTTCTGTGACTGTCCACACGGCCAAAAAGGGGCGTGGGCTAGTTAGAAGGGTTCTGAACGGTTTAGAATGGTCTGTACAAACGAACCTGTAATCACAACTCTACAACCCTATGATTGTAATCGTAATCATAATTATGATTAGATAGGTACGATCACGCCCAACTCTGGCATCGAGGTACACTAACTTCCCCTAAAGTACCTGTTGGCTTAGGAACAATGAAGCAGAGAGGAATCTACAGAAAACAAAATCATAAGAAGACTGTGGAAGTCAAGGACAAGGATCTCATATTCGCGAATGCTCAGCAGCGACTAAAGATATAATCATGTTGAAATTTATATGGAATGATCGAACCGTCTTTTCCCAACTATCTTTCGTATTTTGGAGACAACGGACGTCTAGGGCATAAAAAAATGATGAAATTTTCGTTTGCGCACGCGCGGGTGAAGTATTGATTTAAGAACAATGAAACTTACAGGAGATCATCTACAACATAACCCGCTCATTCCCTAAAATTTCATTAAAATCGGACGAAAGCTGTAGATATTAGGCCTATTTACAAGAGTTTGCAGACACACGACAGACAGGCACGGAACGAAAGTTGTTCAGAATGGACTAAAACGTGAAACACAAGCAGAAATTTTGGTTTCGGAGGCATGCAATTTTTCATCTCGCGAAAGTTCTCCCGCTACTTGTAGGAGTATTCGGGAGCAAAATAAATCGTGTGAAGATCACGAAGGATGATTCAAGTAGAAATCCTCCTCGACCATGAAATTTGGTCAAAACATAGTGGTGACAAGAAGGAGTAACTTATATTACAAATTCACTTATATTACATATAAGTGAATGTAATCGTTTGATGGCAAATAAAAGACTGCATTTTACACATTAGTAACAACATAAACAAATCGCACATGACTTAGGATGCAAACTATAATAAGTTTATAGGACTTGGAGATTAATTCATAATCCTAATACGCCCTCTCAAGTTTAAACTCCTTCCTCAGTAACTCCAGCATGACTTGCATGGAAATCCAATTTCCCCTTTGGTAGTGGTTTGATTAGAAAATCTGCAACCACTTCATCTGTTGCCAAGTATTTCAGTGCAATTAATCCTTCTTGAATGTTATGCTTGATGAAGTGATTTCGTATGTTTATGTGTTTCGTTCGGGAACGGTAAGCTGGATTCTTCAAATGCTCTTGCGATGCTGGTTGTCATTGTAAACTACAATTGGTAGACGTGTAGGAAAACCGAGCTCTCGAAACCTTTCGAGGTATATCGCTTCTGTAATACTTTCAGAAATGCTCATAAGCTCAGCTTCAACACTTGACAATGCCACAGTCCTCTGTTTCTTTGAAGTCAATGAAAATGGTGGCTCCAGACAAAGTGAACACGTAACCTCCAAAAGAATGGCGATCTATTCTAAAATTACCAAAATCAACAGCAGAATACCCTGTCAGTTCATCATTCTTCTTCGAGTAAATCAGCTTATAATCTATCGACCCTTTCAAGTATCGCAGTATGCGCTTGGCTGCTTTCCGGTGAATCTCTGTGAAACAATTATTAAATTGTATGAGATAGTTCGCAGCATAAGTTATGTCCGCGCGAGTTCCTATAGTTAAATACATCAGCGATCCAATTAGACTCCTAAATGGGTATTTGATCATTACACTCGGCGTTGCTTTCATCACATCAAACTTCACATTCACATCCAACGGTGTCGATATTGGATTTGACATTTCCACTTTAAAAATAAATTTTTTCTGACTAATTTTCCATTTTCAAAATCATGGTGAAAATCTTAGCCTAAACAATAGTAGATTTTACGCAAATCTTTAATCTTCAATTCATTCATCAAATTTTCGATCTTCGCACGTTAATGTGTATATTATACACTCATCAAAAATTCGCTCATATGGTTATGCTGTACGATTTGTTAGTCATGCGTCGATCTACAGTTGTTTCTCCGTATTTGATACGTTGAGTGATGGAATGTTGGTTTTGGTAACTTGAACTTGGTATATGGCGCCGCATTAAAGCCATTTTATGTGATCCCATCTGTAACATTGGTCGCATTTTCGGCCACAGGACATCGCATACGCTATAATAGCAAGCAATTTAGTAGAATTTTAATATCGAATACCGCAAAATTTGTTTGGAAATGGAAAAAAACTCCATCATGTTTTGACATCTTGGCTAGTCGTTTAATAGTAATGGTTGCACTGGCGTTTCTATTCTCCCCAATATTTCCTCATGTTTCGGAGAGGTATAACAAAACGAATTCCTGCAGTCTTATGCAAGTATTTAAAAATCGGAAATGTACTCTTGGTTTTTTTTTTTTTTTTTTTTTTTTTCTGAAGAATTTGACAAATTGATGGATTTTTCTGTTTCACTGTTTCAGCCTTGTCTGGATTTTCCCGGCTATTAAGAGAGACGAAATCAGTTCACAGTGAATAATTGTCTCAAAGAATAATACAACCTTTTAGCGAATTTTCATAGAAAATGAAG